>JAJTUV010000682.1:0-600000 GCA_021653895.1 Mastomys natalensis | reverse complement strand
TTAGAACGACATCATTGATCTGATCAGAGGACTGATTGTAGGTTGTGGGGTGTTAATTGAACAATTCTTCTGAAAATACAAAGATATTACAACTTGATGCTCTGCCTGGACTAGCGTTACGTGTGTGTGTGTGTGTGTGTGTGTGTGTGTGTGTGTGTGTGTAAATAAATTCTGAAGTGTGTGTATATGTTTGAATGTTTGCACATGTGTATATTGTGATTCTGTTCTGTGTTTGTATCTATGTGTATGTTTGTGTATATACATGTTCATGTGCATGCACATGTATCTGTGTGCATGTGTGTGTTTGTGTATATGCATGTTTGTGTGTGGGTGCCTTGCGTATGTGGTTTTTGCTTATGTATGTGTCTATATGCATGTTTATGTGTTTATTTATGTGTGCATGTTTGTATGTATGTGCATATGTGTGTGTTCCTATGTGTGCAAGGGTGTGTGTGCATGTGCACGTGTGTGTCTGTGCACGAGTGCTTGTGTGTGTGCGCGGCGTGCGCGCACATGCGCATATTTTTCTAGGAGTCGAAAGCCAGAATCTGTCACACACTGGTCACATGCAAACTCTCCAGTGAGTTACGGGCTTGAACACTGTGCAACACTACTCTGTGCTAATGGGAGAAAGGTTATTTGTTGACATACTGCTGTAAGAACAATAAACTATAGACCCTGGGGCCCAAACATCTAGATACAGCCTGAGGCCCCAGCTAGCCAGAAGAAGCTGTGGGCCTGGACAGGAGGTCTGAAGTGGCCAGAACTGTCAGAACAACATATGCTTCCTCTAAGACATTGGAAAACAAACATGGGAAATTTGTTTGCCAGGTTCCATAGATACTGAATGGACTCTAGCCCACTTAAGCACTCGGCTGTGGTAGATCTTGATCTTCTCCCTCATTCTCTCTGCCTTGCCCCCCCAAAAAAAAAAAAAAAAAATTTCTAAAGCTAGCCACCACGGTCTGTCCCTTATGTGGCCATTCCTCCTCCTGAAGCTGACTACCAAGGTCCAGCTATCAAAGTATTGAAGTCCAGCAATCAAAACCCCCTTTTGACTCACGTAATTAACACGCCCAGTTGATATTAAACACCTCATCCTAAAACAGGGTTTCCCCCTTTACCTTTATAAACTACCATTTTCCTATGTGCCACGTCTGTCTCCTCTCTATCCAGAGGCATCCTTTGTTCCAAGAACAAATACCCCTACCCCTCTCCCTTGTTTCCTCCCCCTTCTCCTCTATCTCCCGTCTTTGTCTCTTATTCCCTGCCCTCTGTCCCTGTGGGACAAACAAATCTCCTTGATGCTGAGAACTTGGTCTCAGGGGTTCCAGGGCCAATAACAGTCTCTAAAAAGGCACAGGCAAGGCACTGGCTAGACTCCGTACAAAGGGCCTTCTAACTCGACGGAAGTGTTTGAGTGGTATCTACTTCTGCTCTAAGGTCTCGCTCAGACCACTTTTCAGAATGTAAGGAAAGAAGTCTTCTGCCTGGAACGGTTTACCCCTTCCCTCTCCCTCAGTCTGTGGGCTACAAATCCCTGGGCTGTGTTTTATGAGAGATTCACCTTTGACCAGAGAATTCTTCAGTGTGGCCTGGCATATCTACCAGTTTTCTCTGGAAGGGTATGTCCAGGCTGTTAGGATGTCAGAGGAAACATGGTGAATTTTTTTTTCAGAAGCTGCTGGCAAAGGGGATATGGTTAGCAGCCATCAAGTTCTTGAAATGTGAAAATCAATTAAATTCAATTCGGGGAATGAGAATCATCACTTCAAATAAGGATAATATGATAAATAATCCCTTAAAGAAGAAAAACAGTTCTCCCCATGCCTTCAGGGCCTCATTTTGAGGATCGCTGAAATACAAACAAACGAACGAACAAACAAACAAAGACTTTATGAAACTAACAGTGTTAATGACAACACCAAGCCAGTCTCTGGCTCCAACACAATCTAGCAAGGTTTGGAGGTCAAGATCTGTGGAGTTTGTCTCAGGAGCCTCTCTGCCTAAAGCCACAGGGTTGGAAAAGGGATGAGAGACACGTGAATGTCCCACAGCTCCCCCTAGTGCTGACGTCTGGTATACCACCTGAGCCCAGCCTTCGTTGTAATTAGTAAACGGATTCTTTTCCCTTTCAGCACCACTCCTAACAGTAACCAAACACTACATCGCGCACCCACAAGATCCTCCCACTCCTCTCCGCTGAAAGTCTTTTTATTCCATGACAGTTGTCTTAAAACAAATGAGGAGGAGGAAACGATGAACAGACGGATCTGCCAAGAAACCAAGATCGGGGATGGGAATGTGATAGATAATCCCTTATTTAAGGAAAACAATCCTCTCCGAGTCTCAGGTGCCCCATTTTGAGGATTGCTAAAATGCAAACGACAACAGCAAAAAAGTTGTTGGTAGGATACTTGTCTAACATGGCACTGAGTAAGCCGGATGTGGTGGCCTGTACCTAAAATCCCACGACCTGGGTGGTAAAAGCAGAGGGATCAGGAGTTGGAAGTCGTCCTCAGCTACATATTGAAATAGAAGCCACTCTAAGATATACAAGATCTGTCATAGACTAAGGAAGGAAGGAACGAACGAATGATTGAATGGATTTTATGTCTTCTTTGCTAGTTTTTGTGGATGGGGACAAAACTAACCTTTAGAAACTTCAGTATCTGTTTCTTCTCCAAAAAAGCTTGAGTAAGACATGTGTCTGCCTCTTAGAGCTACAAAGATTAAATAGGATCAGCCAGGTGCTGGCCACCACAGCTCCCAGTATGCAGCACATGCTGGGTAACCTTGGCCACTGTTTCTGCCTCCTTCAATACCTGTGATAACAGCCAGCAAGACCCGATCTCCCCCAGAGAATGTCCCTGACACTCTCCATCCCTCCCTGAGGACTCTAGAGTACCTCTGCTCCTATACCCCATCCCACTACTGCTCAGTTGAAAGCCTTTACCTGGCCCAAGGTTGCTGGAATTATGTTTCTCCCTGTGTGCTAATCGAAGTGTCCAAATGCGTCATTTGTCATCTCACAGTCTAGATAATGGCAATGAGGCCTTCCATGACTCTGGCCCAGCTCAGCAGCCTCAGAAGGTGTGCCAGCAGGGTTCTCAACCCCTACTCAAAGTCTGTTCTCTCAGAGCTGGTCCTTCTGCCTGGGGGTCTCCGGGATGGAGCTGGATGATCCCATCAAGCTGAAGAGAGTATGCTAACCACACCCTCCTACCACTGTGGCCGGTGTCTGTGCCAACTCAGCGTCCTCCCAGAACACAAATCTAGTTTAGCATTTCCAAAATCTTTCGATGAGTCAGAGATGGTGATAAACTTGGGTGACAGGCAGGAAAGTTAGAAGTTCAGGTCCAGCCCAGGCTGTAGCATAAGTTCCAACCTCAAAAAGCAGCAGAAAACAACTCCATTGGTTCAGTACTTGCTTCATTTGGTAACCTGAGTTTGATACCCAGAACTCACATCCAAAGCCAAGTGTGGCCGTTCCCACTTACAGTTGTAGTATTGAGAGGTGGAGACAGAGGATGTCTGGGGCTCACCAGCCAGCCGATCCAGCTGAATTAACGAGCTCCCAGTCAACCAGACGTCCTGTCTCAGAGGAGGTGGGTGACACCTGAGAATGACACCTGACGAACTCTGGTCTTGGCAGGACCATATTTCTTTGTTGAGGGGTGACATCTACACTTATCTGTGGGCATAAGGATAAACGCTTAGAGTCCAGGGAGGAACTATGCTGGTTTTGTAAAGTGAAGGTTGGAGGTTCTCCTCCAAGATCCATGACCTCAGTAGCCCCTGGCAGTTAGCTAGGTTTCCAGTGCCAGGCATGATTTCCCTCTTATTGAGCAGGCCTTAACTCCAACAAAGAGAGCTGTTGGTTACCACTGAGGTATACATGACACTGCTATATCCTCGGGGTTATCATGCCACGGTGGTCACTGCTGTAATTCATAAGGCTTCATAGCTAGGAAGGTCTATTGATTGCATCCCTCTCCTGCTCCTCCTTGGAAGCTTGCATGGCCTTCTGGTGCCATGGAAGCTAGTCTTCAGGGAGGAAACCTTCAGGACAGATCCAGGTGGGGTCCTCCAAGTCCTGTGTCTGATGTCATGGTGTCTTTAACAATAAGAACTTATCTTAAACCTCTGGGAGACAGATAAGAGCAACAGCAATAACCTACAATGTTTGAGGAGTCTCTTCAGTTCCTCTACCAACAATTCATAACGGGTTGCTAATTCCTGGCTTAGGGGGCTGCCTATGACTCTTAGGAGGAGCACTTCCATCCCTGGTGAGAAATTTTCACTTAAGCTGCATATGTATAGTAAGGATATCTGAAAGCCATATTTTTAAGAACAAATGACTATCTTCAAAATAAAAAATGCATAAATGACAGAACGTTTAATTTTTGTACACTAATGTTTATCCCTTTGGCTAACATCTGGGTCAGTGAGAGATGGCTCAGCAGATAGAGGCACCTGTCTCCATGGTTGATGACCTGAGTCCAATTCCTATTACCCTCACGGTGGCAGGACACCACTCCTATAAATCGTCCTTTGACACCCACACACACCTGCACACCATGGCACGTGCTCATGCGTGTACAAATAAATAAGTAAACACACATGTACTTAGTGTCTGGCTACATGGAGGACGTCAGGATTGGTGTATTGTGTTTTGGCTCTCAGCCTGTGATGATACCACACAACACGTAGTCCCTGGAAAACTCTAGCACACACGCAGGAAGAAATGGGAGTAAAGGATTTAAATAGCATTTTACTACATTATGAAAATAGTTCTGACCCAGATATTCAGTGAGCAATAGTGATTACACAGCTTCTTGTGGACTTATAAAGAGATGCTGCGGTCAGGAGGCAGCCTTGTCTCCTCCTGATTTTTGAGGCAGCAATTCGAGCCTGTGACACAGAAGAATGACCAACTGAGGAGGTAGCTTCATGCTCACAGAAAGCATCCACCATGTGCATACGAATGATTCTGATGACAATCAAGTCATCGCCGAGGTGACTCAGACACTGCACAGTTGGGGTGAGGCTGATACAATGCCCTCAGCCAAGGTGGTACCAATCCCCAACATCCGAAGCCAGCTCAGTGAACAGTTGTTGAATCAAACATTTTATTTGGAATTAACATAAAATCTGCCTTTCAGTGGCTCTCCAACTGTTTTCATTTCTTTCCTGCTTCAGATGATGGGAAGTGTTTCCTCCGCTTCTATCTCCTACCCAGCAGGCATCCGTATCTGAGCCTGATGAGCCCTGTGTTGACAAACTGTTACAAACTTGCTTGATGAGCCCTAAGTTGACAAACTGTTACAAACTTGCTGGGACCTGGACATCTCCCATGGGGATGAGCTATCCTGAGCCTTCCTAGCACAGCTGTGGGTGTCATGAAGCACAAGGACTTCCTAGGTCTCCTTCTTCCAAGAGATCAGTCCTCCCACAGAGCTTGCCCTTCCGCCACAGTGTCTGGGCCTTTGGAGAGGTCTACCACAGGCCTCTGTTCTGTGAGTCATCAGATTCTCCTCCTTCTCTAGTGTTCATGCCCTGCCCCACCATCCCCTGTTACAAAAACCCCTCAATTCTCATCTGGTTTCTCTCTATACACCCAGCTCCAATCAGGAAGCAGAGAGGAAGGAATGCTCGTCCCACATATTAAGACAGGTCATCCCACCTCAGTTCAATCTAGAAACTCCCTCATAGGTATCCCTAGAGGTTTATTTCATGATGACTCTAAGTCCCATCAAGTAGACCATCAAGATTAACCATTACACCCCATTTCTTCTCTCAAGCCCTCTTCCCCATCCTTCCTCTCTCCTCTTCACAATATGTCCTATCCCAGGGCCATGCTGAGCTAGCTTGCATATTACTGAAATTTGATGAAGTCAGTAGCATTATATGCTTTTTTCTCAAATGAGAAAAGGAAATCACAGAGGAATGCACATTCACCCTGGGACACACACACACACACCCAGCCAGTTCATGGAACCAGAGTATAACCACCACAACTGTCTAACCTCCATTGACAGCATCTCTTTCCATAGATTCTTCACTTGACACTGTGATGTCTGTCCACTGGCTTCCCTTTGATTGGTCTTGTTGTAGGGTATTCATCTGAGAAGACTGCTCAGACATGGGTTTAAGGCAATAGAAAGTTTTTACTAGCTAGCCAGAGACTACCCTGGGTATCCAGGATCCCAGTGTGGCACTGAACCTTTCTCAAGGTGAGCTTTTAAGTGCAAAAACCATATCCTGGGTTGACATACTTCAGTTAACAAGAACAATTAGCTGGAAGCAGAACTACAGAAGCCAAAAGGCAAGGTTAGTACATTTAGAGACTTTCCCAGAACTATGGACTTTGATGGATTAGGTCTTTGTTTTCATTTTGACAGGTGGAGCTGTCTACTCTCTGAGTTTTAAGGGCTGAATGGCACTTCCATCATGAAGTTAGTTGTGTTAAGGTCTTGGGGTCTATGAAGTCTTGGACCTTGTTAAAGGTCTCATTGCAGCTACCTGAGTTCCTGTAATATACCAGGAGCTACCATGGCACTGGGAAGAGATCAGAAAGCTAGCCTTATCTCAAATAGTTCTCAATCCCTTCTAGTCCACACTGACAATGACCTTGGTCAGGCTCCTTTGCTTCATCTTCTGTCTTCTATCTTCACCCCAGAAATACTTCTATCTTGAGCAGATATGGGCTAGGCAAAGTTTCCTTTGTGTGTTGTCTTATGACCACCAGCCCCCAACCTCTCCTCCTGCAAGGTCACATCCTTGCTATTCTTCATTGTGTTCTGAGCCGTTAAAATGTTAGTGGACCATGAGCCACTCCATTCCTGTATCCTTGTCACTACCTAAGAAAGCCATCCAATGAGGAAGAGTCTGGCATCTCATACATGGCAGTCCTATCTCTCATTGTCTGCAAAAATCTAAGAACACAGGAGAGAGCAGCCAACTACATGCCTGGCTGAGGCCTCTCCAGAAAGTAACCCTGACAATCTTAGACATCTAGCCATGAAAATTAGAAGACAATAGGCATCTACTGTGAAAGTCTGCAGTCCATGGTGGTGGGTGGGGAGGGGTGACAATCCAAGAAGACTAATCCACACTCCAGTGAGGGTCTCCTGTGTCCTGTCTCCTACAGCATCACAGGGCCTCTAGCAAGCTTGACTATGGCCTGTGTCCCCACTAGACTGGAAGAAGAGTTCTCTCTGACTTCCAGAGTGGTCAGTTTTATTTGTAGAAGAGTTGAGAGGGGAGCGTTTAGAATCCAAGAAGCCTTAAATAGAGTCCCTTGGTTCTTTGTACTAAACATGATACCAGCATTCAGTCTAAAGTTCTAAATAAAAAATCCAACTCAGTAAATAATTGCTGACATCATATACATATGATATGGGGAAGACCAAAAGGTAAATGCGTGCAAATCCCTTATGGGGAGGAAACAGTTTCATAATATTGGCCACCATGTTGCCTAATTGGTAAAAATGTACTAATTTTTATAATGTTACAATATTCTTGGTGTGTCTTTTCTATTTTGTATTTTGCAATAGTGATGGTTGTAAATTTTGGAGGTTTGTTTAGGTTTGGATTTGGGTTTTTCAATACAGGGTTTCTCTGTGTAACCCTGGCTGTCCTAGACTCACTCAGTAGACTAGACTGGCCTCGAACTCAAGGGCCTGCCTGTCTCTGCTGGCCAAATGCTGAAATTAAAGGTGTGCATCACCACTATCCAGCAAGGGAGTTTTATTTTTAAGCAGGGATGGTTTTAAACTGTCTACATAGCTGAGGATAACTTTGAACTTTTGACAATCTGCCTCCAAAGTGCTGGATTACAGGCGTGTACTACTACACCCAGTTATAAACAGTGCCCGTGACCTACCCAGGGGTTTCCTGAATGCTGGACAAGCAGTCTACTAGCTGAACTACATCCCCGGCTCATTCATAATTTCTCTTAAGACACTAAACTTTTATAATACAATAATACATTTTTTAATGTAGTGGGACATTTAAAAATGATGGGTTAAGACGAAACTATTAAATGCTGAAACATTTTCTTTAAATATTTATTATGCATGGTGGTTTGATTAAGGACTCCCATGTTCCCAGAGACTGAACCAACAACCAAAGAACAAGCACTAACTGAACCTAGCACCCTACCCCAGTTCCACATAAATGTGCCAGATGTGCAGCTTGGTCTTCATGGGTGTCTCCAACAACTGGAATGGGGGTATCCCTGAATTTCTTCCCTGCCTGTGGATCCTGTTCCCCTAACTGGGCCACCTTGTCTAGCCTCAGTAGGAAAAGATGCACCTAGTCCTGCAGTGACAAATATGCCAGGTAGGGGGGAAACGTGAGGGGGCTCCGCCTTCTCATAGGAAAATGGCAGTTCAGAATGGGGGAGGAGCTGAGAGAGGGACTGAGAGGAAAGGAGGCCTGATATTGGAATGTAAAGTGTATAAATAAATCAATTAATTAAAAAAAGAATGCCCCCCATAGGCCATTCACATATTTGAAAGCTTGGTTCCCAGTTGGTGAAGTGTTCTGAAGGATGAGGATTGTTAGAGGTGTGCCACTGGAGTGGACTTTGAGGTTTCCAAAGTGCATGCTGGGACCAGTCTCTCCCTCTGCCTCCATCATTCAGATCAGATGTGAGCTCTCCGCTTACTGCTCCAGAGCCAAGCCTGCCTGGCTGCTGCCACCCTTCCCAGCATGAGGATCCTGGACTCACCCTCTGGAACTGTAAACGAGCACCCAATTAAATGTTTCCTTTTATAAATTGCCTTGGGCATGGTTCTTCTTCACAGCAATAAAACAGTAACAAAGATGTTGGGTAAGTAATTTGAGAATATTGTAGACTACTGTCAGAAAAAAATGGTAATCATTTAATAAGAGCATAAGACCCCTACCAGGTGGCCAAATGTGGAGCAGAGGTCAGGATTGAGAGCACAAAGTAGGGAGATGTAGAGAGAGAGACCCTGGGGAAACTACCAGGTATGTCAGAGATAATAACAAAGAGAGAACAGGGGCAAATTCCTTTTTAGCTATATTTTAAGAGAATTGTTCTCTTGGGCCCTTTATGTGAAAGGATTAATAAGATATTCTAATTGCTAGTAATCACTCTTTGGCTCCTGAGCTATGTTTCTTTTAATGAGATGCCATATTATGACTCGACCGCAGAACTTCTGTCTTTATAGAAACAAATGTGCAAGAAAATCCATGTAGTTATTAAAATGAATAATTTATCTCATATCATCCCAACAGACCAAAGGCTTCCCTTCTCAAAAATTTATTTTTATCTTTTCTTTTTCTTTTTTCTCTTCCTTTTATTGAAATAGATTCTTTTCTCATACAATATGCTTCTTAGCTCCAGTTGCTTGGAATATCTTTTTCCCAACATTTATCCTAAAGTAATATCTTTCCTTGATGTCGAGGTGTGTTTCTTGGATGCAGTAGAAGGAGGGATCCTGTTTTCACATCCATTCTGTCAGTCTGTATCTTTTTATTGGGGAATTAAGAACATTGATATTATGAGAAGTCAATAACCAATGATCATTGGTTCCTTTATGTGATGTTATTGTGTTCATGGTGGGGTGGTAAGTGTGGTGGTGGTGGTGGGTGTGTGTGTGTGTGTTTCCTTCTTTTGATTTTGCTGTCTGAATTATTTATTCTCTGTGTTTTCATGGTGTAGTTAACCCCCTTTTGTTGGAGTTTCCCTTCTAGCATCTTTTGGAAGGCTGGATTTATAGACAGATATTGTTTAAATATGACTTTATCATGAAATATCTTATTTTCTCCATCTACAGTGACCGTAAGTTTTGCTGGTATAGTCGTCTGGACTGGCATTTGTTGTCTCTTAGAGTGTGCAGCATATCTGTCTAGGCCCTTTTGACTTTTAGTCTCCATTGAGAATTCAAGTGTTTTTCTAATAGGTCTGCCTTTATATGTTACTTGGTCTTTTTCTCTTGCAGCTTTTAATATTCTTTTTATGTTTAGTGTTTTGATGATTATGTGACAAGGAGACTTTGTTTTTCTGGCCCAATCTATTTGGTGTTTTGTATGCTTCTCATTACCTTTTTAGGCATCTCGTTCTTTAAATTAGGAAAGTTTTCTTTTATGACTTTGTTGAAAATATTTTCTGGGTCTTTAAACTGGAATTCTTATCCTTCTTTTACTATTATTTTTAGGTTGGTCTTTTCGTAGTATCCTGGATTTCCTGGATATTTTGCATCAAGAATTTTTTAGATTTAATATTTTCTTTGATGAACATATCCATTTCATATCTTCAAAGCCTGAGGTTCTCTCTTCTGTCTTTTGTATTCTGTTGGTGAAGCTTACTTCCTGTATGAATTCTTATTTTTTTCATTTACAGAATTCTTGTAGTTTATATTTATTGATTCTGTTTCCATTTTTCAGGTCTTAAACAGTTTAATTTGTTTCCTAACACTGTTTGTGTTTTCTTGGATTTGTTTAAGGGATTTATTAATTTCCTCTTTAAGGATCTCTATCATCTTCATATAGTTCTCACATTAGGCAGAGTTCTCTAGAGTCACAGAAATTATGAAATGAATAGATAGATAGATAGATAGATAGATAGATAGATAGATAGATATGGAATTTATTGGAATGATTTATAGGCTGCAGTCCAGCTAATTTAACAATGGCTAACTGTAATGTGAATAGAAAATCCAAGAATCTAGTAGTTTCTCAGTCCCCCAGGCTGGGTGTCTCAGCTAGTCTTCTGTATAAGCTGGAGTCCTGAAGAAGTAAGCTCCAGTGCCAGCAAAGGATATGTTGGCAAGGCCAGGGCAAGCAGGCAAAGAAGAGCAAAGCCTTCCTTCTTCCATTGTTCTTATAAAGGCTTTCAGTGGCCCAGATTAAAGGTGTGCCTTTCTGTCTCAAGATCCAGATCAAAAGCATGTGTCATCCTGCCTGAAGGATGGTGTGCCCTCCATTTCTGGATTTTAGTTCATTCCAGATATAGTCAAGTTGACAACCAAGATTAGTCATCACAGTTGGCTCTAAGGTCTTTTTCTTGTGCTTCAGCTATGTTGGAACACTCAGGGCCTGCTGTGATAGGACTGCTGGGTTCTGGGGAGAAATAGTGTCCTGGCTCTTATTGGTTGTGTTTTCATGCTGACATCTAGGCATCTGGATTTGGGTGATTATAGGTCCAGGTGCTAATTTCTGGGTCTGTCTTTGGTGAGTTTTTTGTTCTTTGGTTTCTGTTTTCTTTCTGGATTATCAGAGAGTGTGATAGCTATTCGTTGCTTGTTTTCCTGGCCTGCTCAGCTGGTGTGTTCACAGGAATGCCTGCCTGCAGATGTTGGAGGCTGGGATACCGGGATGAGTTAGGGGAAGGAAGGTTGAAGGAGAAAGTTTCTTTGTGAAAGGGATCAGAGAGGAAAAGGAGACTGCACCAGGTTTCCTGCTACAGAGCTGGGGTAAAACTGGAGGGGAAGGGATTGTATCTCAGCAGCAATAGAAAAGGTGTGGGCTCACCTTCAGCCTACTTGTTGCCCTGACAGGAACAACTCTTGGGTTAGAAGGGAGACCCTGGTGGGTTTGGGGAGTCGGGGAGGGAGGTTAGAAAGGGCAGATCCATAGGCAATGGGAGAGGCACAAGGAAGGCTGTGGGTGATTCTGCGCAGAGCTGGGGGTGAGACTTGGGGATTGCATCTGAAGGAACAGAACCTCTTTAAGAATTTTCACTGTAAGTTTATAAATGTTTTGTTTTGACCTACAACTGATTCCATAGACATACCGACATAAACACACAAATACACATAGAGAAACAGACACATAGACGTCCGTGCACACACAGCGCAGCGCACACACACACACTGTATAGAGCTGAGAACATTTTTCGTTTCCATTTTGTTCTATTCAGTTACCATGTTTCATTCTTTGTCTTAGTTAGGGTTGTACTGCTATGAACAGACACCATGACCAAGGCAACTCTTGTAAGGACGACAGTTAATTGGGGCTGGCTTACAGGTTCAGAGGTTCAGTCCATTGTCATCAAGGTAGGAACACGGCAACATCCAGGAAGGCATGGTGCAGGCTAAGAGTTCTATATCTTCATCTGAAGACTACTAAGAGAAGACTGACTTCCAGGCAGCTAGGACTAGAGTATTAAATCCCACACCCACAGTGTCATACCTACTCCAACAAGGCCACACCTCCAAATAGTGCTTCTCCCCTGGGTCAAGCATATACAAACCATCATAGTCTTGTAACATTTTTTTCTGACTCCTCCTACTAAAATAAGCAAGATTTGGAGAGTCCAATGTGGACCTAGGATTTTACTTGTTGCTCTTAAATATGTTGCCACTAGTGCCAATCGCTGTGACCCTGTGAGACAGACTTTAGTCTCTCCATGGAGGCTAGACAGATTGCTGACCCTACCTGAGTTCTCCAGAGCTGAGGTCAGGACACCTCAAAGTGTGGGCTACTGAGCTCCTGCTACATTCACCTGCTTCTTTACCTGGTATATTTTATGTGATCCACAGTTTAGGCCTCTTTAAGTTCTATGCCTCTCTCTCTCTCTCTCTCTCTCTCTCTCTCTCTCTCACTTTCTCTTTCTCTCCCCGCCCCCATCTTGATGCTTTGTGAGGAAAATGAGAACAAACCAACAACACAAATCATAATTACAGATCTTTATGATAAGATGACAGGTCCCAAAATCCTAAAACGACAAAGGTTGGAAATGAGCTCCACTAAGCTTCCTGCAGGCTTTAGCACACAGTTCTTAAAGACAGTGTTGTGTCTAACCTTTCTTTCCTAAGATTATGTGACTAGTGTCCCACAGAAGACACTACAGACAGACACTTCAACGAACCCTAAGGAATTGGGGTTTCCCTTGGAGTATCATGTGCCAGGAAAGAAAAGGCTGGGGTTCTGGTAACAGCCAGAGGGGGAGTTTGTCTCTTAAGAGATTCCACAGGGAACAGACCTGGAGCTGGGAGCTCAGGCAATGATGTATCAGCACTAAGCAGAACCACTGACCAGATCTGCTTAGTCATGCATACCCCTGCCCTTTGTTAGATCCCCAAGAATAGGCTGGGGATGTGTCAGTAAACCTCCTGGTTTGTCCCTCTTCCCAGGGTGGGCAAAGTGAATTAATTTTTCCTCTACTTTTTACTGTTGCATGTGTCATTAACTGGATGAGGGAGATCAGGTGGCGACCCCTGGCCTGCTGGAGCTGCCAGAGCCCAAAACTGCAGCAACAATTATGGCTTTCCTCTCATATTTCTGGAAGGTACGTAAATGTATTGAGGTAAGAAGCTGTTTATAGCCTTCTGCATTTAAGGACAAGAAAACCCAGAGAGCTTTGAGTCATCGAGACCTTGACTTCCATGACGTCACTCTTCTACACAAAAGATGGTTGAAGTCATTTGTTCCAGGAGCCCCAAGGGTCACCTGCAGCTGTTCCAGAAAGCTGGCTTCTCCCTCATCTGGGGTGAAAGCAGGCCTCTGAGCTCCCTTCCAACCAGGACTACATTATGGTCAGCGTAATCACTGTGGCTTCGTTCGTAAGTGAGAACGCCAGTGTGAGCTATTTTTGGCACACTAGAAACAGCAAAATTCAAAGAACAAGCAAATAAGGGTGGAATTCTAAACACAAAAGGACTGTTTGCTTTAGGTCAAATTTCTCTAATGATTTCATTTGTGTGGCAAGCTCCCCAAAGCTATTTAAAAGGTAACACAAATAATAAAAACCCTGTTGTTTTCTTTTTACAAACTGTCAAGTATTATGTACTAGCTTGTGTTCTTTAGAATTTTACCAATATATGTCAATATATGTTTTGTCTTCATAACAACTCTTGGTGGGGGAGAGATTTGTAAACTATTATTCCTTGTTAGAAATTAAAACCGTAAGTTTGGGAAAGGACCAGACAGGGATTTACTCTCAAGAAACATTCTTTCTTAGGAAAGACAATCCTTGCAACCACAAGATTCATGACTGGACCTTAAAGTGAGAAAGCATAAGAAGAGACAAATACATCATACCAGAGGTGGCGTTTCTGAGCCATGAGATAAACAAGCAGAATGGATATCTTGAGAACATTAGGAGAGATAGCTTTAGGCAAAAGGAGAGGAGAGATGCCATCACAGAGGGGAAACCAGGCTATCAGAAGAATCTCTGAAAACGGTATTCTGACTATTATAACTGAAAGGGGCTGGGATCTGTGTGTTAACATCAGGGATTGCCAGTTCTTTACTTCAAGGAACAAACTATGGGAGGCTGTCCCCTGATTTCTCCAGGCTGCAGATCTGATCTCTTAGAGTAACTAGCATCTTCAGGTCCCAGGCCCATGATCTAACCTCCTTCTGGAACAGAAAACTAGGGCAATGGGAGAAATAGTCGTTACTGAAGTCACATAGCTGCAAAGTGACAGAGGGCTGAGTCAGGCTCTCAACTCACTTTATTTCTCTTCAAAGGACCCTTTTCTTATAAGAACACAGCTTGTTCATATTTATACTTTGATTGTTTGTTTGTGTGCTTTATTTGTCTGAGACAGACTTGTGATCTGCAGCCTAGGCTGGCCTAGAACTTTGAATGTTCCTGCCTCAGACTCAGTATGAATGCTGGCCTTCATATCATGTTTAGTTCCTGGGACTCAGATAATAGAAACCATTGCAAAGTATATTGAAATCTGAAATATATAACTGTGTAGAAAGTAATTTGACTCCTAATGTTGTAACTGACGATCTATATTTTTTAAATTTATTTTTAAAAATATGTATGTATGGAGCAGGTATGTGTACATAAGTGAGATACTCGCTGAGAACCCCCTGAAGCTGGAGAAATAGGCAGTTGTGAGCTGATTGACATGGGTATTGGAACCTAACTTAGGTCCTCTGCAAGAACAGTCTGTGCTCTTAACCACTTCGCCATGTCTGTAACCCCAAGATCTATAACTTTCCACCCATGTCACCAATGGAGTTTCATGTATTCACCAGGATCCTCCTAAGGCACACAATCAGCCAGACAAGACTATAGTCATGTCTGTGTTTGTGTCTACACCCACATATACAAAGAAAAGTATAACAAGGAATTGGGTTATGTGATTATGGAAGCTGAGAAGTCTCATGTCTGTCTGCAAAGAGAAGAACCTGGGAGGGCAGTGGCACTGTGGTGGGAGGTAAGGCACAGAGGGTGGCATCAAGGCTAACTATTAGCCATTTGATAGAAGACTGGGAACCACTGCCCATCAAGGTCACTTGAAACAAAACAGAGCATGGAAAAAAAAGGAAAAAAAAACCTTCAATTATCTCCAAATTGGGGAAAGGTAGATGTTATATAAATGGCCTGTAAAGGGTTGTGAGCTTTGGGGCCTGTTCTAGCTCTCCAGCCTACTTGCATTCTCCATAGGGCCATTCTATTTCTTTCTTTCCTTCTTAAGATTTATTTATTTATCTATTGATTTATCTATTTATTTATTGTATGTGAGTTCACTGTACACTGCTGTCTTCAGACACACCAGAAGAGAGCATCAGATCCCATTACAGATGGTTGCGAGCCACCATGTGGTCACTGGGAATTGAACTCAGGACCTCTGGAAGAGCAGTCAGTGCTCTTAACCACTGAGCCATCTCTTCAACTCCCACCATTCTCTTTCTTAATAGTCTCTATTTCTATTGTTACCCATGCATCACTGGTCCAATTCTTTGTCCCTGGAAACCTTAGTGGGTGCTCTCTGGAGTTAGATTCATGGTTATAACAGAACAGTTTTAATACAGGTCTAAAGGCCTGAGAGCTAGGGTCCTTAAAGGTGAGTCCCAATCTAGGGACAGAAGGCCAATATCTCAGCACAAGTAGCTGAAGAGAGAATTCTCCCTTCTCCTACCTTCAGGTTGTCTTCAGGCCTGCAGAGAATTGCATGCTGCCTATCCTCTTTAGAGAGAGCCATCTACCTGACTGAGATCCAATCTCATGTCTTACAGAAGTATCCTCAAAGGCCCACTCAGAAATAATGTTTAACCAGACAAAATTGGTTATCACATTTTAAAAAATCTGATGAGCAGGCCAACTATGCTCAACAAGAACTTCCAGGTGCAGGTTTAATTGTTCTCAGTTCAAACCAAAAAGCACAAAGGAGACCAGGATGACCTGACATGCTCTAAGAGCTGGTAAAGACGAGTCACAGCTTGTGAAACTGAACAGTCCTGTGGTCAAAGTTTTGAGCCAATTCCTCATAGGCAAATCTAGTATAATCAACCTGTTTCTTCTCTCTAACAGAGAAAAGACAAAGTTGGAAGATAACCAAGAATAAATTCTGGAGGCTGGAGAGATGGCTCAGCAGTGGAGAACTCTGGATGCTCTTCCAGAGCATCCTTGTTCAATTTCCAACACTGCCATGGCAGCTCTCACCATCTGCAACTCCAGCTCCAGAGTACCTGATACTCTCTTCTGGAATCTGAGGGCACCAGGGACACAGACATGCAGACAAAGCACACAAACACACAAAATTAAAAAAAAAAAAATACTAAAAAGAGTAAATTCTATTTCACTTTAGGATTTGATCCTAAAATAATACTAAATTATCAGCCTATATGTTCACTGCAGGGTAATATTCTTCAAACAGATCTCTAGTTGTTAGATTGCCCCATTCACTCTTTTACCCTGGTCCTCTGCAAAAGCAGCAACTGCTTTTAACCACTGAGCCATCTTCCTGACCCCTCTAGTTGTTCATTTTAATTAGCAGCTAAATTAGTAAAATAAATATTCAACAGGAAAAATACATGCATTTCAACACAGTGAAGTCTGAAGAGACTACCAATAGCAAAGTGATGTAAGTTACTACCATGTCCCTTTGAGAAATGAACTTCCAAGAAATGTAAAATACAATCACCCCTCTATATTCTTGGGTAATTAGCTCCAGGACTCTACCAATGCTCAAGCTGGAAGATTATTACACTCCTCATATAAAGCAGGTCGTATCAGTTGATAGAATGTAGGTTGAATTAAGGGAGAGGAGAGAATAAAATACAGGAAAAATGAAAGTAAAGAAGGTATATTAGGAACACAAGGTTCGTACATCGAGGGCTGGGGGCGGGGCAGGGGGGATGAGGGTGTAGAGGAAAGCTTAACAGACAGAAAGGTGACTGAAAGAGACTTATGAAAACCTATGATCTTGCAGCCCAAGTAAGATGTAATTAGAGGGAACAGCAGAACACAGGTGGCATGAAAGAACAACTGGAGGGGGGAGGGATACTGTAGGTTAAAGGTTAAATGGGGATGGGAGCGGGATAGGAGAGAGCAAAGGATAAAGAGTGGATTAGTCAAAAATAAGAAGCTTTATGGAAATCCATTAGTTTTAAGATGATTAAGAAACACAATACAAAACAAGGGAGTTTGCTTGTTGGTACATGCGTGGTGGACAATACTGCTTCCAGTAGACAAGGGCTATTAATGAGTTGTTGGTCAGGGGAAGCCTCAGAAACACAACATAGGATATTGCCATTCCTCTTGGTTGTTCAACATAGCTAATGGTGAGACACCACCCATTTTAATTGTAGGACATTGAGAAATCAATCTCAAACAGACCAGGAAATTCTCTCCCTGTTGGTTATCTTCCATAGAGTTAGAAGGTTGCTGGATAACTTGCTAGGGAAGGAAAGACTTCTCTAGTTTTCATCAGACCTGGGCCCTACAAACTGCAATACTGCCCTGCCAGGCACGTTGTACCCACTGGTATTGTTCTGGCATGGCAGTTATAGGGGTAACTGTAGTGGTTTTAATATGTTTGGCTCAGGGAGTGGCACTATTAGGAAGGTGTAGCCTTGGAGTAGGTGTGTCACTGGGGATTGGGCTTTAAAACCCTCTTCCTGGCTGCCTGGAAGCTAGTCTTTTCCTGTTTGCCTTTGGATAAAGATGTAGAACTCTCAGCTCCTCCTGTCCATGCCTGCCTGGATACTACCAGGCTCCTGCTTGATGATAATGGACTGAACCTCTGAACCTGTAAGCCAGCCCCAATTACATGTTGTTTTTATAAGAGTTGCCTTGGTCATGGTGCCTGTTCACGCAGTAAAACCCAAACTAAGACAGTAACCACTTTCTAGTTGAAGTCAAACCCTGCTCCACAGGAGATATCTCATGTATGGTACTATAAACCTGGTCAGAATACCATAACTTGGAGATGATAGGCCCTAAGAGAAAGTTACTGGTTTTTCTGCTAAATAGTGTTATTACATTACTTTCTTAAAATTTATATTTATCCCCATAGATTTGTGCTGCTCCCAACCATGGTCATAGAAACTACCTTTTGCAGTGGGTAGTAGTTTTGGGTTTTTTTTTATTGGGGGCGGGGGTTGAGACAGGGTTTCTCTGTGTAGCCCTGGCTGTCCTGGAAACTCACTATGTAGATCATGCTGGCCTCAAACTCAGAAATCCGCCTACCTCTGCCTCCCAAGTGCTGGGATTAAAGGCGTGCGCCACCACTGCCCAGCAGGGTAGTAGTTAATATGGAGACTTCTAACTAATCAAATTCTAAGAATTAGTGACCATAATACAGTTCATGTATAGAAAGAACATCTATACCAACTTTTGAAGTGGAAACTTCTAGTTCTTTTAAAGTCAGTTATTTGTTTTGCTGGGGCACACAGGTGAAAGGATGTCTTGCTAAAGCAAACACATGAAAGACTGTTTTCCTGAAGCAGACACAGGTGAAAGGATGTTTGGCTATAGCAGACATGTGAAAGGATGCCTGATGAAGGAGATATAAATATGACCCCTCAGCCTGTGGGAGACAAGCATTGAGCATTGGTTTGCTTTGTCCCGCCTCCATATTCTTCACTAAAGACACACATTTGGTTTAGGTGTCTTTAGACACACATTATTGGTTTGCCTTACATAGCGTTGTTGAGCTCTGCTTGTGGTAACACTGCCATTGAGAGAAACTCACCCAAGAACTGCTTGTGAGGCTCCTGCAGCAGTTTGCCAATTCCATGGCCTCACCTCAGGCCGTTGGTGAACCTGGCTGTTTTTTCTGGATTGAACTACAGCTGCCTGGTGTCTGCTTGCTGAAAGGACTGGAGTGTAGCTGCTGGTTCATGCCCAGGGTCTGCCTGCCTAGAGGACTGATCAGCAGCTGCTAAATTGTACTTCATGTTTGCTACAGGACTAAACTGCTGCCAAAGAAGATTGAGCTCGCCCCCAAAGAACTATTGCTGAACAGGTCCACTTCCCCCATATCCTAATAACTTTACACTTCCACTACCTCTGATGAGTGGTGGACTAGAGGAAAGATTGAATCCTTATTAAAAGTAGGTTGCAAAAATTTATGCCTACAAACTTTCCTTATTCAATGTCCAGAAAACGTTGCAGAATACCCAGTGGAAAGAATGTAAGAGCCAAGGAATGGGGGCTGTGAAATGCCTTCTGGATATGACACAACTGATGCTCACATCAGCTCTTAGCAGCTATGGTGGACTGCCTACACATACCTACAGGAGACCAAGCCAGTCAGAATTGCCAAATGAATAGAGGAGGTACTCCCAAGACCCTACTCCTAGTTGAGAAGCTATTAGCCCTTGATGGCCTCTGAGGAAGGAAGAGTCAATTTTCTTAGGGGATGTGGCTATTCGTAGATTTCCCCATGCCTCAGTGGTTGGCCCCCACCTATATACATTTGAGCAACACTAATTCCAGTCAGGCTCATGTCATGAGAGGCAAACTCAAGTTGGATCATTCATGCATTGTCCACTCCCACAAGTTTTGTGCCACTATTGTCCCAGCATGTCTTGCAGGCAGGACAGATTGTAGATCAAAGGTTTTGTGGCTGAGTGGATGTCCCAGTCACATTGCTAGTAGCCTTGCCTGGTGATGGCCAGTTCAGGCCCCTGTTACTCTATCCCTCATATTAGAAGACCTCACTAGGGTCATTCTTGTAGATTCCAGGGAATTTCCACTGTACTAGGTTTTTACATCACTCCCAAATGCCCTCCAATTCCAGAGGTCTCTCCCTGTTTCTCTCTCTCTCTCTCTCTCTCTCTCTCTCCTCTCCTCTCTCTCTCTCTCTCTCTCACCAGTACCTGATCCCCACCAGCCCCTACTTTACCCCAAAACCTATTCTATTTCCTGTTCCCAGGAAGATCCATGCATTTCTCCCACCCACCTACCTTGAGCTCTCCTTCTTACTTGGTCTCTATGAATCTTTGGACTGTAACATGATTGTCCTTTATTTAACAGCTGATATCACATATAAGTGAGTACATACCATGTTTGTCTTTTGAGTCTGGGTTACCTCATTCAGGATGATCTTTTCTACTACCATCCATTTGCTCAAAGTTTTTATGGTGCCATTGTTTTTAACAGCTGACTAATACTCTATTATGTAAATATACCATATTTCCTTTATCCATTCTTTAGTTGAGGAACATCTAGATTATTTTCAGTTTCTGCCTATTACAAATAAAGCTGCTATGAACGTAGTTGAGCAAGTGTCCTAGTGGTAAGATGGAGAGTTCTTTGGGTATATGCCCAAGATTGGTATAGCTGGGTCTTGAGTTAAATTGATTGCCAATTTTCTGAAGAATCTCCATATTGATTTTCCTAGTGACTGTACAAGTTTGCATCCCACCAGCAACAGAGGCGTTGCTTGTTGAATGTCCTCACCAGTATGAGCTGCCACTTGTAGTTTTGATCTTAGCCATTCTGAAAGGTGTAAGATGGAATCTCACTGTAGCTTTGCTTTGCATTTCTATAATGACTAAGGATGTTAACCAGCTCTTTAAGTGCTTCTAGACCATTAGAGATTCCTCTTTTGAGAATTCTATTGAACTCTGCACCCCATTTTTAAAATTGGGTTATTTGGTGATTGGTGCCTAATTTTTTGAGTATTTTTTATATATTTTGGATATTTTCAAGTTCTTGTGGTGCATGAAAATGCACACACATATTTTAGAAAAGAGTATTGCATTAATAAATGCTAGCTGCTGATACCAAAGGGATGCCAGTTGGAGAGGTGACAGTTAGGCAGTGACAAATAGCTGCAGACAGTTACCCAGCTGGCAATCTACAGTTCTAGGCTTGCACACTGTAATTGCCCATATCTTTGTGCATTCTTCCTTTTTATATTTCAGATTGCCCATCTGCTACCACTGTCCTTTTATCGAAAAGTATAATACTTGTAGTAATAATTGACTCAGTGAGGCTTCATCCCTCTTCATCCCAAAGAGTTTACCTTTCACCGAGGGTGTCTTAGTTAGGATTTCTATTGCAGTGAAGAGACTCCATAACCATAGCAAACATTTAGCATGGAAAACATTTCATTGAGGCTAGCTTAGTTTCAGAAGTTTAGTTCATTACCATCATGGCAGCACATAGGCAGACATGGTGCAGAAGAAGAAGCTGAGAGTTCTACATCATGATCTTCAGGCATCAGAAGGAGACTGTGTGACTCTCTGAGTGTAGCTTGAGCATAGGAGACCTCAAAGCCTGCCTCCATCGTGACACACTTCCTCCAACAAGGTCACACCTCCTAATAGTGCCACTCCCTATAAGCCAAGAATTCAAACACATGAGTCTATGGGGGCCGTTCCTATTTAAACCACCACAGAAGGTGACTATGAGAGTCACTTATACTGCTGGAATGGGTTTGAGTTGGTAAAAAATATCAATTTGGAAAATAGCTGAGTAGTACTCAAAAATGTGTTATCATGAGCTCATTCCTAAATTCAGGATCTGGAGAATATTTTTCATTAAGTGTGTGCACCAAGACACATATGAGAATACATTCCTTAATACTGATGGAGACCTAAGACACAGAGCTGGGGATGTAGCTCAGTAGGTAGAATGCTTAGTCTGCAGGCATAAAATCAGGCATGGTGTACATGCCTGTAACCCAGCACTTGGGAGACAAAAGCATGAGGATCAGGAGTATAAAGTTATCCTTGCTACATAGTGGATTCAAGGCCACCCCAGGCTGTATGAGACCTTGCCAAAACAAAAATACCACAAAAAACCTTAGGTCTTCATTAACAAGCGCATGAATAGTTCAATTGTATTAGTCATCCAAGAGGCAACGTCTTTCAAAGAAATGAATAACTAAATCTGGAAAGAAAAAGTTCTTGTATCATTCCATTTTCCAAAACAAAATACACAAACATTCAAACAAAACCATATTTTATGTGGGCATACATTTATGTGGTAAAACTATAAATAAAACGAAGAATAATCTGAAACTGAGATTGATGATCTCTACGGTCATAGATCTGTGAATGACCAGGGCAGTATTAATAAGAGCTTAGTCCTTGTACTAAAGAGTAAGAGCGCGCCGCTATTTGATTCTCCTTCAGTTTATGCCTTTATTTGTGTGAAATACGTTGTTAATAAGGAATGGATGGAGGCTTCCAGCTAAAATGTTACTATATAGCATCAATTGATTTGAAGAACATTACTGAGATTCAAGCCCTCACTGTATCATCAGATGGGAAATTCAATCTGATCATTGGTGCCTCAGTGTGCAAGCTACACAACTGTGATGGTTTGTATATGCTTGGCCCAGGGAGTGGCACTGTTGGGAGATGTGGCCTTGTTGGAGTAGGTGTGGCCTTGTGGGTGTGGGCTTTAATACCCTTTTCCTAGCTGGCTGGGAGCCAGTCTTCCACTAGCAGCCTTTAGATGAAGATGTAGAATTCTCAGCTCTGCCTGCACTGTGTCTGCCTAGATGCTGCCATGTTCCGCCTTGATGATAATGGACTGAACCTCTGAACCTGTAAGATAGCCCCAATTAAATGTTGCCCTTTAAAAAGACTTGCCTTGGTCATGGTGTCTGTTCACAGTAATAAAACCCTAAGACAACAGTCTGCTGTTTCCTGTCTGTTATCCAAAGGACTGAGGTATTCTGTGAGCTCTCTTGTCAGACACCAGCTCACCAATGCACTGACCGTGCTCCAGGTTGTCCTTATGGCCAGTACATCTCGCTGTGTCTACTCATACTTGGAATGCAAAGGCATAGGGAATTAGAGTTGGCAGTCCATAGACTGAGCGTTGAGCTCCCTGCAGACATCACGCAGCTAACCCACCAGATTTCTCCAGCTTTATATGGCAAGCAGCTGTGTCCGAGCTGGGGTTTTTATTTTATTTTATTTTATTTTATTTTTTAGATCCCTGTAGATGCTTATTCTAGTGCTATGATGATATCAGAATGTGAAAATCCATATCAGCATTATAACAAGTTCCTTCTCAATGTATCTTCCTTTGTGGCTTTTACTAGCCTCTCCCTTTCCCAGCTGGACCTTAAAGTGATGATTTCTCAAGCCCATATTCCTTGAGCTCCCATTCTCCTTTGATGGATGTCCATCTTCCAAATGGTTTTCTAGGTAGAAAGTGAACTCTGGACAGAAAGCTATCATGTCTGCCTGTCTCCTGTCCTTACTTTTTTTTTTTTTTTTTCTAGTTTAACATCATCTCTGCTTGAGAATAAACCGTGATGAAATCTAAAAGGTTTGCATTACTTATCACGGTTCTAAACCACAATTTAATTCAGTCCTGGCCCCCACTAAAAAAACTTCCACACCAAAAATCCTTTCTCCTGCTTGAAAAGTTTACATATTTCTTTGAAGAATCGCCTCATCTCTCAACCAACAAGAGCTGTATCTAAAAACCTCTTGCATCAGAGACATTCCACCCTAAGTAAGAGGTGTTTGTTTTGTTTTGTTTTCCTGGTACCATTTCTGTTATTCTTATTCTTCATTAAAAACACAAGTTGATGTAAAGGTTTCTATTTAATTTCATTTTATTTCAGCAGTACACATTCACAAATCACTCAGTTTGACAATTCTCAGTAACAAATATCCACCTCAATTCCCTGTCCAGAAGCAATCTCCTCCAGGTCTTTTTGCGCCTCCCCCGACTCACTCCCTCTTACTAAACAAAATGCTATGTAACTGTTTATTGCTCCCCAACTTTGGTTAACATGAATTCTCTCTGGTGGAAAATGGAAATGCAAGCTTCCTATAACCCTCCTCCCACCCAACATGTACCCTCCCCACTCATTTCCTGAGAGTCCATCGTAGTGTTTCCATGTGTCAAGCTCTGTGTAAATATTCAACTATGTAGTGGGCTCCAGTTATTACTTGAGCTCTTAGCTAACACTTTTCTTCTCTACCACACTAATGACTACATTGTGTTATCATTGTCTTGGTTGCCTGTCTATTGTGGTTGGTTGGTTGTTTCTAATACAAGTAAAAAAAATGTTGAGACCTTTCCTATTGAAGATGTCTCCCTCTGCACTCTTAATTGTTGATGCCTTGAATGTTAAGGGGTTTTTCCATTGAAAATTGTGTGGCCATTAAGTTGTTTATAATCAAGAGTGGGACTAGACCAAGTTGTCTAGATGCTATCTGGGAGTGGAGGGGATGGATTAGATTATAGCCTTCACTGTCAGATAAACGAAAGAGCAGACACTCAGATTTTGGGTTGGAGGATTCCCAAGTATCTGTCAGCCTTTTCGCTAGGATAGGGGAGTTTCCCTGTAGGCAGATGTACTAGGGTCTTCCTCTGATATCTCTCTATCATTCCAGTAGCTAAATAAAGGAAGGTTATAGAGTCATCGTTTTATATAAACACTACTGTAGTGCTCTCCAACTTCAGAACACAATTTCTCTTCCATCCCCAACTGTGCCAGAGGCCAAAAATTGCTTTGGTTTTTTTTTTCAGTGTTGTTGTCATTAAGAATTTTTACATGTATGAATGTTTGTCTGTATGTATGTCTGTATACTGTATGCATGCCCACAGAGTCACAAGAGAGCATCAAATCCTGTGGACTTGGAGTTAAAGATGGCTGTGAGCCTCTATATCAGTACTTGAATCCTCTATAAAAGCAACAAGTGCTATTAGCTCCCAAAGCATCTCTCCAGCCCCCAGACCTTGGTTTCCTTGTAAGGATGAGAAAGGCATATGTGTCTGACAAGAGAGAAAATTTCCAGGTAGACCTTTGACCATGGATTTCCATGCAGACTTTCTGGAGGTTCACAGGGCAGGGGTGGGGGATAGAGAGAGCACCCAGTCAATGTTTCTGCAGGGCTTTTAAAGTGCTTGATAGCTGTGTAGACTGGGACACACTTCTTAAGTTCTCTACCCATGGAATCTCTGTGCTTTTTTCTCCAGCATGTTTGAAAGACCTAGCACAGGGATGACATTTGACTGTTGGGGTCAACACAATGGTCGTGTGAATAATTGGTAGTATGTGTAGTAAGTTTCTGTGGATAGAAAAGGTCTCTTTCTAATATCAAGGACTTTTTTTAATATCACTTCTCATGTTCTGCTCAACCCTTTCCCAAAGGCCCATCTCCTTCCATTGTTATCTCTGTGGGTTAATAGGAGGGACCAATGACTACAATGACATTAACTTAGACCCAAGTCTCATAAGATGCATGTCCATGACTATTCCTTGTACCTATTCCACACACAATTCCTGTATCCCCTAGGGAAGTGATCCACACACAACCCTATTCCTCAGTCTTCCTAACTCTTAGTAAGAAAGACAAAAGGTACATTCTTCCATTCAGTTGATAGAACCCATCTCTTGGAGGGAAAGATGAAATTACTCTTTACCTGTACTTATCATTCACTCTCTTTTGCCTTAATCCTTCTCCTCCTTTTCTCTCACCAATCTTGTCTGGACCTTGACTTGCATTATTAGAGGACAGTTTTCCTCTTCAAATCAAAGCCTGCTCCAGAGCCTTTAGGATGCTCTCCAAGCTGCACAGAGACCCCCCAGTAGGTTTGACTGGGTCTCAAAGGCTTTAATAGGGAAAGGATTTTGAGAAGATATCTACAAGTTAGGAATTTAGAATGTCTGGGACAGAGAGCGAGCATAGGATCTGATGTAAAACATGGCCTACTGTGTTTGACAAGTTTTCCCAATGTCACATTTCAGCATGCAAGATTCCAGTAGAAATATTTTTCCTACATTTCTCATTTAGTTCCAACCACTAAAAATACATCTAATGAAATTTCTGAAATAGGCTTTATTAGCAAATGTTGTAGTCAATTAAATGTCAGGAACCAAGACTTATTGGTTATGATGCAAATATAAAGTAATTTGGAGACCTGTGTGAATGAAGGTGGACACCAATGTTCAGGAGCATACCTGTGGAGCAGCTCCCTAAACTCTTAATTCTATTCTTCAGCTACACACAATATAGGAAGGCTGCATTTTGACTGCTTTCTATAGATGATCTTTCCTAAATATAGCCCTTAATCGAGCTTTAAAATTCTCTCCAGCAAAATAATAAAGAAGGGGATCAAAGCAGCTATTGGCTACAGCCAAGGTCAGTGTGATGACCGTGGCCTTATGTAACTCATCCCCACATGAATCTGCCTTCCATGTGACCAAGTGGAGGGTCCGCAGTACATGGTATGGCAGAAAACAGAGGAGGAAGATGATCATGGCAAAGACAATGGTGGTCAGAGCCTTCCTATGAGCAGCCCGTGGACCTGAGTCTGGAATCTGCACCTTTAACAAGACCCGGATGATCAGCAGGTAGCAGATGGTGAGTATGAAAAATGGAAGCAAGAAGCCTACCACTAATGCAATGTAGTTCATTATCTCGAGATTTTTAACCTTTTGGGGATTCAGCTCCAAGCACAATATAGTGTTATTTTTCTCCTCTTGGCCATTCATCAGAAGTGGTGTTGAGGAAGCCATGATGAAGACCCATATGATCCCACAGAAGATCCAGGCACTCCTGACACTGGTGACATGGAGCATCTGGAGAGGGTGGACAGTGGCCAGGAAACGCACAACACTCAGCAGAGTTAGAAATAAATGCTAGTATACATGTTGACATATAAGGAATAAGACATAATTCTGCAGGCTGTGTCCCCAAATATCCAATTGGTATCTTTGAAATAATAGTCAGCCCTGAAGGGTAGGGTACTTATAAATAGAAAATCTGAAATGGCCAGGTTGAGCATGAAGACATTCACAGATGCGGACTTCTTGTAAGTCTGTAGGAAGACATATATGGAAAAGCCATTTCCCAAGGCTCCCCAGACAAATATTATCAGGTATGTGATGGGGTAAAATTCTTTCTTGAAGTTTTCTATTGCACAGTTCCTGTCAATTTCCATTTCTGATATGGAGTTGGTCAAAGGCAAGGACTAATATAAAGTTTTCTGTTTATATTAGTTTTTAAAAAATTAAATCCAAAAGGTTACTTCACACAATTCCACTTTTCTTCCTGATTACTGTTCAAATATCTGCTGTACTCGGTCTCACATGAAGAGAAGCAAGTTTCTCTGTCACCCTCTTCTGACGTAGGCAGGCATCAGGTATACACATGGTGAACCTACAGGTATGCAAGCAAAACATCCACACAATAAAAGAAAAATATATAAGTATTTTTTAAATGACTAAATAAAATTCTCAAAGAAGGAAATAATAAATAGAAGAAGTAAATTTAGAATATCAGAAAAAAAGGAGAGAAAAAAAGCAAAAAGAATGCAAGGACACCAGTTTCCCTTTTCGTTTTCAAGTCTAAGTTACACTTGATGCTTAAAACAAAAACTATAACACTGTCTGATATGGTTTTAAATGGATTAAAGGAGTTGTAGGCTAGTATATTATACAGGAAGAGAAATAAAGATATATGAAGGTATTCTATACCACATTTGAACTGACAAAATTATGAAAGCATAAACTAAAAAATGTATACAAAAGTATATACTAAACACTAAAGATAATGTGAAATTTTAAAGAGTTTGGTAACCAATATGAAGTCAGGGAAAAGAAAACAAGTAATATTTTTTAAAAAAGGAATTACAACTTCAATATATTGATAAGTACACTAAATGTTAATGGTCCAAATATACAAATGAAAAGGGGATTAGAAGATTGAAACTCCCCCAGACAGAGTTATTAAATTAACAGGCTGGCAAGCCAAAGATGGGTAAGATTCTGCTCAGAACCTTACCAACCTAAGACATAAATTCATTGTTTTTGATAATGCATATTCCATGATGGGTAAGGAAGGCATTCTTGTCAGAATGACCTAAGACAGGATCAGTCTTGTTAATTAAATAAAGAAGGGGAAGAGCTGGAGGGCCTATGGGGCTGCTTGGCAAGAATCTGTCATGGGCCAAGGACCAAGGAAATGGGCTGCTTGGCAGGAATATGACATTGGCCAAGGACAAGCAAATAGGCTTCAAGCAGAAATTTGACATTAGGCTAGAACAAAGAAGTAATTCCAGGTAGGAATCTAAATCTTAGGCTAGAACAAAGAAGTAATCTCAGGCAGGAACCTAAATATCAGGCTAGAACAAAGAAGCCATTTCAGACAGGAATCTAAATTTTAGGCTAGAACAAAGAAGTAGGCTTCACACATGAAAATGACCTTGGGCTAGGACAGGGAAGTAGGCTCAGATACTTTGGTCATCCTGATAAACCTTTAGAAACAGTGATCATGGTAGTGTTCACGTAATTGGGTTTAATGCCTTGCTTTTCCTTTGACTATTTGTGTTTATTGTATTGCTTGTTCCTTGACTATTTGTATCTATTGTATTGCTAGACCCTCAACCTAGAACTGACCTTAATACATGCATGTAATCATAATGACAAAAAAAGAATTCAAATAAGTCAGAAACTGAAAAGGCAAAAGAAAACAGACTAGACAAACAAACAAAGAGCCAAGGTTTTTTTCAAGCAATATTCAATGTTCAGCTCTAAAGCTTCACTTTAAATTTCTAATTACAACAATAACATCAGTAAGGATAACACACAGTGAGACATTTAAAAATAACCATATTTTATGACACCTTCAATTTGTCTCATGAAGAAACTGAAAGTGGGGCTGGAGTGATGGCTCAGAGTTTAACGTACTGACTGCTCTTCCAGAGGTCCTGAGTTCAATTCTTAGCAACCAGTCATGTGGTGGCTCACAACCATCTATAATGAGATCTGGTGCCCTCTTCTGGCATGCAGGCAGAACACTTGTATACATAATAAATAAATAAATCACTGGAAGTTATACATACCTTCGCGGGGGAGCGGGGAGGAGGACTTTTCCAGCAGCTGTGATCTGGCCAGTGAAAAAACTTTCAAAGTGACTCACTGCTAAAACAAAAGCCTTATAATGAAAAAAATAAATAAATAAACAGCTCCACAAAATAAAAGGTAGAAGGCCATGCATTACTATAACCTGTCAGTTACATAACTGCAAAAGTCTAATGCTTGTACAGTATATTCTATGGCCAGATTAATTCTGAGCACTATTTATATACTTCCCCTCCGACATTTACAATCAGCCTCTGGATGCATACAATTACTACATTTGCTTCATAAACACAGACACAAAGGACCACTTTCTTAGTAGCACTCAGCTAGCCAACAGCAGAGTGAGAATCCTGCCCTGGGCAGCATTGTTGTGGAGGAAGACTCTCACCCAAAGAGCTACTCAGCCGCTTCCTAACAAGTACTGCAGACTGGCCACGATAGTTTAAAAAGTAAAGACACCAAATGCCATCAGTGCCTTTCTTCAGGTGTTGAGGCTCCCTATCTTCAAACTTCCCTTTTTTTTTAAACTGTGTTGTTCAAATTTTCTTTGATAGCTATGCAGTACTTACATTATACTAGGGGAGGTCCATCTAGATTAGGTGTGACGTTGTATGTATTTCAGTCTCAGAAGGGAAAAATCACAACTCTTGATTTGTAGTGGGTGAAAATCTGGGCTCCTGAGACAGACCAAATGGTCAGATCTGAGCAAAATTAACCCTGGTTCTCCTCATCTATAAAATAAGAGCCAGGGGGCATGTCAAGCTCTGAAAGTTCCTGAGACTACGAAGTTAACACGGGTGAACTATTCAGTGTGGTTCTTATCACATGACAAATGCTCAGTAAATAGATTTAACTACAGAAACAAGTTATCCAATAAAACCTAACAGTGAGCTGAATCTTTTAAGAGGATGTCTGGGGCCCACTACACTAATCTCATTTCCACATTGTCTTTACTTAGTTAAATACAACTATTTTAATACTAAGACTCATGTGCTGGCTTGCAGCAAAACCTCCCTCTTGTAGTTGTAATACTTAATAAAACAATTAATATAAAAACACTATCATCACTGCTATTACCGTAAGTCATAGTAGAACAGAAAAAAAATATTTTCAAGATAGAAAGTAGGTGTTTCTAAATGCTCCGCTCCATCTAAGTGCAACCTGCAGTCTGTGGCACTAATGGGACCTACTTATATTGTCTCAAAACATTCTGTTTGCTCAAACGATTCTGCAGCTGCAAGCACTGTTCCAGAACTGATTTTGACATTCTCCTACTTACAGGCGTCTTTGACAGAATCAACAGCACTCCTAGACCTCTTTGTGGGACATGTTAAGCCCCACCTTGTGTAGCAGTCACTCTTCCAGCCACTAAACATGGCAACAATTTCTTTTGGCCCCCAGCACAGATTTTATACCACTAACAATGTTTTCAGTAAATCATTTGCTACCTTCCACTAAGGATAAAAAAAAAACAACATATTCCAAGGGCTATACTTATGGTTTTTGTTTTTAGAAACATGCTTATTGGATGAAGAAAGAGTTCACAGATCCTGTCCCTAGCTAAAAGTTATTGGCAGTTGAGGAACTGAAGAAGCAACTCACTCAGTTTTCTTCCTAGTTCCTCCTAAGTTGCCCAGTCTCCAGTGAATGGTTTTCACATGCATGTGCATGCAGACAGAAATAATTGGACTGAATAGACTCTAAAGAAAAAAAAAAGCATATGAAGTTGGGAGGGAGAGGAGGGGATTCTGGGATGAGCTGTGGAGGAATGTGGGGTATGATGAAAATAAATTCTATGTGTACATAAAATCCTCAAAGAATAGATAATTAAAATTCAATAATAAAAACTTAATAGAAACATGTTTATGCTTAAACACCAAACTTATTATAACAGTTATGTGCCAAAATATTTTTTTCTGGGTAAGACTCTAGGCTCACCACATCCCTTTTCTCTTCAGCCATGCAAAGTCTTAACAAACCTGCAAGGATGTCAACTAAACTATAGACGAAACATCAGAGACCCATTGTATATTTTGGTCTTTCCTTAGGTCTAGTGGCCCCTGTGTGCCTGTTTGGCTAGGTGTCATATCCTCTGCAACATGACTTTTAGAAGCCTTAGGCCAACTTAACTGAGTTAGTTCTAGGGCCCTAACTGAGCCTAATAATTTGCCTGCTGCTTTTATTGATAGTGAGGGAGACTCCAATCACCCCTCCTATCCAGCTTTCTTGACTGATTTTCCTCTATTTGTTGCTATGACGCTCTAAACTCTGTGATCATGCCCCTTGTGCTTAGAAAAAGATGTCCATAATCTGGTACCTCAATTAGGAAATTGCCATATTCTTTATGGACCTACTAGTGTCTCCTCTGAATCTCCTGACTTAATTTTGTTTGTTACTGGTTCATAACTAAAAAAAGAAAAAGAAAAACTAGAAATTGATAAGATTATATAGTCCCTGACTTGAATTTATTCTTGAAATATAAATTTCTTCTAGAAATAAAATGTTTGGATGGCTGAATAAATTGTTCCCAGTTAGACCTGTCAGATAAGAAAAGATAAAATATATTTATGCTGATATAAGGTATATGAATTTGGATGAGCCCACGAATTTAAAATGTTTAGAAATAAGATCTTTTAGGTTAAAATGGGCTAGACATCTAACTCCAGACTTGGAAGACTGAAATGGGATAATCTCAAGCTTGAGGCCATCCAGGGCTACATAGTAAATACTAGAAAGGAGTGGAGGAGAGGGGAAGGAAGGAGAGGAAAGAGACTCTTCAGGTACTCTAAGAACCACTATTAAGCAATAAATAAATTAAAGAATCATGGTGTGATTTACTATTAAAGCAGGAGCTGTAATAAAATTTACATTTAGCAAAACTGACAAAGCCTTGAGATCTTCTCAACATCTATCTCCAAAAGGTTCATGATGTTACTCTGGTCCTTGATTCTAGCCAAATGTCAATGATCCTTGTCATTGCTGGAGGGTTCTGTCTGTAACAGTGTGGGGAGGGAAGTAGCTTACTTTTATCCTCCCAACTCAAGCAGTTCCAAGTCTTCTCTTTATCCAAAGAGACACATCCTTCCCCAGGACAACTGTAAAAGAACAACACAATTCAGTCTGTTATACAGAAACTTCTTTTTCATCGTCATCCACAAAGAATCATCAAAGATTAGGAGAAGCAAGAGGATTCCAAAACCCTCAACCTTTCGCTGTCCTCTGTGGTGGTGATTGGAATGAACATGCCCCACGTAGGCTCACAGGAAGTAGTACTATTAGGAGATGTGGCTTGTTAGAGGAAGTTTGTCACCGGGGATGGGCTTCAAGATTTCAAAAGCTTAAGCCAGGCCTAGTGGCTCATTCTTACTTCCTGTTTTCTCCAGCACCATGTCTGCCTGCATGCCACCATGACGTCAATGGACTAAACCTGTAAGCCAGCCCCAATTAAATGTTTTCCTTTATACAAATTGCCACGATCATGGTGTCTCTTCACAGCAACAAAACACTGACTAAGATACCTTTCCTGCCACTGGCCTTCTGGAGAAGTCATCAATCACTTCCCCATGAGTTCCTAAGAAGGGGCATACTTTGTGGTTGATTTCAATCCTGGATTCTATTCTTTGATGCCCCAATGGGAGGACTATAGGAAACTTGTGCCTTCAAAAGAGTCCCCCAGGGCAGCCTCTGTGACTTAAATGCTATATATTTGGTCTTTTGGAAATGGCACTGGAGAAAAATACATGAACCTCTATGGAAAAGAACTCAAGGGAACTGTGAGAAACAAACACAGCCAAAATTCTTCAGTATTTTAACTTTGCCTCTTTTTGCCCAACTAAAATGGCACTTGTGTCCAAATTCTACGAGTGTATTCCTTGAAGACTCCTCACCCTGAATGTTTGTGAAAATTCCCCAGTTGCTGAGTGTCAGAAATGGGCAGCCCCTGCTATAATGTGGGGGCCAGGCCACTGACTGTAGAAACAGGCAGCTTCAAACAGGACAGAACAAAACATATGTTCTGAGCTTCCTAGTCCCTCTGAAACCCAACATGTCCATTACTGCATTGTGGCCACCTCTAAGATCCCATTCAAAAATCTCTTCTCTCCCTCTGGCATTTTGAACCAATGACAGAGGGAGAAAAGAGATTTTGTGCTGCTCAAGGGGAAGAAAGTAAATTTCTTTGTAAGTTTTTTTAACATAGCTCATAGACACTGTTCTGAATTTAAATGATTGCTCATAAAGTTTAATGACTTTTAAGGGAAAAAGCATTCCAAAAATAAATTTTCTTCCCATAGCCCACTGATGCTTAAGTTTATGTTGCATAATTAATTACAGACATTTGTTTTTTAAATTTTTTATTAATTTATTTATTGTATGTGCATGCAAGTGTGCAGTCATGAATGAGGACATGTACAAGTGCCCACACACACACACACACATGCACACACACATACTCACACTCATGAGTGTTATACTGTGTGTGTGTGAATCAAAGGACATCCTGGGGGACTTTGCTCTGCAGGGATCAGATACTTGATCCCTTGAACTTGGTGAGAAGTGCCATCATATACTGAGCTGTATTACCAGCCACAGAATCATCATATTTTTAATTAACTAATCTATTTATTCTTCTCTCATATATTACATTTTCACTGCAGTTTCCCCTCCCTACCCTCCTCTCAGTATCTTTCCCTGCACCTTCCCTTTCCTCTGAATCCACTCCTCCTCATTTCCCTTCAGAAAAGAGCAAACTTCTCAGGGTTATTACCCAAACATGGCATAACAAGTTATAATAAGTCTAGGCATATATCTCATATCAATCCTGGATGAGGCACCCCAGTAGGAGGAAAAGGGTCCCAAAAGCAGGCAAAAGAGTCAAAGATGGGCACTGTTCCCACTGAGGAGTCCCACAAGAACACCAAGCACAACCGTAACACACATGCAGAGGACCTAGGTCACACCCATCCAGGCTTCCTGGTTGTCATTTCAGTCTCTGTGAGACTCTATGAGGCCTAGTTAGTTGATTCTGTGGGTCATGTTCTCATGGTATCCTTGACCGCTCCTGTTCCTATGATTCTTCCTCCCTCTCTTACATGAATTCTCTGACCTCCACCTTATGTTTGGTTATGGCAGTCATCGTCTTATAAACATCAGACATTGACTTCCAATCAACACACTTCTGCTGAGGTCTTTATTTCATATCAAAAAAAATAACTCTTTAGAAACAAGAACAAAAAAATCATCGTCTATTGGAGATATAGATATCCAATATATCATTCATATCATTTCATAATACATATTCATTTCATTTCAACAACTATCCCACAAAGACCATTCCTGTCATAATCAATTATTGTTAAATTCTGCTAATAATACAGTCTACCCTACTGGGATAGTCTTTAGGATACACATGAACTTGTCCTGTGAGGTAGAGAAGTTCAGATGTTCTAACTGACATCTTATCCATGAATCCTATTCCCTATTCTACCCCAAAGGATTCAGAGAAACCTCTAAAGAAAGCAAGCACTGGATACTTGAGAAACCCATTGAGGAAGACCATTCCTATATATACTATGCGCATTAGCACACTGGAATAATGAATTAGATGATCTCCAAATTGGACTTGCGGGCGTGTGCGCAGCCTTAATCCACTGGAGGCGAGCAGCGATTTGAGTCGAGGCAGCTGTCTACAGTATTCAGAAGCGGTCACAGAGAAACTGTCTCGAAAAACCAAAAAAAAAAAAAAAAAAAAAAAAAAAAAAAAAAAAAAAAAGTTTGTGACTAACTCCAGAAAGTTATACTGGTTTTGTTCTTCTTTTAAATTTGAATTTATTAAGCAGGGTCATCAGGAGTAATCAGCATTGTCCTTAGTTTATTTTTACTTAGCTAGAGTGAAAACTTCTGGCTGCATTTATATAAATACTACAGAACTGTCCCTGAGTGTGGAAAGAACCTGTGAATGACTAGGAAGAAAATACACACAGATACACACACACACACACACACACACACACACACGCACACACACACACACAGGGATTTAAGCAATGTATATTCATTGCCTGGGTATTACTTTCTCTGTTTCCAGAATCTATTACAGAACTAATGACCAGGTTTATTTCTGCAAAGTGTTTTCTTTTACCTATATTCCCAAGTAACCACACAGCAATGAGAAATCTGTAATAATCCCTAACACTTCCTTCCTAAAACACTCATTTTCCAGCCTTTTAAATATAAGACGGAAGTACCTCTTCAACAATTAGGAGAGACAAAAAATAAAATAAAAAGATTTGCTTACTTACAGGTCCTGGCAGATACAGAGCTTGCCTGAAAGCTACACACTCCCAAGTCAGAAGGTACTGGTAGGGAGAGAGGAACTCATGGGAGAATTTTATTGGTCCAGGGTTTCCCATAATAGAGCTAATTAAAGCAGATTCAAGATCTAAAAATACCACTGCGTGTCTTCACAGTGTATGTGGGGTACAGTGGCCAGTGAGGATAGTCAAATTGGGTATATTAGCTGCCCTTCAGAAAGCTATCACTGGAAGATGAGAGGGTACAGCACCCATCTGGACTGCAGGTGCTAGAAACACTAACTTTCAAGACTGATTGAGCACTGATTCTGATAGGAAAAAAATGTGTGTGTGTGTGTGTGTGTGTGTGTGTGTGTGTGTGTGTGTGTACATATAGTTTAATTATGTGTTGGGGGGTGTAGTTAAATGCAAATGAGTGCACAAAAAAGCCATTGGCATTAGATCACCTGAAGCTGGAGTTACTAGCAATTGTAAGCTACCCAGCATGGGTGCTATGGGCCTAACTCTGATCCTCTACAAAAACAGTACAAATTTTAACCACTGGGTCATCTCTCTAGTCCTTACAAATTAATTTAGAATAGATGCTTAGGCAACATAAAATTGTAAGAATTCACCACACCAATAATGGGCATTTTCCCTTAATACAAATCCACTAACCCAACTTGATTCAATTATAGGCATTTTCATAATGACTTTTGACTAGATGGCATTGCCTCTAAGAATCCACATAATAATGCAAAGAATAAGAAACATATAAGAAAACACTAATTTAAGCTACCCAGAGATAAGAAACTAATTCCAGATACAGCAGTAATGTTTCCCAATTTTCCTTCAGACACTCATGTAAAAACATGATTCACAAAAATAATTGGTTTATTATTTTTAAAGGTATATGATATACTTGAAATAAATTGTCTTTGTGTAACTCATCACTATTTGCAATGAATAAACACCAATACAAATTTTTAAGTCTGAAAAAAACTATCTGGTATAAATATCATATAAAAAAAATAGTTTTGTTTGTATGGTTGTTTAATTCTGCACTTCCCAAAGTACTTCTGACAGAACAAGAATCCCATGAGATGCTTTGTCAAATCATCATGGAAGGCTCCCATGGTCAAATCAGCCTGAGAAATATTGCCATCTTTAATTGCCCTCCCTTTGGGGAATTCACGATGCTCCTAGGGCTCTGTAAAAGCAAAGACCTGGTTTAGGGATGGTTTCTCTCCTGTTTTTTGTTGTTCTGTTTCCTATGAAATATTCTTTAAACATTGACACATTCTACAATCCCACAGAACTGCTTCTGTTGTTGCACAACTTACCTAGAGTATGGCTTTAATAGAAGAGAACGGGAATACCCTTGGGGAGATATAAAACAGTAAGACATGTATGGACCACTAACTACCAGGTAAACTTGCATTTCTAACTGTGCTGGCTTTCAAGGGTTATCTTAGTAAAGAACCTTAAGCTTGGTGTCTCAAAAACCAGAACTTTCTTCTTATTCTCTTAAGGTCCTAGAGGCTACATGTCTGTACTCAAGTTGACAACAGGGCTATGCTTTCTTCAAATACTAAAGTGAGGGATTCTTTTTTGCTGTCTAGTCTCTAGTAGATAGCAGCAATCTTTGGCAGGTCTTGGTTCACAGATATGTCATTCTAATCTGTATGATCCAACTCTGAGAGTGTTGGTTACTGTAGTTTTTCCTGTGTCTTCATATCAACTTTCTACATGTGTCTGTACCTCTAGCTCTTTTCTTCTTTGAGAAGCTTTGGTCATATTGAGCTTGGTGCTCACTTTACCTAGTATGACTTTGCCCTAACTTCCATTGCTTATGGTGCTATCTCCAAATAAGGTTGCATTTACAGATAAATGAGGTTGAATATTTATGAGTACTATTTTGCAAGACATCATTCATCCCATAACAAGACATCTATACCGTCTATCTCATGAGATGATGGTAAGGAATATACAAGAGACTCATCTACGTAATTCCTCATGAACAGGCACAGAGGTTCCTCTCCTGGTTGATTCTAGGACCTGGCAAATTGAAAATAAATACATATACTCATACTCTTCAAGGCTCATTAACTGTATTATGTAACCCAACCTGATATTTTCACAAATATATTTTAAGTGCCTTGATTTATAACTGTTTTGTTCTCTTGGAATATGTTCACACTGGAATATGGTATTTGGTGGTAACTTGAATCTACATTTCCCAGGCTATGGTCACTCATATGTGGCTCCAGAATGAACTGTCTCATATTCCTTAGAAGTGAGAGCCATGATTCTGAGTTAACGCCAGGAGAGGTCATGCATCAAAGGACCTTGACGGTCTGCTATGTCATTCTCATTGCTTCTCACTTGTAGCCAAGCAGGCTTCTCTGTCCAAGGGCTCTGGCAAATTGCATTTCCTCAACAAGACATTTCTAGCCCCAATCCCAGACTCATCAGGTTAACAGGGAGTGGTGGGCTGTCCCATGCTCAGCACATATCAGGATCTCTGTTAAACTTTGTCAAGTTCAAGGTGGGTATAAAATCAATCCATAGTAGCCAATGGTGGTTTTATTTGATAGCCATTTTATAGATAAGATCAAAATCCAGAGACATGGAGTAGCTAACACTCTCCAGGTTAGTGATAGGGTGAGGCTTCGACCCAGCCACCACCTCTCAACCACAACCTCATATTGTCCCATGATGAACTTCATTCATATCCTACACACTGTGTGCATTAAAGAAAACGCCTTCTCTAACCGGAGTCACCTCTGAAGTGGTGAATGAGTCAGACATGTTAACCAACAGCGCTGTGAGATGACAAGAGCCAGAAGGAAATGTGAAGTCTGTGATAATGTTTCCAGAGGAGAGGCAGCCAGTCTGGGTGTTAGGCGATGAAAATGGAGTGTCTCCCTGACATCCCAACACACTGGCTAAGAAGAAAAGGTCAAGAATCACAGATAGAAGAACAGTACAAAGTTCCAAAGCCAAAACCACAAGGTAAGTATGGAGAAATGAAAGCCATATACTACCATCCAGGAGAGACATACAAAGACAAGATACAGTGCAAGAGGAGTCTGTGTCCATAATAGGACTTCTGGGTTTTATCCTCTGGGCAACAAGAGCCCTCCAATAGGTGGGAGCATATGTATATTGTTAGAGAGGTGCTTCTGGCAGTGGATGGAGGAGAGTGTAGGGAGGGCTGCAAGGCTGAATCAAGAAGCTGATAAAGGAGTAGCTGTTGAAAATGTGACTGCAGTAAGCAGAGCAGACCATCTCTGCTTCTGAAAATGCTGCGAAGGTTTTCTACTGAGAGAGGCTGAGTCATGGACTGTACTCTCTGAAGACACCTCAACTGATAATCTCATGGCACTAAATGACTAACAGGAAGGTAGCTTTTATAACATGGCCTCAACAGCAGGAAGAGTCAAATGAGATTATCATCATCTTGCTCAAAACATGTTAGCATTTAAAACTTGGGAATAATTTCTGGAATTTTCCATTTCGTGGTTTTTTGAGCCACAGTTGACCACAAGTATAAACCATGGATAAGGAAAGACGTCCATGCATTTCTCCTGAAATTCAGTAGAACTAGTTTGACTCCCATCCCTTCTACACTCTATCTGTATAGAGTATAAACTTCACCCTCTGCGTCTGAGTTTCTATTTTTAAAATGAAGCTAATAAAGTTAGCCCCTTGGGACAGGACTGTTTTGGATTTAAAGTGAAATATGTGTTAGTTCTACATTGTGGGTAGCAAACCAATTCACTTTTACCAGTTCTGTGACACACACTCACACACACACACACACACACACACACACACACCCCTGAATCCCATGCTTTGACAGATATGTCATGCAGATGCATCACACTGACCTTAGAAGTAACAGACTGCATACTCACTTCTGCCAGGGCCCTGTTTGAGAGATCTTATATAACTCTATCATTAATCAATAGATGTTCCTTTACCACATCCTTAAAGCATGTGTGCTACACACAGCAGTAGGATTTGATAGTCCAGGGGAATCTGCAGCCCTGCCCCTCCTCCCTTGCATCTATTAGTTGTGTGCCTAATTCCTCTTCAGTAAGAGGTTTTTGTTTGGATAACACCCTTCAGTTCATAACTCCCCTCACAATTTTGTTTTTCATTTTATCCCTAAACTTTTGAATATAGCTGGCTCTTTGCTCCCACAGCTACTGCACACTGAGGAAGCTCCTTTTACAGTTCTTACAAACAGTATCGCTTGCTCTTCTCCTTGCTATGACCTAACTATGCTTGCCTGACACAAAGCAACTTAAGGATGGGAGGTTTATTTGGGACCACGATTTAAAGGCATATATATATAGTCCATCACAGCACAAAAGATGTGGCACATGAACAAAGGTTGGATGGTCACTTTCAATCCAGTCAAGTAGCAGAGAGCAGACAAGAAGTGCAGCCCATATAAAACCAAATGCAAACACATGAGCCCAAGAAGGACATTTTATATTGAACCTAAAACAAAAGAGGTTTTTAAAGGTAACAGAGCCAAAGCTGGATCTTACTGGCTGAGACACATTGAACAAGTGACTTTACCCCTCTGGGACTTGGTTTGTGTATCTGCAAATGCCATAGTGGACATCCCAGCTAGCAGGAGGGTGAGGAGTCAATGGCATTCACTGGCATTCACTACTACTATTCAGTGTCAAATGTATGACTTAGAAAGTATCCAGTGTCCTCTAAGTAAACAGGTCTGAACCAAAGAGGACCGAAAACAAGATAAGAACACACCCCATCACCCCCTGGGGGTCAGAGGCATCCTGACTACAATCAAATTGTATGGCTACATATTAACCAAGTCCCTAAGCCTCTACCCAGAGGAAAGGTGACCACTGCACGTAGCCTGTATGGTCCACTCCCACAGATATTAGGGTAACATTAACTAAGCCTGCTTCCTCAAAATACAAGACCTCCTCTTTGCTCTGAAGTCTTTAAGAGTAGACACCTGTTTTGTGGAAGTCAGACTCCCACCATACCTCTTACCTCAGCGTTTCTAAATTTCTTGCCTGAAGGTCAATTCAACTCAGTCTCTCTAGCAAGCTGGCTGTAATCCAGCATAGCTGGCTAGCTCAAAATGCCCCGGATCTAATATTAAGGAGGCAAAGGTTTCTCATGCATTGGTGCAAATATAAAAGCAAAGACAGAGAGATGATTGATTTATATTGTGGAAACCATGCTATTTATTGCCCTCTGCAGCAAGAGAGACAGAGAAGAATGCACAAATTCAGGGTTAAATTCTGTCCTTTTGTTTATTAGTTCTGTGACAGGTAGATTTACCTCCTGCCTCGGTTTCTTATCAATGGAATGGGAGTGGTGATAATGATCCATACGTCATGGATTTGCTGGAAAGACATATATGAATGACATTTAGGCCAGAGCCTGGATCATAGACACACCAGAGAAAGGTTCTCTGTGCCTGCTGTAGTCACTGCACAGGCTCTCAAAAGTAGATCCCTGATACGCAGAGAGAACGCAGCCCTCCTCCAGAGTAGGGAAGGTCACAAACAGATTTGTCTCTCCAAACTCCAGACCACAGAGTGCTGAACTGATATGCCCTTCAAAGCATAGATGTAGCATTAGGACCCTTCCTGAAATCTAAGCTGCAAAGACAGAACCGAACTTCAGAAGACATTAGAGTCATCTTGGAAACAAATGCAAAGTTTCATAGGCCCTTCAGATTTTCTTTATCAAAGGATTGACGTAAACTAAGTGACTGGAGATGAACACAAAAATACAAATAAAAATAGCTGTAACTGTCACAGCTTTTAAATGAGGAACTGGTGCTGTGGCTTCCAGGGTCGTGAAGAAGGAATGAACACCCTGGGTTCCATTTCCACAGACTCAGCACCCTAGAGGAATTTGATGTCCTGATTCTTCCATCTGTCACTCCCAGAGTGTCTCAAAGATTCCCAGAGTAGAAGCCACTCCATGGGGCACCATACTAATGACTTTTGGCTTCCCAAAGTCCATTTATGTACAGTCAATACCTGAGCCCATTGGGAAAAAGTTTGCTGGTGGTTCCGTTGGCAGCTGGAACTCATTACTTAAGCATGCATGGCCCTGAAAACCCTGCGGGGAGGCAGTTCTCTGTGTCACTTTCTCTTCTTCAGAGATTACCAACAGCTTTGGAGAGCCTTCTCAGGCTAGGTCCAAGTCCTTCACCTCAGCACCTCAGAGAAACTGAAGTTCCCCCTCCGTGGCCTGTGCACAGTTTCTCAATATTGTTTTGTCTTCTTTTGCAGCCCATCATCAGCTCAAGTCTCATATTTAGAATCTCAGGATCACACCCTTCCTCTTGGATGCCACCCAAGGGTATGCTGGCTCGTTGTGGGTGTTATTCATGAGATGTCATGGGTTCCTGGTGTGGCTGGATGGTCCTAAGAAGCAGTGTCTAAACTCATTCTGTTTTCATCAGGGAACTCTCTGGGGGAATAGAGAATCCTTAAGGGGCAGTGGCAGAGTGGCTTTAATATGGAATTGTTCCAACAGGCCAAATTTCCTGTGTGGCTCCAAATGCACCAAGAAATTTCTTCCTTATGATTACCTCACCTAATTGGTTGCTCTGTAAATAAAATTTCCATCTACTTTTCTCAAGAAAGGATTCCTCAGGAATCCACCATCATTGGTGGGAAAGACGTTCTCAAGATTGTGGGAGATGTTGAGTCATCCGACCTTCATTCTGATCAAATTCCAGAATGATAATGATCTAAGAAAATTCAGAAACCCTCAAAATGATGTCTGCGTGTCACTATCTTGGTTTCATATTTTAGTTTTAATGAACAAGAACATCAAATGGTATGACACTAAGTTTCCTAATTCAAACAGTTTGTAAAAGTTATGGTAGTTGGGTAGTTAACATTAGTGATCTCTTCCAGTTACTAACCTACCTTTGCCCTTCAACTTCTGTCTGCCTCTCTTTGCCTTTCTCTAACCCATGAGAATGTATTGATGTCACCAGACCCTTCTTTGCTGAAGCCAGATGACCTTCTTGAAAATACATACATGGCATTGTGTCCGTCTTCCACTGAAAGTGACAGAATATGTACATAAGACCCTTTGCAACATATTATGCAGATACAGATAGAAAAAGAGACACCCCAAGGAGATGCATATTGCCAGAGCCACCTTTGGGGCAAAGATCCATGAGTGGGGCTTTTGAGATACTCAGCAGGTAAAGACACTTGCAGCCTAGCCTCAGTATTTAAGTTGGACCCCTAAGATGCTCATTGTGGAAGAAGGGAACCAACTATAGTCCTCTAGTTTCCACAGACATGCTGTAGCATATACACCCACAAACATACACATGCATGAAATAAATGTAATAAAAATTTAAACAAAAAAAATCTGCAGGAGTAGAAAATGCACTTAGAATTATATATGCCTATAATGTGATATCTCATAATTATCCATCCTATATTGGTACTTTAACAATAGCTGCTCTTACAGAAAAGGGATGGCTCCAGATGGGAGTGGTGGTGGGAAGCAACTGGGAGGGGCAGAAGGAGAGAAATCTATAATCAAGATTTATTGTGTGAGAAAAGGATCCATTTTCGGTAAAAAGGAAAAAACAATAGCTGTGCCTTTTATTTCTTTTGTAGACTACACACACATACACACACACACACACACACACACACACCATATTTGGGCAGTTCGTACATTCTAAGTGATTCCTTGAGTAATCGATTGCTCTTCCTGCACACAGAGGTACCTATCAATTGTGAACACATTTACAGAGAACTGCTCCCTTAAAACTAGAGTCTTTTCATAGTTTCATTCATTTCTGTGTTATTCTCAAGAATGAGTGCTTCCAAATGATTAGTGATTCCCAGGAATATAGCAAGTACTAAGGCCTTGCAGATGCTTGAGCTCCATAAACATGAGAGACACCCCTGACTCCAAAAGCAATAAATAGCATTATCTCCCTCATCCCACCTCTCTCTTTGCCAAATCCCATTGTTCCTTTCTCTACTACTTACAAAGCTAACTTTTCTCCCATGCTCGTTTTAACCACCAACATTCAAGCACCACAGTAAAAAGACCATCAGTGCACAGAGAACATGTGTTAAAAGTTCTGCCCTCCTTGAGATATCACTTCTTTGTAAAGCATTATTTTTGGCTAAATGCATGCTTCTCTATGATTCTTATAGCTTTCATTAAATCTTGGTTAATATTATATGAGTCTATGATATGTATTAAATTCAAAGATTTAATTATACTTTAAAAACTCAACTTTGGGACTAGTAAGATATCTCTGAGAATAAAGGCATTTTGCTGTGCAATCTTGATAGGCAAGTTTGATCCCCAGAACTCATGAAAACTCAAAAAAAGAGAATAGACCCCACAAAATTGTCTTCTGGCCTCGAAATATGAACCATGGCATGTGCATAGCTCACCCAGAAGACACGTATCACATGCCATGGATAACACACACACACACACACACACACACACACACACGCACTGATATACATTTTTGAACCATCATCTTTTTTGTTGTTTTCTAATCCACCTCATCAGTGCATTATGGGAAACTGGAAATGGCTGTTATTACCTAGCACCTTAGTAAGACTGCTGAATTAGTCTACACTGAGTCTCACTTCCCGAATGCTCTGACTCCGGAGGCGAAAGGCAGAGGATCAGCAAATACTATCTGAAAGAATGCTGTGGTATACAGATTAGTTGACAGCTTAACTGGAATGGGAAGAGGGCCAGTGAAGATGAGGAGAAAGAACAGGGGAAACGGGGGGAAGAGAAGGGAAGGAAGGATAAGGCAAGAAAAGTAAGGAGAGGAGAGGAGAGGAGGAAAGGGGGAAATTCTCTCTTGTGTGTACCTAGAGTTCTACCTTACAGCATAATTATCATTTATCCAATCTCAAATTCCTATTTAAATATCATTTCTTCCACACAACAAAGACAGACAGATAAACAGACAGACAAAGAATTCTCTGAACCTCCAAATCTTGGCTACCTGTACCAGTTATTGTCTTTGCAGTTATTGTTGTGTGCAATTTTCTTTTTATAATGAATGCTGTTAGTGTGTTTTTTTCTTAAAAATTTTTTTTCTTTCCTCTAAAATCCAAGTCAAAGATCTGTTAATTCTGAAGAGTGCAAAGTCAAGAGGTCTGGAATCTGGCTCCAAGGTAGCACTAGTCTAGCATGTGTGGGGTCATGAGTTCAATCTCTCACACTGTCAAAGGGGAGGCAAGACTCTAAGGTCAAGGACCATGGAGTAGGACACAGTGCAAGAGTTCTTATCTCATCATTAAAGAAAATGATAGTGTTTTGCCCAAGCTAGCAAATTATCTCTCTCATTGGGACAGAGCCATTTCCAAATCTTAGAATCTGCCAGGTAGCAGAGTTGCTGTCAAGGCAGGAAGTGGCTTAGGGTGAAGAGACTGTTCTCTGTGACAGGGTGCAGAAGAGGTGGCTTCTAACAGGCTCATTGGAGAAGACTTATGTAGGAAAGTCTTTTTTTTTCTTTCTTTCTTTAAAGAAAAAAAATTATGGTTTAATAACAATAGAAGAAATAATTCTGGATTAAATTCTTAAATTTTCTCAGTTTAGTTAATATTTAGTTTCCAAAATAGACAGCCTCTGCTTCTCTCTCTCCTTCTTTTATCTCCTCCCTTCTTACTCTTCCTCTGGTTGGCTCCCAACCTGTTTATTTATCTATCTATTTTGAGATACTGTTTCAAGTTACTCAGGCCAAAGATGACCTAGAACTTCTGATCCTCTTCCTGACTCCTCCTCTTCTTGAATGTGGGATGATGGGCATGTACCCCCATAATCCAGTTTATGCAGCACAGAGGATCAAACTTCTCCAGGCGTCTGCATCCTAGGCAAGCATGCTACCAACCAAGCCATGCTCCCACCCCACCAAACCCACTTCAATCTCCTTCAAGGACCTTAGACTTCACACCAAAAATACAAATGCTTCTGCTGACTGGACTCTCTTCCTATGGACCTTCGAGTTTGGGGGTTTGGCTCACACCTAATGGACTCCTGGTGTCAAGGAAACCAGCCTGTTCTACCACCCAATCATCAATCCAATGGGAGTTTCCCTTTAAATGTTGTCCAATATTATTACATTTTCTCCATGGGTCAATGAATAGAAGTTAGTAAGCAAAGGTCAACAGCTGTGACTAGTTCCCATCTATGAGTTGCGTTGTTTATACCTTCCCATTCTTCTCAATGGTGTCCCACATACTGAGTATAATGCCAAGACTCTATCTTCAGGCTCTTCATGTACAATGGACAAGAACACACAAAAATCACTCCTTCACAAGGAGATACGGGGTTCATGTGCTGAAAAACGTATGCATGGAACAGTGGGTTTCAACAGGCTCTCTAGCAAAGATGAATAATCATAGCAAAATGCTTATCTTCCTTTGTGCTTTTCAGCATGCCGCTACTGCTGCTGCATTAGCCAAAGTTCTGAGTAGCTGCATGATCCTTTATGAGTCTTTTCTCCTATAAGCTTAGTTCAGGGGACCAGTATGTCTTTGATGCCTACTGTTTAGGGCAAACAAGAAAAGAGGAGAGGTCCTCAGTTACTAACAGTTTTTGAGGGCATTCTGACACATAGGAAGGAGTCTCCATCATCCTTTCTCCACAGAAGTGGCTTAGTGGAGGGAGTTCCTCCTAGGCCTAAGGTAAATAGAGACAGAAGAGACCCAAGTTCAAGTCTCAGCTCTGCTTTTCTGTCATAGTGTTTCATCCCTCTGATCCTCAAAGCCCTCATCTGCTGAGGGAATGAGATTAAATGGAGAAGTTGGGAGTGGCCTGACCAGCTTGGTTCCTAACATACTGAGGACTAGCCGTAACTATAACACAATGGGTAACAGCCATGGACAAAAATCAGAACTGAGCACAGGGCTTCTTTCTAGCCACCTGGAAAAGGGAGTCGGGGCCATTTTATCTGGAGAATAAACAGAAGGTACAATCCACCTACTCAGTTCTGTTTAATTTACTTTTTGGTTTTGTTATATGTGTATATTCATTTAAGGTGAGGAAGAAGACAATAAGCTGAGTGGTGTGTAAATGACAAATTTTACCAACCAAACAAGTCTGCACATATATTTCTTCTCTTTCTTCAAATACAGATAACTATTTTCAATAAAAGAGGATGCATGTTACACTGCTGTTCTGTATCCTGTTTTTCTAGCCACTGAGACACAGTCATCTTTTATTTTTCCAAGTGATATAATATTAATGCCATTATTTAACTAATAACACACAGATAAAACAAAATTCATTTAATCAATTCCATAAAATAGTTATTATTTGGGTTGTAAGAATGTAGCCAGGTCCTCTGGGCTCACCAATTTGCTTCTACCTAAGGAAATACACTATGACCCCAGGGCTTTGTTTTTGCCATCTCCAAAATGAAAAATGTATTCTCTATAGATACATGAAAACATGTTTCTATATACCAATACACTACATAAATGCTTATATGAATCAAAGAGGCTAAAGAGGTACTATTCTCCACGGAATGAAAACAAGAAGAAATTCATTTGACATGCTGTTGATTAAATTAAGTTCATGTATATTCCTGTGGGAAGCTCAGAAAAGAGCAAGGACTGATTCAGCCTGGGTAAGTTGCCTTTTATCTGTCTATTCTTTCTAAGGGGAGAAAGCAATACACAGCTCTGATATAAATTCAGTCCATTTTTTTCTTAGAGGGATATGGATCCAGTAAAAACAATTTCTCTTGGAAAGCAGGGTAAGTCATTAGATCTGGTCTTAACCATCTGCTGTACCTGTGGTATGTTTGTAACTGGCCACACATTAAATGTCCATCTCTTGAATGACCTTGCAAGGTTATGAAAGAAAAGAAATATGGCAGCCTTGACAGACACTAGCACACACTGAGCTTAATGTTAACATATTTAGAACCTTCTAGAGTTTCAATGTCTTTAGCTCCTACCTTCCCAAGCCATGGAAACAAATCTACTTACTTCAAGCATTAGTGAACTGAAGCTTTCAAGTAAGGTCTCATCTCAGGGGTTTAATGGTTGAGATTGATGACAAAGATTTCTAAAATTCTTATACGCCCATAAATTAGCTCTATAACTTATTTACAGAGTTAAAAAGAGACTTGCCTTCAATTGCATCTTCTTATTTCTTCATTCATATTATTCTCAGGTACATGCAAGAGACTAAAAAGTGTTTCAAACAGCTTATTTTTTTTAACTGACTATTCGTTAATAGCAGACAAAAACAAACTAAAGACTGGCCAATACCAGAAAAATCTGTTTTTGGTTATTTGAGGGGCTGTTTTCTAATCTCCTGAGATGAAGTTATTCTGACTGAGGTGCAGCCCAAGCTAAAACAAAACACTGATGAATGCTCCAAAATGAACGGGTTCCAACCTCACAGCCTTCCATGCATCCCCAGTGCACCTCTGAACCAAACCACTCCAGTACACCTCGGATATAATCTCTCTTCTAAAAGCAAGGCTTCTGAGTAGGAGAAAGTCTTACAGGATAAGATGACCCAATCTATGCAAAATACGGAATAACCTATATGGCAAAAGCTATATGCCAAAGGAGGGCAAATTTTAGTGCCTCCGTACAGCAGTTTGCAATTACGAGTTTGCAGAGTTCATGGCAGCGTGAATAAAGCACACGTCTTAAAAGACGAAATGAATACAAATGTGTTCTTATTTTATATATGCAACTATGAAAAAAAGTTAAAATTATATGCGCCCTAAAAAAAGGAAGGAAATACTCTCAACTGCCAATCAAGTCTATCTTGTGGTGATGTTTTCTACATTCTACAATATGTTTGTACTTTCTCCTCTCTTTTCAGTTTACCATATAACGTGGTAGAACAGACACTGGTAGCCGAACAGATTAAGTTTACTTTCCACATGCCATTCCTCTAGGACCCTTCAAAGCACAGTTCTCAGTAACAAATTAACACAAGCGGAAACCTACCTGTGCCTCTGCCTTCAGCTGTCCCGGTGTTTGACTCTGCTCTGACTCCTGGCTTCTCGCCACTAGAACGCAGCTTGTTTATCTAAAACAAAAGTGAAACAGCCACTGTTTATGAACAGTGTCAGCCAATAGCAAGACGAGGACCTTGGGCCAAGAGGACCTCAGCTTTATGGCACTGTCAAGGGAGTGGGTGCTGGATTCTTTTTTCAGAACTCAGAGAACTTCCAGTTAGTGACTGTCAACCTCTTTGAAGTCACGTTGGAATTGCCCTTCCTATGATGATTGGTTTTTGTTGGGGTTTTTCTTTTCTTTCCTCTCTTTCTCTCTTTCTTTTTTTTTCTTTCCATTAGCACCTTTTGCAGGATGTGATGGACAAGGAGCTGGGGGAGAGGTTTAAGTAGCTATTATTTCTCCGAAAGGGTTTCTGTTCCCACGCCAAGCCCATCAGTGCATTCTTTCACGCCCAGCTCTGCAGTCTGCTTTAGAGCACTCTGACTACTCTCTGACTTTCTCAAGTTCTCAGTTACTCCGCTGAAAAGTCTCTGCAAAGGTCACCGGTGGTCTCTTTGCTCCTGTAACATGTTCTTTCTCTGTTTTCCTTTTCCTTTCTCCCTTGCTTGAATAGTTAACTGTAGAAACTTGTTTTCAATCTACCTAGCTCTTTTTTTCCAACTTTCAGAATGATTCTCCTTTGCCTCCTGTGATTGAATGACAAATATCCCCCAGCCCACAGGTTCAGGTAGTTGAACACTGGGTCTCCAGTCAGTGGTGCTATTCAGGGTAGTCAGGGAGATGGTACAGCTTCACAGGAGGAGGCATGGCACCAGAAGTGGCCTGTGAGAGTTTATCCCCTCACTCCAGCTCTAATACACTCTGTCTGCTTCACTTTTTCAGAACCAGATGTGATCTCTCAGCTTCCTGCTCTGGCCACTTGCCACCATGTCTCCCAGGTCATATGGACTCTCTGGAAACAAAATCCCAACAAACTCCTTCCTTATGTTGCCTTTGGTCATGATATTGAATAGTGCCTAATATACCCCCTTTTCAGATTGCTCTTTTCCTATTAGTTTTCCAGATGCAAGACTTTCCTAAGGATTTCTGTCTTCTTTGTTTCTTCTTCTCTTGCCTATATATAACTTATCCTCAGCCAAATTCATTTTAAAATCTATACAGTATCAAATATGACCCCTGAATATTCAATATAATCTCAAAACAGAACAATCAACCTAGAATTCTCAAACTTCATAATCTCAAAACAACACACTACTATAGCTATTATAACAGTCTTGTTGATACAATTACAGACACATGGACCAATGAAATAGAATAGAGTGTCCCAAGTTAACCCTTCCATGCATAGTTAAATCATTTTAAATAAGGTGTCATGGCCATCTAATGGGGAAGATAGTATTTTCAATAAATTCTATAGAGGAACAATCAAATCCATATACCAAACACTCAGCACTATATACCCATATGCAAAATATAACTCAAATTGAACAGGAGGCCTAAATGTGAGAACTAAAACTATAAAAATCTTAGAATGTACAATGAAACATTTATGACTTGGAATTTCACAGTGATTTCTTGATTCTGACACTTAAGTCATAATCAAAGAAATAAATACACAAACTCAGTACAAAATCAATGAAAAGCATGTGGATTAAAAGCTGGTGGTGGGAAGCCTGTGGTACATTACTTGTCACCAAGCATGTGAAAAGCTTTGGGTTCCACCTCACAACACACATGGAAAGACATTAACACCATAAAAAAAGACAATCTATGAAAGAGAAAAATTATTTGCAGCTCATATTTGACAAGGGAGTACTATACAGCATGTATAGAAAACTCCTCCAATGTTTTTCACCCCTAAATGTAAAATGTGAAAACACTTGAATAGCTAATTCTCCACACAAAAATAGCCATATAAATATGGATAAATATGGTCTATAGAGAAGATAGCATCCAGTCTGACCAGGGAAGTTTGTAGGCTGACTGCAGATCTTCACATCTCCTTACTTTCCTCCAGATCCAATTCCCCAGTCTCATCTCCAGCTCTGTACCACACCCCTGCTGTAGCCTCTCCCTCTTCTCTGTCCCCATCTCCAGCTGATTACAGAGTTCTTTTCCTCCAACCTCCAAACACACACACACACACACACACACACACACACACACACACACTGTTAGTTCAGCCTCCAACTTGAGCAGGCAATACCTGGGAACTTACCTTCATATATACAAATGACAAATGGACTAAAAAAGAAATTGGAAAAAAATAATTCCTTTCCCAATAGTCTCAAATAACATAACATGTCTTGACGTAACTCTAATCAAGCAAGTGAAGGATTGTATGATAAAACCTTGAAAACACTAAAGAAAGAAATTGAACCCATTGGCACAGAAAAAGACTTTCTGAACAGAACACTGTTAGCATAGGCACTGAGACCAACAATTAATAAATGGGATCTCACGAAACTGAAAAGCTATATAGCAAAAGCTACCATCATTCAGACAAAGCAGGAGGCTAAAAAATGGGAAAAGATTCTTTTTTTTACCAACTATATATCCCATAGAGGGCTAATATCCAAAATATACAAATAACTCAAAAGATTAGATATCAAGAAAACAAATAACTTAAAATTGAAAATGGGATATATTTTAAAACAGAAAATTCTTGAAAGAGAAAACTTGAGTAGCTGAGGAATTCCTAAAGAAGTGTTCAACATCTTTAGCCTTCAGGAAAATATAAATCAAAACTACTTTGAGATTCCATCTTACACCAATAAAAATTCCTAAAATCAATAAAATAAATGACAGCTCATGCTGGCAGGGATGTGGAGTGGGAGAAACACTCATCTGTTGCTGATATGACTGTCAATTTGTACAGCCACATGGAAATCACTGTCACGGTACCTCAAGAAGATGGAGATCATCTACCTCAACACCTAGCATATACCCAAAGGATGCTTCAGCCCACCATGGAGCTACTTGCTCAACCATGTTCATTCTTCTTTAATCATAATAGCCAGAAGCTGGAAACAACTTAGATGTCTGTCAAAAGATGAATGGATAAAGAAAATATGGTATATTTACACAATGGAATATTACTCAGTCATTAAAAAGCATAAAAATCAAAGGTAAAAGGATGTAACTACAACAAACCACCCTGAATGAGGTAACCCAGAAAGACAAATGGGATATGTATTGGCTTATATGTGGATATTAACTGTCATTGGCAAGCACGCTACAACCTGGAGAACCACAGAGGTTAGGTATAGAGTAAGAGGCTGGAGAGAAATAGAGATCCCTATAAAAGGGAAGTAGAATAGATAGCTATGGATTGATGTGGGGCTGGAACAAGAGGATCAAGTGGGGAGGGGAAGGGAAGAGGAAATACTGAGCTTACAGGATGAAGGTCCTTGTGCCCACAGATCTCCGAGGAGACCAGGAATATTAAACATGCAGGGTTATCTTCCCAATGGGAAAAATGTAAAACCTGTTCTTCTACCCAAAAAGCTGGGAATTGGAGGGATGAATAGCCCAGTGGCTCTTTATTTTGAGCCAGCCATATCAAGCTCCTATAACCTAATAGACTACAGGTGGCTAGTAATCTAACCCTTGTACACAGGAGTTCCCCAAGCTCCCACAACCAGGACCAGAAATACCTAATAGTCTAAATGACTCTCACATTACCTATATAGCCAGGGGATTCCCAAAGCACCCACAACCAGGACTAGAGGTGATTAATAGCCCAGATGACCTCTACGCAATCTGTATGACTAAGACTAGATCTGATCCTTCCCTAGACACTTCAGCTAATATAGGTAACCTATCTAGCTTCCCTGCCAGCCATGACTACCTACAGGGTCTCCTTCAGGGGATGAAGGAGGGAATATGAGGAGAGACAGCTAAAACTGAGTGGTAGTATGGAGACCTAATAACTCTTAAAATATATACATATGTATTTGTCAGGGTTTTCCAGAGAAACAGAACTTATTTTACACACACACACACACATAATATATATATATATATATTTTACATATATATGTAAATATATATTATATATAATGGGAATATATACATATATATTGAGATGAGAAAATATACTTTTACTCCAGAATTTTTTATTTTCATTTATTTTTTGATATGATATTTCTAATAGTCCTAGCTGTCATAAATATATATATATATATATATACACACACACACACATATGTGTGTATATGCCTACCATATATGTGTGTATACATATATATGATTGATAGATAGATAGATAGATAGATAGATAGATAGATAGATAGATATAGAGATATATACATACATACTACATATAGAATTCCTAATGAGATTTACTAGGGCTTACTATGGTCCAGCTAATTCAGCAACCAAAAAGCGGTCCAAGAATCCAGTAGTCATCAGTCCATGAGGCTGAATCCTGAAGAAGTAGACTCTAGCGCCAGTGAAGAAATGAACTTACTAGCAAGAGTGAGAGCAAACAGGCAAAGAGAGAGCAAGCTTGTTCTTCAATGACCTTTATATTGCTGTCCAGTAGGAGGTGTGATCCAGGTTAAAGATAGGGCTTCCTTTACTTCTGAACTTTATAGAGTATGTGGAGTAGCTTGGCATGGTGATGCAAACCTTAATCCCAAAATTTGGGAGGCAAAGGCAGGTGTAGCTCTGTGAATTTGAGGTCAGCCTGGTCTACATAGTAAGTTCTAGGACAGCTAGAACTATGTAGAGAGACCCTGTCAAAATAAATAAATAAATATTTTAAGAATCTGTAGTAGAGGCATATTTTTCCACCTTAAAGATCTGGGTCATCCCACTTCAAAAGATTCAGTTTTTAAAAATATCCCTCACAGCTGTATCTGGCCATTTAAGTTTTAGTTAATTCCAACTGGACATTGCTTGTCCCCAAATAAAATATCCAATACTGGGAATGAGTTACCTCTAATTGAGATTTTCATCAAAGGGATCCAATGGGGACCCAAAACCACCCAGGCTGCTGCCAAGACTATAAGTTGTTCTCCACAAAGTTAGAGCAAGGCCCCATTGCTGAAGACAGTACCCACACAACTCATGAACACAGTAAAGTTGAGCTGGAGCCTACATAGAGACTTAACCCCTATTAGCTAGCATCTTTGGTACAGGAAGGTACTCAGCAGACTACCAAAAGAGAAAGGTAAACACCAACCCAACTACAAACTCTTTGATCTTCAGTGGTATCCTGCCTTCAAGATATGCTAGTTCAGTGGTGTCACAAAGCTTGTGGGAGTAACCAACCAACATGTGATTTGACTTAAGGCCAACTTCATAAGATGAAACCTATCTCTGACACTGCTTGGATGACAAAGAACCTGAAACTAGATAGCCCAGGGACCTGAAGTAAAACCAAGTACTACTGTTCTACTAAAAATATATAGCAATAGAATGACTCCTCATGACATTCTGCTATACTCATAGATCAGTGCCTTATTCAGTCATCATCAGAGATGCTTCCTCCTGTAGCTGATGGGAACAAATAGAGAGACCCACACTTAGACAATATGCAGAGAGTAAGAGCCCTTGGTATATTCAGCCCTAAATGTATTATCTCCATCAATTTCCTTCCCCCTCCCCTCAGGACTCTGAGAATTGTACAGAAGAAAAGACATAAAGAGTTGAGAACCAGAGGGGATGAAGGACGCCAAGGAAACAAGATCCTCTAAATCAATACAGCAGATATAGATATGAGCCTGACACAGCATGCACAGGGTCCGCCCACATCTGTCCCAGACGGGTTCCTGGAGCTGAAGGGGAAGTAGACACATGCCTCCCCATGCCTAACCAAGAAGCAATCAAATTTTATAACCATTTGCAAGTGAAAATTTGGTTTCCTCAAAGGGCGTCTCATTAAGAAACAAACTAGTCTTAGGGGTAGGCTGTATGCCCAGCAGTAGACACCAACAGAAAATGAATTCAGTGGCTTCACTGGAGGTTCCTTGTCTCGTGATACTGTATCAGTTTATTTTATTTATATTTTTTCTTTCTTTTTACCCTACAGATCCTTTGCATATATATTATAGCTTCTAGCTCAGTGGAGTTTTTTGTTGGTGAATTTTTGTTTGTGTTTTTTGTTTGTTTGTTTTTTTGTTTTTGTTTTTTTTTTGGTTTTGGGGGGGGTTGTTTTATTCTGTTTTGTGTTTTCTGTTTTGTTTTGTAGTTTTTGTATTTGTTTTTTTGAGACAGAGTTTCTCTCAGTAGCCCTGGCTGCTCTGGAACTCACTCTGTTGACCAGGCTGGCCTAGAACTCAGAGATTCACCTGCCTCTGCCTCCCAAGTTCGGGGATTAAAGGTGTGTGCCACCATTATGCAGAACCAATTTAGTGTTTTTTATAGGATTCTTCAGTGAGTGAATGATTGGTTTTCTGCGTCTCTATTTCTTGTTTCTTTCCTTCTGTTTGCTTGTTTTGTCCTTTTCCAATGTGTTTGCTTTTGTATATTATATTATATTATATTATATTATATTATATTATATTATATTATATTATATTATATTATATTATATACTATTTACGAGCACAGAACAGTGATTTCTTAAACAAAAATCAGAATAGCATATTACCTCCGCAGCCTCTTGGGCCCCTTGGGCCCCTTGGGCCCCTTGGACCCCTTGGACAGAAGGAGCTAGACAAGGATCCCACAGGGCTCCCAAAGGTATATCTCCAGGTTAGGCCCAAGAAAGAGACTGGTTCTGTGCCAAATGAGACTATTCATTTCTTTTTTAAAAAAATTAAAAACACTATTTTAGGCCTGGGAGAAAATGAAAATAAAACATCAAAGAGTTCAGATTGAGTAGATATCAGCGAGTGCTGACTTAGAAAATAAACCAGGAAGACTGTTTTTCGGCGTGTGTAGCCTCATCACAGGAACTAGAGCAGGATGAGCAGGATGTGAACAGGAAGAACCCCAGCCTCTCGTCACAGGACATCTGAAAAAATGGACACAGAACACTGGACCCTCATGTGCTGTCACTACCGGCCTAGAACCCAGGGCAGCAACTGAAAGGCTCTCTTTCCCACAAGCTACCATGCTGCCGTTCTACCTCACTGTCCTCCACCTCAGCTCTGGCTCTACCCTCACCTAGCCCAGGCTTTCCTCCAACCTTTGAAGCTGCTCATTGCATCCCCCAGACCCATTCATTCCCAGCCACTGCTGCCAAGAGCTGAACTAAAGAAACTGTACTCAACACATCGTTCTTAAAAGTTGCGGGAATGAAAATACATCTCTTCGAAAGTTCCAGGCTACTACTGCCATGATGATGGAAAAAGATGAGGCTCCCAGAAATGTAATAAACATGTCCCAATGATGTCTGGTAATGATTATGGCAAGGACAGTACAGGAGCTTCCCAGAACCATTACCTCTCTCAAGTAGCCTCCATAAAGGACTGGAGCCAAGACTGTCACTCTGGGAACAAGATCCTCCCTGGACTTAGAGACTCTCATAGTTGATTATCTCATTTGGAAACTCATTGTGTGTGTTTACATTATAAGGCTTATCAGCAAAGGAGTCGGGAGTGGGGAACAAAGATATTTAAGAAATACTTAATCCTGCAATAATCACTAGACTAGAGGTTTCTATTCCTGTAATAAAAGTCCAGTAAATTGTTTGATGCTCATCTGAGCAGGATAAGGTAGAAAAAAAAAATCCAGCTCTCACTCCGGAGCTCCCTCCTACTCATGGAGTTGGAGTCATATGTGCTGAGTGTGTGAAAAAGCAGTGGGTGGGTCTGGTTATGCACACCTGTCACCCCAGATCCCTGGAAGCCTGAGGCAGGAGAATCAAAAGTTTGAGTCTAGCCTGGGCCACATAATAAGACCCTATCTCAAAAAGGGGTGGGGATGTATATAAAAAGGATAAAGAGGGAAATATCTCTTTCCCCTTCTCTCTGTGGTAGACCCGGGATAAGATGAAGATCGTTTTGTAGATGACCACCGACTCCTGACTCGTGCCTTCTTACTTTTCACTTTTCTTTTCTTTTTCTTTCTTCCCACCCCAAGACAGGGTCTCTCTGTGTAGTCCCAGATGTTCTGGAATTCAATCAGTAGACCAAGCTGGCCTGGAACTCAAGAGATATCCCTGTCTCTGCCTCCTGAGTGCTGGGATTGAAGGCATGAGCACCACGCCAGGCTTTCATGTTGCTTTGCAGTGAAGCAAATAGGCTATGTGTTCACTAGAGACTGAACTTGGAATTTTGAATTTGGTCTTTCTTGGCCTACCCATCTGCTGTCAGATCTTCTGTCTCAACTGTGGGCTGAACTGTTGCTCTCATAGAGCCTTTTGATCACTGGGACAAACAAACATGGCTTTTGAAGACCATGTTAATTAAGCAAGACTCAGGTTAGGTGAGGCATAGGCATTTTCATCTTAGAACAGTCTGTAGGACCATGTAAGGCAGCCTGGTTTCTGGTTGAGCATAGGCTAGAAACAGTCAGAGACCCCAGGTCATCCTGAGGGGTCCCAAGAGGGACCAGGTAATCCTAAAGAACGGCATGCATTTCGCCATGCTCCCAGACTCCAGGCTCCTGACACGAGGCCGCAGCCCTCCATAGATTTGTGTCCTTTAGTCACGTAGAGCAACGCCACGACTAGCCCCTCCACAGGTAGAAGGCCTGACTACAGAGCATGGAGCCTCAAGATAGATCTTCATATTAATGAGCTACCTAAAGGCCAGAGGGGTGTAGCGGATTAAACATTCCTTCCCAGACCCACCTCCCTGCAAAAGGTATTTAACCTCAGGCCCGCTCTGAGAAAATTGGGGTACAGTTTCTCATCTACTTTCCTCCTTAACAATAAACATCTTGAAACTATGGACTGCTTCTCTTTCATCAGGATCTGCCATGGGGAACAATGGAGAAAGACCTATCTGCGTTCCCAGCCACTGTGACTACCAACCCAAGCCAACCGCCATGACCAAGCCAAGAACTCTTACGCCCCCGGGGCACAGCCAGAACTTCTTCCTCTTTCTCCCCCTTTGGCCGTGGGCCAATCCAACCCATACGCCCCCACTTTGTTGTCAGTTTTTCCATGGCTCTCAGCAGTGCCTGGAGGCCCAAGAGCCTGAGAGCCAGCTGGTCACCCACCGCCTTTTGGCCCAGGGACGGACCTCAGAGTGCACTACCCATCTCTGGTGCAGGTTACTGCTGGTTCCCATAGTCCGACACCCGTCAGGCGCTGGCATGGGGAGAGTGCAGTCAAACTTCCCGCTCCTCTGTCTCCCCGAGTGTCCCTAGCCCATGGCAGGGCAAACACGGAACACACATTAACCCAACAACAGTCTTTCACAAAAGCCCATCACCAGTCAAGTAGCTTCTACCTTTTTAGAAGAACACAACCCCTCTAAGCACTATATAGACAAAATCACTAACAAATACCAATCCTAGTTTGCTTTCTGTTGCTGTGATAAACACCATGACCAAAAGCAACCTCAGGAGAAAAGGTTTATTTGCCTTACACTGGCACATCACAGTCCATCATTGAGGGAAGTCTGGTCAGGAGCTGGAGGCAAGAACTGAAGCAGAGTCCTCTGGAGGACACCATTTACCATCCTGTTCCCCAGAACTTGCCCAGCCTTCCGTGTTAAACCACCCAGGCATGGTACCACCACAGTAGCTGGACCTCTCAAATCAATCTTTAAACAAGAAAATGTCCTGCAAGCTTCCTACAGGCAATTAGATGAGGCAACCGCTCAACTAAAGTTCCCTCTTCCCAGGTGACTCTGGTTTGTGCTGAGTTGGCAAAAACGAAAACTATTCACCAACACAGAAGCCACTACACTCTTTCCTGCTCTGTACAATTTGGCCACATGCCACCAGTTACTTCCTTCTCAGAGACAGAGAGAGGCTGAAAGAGAGGCTTTTCATTTTGTTCTGTCTTGTTTTGGTTTTGGTGGCACTGGGGATTGAACCCACATACTAGGCAAGCATCCACTCACTCCACCAATGACTCCAAAGGAGTTTCAAGTAACCCAAACAACATTCCTTGGAGGGAATAGGCTCATGCCCAGGGCACTACTTAAAAAGCTTAGGTGGAGCATGTTTTGTGGAGGGCACATACTGAAGAATCTCTCATGAACTCTCTGATGGTAATTCCCCCCCCGCCCCCCTTGAACCTGTGAATCCAGTAAAAGAACTTTGTAGCACATGAATGTCTGAAGGACATACTCAAGCCTCAGCAGCAGCATTCCAGAAAACAACCACACAAACTTCATCCAAACGCACACTGTAGAAAACATTCTAAATGCCCTATTTCTGTTTCAAATCTGTGCTTGCTCATCAGCCCCTCGGATTCCTTCCAGGTCCTGACTGTGAGGTAAGGAGACCCTGTTATCAGGATCTTGGGTCAGCTCCTGAGATTCTAAGTCTGAAGTCTGAACAGCTGAGTCCTTCACTCCGACCTCTGTGACCCTCACCCCAGGTGCCACATAAGAACAAGCAGAGCTGGCTGAAACTCTGAGAGACACACAGAGACACTTCCACAGACTTCTGCCTACTGGGAACCTTCCATTCTCTGGAAATAAGGAGGAAAAATAGACACAAGGATAGTTAAAATCAGTTCCTGAAGTCAAGGGATTTCGGAGACAAACCTCCTTTCTTTGCATGGAAACCAATCATAATAGCATCCCCCAAAAGACAGCATGTGAGTATATGTCCCTGTAGACATTTTGATGTGCTGTCATTTGATCATTTATTGCTTCCTCTGTTTGACATAAATTTTCATGCAGCTTTTTCCCACCTACTTTGTAACATAAACATTTCCCATGTCATCATAAATATTTTAATGAATCACATATTCAAACAAACATGCTTTCTCCCGCATACATGAAGCTTACCCCGAATTTAGGAGCTGCCTTTTGTAATAGGAAGCAAGTTTGCAGTGATGTGGAACATGGTGACTGAGGAAGAGTTCAAGAAGAAGAATAGCACATATGCTGTACCCTAAACCCAGAAGTCACTTCTCATCACTATGACCAAGCACCCGACATAAACTTACAAGAGGAAAGTCACTAATGGTTCAGAGTTCTCAGTTCCTCACCAAGGAGAGGGCAAGGCAGAACAGTGCAGCTCCATGTGACAAGTCAGAACAGAGAAACAAGAGGATTGCAGACGATTTCTCCCCCACCCCCTATATCCAAATCACAGCCCATGAGATGTGCCACCCACACTCTGGCTGAGTCCTTCCTCCTGTGGAGCTGTCTGTACACCAAGAAACCTAGATAGTTCTAAATCCAGTCACGTTGACAGTGAAGATGAACTACCTGTGTTCTCCATTCTCTGCTTTCGCTCTTAAAATCCATGCAGAATTGTCAGGGTGAGTACAGGTGACACAGGGAGAAGGCCCTTTCTAATAACACACCCAATAGCCAGTCTTGGCCCCAAAGCCCTCTAGGTTTCCCCAGAAAGCCTTCCAGAGATTTCCCCCCAGCTATGAGCAGAGCACATGTGGACTGCATCGCCAACAGACTTCCCTCTGGATTTCACCCTGCCAGTGATGTCTAGAAGCAGCAATCGCAATGGCAGCAGGGGTGACTGGGTAACCAGGGCAGTGTGCTTGCTGTCTGTCATCCCCTGGCATCTATATGCAAGGTGAGCAGAAAATTTGGGGACTTGGAGACAGAAAAATTTAAAAACATGAGCAAACGGGTAAGTGGTGGACTAGAAACAAATTACCACCCTAAATGAAGACTTTCCACACCAAAAGAAATTTATTTGGTATGTCTCCCATGAAGAGGGGAGAGGCAGAGAGCTTGGGTCTGTTTTCTATCTGGTCCCTTCTTCATCTGTCCCTCTCCCTCCACCTCCCCTCTCTCTGAGATAAGGTAGGGCACACCCCTAAAGCTCAGACCCTCCATGTTGACTCAGTTTCTAGTTATACTGGGCATAGGTATGAGGGGAGATGTAAAAGGGAAAAAATGAGCAAATCACAGAGCATTTCTCTCCATTGGCTCTGATGACTGTATTTCTGGGGACATCTGTGTGTCCTCTGTGGCTCTAAGTCCTGTTCAGATGGCTGGCCATGGTCCAATGATGACCAATCATCTCTTGGGGGGATAGCTATATCATCTTTCAGTCTCCCCATGGCCCAAGCATGGTAATGGCTTCTTCTTTGATAATCTCTGCCCGCTGGTTGCTCTCTCAGCTGTTCTATCATCTGTGAGCCATTGCAGTTTAAGTTTGCTGAATGAATCCAAGATCTGTGGGAGTTAAGGAGCAGGCTGCTCTGATGAGCCCCCAGTCATGTTCATCACAGTCAAATACTCCCAACAGCTACTGGGTGTCTTCCTGGGCCAGCCCCATGCTGATCAGTTTGTGTATACCTTGTTATATGCGACGTCATGCAGTGTGTACTACATATTGTCCCATTTGACAGTATGTAAATGATGAAGAATCTCCATATGTAAAATGGCTTCTATCATTAGAAAACACTAATGATACAAACTATAGGTCCCAGTGACGTTAGGACTCCACCTCACCACATATGGAAATTTCTCCTTACTGGAAAAGAAAAAACAAACAACAACAAAGAAAAAAAAAAAACCTATGGATCCTCTCAGCATTTTTGAGCATTTATATAATGTTTTGCCTTAACTTGACACTTTATGTTATGCCGTAACATTAATCTCTAAAACAAAACTGTAGATCCCTTTTTAACTGGGCACCCGGAATACACTACCCATCCCCAATTGTCCAAGAAGACAATAACAGAAAGCATGTCATGCATTTGAGTTTAAACATATTTTTGTATTGGCCTTAGTAGCCGGAGGCCTCACCATTCCATAATGCTCAGGAAATTGAATGAGTGCTCCCATGTCACTAGGGAGGCCCGAGTACCAAGCCACTTAGGAACTATGCAGACAAACCAATTCACTGTGCTCACCACAGAGGAGACACGAGACTCCTGCTGGTGCCACCTGCTCTGGAGGGAAGGGGCACAGGTGTGGTGGGTGAAGAGGGCTTTGCCCCGTAGGCCAGCCTGGGCTCTATTCTGCTGGGATACAGCAAGTGCTACAGAAGCACAAAGCAGCGAGCAGCGAGTATCAGCTAAATCACTCTGACATCTTGGTTTCCCATACTCCAGGGATAACGGGGCTTATCACTTCCTTCCTCTGGTACATATCAAAAACCCCTTCTGTTTTGAGCACGCTGACTCATTAGGAGCCTAGGAGCATGAAACCCCAGAGAACAAAAAGGTGTTTCAAGAAGCCAGCTCAGTGTGGATTTTATATAGTTTTTTAAAAAAAAAAAAAAAAAAAAAAAAAACTATATAGTCTTCCCTTTCTGTATAAAGTGACAGGGAAAAAAATGAGTTTTTCCTTCAGAGACAGAACTAGAACACCTTGTGTGTCTTATATAATCAGTTTCTATACTGCGACTTACACATAGTATATGCTCAGTAATTATTAGTTGTGAATAAATAAAAGAATGAAATAATTTTTTCAACTTCAAGAGATACATGGAAGGTCCTCTCATCCTTCCTTCTACACATTTGCTTACTAGACCTAAAGCAGAGGTGTTACCAGTACCATGCTAGGTAAATATAGACATTAACACTGAAGGCCCTTAGAAGGTCACTGCCTGTAGAAAATGGCAGAAAGTGGCCCTTTCTGAAATCTTTTTACAGTGGGTCCTGGAGGAAGGATGGTCATTCGCAGGGCCCAGACAACCGCCAGGTGCCTTGTGGGAAAAGTCCCTCTGATCATTGGAATGACAACCAAGTGACCCTTCCTTCTTGCAGCTTGATGTTGTTATAGGATATTTAATAACTCCATTAGTTCTTATTGTGACCTAGCCAGCCCCCCAATAATAGAGACAGAGGCCTATTGATTTATTTAATCAATTTTAGCACAATTACTGAGTGATTATCTCTAAATTATTTTTTTTCTATGCTAAACTGGCTATTTCCCAGCTGCACTCCCCAAGTCACTTGTCAATAGTAGTCCTGTCTGTGCTGGATTCGCTCCATTGGGCTATTTCCTGGTTGTCCATCTTCTTTCTCTCTCTCTCTCTCTCTCTCTCTCTCTCTCTCTCTCTCTCTCTCCCTCCCTCCCTAATTCCCTCCCCCTTCTCTCCCCTCCCTCCTACTCCTCTTCTTCTTCTCCTCCTCCTTCCTCTTCCTCTTCTTCCTCTTCCTCCTCCTCCTCTCCCTCTTCCTTCTCCTCCTCCTCCTCTCCCTCTTTATTCTCCTCCTCCTCCTCTCCCTCTTCCTTCTCCTCCTTCCTCCTCTCCCTCTTCCTTCTCCTCTTCCTCCCTTCCTCTCCTTCTCCTCCTCCTCTTCCTCTCTCCTCTCTTCTTCTTCTCTTCTTCTTCTTCTTCTTCTTCTTCTTCTTCTTTCTTCTTCTTTCTTTCTTTCTTTCCAACTTTTCTTCTCTTTCCCAGCTTCATGGTCCCTACTTGTGACCCCCAGACCAGGAATCAAAGGCTTGCCTACCTCTATTCTCAGCCTCTATTGGCTGTCAGTCACTTTTATTTAACCAGTCTGAGAAGATTGGCAAGAGAAGCTTGCACATCATTTGGTATACATGAGAATGTGCTCACTGCAACCAGATCTTGGGGACCAGTATTTAGCATTTGAATACGTAACAACAGTAGACCAACCCCAACAGCCTGAGGCAAGCCTCACTAGATCCCAGGAAACTAAGGCTAATTTCCCATTTCTCCCCTGCCTTGGTCAAGAACATACTTGACACACTGTCCAGGTGACCCTGGTTAGCTCTTCCTGGAGGAGGCTGTATTGAAAAGGCATCATAGAGGCAGAGAGGCAGTAGCTAGCTCTAGAAGAGAAGCAAGTACCTCAGGTGGACGGAAGATCCTTTCGTGATCAAAGGAAGCCACGGGAAGAAAATTCCAATCCTCCATCACCATGTCCAGCATAACCATGTCCAGCATGACTTACCCTCTCTACTATCAATAGCGTTTTTGGTTCACTTCACCACTACTCCAGAATTCAGATACCGACATCTTCACCTCCAAGATGGTGGTATTAGAAGATGAAGCTATGGAAGATGATGAGAGTCAAGTCTTCATGCACAGAATTGGAGCCTTATAAAAGCTGTCCCATATAAAATGGGAGCCATATAAAAGGAGCTTCCGGGTCCCTCCTCAATGTGATGACACAATGGGAAGTCCACTGTCTACAAACCAGAAAGCAAATCCTCAACCTACACCAAATCAACCACCTCAAGAGCTGTGAGGCTAAACTTATGTCATTTTTAATCTACCAGTCTGTGGGTATTTTATGGTAATAGCCAAGACAGAATATGACTCTTTCTGGGCCCTTTGCTCTCTGTGAAACGGTGATAATAATCACACCATGTGATAATAATTGCACCACAATGAGGTTGCTCTGAAGGTCAAGTACATGCCCAGGTAGTGCTTAGCACAAGCCTCAGAGAATGGTAAGTTCTAAGTTTGGAGGCAGAAGACAAAGAGAAATTCAAAACAAAGCTTCCCAACAAATCTATAATCCTTTTATAAAAAGAACTGTTGTTCCCATTTTACATCTAGAGAACTGTCAAATAATTGTTTAAAGTTACTTTGATGGGAGGGTCATGGTGGAGGTCAAGCTTAGTAAATAAGTCCTGAACACACATGCCCTGGCCTGCCTTTGCGCCACTTCAGTAAATAACAGCTTCTGTTAGTGGCCTGAAGCTGTATTGACTGATTTAGAGAAAGGAGAGTTCAGAAAACTTTAAAACACTGGAAACTGCTTAGAAGTTTGAGCAGAGAAATCTCAGGAGTCAAGACAGCAGAAGCAGAGAAAGTCACCTATGACTTCAACCATTCTGGTGGAAGCCAATGGAGAGGTGACCTGCCCCATCAGCCTGGGGCTCCTAAAAGCATCGCTGAACACAGACTATGGGGCAACTCTTGCTGGGCCTGCACCACACTGGACTATGGATCCTGGCAAAGAAGGAGAGCAGCCACCCTGTGTCCCCACATCCCTTTCCAGTTTAAGAACTTGACACCTAACTTGACACAGTGGAGAGGCTCAAGAGGGCAAATGGAGCCCAGAGAAGAGGCAGAAAGTTTATGAGAGCACAAGCCTTGGAGATAAAGGCCTGCTCCTCTCTAGGGAGACCAGAAAGCCATGCTGACTTTCTGAGCAGTCCCAGATGCACTGTGGTTACCTCAAGCTCCTCATGGAGGAAGGTGCCCAAGAGGTCTGACTCTGGCAGATATAAAGGCAAAGGAGTCTGTATTCTCTTAAGAGATGTGTTCCAATAAAAAGGAAATGGAGCCTAATAGCAAGGAGCTTAAAGTCTACAGTTCGGGAAGACATGTATATAACTGTCATGACTCAGATATAGCCAAAATTACACCGGATTTTTATATGTCAGTTAGGGAATGGGGCCCAGTTGCTTGTCCCAACCGCAATAGCGATCATACTGAAAATACACGTCAAATATTTAAGCCAGAGGTTTGTAGCACAGCAGAGAACACTCCATAATGTGCATGAGCCTCACCCAATTGGTTGATGGTCTTTAGAACAATGGCTGATTTGTTTCCAAAACAGGAGTTGCAAGATTGTAACCTAAAGTCTAGTGCCTGTGGGATCTGAACTCAGGACAACAGTATCCGCTTTCACCAGAATGTTCAACTTGCCCGTATGTCTTACATTTGTTTGTTTAACTTACCAGTTTCCACACTGCATGAACAATTCCTTAAAGAAATCTATCTGGAAGGTTAGAATGGAGATACTGAGAATAATTACCAAAAGATCCAACTTCAGAAGCATCAATGTGTACCCTCCTCTGCCTCAGTGCCATGTGATAGTGAAGCATGCCTTCTAGAGACTAGAATTTCAAACACAGTTCCCAAGGAATGCCCCTACCTGCCCCCCAAAGCAAGAGGCAGCCAATTTTATTCACTGTGTGGCACTTTGAGCTGCCTAGAGTTATTATGCGTGCTTTCCACCTTCTCTCCAGCCTGGTCATGCCTTCCCTCACCACTCTCAGCGCCTAGCCCACCATTTTAGATGCAGTGAGTGCTCCATAGGTAAATTGGCAGGAGTTGAATATGTTCGCACTGCTCCATTAGAAGACAAGCCCCACAAAAGGAGTGTCCTGGGCCAACCCCAGGGACAGAGATGATGGAAAGACTGCCCCCACTCTCAATTTTTTTCCTTCTTCTCTTTCCATTAAATCTCAACCCTGCTCCTTGGTTCCTCTACAGCTGGACTGGATTGACATTTACCAACTATTATAAAGGAGCGACTGCATGAAGAGTCCTGTGCTCACTGCTGGAAGGATGGAAAGGAGAACTCTGAGTTATTGGTTCCTTAGACTCTTGCTCCAATGACCACTTTCTGCACCCACCTCAGACATCTGTCCTCATGTCTGTCTTTACCAACACCCACACCACCTCTGAGGTTTCTGTTTCCATCAGCCACTTGTTCTCAGCCACCACCTCCTCACGTGGAGGCCTTTGTCCTATGTTCTAGCCCTCTCCCAGTCCTCCTCTCTAGTCACTTCTCTGCAGCCATCTGATTCACCTGGGAAAACTCCAGCCCTCCAAAGTCACGTCTGCCTCCTTACTGCTCATTCTCCAGTCATTGAAACAAGATGAAAATCAAATGTTTCTCCCACTGGTTATTTTAAATTCATGACATTTCCTAAACCAGAACTGCATTTGCCTGGGAAATCTAATCCTCTTTCTAGGGTGACTGTTAGGCCACTTCCTCTCCTTCCTCAAGCCTCCGACAGCTTTCTTTCCTTGTTTTCAAAACCTCATGTCATAAATTACAGAAAAAGAAATACTTCTAAGTAGAAGTGCACTATCTCAGGATCAACAACAACCCCACCCCTGTGTGTAGATGGGACCTGAGAATAAAGGACATTTGCCAAAACCAGCCTCTCTCCATCCAACCGTCTCTCCTGATTCAAGCCCTTGCACCCACAGCATAATGTCTCCCTTGCTGAGTCATCAATCAATATATTCATATACCTGAGTATGGCATTTAAGTACATTCCCTATCCCTACAGCCTTTTTCAGTCAGTTTGTCCATTTCTCTGTCCCTTCAGATACCAGAGCTTGACTCTCTTCTTCTAGTCCCTCACTTTCATTCTCTTCACAACACCTCTCCTTTGTCAAGCAAATGATCTTAGTAACATCACCAATGGCTCATTTATGCAGCAGACTATCCATGGAGGTCTGCCTTTCTTCTCTGTCTTCACTCCCTGGAGACTCTGCAGACCCTAACAGGACCCAGTCTTCCTCCCTCTTTCCACAACTTTGTGTCAGCCACCAATAACTGGAGGCACTCTCTACCTGGGAAGCTGGTGGCCAGACACCTGGGAGTCAAGTAGGTCTTCTTCTCTCTCCTTCCTCTTCTCTGTCACAAACTCCTGAGACTTATCCACAGTGCTATAGCAGACCATCTGCAGGGGCTCTCCTCTCTCTCTCTCTCTTCTCTCTCTCTCTCTCTCTCTCTCTCTCTCTAACACCACTCCCTGAGGAATCCACAGATCCTCGTGGCAAACCCAGCTTTCCACCTTCCTGTGGACCATCACACCCTAGCCTTCTAGCCCAACCATGTTCCGTTCTATCATACTCCAATACCAAGAATCACATTCTTCTTGAAACCCCTAAGAGCTACACCTTACAGAGATCCAAAAGCACTTCCTCGAAGGAAAGTCATACACACCTCACCCTCCTAAGATCCGGAAAAGACAACAAAAAACAAAAAAGAGAAAACCCACCCAACAAAGATAAGACCAGACATAAACACCTAGGATTATAGTCATCCAAACTCAGATGCCTAGATGTCATCATACAAACACAATCAATAACAGCTAGAACAATATGTCTCCACTAGAGTCCAGAATCCTACTGTGGGATTCCCCTGAGAATTCCAACATAGCTGAGGAACAGGACAAAGACCTTAAAATCACATTTATAAATATTATAGAGGTTCTTAAAAAGAAAATAAACAAATCTTTTAAAGAAACCTATCAGAACAAAAACAACTGAATAAAATGAAGGAAATGGTTTGGAGCTTGAAAGTGAAAATATAATCAATAAAAAAAAATCCTAACAAGGGGAAATTGGAAAAGAAAAATTTAGGAAGTTGAACAGGAACCTCAGAGACAATGCTTACTAACAGAATACAAAAGATGGAAGACAGGATTTCAGACATTGAAGAAAAGATAGAAGAAATTAAAATCTCAGTCAAAGAAAATGTTAAATCTAAAACTATCCAGGCAATCTGGGACACTATGAAAAGACCAAATCTATGAATAATAGGAATAGAGAAAGGAGAAGAATTCAGAAAATATTTTCAAAAGAAATCATAAAAGAAAATGTCCCTAACCTAAAGAAGGAGATGACTATCAAAGTACAAGAAGTAAACAGAACACCAAATATACTGGACCAGAAAATAAATTCCATTCAGCAAGTCATCAAAACACTAAATGTGCAGAACAAAGAAAGAAGATTAAAAAGTACAAGGGAAAAAGACCAAGTAACATATAAAGGCAGACTTATTGGAACAATACCTGACTTTTCAATGAAGACTCTAAACGCCAAAATAACCTAGACAAATGTTCCACAAATTCTTTTAGACCACAGATGCCAGCCCTGACTACTATACCAGTAAAACCTTCAATCAAAATAGATGTGGAAAAGAAATCATTCCATGATAGAAACCAAATATAGCAGTATCTATCTACAAATTCATCTCTACAGAAAGTACTAGAAGAAAACCTTCAACCTAAAGAGATTAACCACACCCAGAAAAAGACAAGGAATAAATAATCTCAGACCAGTAAAACGAAATATAGACAGGAAAGCACACACTACAACAACAAAATAGCAGGAATCAACACTGTTCATTGATAACCTTCAACATTAATGGTCCTAATATCCACCCCCCAAAAAAAATACAGTCAACAGATTGAATTCAAAATAGGATCCATCCTTCTCCTGCATTCAAGAAATACACCTTAACATCAAGGAGTAAATCACCTCAGGATAAAATTATGTAAAAAGATATTCCAAGCAAATGGACCCAAGAAGCAAGCCAGTGTAGCTATTTTAATATCTGACAAACCAAACCAAAGTTAGGAAAGCACTCTATATACTCATCAAGGGAAACATTCATCAAGAGAATATTGCAATTCTAAACATGTATGCACCAAACACAGAGGCACCCAAGTGCACCAAAGAAACATCAGCTTAAATCTCACATTGGCCCTCACCCAGTAATGTGAATGACTTCACTATCTCACGCTCTTCTATAGACAGATCATCCAGACAAAATCTAAACAGAATAGAACTAAACAACATTATAAACAAAATGGATCTAGCAGATATTTACAGAACATTTCACCTAAATACAAATGAATATTCCTTCCCATGGAGCTTTGTCCAAAATTGGCCACATTCTCAGAATCCTATCTGACCCCATGGATTAAAGCTAAATATCAACAACGGAAACAATAGAAAGCTTACAAATTCATAGAAAATAATCACTCACTACTGAGTGAAAAATGACTCCAGAAAAAAATTTAAACTTTCTAGAACTGAATAAAAATGAAAAACCCAGTGAAGGCAGTTCTAAGAGGAAAGTTCATAGCACAGAGTAATTAAAAACTGGATCAATCTCATATTGGTAATTTAATGGCATACCTGAAAGCTCTAGAAGAAAAAGAAGAAGTAACACCCAAAAGGTAGCAGGAAATAATCAAACTCAGGCCTGAAATCAATAAAACAGAAACAAACAATAATAAAAACCATACAAAGAATCAATGAGATTTTCTTTTAGAAAATCAGTAATAAACTCCCTGTAGTCCACAAACTGAAAAACATTAAAGAGATGGATAATTTCTTTCTTTTCTCTGCTTATTGCTAACTTTCAATATTATTGGGTCCTAATATCCTACCCCCTCCCCCAAAAAAAACTACAGTCAACAGATTGAATTCAAAAATAAAATCCATCCTTAATATATACCACCTACCAAAGCTAAATCAAGATAAGATAAGCAATTTAAACAGACCTATACCCCCTAGTTAAATACAAGCATTCATTAAAGGTTTCCTAATCATAAAAAACACAAGCTCAGATGGTTTTAGTAGAGAATTTTACCAGACTTTCAGAAAGAAATTAATGACAATGTTCCCCAAATTATTCTACAAAACAAAAACAGAAGGAACTTTGTCTATAGTTTTATAGATAGCAGTTACCCCAATACCCAACAGAAAAAAGAGAATTGCAGCCAAATTTCCGCTTATGAATATAGATATAAAATTGTTCAATAAATATTTGAAAACTTTCGACTTTTAAATAGTGTTGAAAAACTATGGGGACTTTTGAAGTTCAAGTAAATGCACTTTGCATTATGATATGACTACAAGTCTATCTGGGACAGGGAGTGAAATCTGGCGATTTCAATAAAAATGGCCCTCATAGGCTTATATATTTGAATGCTTAATCACCAGGGAGTGGTACTATTTGAGAAGGATTAGAAGGTGTAGCCTTGTTGGAATAGGTGTGGCCTTGTTGGACAAAGTCTGTCAATGGATGGGCTTTGAGATTTCAAAAGTCCATGTAAGGCTCAGTCTCTCTCTCTGTCCCTCTCCCTCTCCCTCTCCCTCTCCTTACTCCTCTCCCTCTCCCTCTCTTTATCTCCCTCTCCTATCTCCCTCTCTTTATCTCCCTCTCCTTATCTCCCTCTCCCTCTCCTCTCCCTCTCCCTCTCCCTCTCCCTCTCCCTCTCCCTCTCCCTCTCCCTCTCCCCTCTCCCTCTCCCTCTCCCTCCCTCTCCCTCTCCCTCTCCCTCTCCCTCTCCCTCTCCCTCTCCCTCTCCCTCTCCCTCTCCCTCTCCCTCTCCCTCTCTCTCTTTCTCTCCCTCTCTCTTCCTCTCTCTCTGTCTCTCTCAGGATGTAGCTCTAAAGTACTTCCCCAACTCCATGTTTCTTGCTGTGATGATAATGGACTAACCCTCTGTAACTGTAAGCAAACCCTAATTAATTTTTTTCCTTTATAACAGTTGTCTTGGTCATGGTGTCTCTTCACAGTAATAGAATAGTAACTAAGATAGACAGCCACTGTGGAAAGCAGTGGTTACTCAGGAAGCTTGGAATAGACCTCAAGATACACCTATACCACTCTTAAACGTGTACCCAAGGACTCTACATCCTACTCAGAGATACTCGTTCAACCCTGTTCATTAATTCATAATAACCAGAAGCTGGAAACAGCCTAGATGTCCACCAACTGATGAATGGAAAAGGAAACTGTGCTACATTTACACAATGAAATATTACTCACCTGTTAAGAAGAAAACAAAATCATGAAATTTTCAAGAATGGAACTAGAAAAAAATCATCCTTACTGAGGTAACCCAGACTCATAAAAACAAATTTGGTATGTATTCACTTATATGTTGATTTATCTGTCAAGCCTTCAATAAGCAGGCTGCAGTCCATATTACCCCAGAGGTTAAGTATAAAAGAAGGGACTAGAGGGGAAGGAAACAAGCCCTCTCCCTAACTCTGAAGCTATCTCCAGCTGATAACTACTCACAAAGGCAAAGTAAGTTTTCTCCAACAGTCTCACTGGGTAGACAGAACACACTTAAGGGCAGGCCCATGACCAGCAGTAGGTGGCCAACACAAAATGAACTCAATCATATTTTGGGAAGATTTTTTTTTGTTTTTATTTTTGATTTGTTATTGTTTGCTTGTTTGTTTTGTTTGTTTTTGTCTTACAGTGCTCTGTCTGGACTTGTTTTTTTACAGATGCTTTATTTATATATTATGGTTTGATATTTTATGCTTATGGGATGTCTGTGTGTGTGAATGTATTTGTGTGTCTCAGCATCTGTATGTGATTTTTTTTTTTTTTTGCCTTTTCTTTGTCTCTTTTCTTTTTGTTTTTCCTATTCTGGTTCATTTTTTTAAATTTAATCTTATTTTATTCAGATACCTGTTGTATTCTAATAAAAGAAAGAAAAGGTGTAGTTTTGGGTGGGTGGGGAAGTAAAGATGATCTGGGAGGAGTTGTGGGAGTGGAAACAATAATCAGAATATATTGTATAAAAAAAATCTATTTTCAATAAGAAAATAATATCACTAATTACCAATGTTTTGTCAAACCAGAGGCCAACTCTCAGTTTCTATCTTCTTTCCTTCAGCACACTGGACATTGGTCCTGCCTCTTCCTTTCCCTCAGCACACTGGACATTGGTCCCGCCTCTTCCTTTCCTTCAACACACTGGACATTGGTCCTGCCTCTTTCACCACAGATTCCAGTTGTCATTGCACTTGAGTGACTACTTATTCATTTTCTTTTTGATTATGAAAAGTCTGGCTATATAAGAAAGTCTGCAGAATAGTAGAATGAAACTTCTGTGTTCATCAACTTAACTCATGAACAATTTTGTTTCCTCTATTGCCTACCCAGCGCCCCCTCCCACGTTATTTTCAAGTCCCAGACATATTATGACACTCATATTTCATGCATTTTAAAATAAGGACCCTTTCATAAAAAACTAACATACTATTGTTACCAACCATCACCCCTTGATAACATTTTTTAATATGATCAAATACTAACAGTTGCTTTCTTTGCTGACTATCTGATTAGATCTGAGTCCCCTAAATGTTAGAATTCCAGGCTATACCCAAAGTTTTCCCTCTTTTTGTACCCTTTCCACGTATGAATGTATCAAATCATAGGCCTCTGAGTGTAATTACTATACTGATGAGTCCTCTGGGTTTCTGTTTGCTATAATCAATGGTGAGGCTTGAATTTCTAATGCTAACTTAAAATTTAATATGGAAAATAAGAGCCCTTGCTCTTTCCCCCACCTTATCTCAAAACCTGGTCCAATCTTATTCAGCCTAGAAAGCAGCACCTCCACCTATAAGTCTGCAAAACTCTACTTTTCCCTGATTTCTTGATTTCCCTTCTAACACTCATGTGATGGCTGCTACATTCTCCACTGCTTAGTGTCCACTTTCTCCATAGTAACACAGTTTTTACTGGACACACATTTGCTCAGAATTAAAGGTTCTATTTCTCAGACTCTCTTGCAGCTAAATGTGGACTACTCTAGATCTTGGATGTCAATAAAAGTGTCAGTGGTACATGCAAAAGGCAGAACTGAGATCAGAGTTCCTGTCTCCACGTACTCACTCCTACTATCTTTATGTTTATGATATATTGAAGTGGAAGTTTCTGGATATGTCAGGTGATACAGACTCACATGACGTTTTTCTGAGGCAAGACCCATGGGAGGACACATGGTATATGGAGAGAATATAAATAGGACTCAATAGACAATGATGTCGTGTTTGCATAGCTACCTTTGCAATGCTTCTTTGGCCTCCAGTCTTTGTCTTCACTGATCTTCACTTCATTGAGAGAGGCACAGCAGAGAACTTCTCCTGGCATCCCTGCTGGTCCTGGTTGCTCCTGCTAATTTGGTGGAGACCTGGTGCTTTCTGTTGGATCATGCCACCACTGATGATTCCTGTTTGGTATCCTGACACTATGGAACTGGAGTACTGGTATCCTTACAAATGAAGATTGGAATCACCCCCAAGGAACTACTTCTAAACAATTCCGCATCCCCTTGTCCTTTTTACCATCTTTTCTCTCCTACCTTCCAACAGTGGGCTAGAAGTGGAGAGGGCTGAAGCATTTGAGAATTCTTATTAAAAGTAGATTTTTAAATTCTAAGTCTACAAAGTACCTTTTAAATTATTGGATTCAGTTTTATATAACTAGTTCTAATGGATCTAAGAGTAAGTCCATGCTACTTGACAGAAATTCATTCAGAAACTTGAACCCAAAACAATCCACAGACAGTGTTCAAGCAGTCACAGGTGATGACTATTCTTAGCCATCCATTTGACTACACCTAAAATTAAACTAAAACTCAAAAATAGAGGAGACACCTGTGAGGGATTCTTGCATAATTTGAAGTAGGATGATACACTTCTGTTCTGGATATTTGAGATAAAAAGACATCATACCTTTAATACAGATTATTCATGCTGGAAAAACCTACCTCTAATCTGGCCACACCTTCTGCTAGAAGCCTATATAAGTACGTGGAAGAAGAAAACTTTTGCTCTTTGCTTGCTTGCTCTCAACTTGCTAGCAAGTCCATTCCTTCACTGACATTAGAGCCTACTTCTTCGGGATTCCAGAATCCCAAATACTGAAAACCAGCTGCGACATCCAACCTTGTGCACTAAACAGCTACTGAGTTCTAGAACTTGCCATTTAAAGCCAGCTGTTGGATTAGCTGGACTGCAGCCTATATATAAGCCATTCTCATAAATGCCCTTTTTATATATAGTTAGAGATTCATTCTATAAGTTCCATTACTCTTGGGAACTTTGACTAACACAGTGCCTCTATCTGATAGATGCTAAAACCTCAAGTCTGTGAGACATGAGCAAAGTATGTCGAGTGTTTCTGAGAATGTTTTCTCCCTCCTCATAGAGTTTCATAGAGAAATATTAAATACTATACCACGCAACTACATAGGCCATAGTCTCATACATGTCTTGACACCAGTCTTCAGATGAAGCAAACACAAAAAAGAGAACAAAGTCAAGAAAATCTCAAAGAAATGGAGGAATACTACCTGGTCCCTATCAACCCTAGACTTTTCCACAATACAAGTTGCTAAATTCTATAGTGTTCAAACCACTTTGGATTTTTCTGCTACTTGAAGCTACTCAGTGTCAAATGCCTAGGACATAAAAATTCCAGATACTTCCAGTTCTTTCAGGACTGGCCACTAAGCACGAGAGGCTTTGGGTGCTGAGCTTGGCAGAGAACTGGAGAATAATACATCTAAGTGTATAATCTATCAGAACGCTACCCCAAAATTTTGTTTGTGCCTTAAGTTCTACAATAAAATCATTGTTTCTGGTAGCATTTGTAGTCTACTTCATTTCCACCTCTCACCTCTCCCTCTGCCCTTATCCCTCTGTCAGACCAGGACATGGAAGATTAATCCCCAGGACAGACAAACAGGATGACTCTTCATATCTGTAGCAGCTCTACCTTGCCAGGCCCTTAGGGACAGTTCAATGTGAAGGGGCTTGTCAACTCCCTGGGGTATAAAACTTTCAGTGGACCTGTCCTGTCAGGTACAAGAGCACAGTTTGCTCTCTCATCATAAACACTGAAACCAAGGCTTGGAAATTTTGAGAGATTTGCTCAAAGATTCATAGCAATGCCTTTATCAATTTTAATGTTCTTTTATTAATACATATGGTTATATATTAAAAGATTTCAAAACTGGTGACTCAGGGGTCAGTGTGTCCTGCTACCATGGTTACTACTAGAGGGAGAGAGAATGTCACATATTCCAATTGAGGGCCACATGGAAAAGGGACCCGGGGTTGATAAGACCATATTTCTTTGCTCGCTTTTCTTCTACTTATGCCCTGAATTAATGGGATAAAGTATCTACTATCATATATGTCCGAGCCAGAGAAGGTTGCAGAAGATGGCCACAAAGCCAAGGTGAGGAACAGTGCAGACTCTGTCCACTGAGATGGATCTGAATTGGGGACTCTCCACAGTGAGAGACAGCTCTGACTCTCTAGAAATAGCTTGTGTCCTATTTATCCAGAACCATCTGTAATCTTAGGTTGCCAAGGAAATGACAAGGTCAATTCTCAAGGTCTCAGCCATCTTCCCTGGAATTTTTAAGGCATGCCTCTTGTTTGGTCTGGTTGTTTATTTTGCTTTTTATTTCTTTCCTTGGAAACTTGAACTAGTTTCCAAAATGGGTGGGACAAAGTTCCCCATTTGGAAAAGAGGAAGGGAACTGGGTCCATCAGTTGATGCTGTAGCAGTATTCTACCAAAAGAGCAACCATTATCCCCTCCTGTTCTTTAGTGATCTTGATGGTAGGCAACAAGAGGGAGAACAGTCAAGTTAAGAGTCACACTGGGACCCCTGGGCCTGGAATGTTCTTTTCGCAACTCCTTGTAGACTGTGCTTTTCTTCACTCTTTATATCTCAAGCTAAAGTCAGCTGTATGGGGCAGCCTTTCCCATCTACTGTGGGTACCCCATGACAACTGATTCTCTGCCAACCCTCCCTGAGCCCAGATATTTGGCCAATGGTTACACCGGATCTTCCTGTGAGAGTATTTGTGGGAAAGATTTACACTTAAACCTGTAGACTTTAAGTAATGCAGATTGCCTTCTTTACTGTGCCCAAGCCTCATCCAGTCAGGTAGAAACACTGAAGGAATGCCTGGCCTCCCTGAGCAAGGCAGAAGTCCCCAAAAGATGGTCTTTAAGCTTCATCTGAGACACAGGCTTTTCCTTTTTCCACAGTAGAGTGTCTTTGCCAGCTGTGCCTCTTCCCCAACCCTCAGCCTCCAGCCTTTCCCAGGAGACTGTGAGTCTCCAGAGCCTCCATAATCTCTGAACTAATTCGGATATGTATTTACAGGCCATTGAGCCTGTCTTGGAAACACACATTAGCATCATTCTTTACCTTTGTCCTTGCTCTTGTCCTTCAGAGACTCACTCGTTCCTCTGCAGGACATTTTATTCACGTTTCCTCTGAGACATTTAGCTTGATTAAGGCCAGGAGTTTGACTCACTCTTCCTGCTTGTGTCCCTGCTGGTATCGTTTCCATCCTAAATGTTAAAAGCTTGCTCTCGGGCTTGGCACTAGTGATAGAATGGAGAGAACAAAGTGGGTGCTGGCAGGCTATCTCTAGGTCATCAGCAGTGTGTTCTCAAAGGGATTTGGAGGCCCCTGGCTTCTTCCACTGTTTCTCTTTAGTGTGAGCAGCTTTGCTGTAAACTGTGAGCTGTGGATCCACCATGATATGCTGCCGCACCAGAGGCATGACAGCCACAGGGCCAACTGTGAACCAAAATATTTCTTTAATTATGTGGTTGTTGTTGTTGCTGTGTTGTTGTTGTTGTGTTGTTGTTGAAGATATGGTCTCACTGTGTGTCTCAGGCTAGCCTTGGACTCACAATCCTCCTTTTTTAGCCACGCTCCACCCCAAACTTGGAGTATGTCCCCATGCTCAGCTAACCTTTTCTTTTAAAAAGCTGATTACACTGGTTTGTAATAGTAATAAAAAGCCAGCTAGTACACTAGCTCATCCTAGAAGTGTTGCATACCTAGAAAAGCTGGTAGATCTTCGTTGAGTGGAGAATGGCTGAAGCTCTTCAAGACACTATGAACTGGGGGGTTCCTATGTGCAAACTGGTGCTCTGATGAGTACGGAACACAGTGTTCAGTGTTCACAGCCCAGTTGGTGAGATTGGTTCGTGGGTAAGCAAGCTTGTAGCCAAGCCTGACAGCCTGAGTCCTGTGTCCAGGATGGTAACAGGTGTGGTGCAGATGTGGTAGAAGGAGTGAACCAACTACCTCAAGTTGTCCTCTGACCTCTACATATATAATGTGGCAGGCATGCACACATACATACATACATCATACATACATACATACATACATACACAATGAATAAATACAAACAATTTGATTCTTCAAAGCTATGAGATACCACTTACATCCAGTAAGAGAGCTGGAGTCACAAACAGAAACATACACTGGCACATATACAGAGAGAGAGAGAAATTAATGCACAAAAATAACAAGTGTTGCCATGAGGTGGAGAAGTTAGAATCCCACACATTGCTGATAAAATCATAAAATGCTATAGTTACAATGAAAAACGAGTTCACAGTTTCTTAAAAAATATGTTGTATAGTCAACCTATAATACAGCAATTCTACCCCTAAATATGCACTTAAAATGAATACACATGTTTTCTCCTCACCTGTTCTATGGCAGTCACCCTATCTCCTTGCTGTCCCTTGGGCAAGTGCAGCAGTCTCCTACAGTGGAACTTTACCTCTACCTGGAAGGTTCTTCCTCTGCTTTTCATGTGACTCCTCCCTCAGCTTCTTCAGGCTTTGTTTGCTATCACATTTCTGGGTGAGGCATATCTTGATTGATGAGCTTCCTAAAATCACAATCAACCACCTCTTCACTATCAAAATTCTTTACTTGGATCTAGTCTTCATACACATTAATTCCCAGTCATAGAACAAACAGCTCACCGATAACTCGTATCTCTTCACAAAGCTGAAACATAACCTGTACAAAGTAGAAATTCCTTTCTTTACCATTAAAGAAAGACAACAGAAAGCACACAGTAAACATCTGTTGACTGAATGGATGAGAACAAATGGAAAGGGTTTTGTCCAGGCAAAAGTAGATTCTTAACAACAGGCATCTTTTAGGGAAAAACAATTCTCCTCCCAATGGCTTCGAAGTTTGAATTCCATGGTCAATTTATTTCCAGGCCATCAATTAGATGAGGTTTAAATTAGAAAGGGTATATAAATTCAGCTGACACTGCCGTTGGCACAGCCCACATGCCTGATAAATTATTTCTCCTCGTCTTTGCAATAACTAGAGGATTTGAATATCCTGAAGAAGTGGGTCACAGACTTCACCCATATGAGTTATATGAATATATATATTGACAGAGACAAATGATCTGGGACCCCACTCACTGTATCAGGAGCGGCCCTTCCAGACTTGTGGATAAGTAATGATGTAGCAAAGTGGTGACTTTATGGAATGACAGTGTTACAACAATGAGTGATACATTCTGCCTTCTGCAGCCAACAATCCTCTCTCCGTTTATAACTATGGTGTTACAATTTGTAACTTTGTAACTACTGATGTCCTTTTCTTGCCTCTCAGTAGCCTCTGGAAATCTGTGTCATTGCACCACACAAGCATAAGAAGACCCGGAGGAAATAAAAGCTAGATTGTGTTCACCATCACATACCGCACTCACAGGTTGCTTCAATCTTATCATAGGGACTTAGTTTTCTAGATACTGACGAAGTCACTTGGCAGTGTCTACCCTTAGTGAAGACGCACATGTATTTCTTAAAGCAGAACCTGAGTGCTGACATTTGCCCCCACCCAGCTTTCTCTTTTCTTTTGACTTTGCATTGAGATCCTAACACATTTTTCTGCAGGGCATCTTCCAGTAAGTTTGTGGCTATAATGTCGGTGAAATACAAACCACATCCTGGAGTCTCTAAAGGAAGTAAATGTCTAGAGAGGAGGCTGGAGATGGTTCCGTGGACAAGCTGCTTGCAGAGCAAGCATGAGGATCTGAGTGTGAATTGCCGGTGTCCCTGTAAAAGCTGACAGCAGCAGTGTACCCCAGCACAGACAGGTTCCAGAGACTCACTGGCCAGTCAGTCTCACCAAAACGGTGAGCTCCAGGTTCAGTGAGAGACTCAGTCTCTTTGTCAGGTGTAGAAGAAATTGAGGAAGACACCCAAACATCAAGCTCTGGTTTCCAAGCACCTGTGTGGGCAAGCATACCGGTATGCACAGAAGTGTGCACACATGCATGCACATGCATACATAAAACTCCTAAAGAGACAAAAATTGCAAGTGATAAGGTCTCTTACTCTTCTCTACACAGTATCTCATTTTATTCCCTCAAGAGATGAGTGTCAATGATATAGATAAGAAAACTACGAACAACTTATTTTCAGAAAGTGAAACTAGGTCACTGTGTCTAGCATAGCAAATTCCCACAGACCTGGTTTAAAGAGACAGAAGCTCATCCTCTTGACCTTCTGGAGACCAGAAGCCTGGATCCTAGCATCAGAGTTTTGTCTCAACAGAATCATTCATTCACTTTCATTTATTCGTTTAACAAATATTTACTGAGTGTCTTCTGTGCATTATGAGAACTGGAAGTTTCTGGGTGCTCCTGAAAAAGTCCTTCCTTGCCATCTGTCCTAGTCACTAGCCAGCAATCCCCAGTGTTCTGTGTTCCAATCTCAGCCTTACTATATATCACAGCCTCCCTTCTATTAGCTTATTAAGATACAACCCATTGAGCTTATAACTTAAATAAAACTCTAGGTCGATCACATCTGTGCTAATTGGTTTTTATCAACTTAGTATAAGATAGTATCGTTTGGGAAGAAGGACCTCAATTGAAAAACTGCCTTCATCAGATTGATCTGTGGGCACGCCCATGCATCATTTCTTTTCTTGATTAATGATCAATGTCAGTAATGCTATCCCTGGGCTGGTGGCCCTGGATTCTATAAGAAAGCTGGCTGTACAAACCATGTAGAGCAAGCCAGTAAGCAGCATTCCTCTGTGGTCTCCGTTTCAGTTCCTGCCTCCAGGCTCCTGCCCTGACTTCCCTCAGAGATGGAGTGTGACTTAAAATGAAATAAATCCCTTTTTAAAATGAAATAATCCCTTTCCACCCCTAAACTGGTTTTGGTCAGTGTTTTACCACATCAACAGAAAACAAATGAGGACAACCCTCTGACTCCTTGACTTCCTTATATCTCCAAAGACCCTATTTCCTAATAAGGTCATATTCTCAGGATAAGGACTCTGACATGTCATGGGACCATACAACCCACTTTAGCCACTAAGAAGTGGGAAACCCAGAGCTCAAACCCAGCTCTGAATACAACATTCTAAATACATAATAGCCTCCCTGGTTGTCCCAGGAGAGTAGGACAAGTCACTCTGGAGTGTCACTGGCATGGAGGCAAGTGCTTCTTCCCATGTCATCTTTCCCTGAAAGAAAAGACTGGTTTTCCTTAATTGACTTAGATTCAAATGGAGTATAAAAGTCTCTCTCATAGATGCTCCATTATGAACTTCCTAGGAAAGTATATGGGTGGCTGTCCTAATGCACTCTAAGTTGAAGCTGTCCTGAGAATTGTCACACCCTGCATCAGAGCTTCCAGGAACAGCACCCAGGAACACATTGTATTTATAAAGATAGTGTTTAGAAGCTGTGTGCTAGACCCACCCATAATGTCAAAATCCTCTTTAACTGAGAATGTTATGGAGTGCTCTACAGTAAGAAGTAATTAATTAAGTCTGGGTTGTCAAGCCCTGGACATCTCAGATATAACAATAAAACCTTTGATATACTGTGCCTGGAGAGTGTCTGTTTATTTGGGAGCCTTGGGCCCACAGATACTTGATGCTAACTGTGTGATTGATGCTTAGAGCCTTGGACCATGAAGTTCACTGTGATGTCTGCAGGGGCTGAGTAAGGACAATCACATTATCAGTGTACCATGCCCGAATACTCCGAATACTGGTCATAGTGTCTCCTCTCAGCAATAGAACACTGACTAAGATGCTCATACCTGGTCAAAATACAAGGAAAACAAGAGATGGCGGAGTGCTCAGCCCTAAGTGGGACTCTACATCAATCATCCCTCTTCTCCTGGGCTCAGAAACCATCGCAGAAGAGGGATCACAAAGAACATTTGATAGCCAGAAGATAAAATGACATACTACTCTACTCATAGATCAGAACTAATATAGTTCAACTATACAGTCACCAGAGGAACTTCATTCTGCAGCAGATGGAATCAAAGCAACCCACGGCCAGGTATTACACAGTGTGAGAGAGACCTTGAACACTCAGCCCTAAACATGATGTCTCCATCCAGTCCCTCCCCTCAGAGCTCAGAGAACCCTGCAGAAGAAAAGACAGGAAGCTCCCAACTGTCTGTAACTCCAGGATCGGACAACTTCACACAGGTATCCATACAGACAAAACAACAATCCACATAAAATAAAAATGAGTAAATTTACAAAAGACAACTATGGGTAGAAGAGGAGTGGGACTGAAGAAAGTGGGAACAGGGGAAGGTGTGGGCTAAGTATAATAATGTATACACATAAAAACAAAACCCACTAATTTGTAATATCCGGCTTAAAAATTTAAAATAATTTTAAAAGTATACTACCCAGGGCCATCAAAATGACTCAGTGTTTGCTGTCAAGTCTTACAACCCGCATTTAGTTCCTAGGATGAAGATGCTGAAAGGAAAGACTCCCACAGGTTGTCCTCTGACCCTAACATGCACACTGTGACGTGCATACACAAACAAATAAAATGTAATAAAAATTAGAAAAAAAAACAGAATGGGAAAAGTAACCAGAAGTTAATAAATTCCTAGACACATGTGAACTACCGACATTAAATCAAAAGAACATCAACTACTTTAAAATATGCATAAAAGTCAACAAGGTTGTATAATCAAGTTTCCTAACAAAGAAAAAACCCAGGACCACTGGGATCAGTGCTGCATTCTACCAAACCTTCAGACAGACTCTAACAGCAACGCCCCTTACAACGTTCCACAACGCAGAAAGGAAAAGGACGTCACCAAACCCAACCCACAGAGCCAACACTGCCCTGAAACCACAAGTGGATAAGGTCAGAGGCAAAGACAATAATAGGACACTTTCCCTAATGAACATAGACATAGACTTCCCGTAATACACCTGCAAACTAAATTCAAGAGCACACTAAAGAGTACTTGTTGTGCACGCATGAGGACCTGAGTTCGAATCCCCAGCACCCACATAAAAGTCAGGTGTGGATCATTTATGACTCACTACAAGGTATGCTGCTCTTGCTTGTTGTTTACCACAGATGCCCCACAGAACAGGACCTGGCCCTTAGCAGGGTCTTAGCTAATTAAATATGTGAACAAGCAAAGCACTGCATTGGCTATGATGGTGTTTTGAATAAGCATGGCCCACATAGACTCATGTATTTGAATGCTTGGCCCATAGAGGGTGGCACTATTAGGAGGTGTGGCCCTGTTGGAATAGGTGTGGTCTAGTCAGAGGAAATATGTCATTGTGGAGATGGGCTTTGAGGTCTTAAATGTTCAAGCTATGCCGAGTATGGCACACAGTCTCCTTCTGCTGCCTGCAAACTAAAATGTAGAATTCTCAGCTCCTCCAGCAGTATGTCTGCCTGCATGCCACCATGTTTCCCACCATGATAATGGACCGAACCTTTGAAAGTGTAAGCCAACCCCAATGAAATGTTTGCCTTTATAAGAGTTGCCATGGTGACTCTTCACAGCAACGAAACCCAAACTGAGATAGCTATAACCCTGGAGGACACAGCAGTACAGAAAGAGGGCCTATCTCAGGAAGTCACACTCAGGAAACAGGCTCTTCATCCTCTGCACAGCCTGTGGGAAAGTGGAACTTCAAGGTAGCAATGAATAGAGAGATAAATGCTGTCTGTGAAGAGGAAGTTTTTCTTTTGCACCCAGATGCCAAGAATGTGATTCTAGCCTCAGGAAGGGGAGCAGGAGGGCTCCACAGGACATTGATTCAGGCTCTTTTCTGCCTAGGGTCCTTCTGCTGAGTTCAGGACGCACCTTAGGAAATGAAAGGTCTTAGCTACCATAGAGCACATAGACAGAGATTGTTTCTTGAAGCCATAAGATTTATTTAAGACTATGGACAGACAGACAGATAGACAGACAGGCAACAGCATGATGAAGGCTCTGAGGAGAGGAATCAGGGCCCACACAGCAGTAGTAAGAGTCTCTTCCTATACCTTTCTGGGAATGAGGAAGGTTTCACAGTGCAAGCCTGAAGCCAGACACCCTGACTCCCAGGCAGAAGGCAGGATGTGTGGCCACCCATACCTACTTTGAAGAAAACTCACTTCCCAGTAAGAGGGCCTGGCACCCGGAAGTTGTTACCTAGGGACTCAAAGTATCTCAATAGGTGCACGTTGGTATCTATGTAAGGTATTGTGGCCTAAGCAGCAGCTAAATTCTAGCATCACATTTTCACAGAAACTTCAGACTCTAAAGGCTGTGCTTGCTTTAGCCTGATTTATCTATCATTTCTCTTGTTCAGCACCACTGACAAAAACAGGCACTCCTTGACAGGCCTCCTGCACAGTGGCTCACTGTACTGTTGGGAAAGACAAGAAAGGTCCCATACATGCATCCTACCCTTACTCCCTCTCTCTGCCAACTGCAGACTCTTCTTCCTCAAGACACACCCCCAAGAGCCCTACCGCACATACCCTTCCACAGAAATACTGAAGCAAAGAACCAGACATTCACCAGCAGACTGAGGGGAGGAAGCTGCCATGTTTTTCTCGTGACCACAGAATCCTGTATTGAAGTCTGAAGAAGTATTCAAACACACCATTACCCTGCATTTAGCAAGCTGAGGCAGAAGGATCACAAGTTCAAAGCCAGCCAGAGCACATATAAGAAGATCATGTTTAAAAACAAATTAAGAAGTGAATATATAAATAGCTTCCTCTTGTACGCATGCTGTGTAAGAGTATGATTGTGGACGACTAACAAATATCTCTGTTGAGGTTAGAAAGAAAGAAGCGCTTAATAAGGAGTTGAAGGAAGATGTTTGGGGCTGACATGGCTAAGGAAAATTAAATTCAGTACTTTGTAGGGTCTTATCAGGTCGACCCAGTCTTCACAATATACCCGGCTAAGTGTTGGAATGACCTCAAGCTAACCAAACTCATGGGGACCAGAGTTCAGTTAATTAATCTACGTATGCCAAAGGGACGGGGCATTTGAATCTGCTCATTAGCTGTTTTCCTCTCTGGAATAATCTAATTGGAAAGCCACCTGAATTAGCTGTGGATCTCTAGAGAGGCAGTCCAACCCTTGTGACTGTCACACCGGTCCCTCCATGGTGGATTATCACTTGGAAGACAGGCTCCATGAGGGCAAGTGGTTTTGGTCTCTTACTCACTACTATATCCCTGGCAACTTAAAAGACTTTGGTGAAGGGATGTCTGTGTGAAACACTGGTGCACACATGTGCTCACGCACCCATGTCTGTGTTCACATGTGCAGAGGTCCAGAGAACAGCCTTAGCTCTCATTCCTCAGACACTGTCACACTGTTGGGTTTTTTTGGGATTTTTTTTTTTGACTTGGTTATTTCTTTGTGAGACAGGATCTTTCCTTGGCATGGAGCTCACCAAGTAGACAAGACTGACTGACCAGTGAGTCCCTGAGTTCTGCCTGATTCTACTTCCCCAATCTTGGGATTACATCGTATGCCACCATACCCAGTGGGTCCAGGGAATCAAAGTCAGGCTCTCATGATTACAAGGCAAGTACATTTCCTACTGAGCCCTCTTGTCAGCTCTTGAAGCATTTTTTAATCAACATAATTTTAGAGTGATGAAATTTGTCTTGCTGGGCCCTTGGATTGGGCAGGCTTTTGTGAACTTACACGGCCGTCACTTAAGAGAATGCAGCTGCCTCGAAGAGGTAATTGGTACATCACCATCCTACCACTGGCATCCTCTTCTCTTGGTTCTGAAGACATCACCATCCAGCTAAAAACTGGCAAGTTTTAAAGTCCATTGAAAGATGGTTACAGGGGCTTTTCTTGGGTTCCCCTCTGTTATTCCACCAGCTCTTGCTCTGCCAGCACATGGAGGCTGAGGCAGGAGGATCACAACTTCCAGGCCAGTCTTGACTATCAGAGAGATCCTGTCTCAATAAACCAAGAAAGGAACCAAAAAGAAAGAGAAACACAGAAAAAAAGGCAAGAGGAGCCAATGCTGAACAAAGTTGACAAAGTTGACCAGTTAGAGATGAGAATGACATTGTCAATCGAGAATGGCATTGTCAAATTATCTAAGTTATTTGAGAACTTAGAAGATAAAGGTCATCTGTAATTCAAACCACAGAAGAAGAAGACAGACGGTGCATAGCTAGGGAAGGTAAGAAAATGAGAATATCAAGCCCAGAGGCAGAGTGGGGGAAACAGGGAAGGACTTTTCTTTAATTGAAAATAATGTTTTCATACAGCATATTCAGATCATGGCTTCCCCATGATCGTCTACCAGATCCTGCCTGCCTTCTAGCCAGCCATCTCCACAATGTCTTTCTCTCTCTCTTTAGAAAATAAGCAGGCAAAAAGAAAGAGGGAAGGAAAGAAGAAAGAGAAAGAAAGAAAGAAAGAAAGCAAGAAAGAAGAAGAAAGAAAGAGAACACAGAACACTCATACATACAAAAATACAACCTATAAAATCACAAAAGTCAGAAACCATAATATACAAACAAAACACCAGTCAGATTAAAAAAGAAAGCCCAAAAAAGCATTATGAGAAATTACCATTGAGATTTTGTGTTGGGCATCTACTGCTGGGTATGAAGCCTGCCCTTGAGTGTGGCTATATACCCAGTGGGACTCCATTAAAGAAAGCTGTCTTTCCCTTTGCAAGAAGTTGTCAATTGGAGGTAGCTCCTGGGTTAGAGATGGGGGCTTGTGTCCAAAGGACATTTTAAAAAAATAGAAGAATAGAAGAACATTTGGGAGGAACTGAGCCAATCTCCAATATAATGAAGAAATAAGAGCCCACCTACATCTCCTAAAAAATGAAACCCCAGAACTCCCGTGATTATCCTTAAGCTTCCACCAAGGAAGCACAATCATATAAAAGAAATTAAAAATTACTCTGACTGTGGGCACCTTGACCAAAGCAACTTGGGGAGGAAATGCTTTGTTTGGTTTGTGTTTCTGCATCATTGTTCATCATTAAAGGAAGCCAGGACAGGAACTTAAACAGGGCAGGAACCTGGAAGCAGGAGCTAACACAGAGGCCATGGAGGAAGCTGCTTCCTGGCTTGCTCCCCATGGCTTGCTCAGCCTACTTTCTTAGAAAACTCAGGACCACCAGCCCAGGGATGGCGCCACCCACAGTGGGCTGGACCCTCCCCTACCAATCACTGATTAAGAAAATGTCATATTGCTGCACCTCATGGAGCTATTTTCTGAATGAGGCTCCCTCCTTTCAAATAACTCCAGCTTTTGTCAAGTTGGCATAAAACTAGCCAGCACATAAGCCAAGACCAACTTATATTATCCGTACACTCATGAACCACACGGAATACTGACTCTCCCCCAGAAACTATCAAAAGTCTCCCAACAAGGGACGGAAGACTCATAATAAAATCTGTCAGACCTGGCCTTGTGCAGGCCACCACAGCTGCTATGAGTGCAGGGGAACAGCTGCCCTGCCTCGGTGCCATCACCCTGGCCTCTGGTTCTTACAACCTTCCCAGCCCCTCCTCTATAATGGTTCTTGATCCTTCGGAGGAACAGGTGTAATACAGATGTCCCATTGTAACACAAACCCTGTTTCTGCCAACACTCACAAAATTAACCACCAAGCAATTAAAAGGGCATAAACCTACATGTATAACGAAACACAAAAGCTGGTGTAGTGATACTCACAACCAGCACACGATGGAGAAGTGCTTCTAAATGAGACTCGGTCGGAAGCAAATCCGCCAGTTAAACACACGGAATTAAGACATTTTCCGAAGCATGATGACTAAAGAAAGATTGTTTCCTGTGTATGTTTTCTCAGGAAGCCACCACAGGATGCAATTAGTCAAAATTATAAATACACAAAGGAAAACAGTGTACAGGAAGAAACGTCAGTGCAATAAACATAAAAATCAAGTCCCAGGAGACTGAGAGAGACATAGGCCAGGGTAGCAGCAGTGCTACCTGTGGAGGGCAGGGCACCCACAGCGCTCGGCAGAATGGATGTGAATACAAATAGAAAGTTTCAGAGATTCAGGTTTTATTAGAGATTAAATTTATAACAAATAGCATCAGGTGTTTAGGAAGGGAAAAGGGGTTGCTACAAAAATAAGTACATTTTTAAAGTAAACAAGTCACCTCTGGGCAGGTGAAATATTATATAAAAAGGAATGCACTTGTTAGCGTGTGGCTCCACACTAGTATTCCTGGAGCAAGGGGGAACTGAAGAAGCTCTCTAGTTTCTATTGCTTTTAGTAATTTGCTTTCCTCACCAACAGGTGACATACATAAGCCAGCACTCCACACAGCTTTGCTGTGGATAATGCCAAGAGCTACAATTTCCAGGAGACAAAAAGCCAAACCTACATTAACTATTCTACAAGTCTGATTAACTGATCAGAACGTCTACAATTGTAGAGAACTATTCTCTTAGGCTATTGTCAGTCGCCTTCATAGCTATTCATTGTCCATAGCTGTGTCTACCCTACCATCTTTGTGACATTACTAGGTTAATCCGTTTGGGCACATAAAGTGTCATGGCCAACAACACCTACAAGCCAAAAGACAGGTTAGCAGTAGAGGAAAATATAGCACTGGTTTTCCTACATGTTTTACATAATACAAGAGCCTAGAGGGCGAAGATCCAAACATCCTGAAGAGACTTCCTGATTCTCTGCTCAGCATGGAGACAGGGACAGCCAGACGGAATCATATTGAGCGAAAGGGTAGTTCATAGAACTAAGCGGGATGAAGGAAACCGCCAAGGCCCATTTGCTCCATCGGGTGCTCACTCCAGTGGTCCTTTGGTTACAGCATGTCTCTCTCCTAGGTCTGAAGCTGGACCTCTGTATATCTGGAATCCATCTCACTGTGGCCAGATCCTAAGCCACAAAGCTGAGGCAAGTTAAAAGTACGGTTCTCACCTTTATGGCTGGCTTTAGGGAAGGCGACCCACTGGTTTGGGATGGAGTGAAGAATGAGAGGTGGGGGGGGGGGGGTGGAGAAGCAGAGGACTGTTTGTTCTGAGCAAACTTACTATGTTTCCCTTTGGGGTGTCATGTCCTCATCCTTAACATAATTTAAGATGGAAGCCCCAGCTTGCCATCTGTGTGATGCGGTCACCTTTGTGCTACCTGAACCCAAGGCAAGTGGCAACCCAGGCTGCCAACCCATTCTTCAAAGTCTAGTGCAGAACTTGTCTGGAAAACTGCCCCTTTCATAAATATAAGGCGAGTTTGCCTTCATGACCCCTTCTCTTATTAAAAAAAAAAAAAAGAAAGAAAGAAGAAAAAGAAATTAAAAAAAAAAGAAAAAAAAAACCTGACAACTAGATTGCTACAAAGATTAATATGAAACAGATTGTGTTCGTTGTTATGTATTTACTTATTAATACTATTTGGGTCTTTCTGATTTTAAAAGAAATTAAGACCCACCCAAGGGCTGGGCTCTGAGCAATATGCAACAGGTAAAAAGGGAAATAGATCCTGAGAACCTGAAGCAGGAGAAAGGTACTGGGAAAGGGTGTGCTCTGCTGCCCTCTGCTGGTCCTTGTGGGAAATTTTACAAAGCAGGAAATTACAAAGTCTCTAGACTTTGCATTATTTACAGAACATGCTGCTGTTTGTCACAGAGCACTTTTAGTACTTTAGAAACACTTCAGAAACCTCAAGTTTCAACAAGCTGTCTAAATCTTTCCGATTTCCTGGGAGGCCAGGCTTATGTCCACCGATGTCCAGTAGTTCCAGAGATTAGGTTTTGTACCCAAGTTCGCCCAAGGTAACATTGATAGCCCGGGAATCCATGACCTCTGAGCCTGCTGTTATTTCCCTGCCCTGTCAATAGACGAGACCCACAGCCATTGTGGGCTGGGTAGGAACTGCGCCTGCTTCTTGTCACCCTGACCCTGCCTCTTTCACCTTCTACCTTGCTGGAAAGTAAACATCAGTTGCCAAAACAGTGCGACACTAGAATCCAGTGTGCTTCCGAACCCCAAATACATGCTGTTCTACAGCACAGACACCCGAGTTTGTACGGCTTCTTTTTCTACCCATTGTAGTTTATTCAGGCTGCTGTAACTGGAAACACTATGAAAAGGGTGGTCTGTAAGCATCAGAAACATTACTCCCAGCTCAGGAGGCAAGCCTAAGATCAAGGTGCCTGCAGATTTAGTGTCTGGTTCATAGGTGATCTATCACTTGGTGATCTATCCAGAGGCAGCAGAGGGGCAAAACTGCTCTGGAGTCCGAATTCCATCATGAATGATCTGTCCTTATGACCTAGTCATCTCCCAAAAGCTCCACCTCTGTTGTGAATTAATTAGCCCACTGCTGACGGACAATTCCCCCAGAGCACTCACCAGGATGCCCAGGATGCAACCCTTAGGAGGTGGGGCTTACTTGGAAGAACCCGACTTCCTGCCTCCCCCTCCCACCGACACACGGTTGAACACACGGGGTTACACCTTCTGTAAATCTTTAGCCTTGGAGATAAAAGAATTTTTAAAATGACACCAGGGAAACTCAAGGACAATTTTGTTACAGTCGGAGAGAAAAGGAAGGCAGGCACGCTTAGCAACAGAGTGGTGTGGGGACATAGGGGTTCTGAAACAGACAGACAGACAGAGACAAAGAGACACAGAGCCTCTGAGAGGTCCAGGAGAGCAGGTTTGGGGTTTTAGTTGGTATATAACAAGAGAGGGAGGGAGGGGAAAGGAAAGTTATATTTTGTGAGCTGGAACTCAGAAAGCAGAAGTTTTGCAGTGACTTCAGGAAGGGGAGGACTTCTTGTGTTTGTGAGCATGCATCTCATCAGGGATACGTATCCTTCCATCCTTTTAACAGATGTTCAGCTGCATCAGCTTTTCCTGGAGTATGGCCTCCTGGTCAGGTGATTGACAGGCCCATTTGGATAACTCTTACGGGATGGACCAACGGACCTTATAATCTTTGGGGCAGCTTCCAAAGTCATGTCTCTACCTAGGAACAGAAGTTCAGCTTGGATCCACTTCTTTTGCTCTAACCTCATGATAAAGAGCAGATTAAAAAGAACTAAAGAAAGAAAACAAAATCTATGAAATAAGCACGTTTTACCAGGCAGAAGCAGCCTTCCTTTGACGGGCTTCCCCATGCCCAGCTGCCTCTGTCTTCTTCCCTTCGTAAGTTAAGTCTTGAGGTGGCACAGTTGTGACATTCTCTCTCCTTTCTTAAGGAGGGCGATTGTGTTATTTCCCCTTTGCTTAAGGTTAGTGTGCTACAAGCGGAAGCCAAAGGCGACTCAGAGAGGAAAGGACCCACTCCTGACCTTCCGACCTGCTGTACTACCTAGCAAGGTGGACAGCTGTGCTTGACCAAGGACCTTCCTGCCACAACACTCTGCCCCACCCCAGGTCCAGAACTGATGGGACCAAGTGACCCTGGGCAGCTCTGAACCCTGAGACAAAATGAAGTCTTTTTCAGTTACCTTATCACAGCCCCCAGAAAGGTATAGAAAGATACTCTTCTCACCGTCACTTGGGGGTTAAGATTACAACATATTCAGTTCATCATCCCTTTCTGTCCAAATTCTAGCACAGATTCTTCTCTGTGCTGCCAGCCTCGGTGCCAAAGGCCAGGGCTCCACCTCCAGAAGTTCCATTTTGCTGTAGCAAGGCTGAACTGTGAGTGTGACATTCACGCAGAGCTTTCTTCAGCCCTGCATCCCAGGATCCAAATTCAGATAAAGCCACAGCCCTGAATTCTAGCTCCTTTTCCTCAAGCCTCGCCTGAGAGGGATTTGATAGGAGATGGAAAGTGACATTTGCATTTATATAGAACCCCAGATTTTCATTAATTAATCACAGCACTAAGCCACCTAGACAACTCCTTCAGGGAAAGCTTGCAAGCTAAGCCCTGGTGCACCTTGTTTGAAAGGATGATTTCAGATGACTTCAGATGAGGCCAAATCTGGCATCAGGCCATCTACAGCTCGCCAACTTTTATCTCTTTGATAGGATACATTCTGCACAGGAAGGCTCTGTCCAATTATTCTAACATGGAGATTCCCCTTCCCACCTTTCTATTCACTCTGCGAGCAAAGCACTCTATGATTAAAAGGAAAGAGAAAGTCTCGGGGGTGAGGGGATGCTTTCTGAAGTAAATGAGAAAATCAAAAACAGTCCATAAAGTATGCTTTGAATACCCACCCCACTGACTGACTGGGACGGGCGCCACTCCAAGGCAGTGGGCTGGGTTAAGTGTCTGAGACACTTGGAATCCCAACTGCACCTCTGGGTTCCTCAAGACATACACTAGAACACACTGAGGAAACCTCCCTGGTAAAGGACAGGAAAGCTTGTTGTGAAAAGGTATGGAAGAAAGAATCAAGAGATTGATATATAATATAAATAGGAGTGGGCCCCAAACTATCCACCTAATAGAGAAGTTATCTCCGGGAAGAAAGTATAGGCTTGGCAGAAAGATAGGCAGAGGACAGAGGGGTAGGGTGTAGACTGAGTTGAATACACTTCAAGCAAGCATCATGGAGAGCATCTTAATGAGTAAATATATATATTATATATATATGTGTGTGTGTATGTATGTATATATGTGTGTGTATATACATATATATTTATATATCTATAATATATCATATTATATATCTATTATTACATATATTATATATTCTATAATATATCTTATTACAACAATGTAGTATAGATTATATATTATGTTATATAATATGTAATATATAATATGTGATATATAATGTATTAACTATATATTAATTATCTTATATAATCATTACATTGTACATTATATAATATATAATAATTATATAATATGTGATATATAATATATCAATGAGAATTCTCCAAGGAGAGAAAAGTGGTAAGAACAAAAAACCAGAGTCAAAGAACTTTTTTTTTAATTGGATATTTTATTTATTTACATTTCAAATGTTATCTCCTTTCCTGGTTTCCCCTCTGCAAGCCTCCTGTCCCATCCCCCCTTACCTGCTTCTATGAGGGTGTTTCCCCACCCACTCACCCACTTCTGCCTCACTGCCCTAGATTCCCCTACACTGGACATTGAGCCTTCACAGGACCAAGGCTTCCCTTCCAATTGATGCCAGATAAGGCCCCTTCAGCTCCTTCAGTCCTTCCCCTAACTCCCCATTGGGTCCCTGTGCTCAGTCTGATGGTTGGCTGCATCTGTATTGGTCAGGATCTGACAGAGCCTCTCAGGAGACAGCTGTGTCAGGCTCCTGTCAGCAAGCACTTCTTGGCATCTGCAATAGTGTCTAGGTTTGGAGTCTGCATGTGGGATGGATCCCCAGGTGGGGCAGTCTCTGGATGGCCTTTCCTTCAGTCTCTGCTCCACTCTTTGTCCCTGCATTTCCTTTAGACAGGAGCTATTCTGGGTTAAAATTTTGGAGATGGGCAGGTGGCTCCATCCCTCAACCAGGGGGCCAAGCCTAACCTCTGGATATGGTCTCTACAGGTTCTCCCTCCTCTTTGTGGGGTATTTCAGCTAATGTCATCCTCGTGGGGTCCTGGGAGCCTCTTGCTTTCCTGGCATCTGGGACTTTCTGGTTGCTACCCCCAGTTCCCCATCCCCCATTGCTACACACCTCTGTTCAATTTCCTGACTCTCTGTACATCTCCTCCATCTCATTCCATGCCTGATTCTTCCCCTTTTTTCCCCTCCCCTCTTCTCTTCCTCCCAAGTCCCTCCCACCCTCTACTTCTCTTGATTATTCTGTTCCCCCTTCTAAGTAGGACTGAAGCATCCACTCTTTGGTCTTCCTTCCTCTTGAGCTTCATGTGCTCTGTGAGTTGTATTGTAGGTATTCCATGCTCTTTGCCTATATATCATCAATATATCAATATATCATACAATATATCAATATATCAATATAATATATATATCAATGAAAACTCTCCAGGGAGAGAAAAGTGGTAAGAACAGAAAAGCCAGAGTCAAAGAACTTAATTCCTCACTCAGCTTTCAAAGCCTCCGATTCTTAAAAGAAAGCTGGAAAAAAATTTACTCATCTGCTGCGGCCACCCTTTCCCCAAGAGATTAAATGAAATGCCCACTACTTATCACTAACCCCTGACTTTATGCGGTTATAGAAGCCTGGGTGTCACCATTCCAAACAACTTGCCACTGAACTTTCTACCACACTGTCTCCTAGACAGCTTCAGAACTGTGAGAAATGACTGTTGTTGAAGTCTCCCTGTCCGTAGGATTTCTTGCCAAGCTGCCTACACTAAGACAGACACACCCTAACCCACTCCATATGCATGTCCTCTGTTCCCTTGCCCACCAGAGCTGGGCTTTTTAAGGTTTATGCTTTGGCTGCTAGTCTGTGTATGTCGGGCTGGGTGGGAAGGGGCTTGCATACTCACCCATATGCCAATCAGAGCCACAAAGAAAGAAGACTTGGGCTGGGCCAGGCTAGTAGAGGGGGTTTCATGCAGATAGAACTAGAAAGGAAGGGGCGTTCACCTGGGGCTGAGAAAACCTGAAGGGTGAAAGGATGAAGTCGGCCAGGTCTGGGTGGGTCTACAGCAGGAGGCTGGGCTGGTAACAAGGGGCTATCCTAACTGGAGACCCTAGGTAGTGGGTGGTTGGGATTGGACTGTGTCTATGGTTTGCTCTTCTGAGTCAGAACTACAGGTTAAAATTCTTTAAATTTGGGCCATTTGATAGCCTGTTTCTGAAAAGTCAATTCAGAGTCATTTATAGAACTGGTATTCTGTTTCCAAAGTGTTCTTCTTATTTAGCCTGTATGTACGACCGCCAGACCAATTCTGCCCCCTCATCTTTTAGATCTGGTGCCCCTGTGTCTATCAGTTGCCACCAACTAGCTGGTTTCTGGTTGTTTTTAATACTTGTATACACCCAAGTAATTAGCACTTTATTTCATTAAAAAGCCTAAGTTACTGCCCTCATTGCCCAATATTCTCCTCTCTGGTGGCACAGATGCCTGCATTAGACCTTCTGTGTCTGCTCACATAGTTCAGCAGAAATACATTTATCTGTTGCCCTCCATCAGGAAGGCACCAGCTTGGCTTTAATGACCCAGATCTGCGGCAGCTTCCACTAAAGACTGAGCCCTGACCCAACTCCAAGTAAATGCCTTTCAGTGGACCTAAGAGCAGGGAAGAAGACAACTGTGACAGCAGTCAAGGTGGAAGTCCCTGAGGGTGAGGGCTGAAGCCTCTACTGCTGTGCTGAAGGGACCCCCAAACCACACAAGTCACCATGGCAACCCAAATGACGCATCTTAAAAGTGAGGGTCCTCTTTAATTTACAGAAGTGACACTTTTCAACAGTAGGAGGGGCGACTGTTCTATTGTCAGATTTCAAACTCAGGGCACTCAGTCTGCAAGTCACAGAGCTAAAGGATTCCGGCACAGCTGTTCTTCCCTCACATTTACATAAAGGGTTCCTTCTGCTACTGAGGAATGTGCGACCAGGGGAACAGGTGGCCCTGATGAGGTAGAGACAGAAAGACAATGGCTACAGTAATCAGACACACAGGACGGGGACTCACGAAAAGTGCATTTTGTATATGTCATTGATAACTTTCGTAGAGGAAAAGTAGGTGTTCCTTTTAGAGTAGGGAGATGGTTTCAAACAGGGCCATGATTCCTGAGCTAAGGGATAAATAGAAAGAACAAACCTCCCCCTTGTAGGAGAATTAGGACATTTGCATCCCTGTGGTGTGGTGTTGCCTGGCAACACACAGGACACATCATTCTACTTCATTTCAGAAATACAACTATCTGATGGCAAAAAGAAGTCCATATGTTGTGTGTGTGTGTGTATTGGTTTTTCTTTTTTTTTTTTTTTGTTTTTTGTTTTTTGTTTTTCGAGTCAGGGTTTCTCTGTGTAGCCCTGGCTGTCCTGGAACTCACTCTGTAGACCAGGCTGGCCTCGAACTCAGAAATCCGCCTGCCTCTGCCTCCCAAGTGCTGGGATTAAAGGCGTGCGCCACCACCGCCCGGCATGTTGTATATTTTTTAAAACTCATTTGTTTTATATTTGAAATTCACATGGACTCAGACCTCTTCTAATTTATTTGTTAAACCTAACGTCCCTATTATATTTTTAGGAGAACAGGAAATGAACATTCACATAGAGTTGGGATCAAGATGGAGTCCAGAACATAAGGAGAGGTTAGTGGGAAGCCATCCAGTGAGCAGCACAGAGGATGTTTCTAGAGAATAGATCTGTGATGCTTTAATGCACAGAACATACGAGAGAGAGTTGGTGTTTGCACTTAAAGCTATGGCACAAATCAAAGGTTAACCAGGAGACGTGCAAAGGGGGACATGCTTACTCAAAATTTTATTTTAGCTAGTAGTGAGCAAAACTTGAAGAACATTGAACTTTCGGATTCTTTTTTTACTCATCAGCCTGATCTTTGTATGGCTAAAGTTGAGATTCTAGTTTTGCTCTGCAGGGGGCAGCATTGCCAAAAATGTTATCAAGCCTTAAAAAAAAAAAAAAAAAACACATACACAAAGGGATCCATCAACTTTCAACTTTCCTCCCTCAACCTCCAAGGAAATGTAAACGTGAAGAAAAACAAACTTCCGCACCTGTGACCTGAAAAGGGGAGGAGCCACGAAAGGAGAACAGAAATTGTGCAACACAGCAACACGTTTTTGCCCAAGGCAAAAACTACTATTTCCCCACCCCCAACTGCCCAATCAGTTTTGTTTTGTTTCGTTTTTTAAACAACTTTGCTTTCTACCTGCTAAAACAAGATTCAGCATCAACAGATTGTTCAAAGACTGTCTAATGGATAATTAACTATGTTATTTTGAGCTCTGGGTTGATTCTGGTTAAATACACAAGAAAAAATGCATGTCTGTAAGACTCGCAAGACACAGATGGCCCACCTCCCTGAGGCCCTGCTGCCTAGTTGGCTCAGATGGCACTGGGCTCAGCTCTCCCCAGGAGGCACCACCTACAACTGAAAAGGACTTTAGCACAGTTGGCACAAAATGCCAGAGTAGCATGGGGACCCACATCTGATTACAGTTTTTTTACAGGGCTTATAGGGTTCAGAGACTATCTGGTGCCACGCCATTAAGAAAATCATCGTGGTTTCTTCATGGTTAATGATTACCAGGTGGCCCAACCTTTGTATTTAAAGAGCGGGTGATCCACGCAGACAGATAATCCCTGGCTCACACTGGGAGCTACAGAAAGCCTCTATCAAAGAAAGACGGAGCAGGGGGCTCTGGTTTAAAGAAAAGGTATGTCAGTCTTATCAACAGCTGCCCAGTTCCTCTTTTCCAAGACACCTCTTTCCTCTTTCCCTGAAAGGCACCTGCTCTCCCCAGAGCCCAAATGTCTGCTCTCTTCTTCAGGCAAAAGCTATCTTCAGGCGAGTTTAAACTTGAAGGTGTTAATTGCCTACACCAGGGCATTTGAGTGCTTGTCTAATTTGCTCTGGAAAACGGGGCGTTGCCTCACTTAAAGGAATCTCACTGTGAGCAGGTGTGTCAGGCCCTTCCAGAGGGCAACTCTGGGGCTGTTGCTGAGCTGAGCCAAATGGGCAAGGAGTGTCTGACCTCAGTGCCATTTCCTCACACAGGGCGGGCTGAAGCCTTGCTCCTGATATGCTTTGATGGAACCAAATCTAAATCTGCTGAACAAGTTGGGTTTAACCAACTCTTTCCTCCCTCCTCCTGGGACTATCCCAGAGTAGTGGTCCCATAAGTGAGTATTGAACTTAAAAATAAAATAAATAAATGAATAATAAATAAATAAATAAATAAATAGCAATCCCTTAGCCAAGCATAGTGGCATATTCTTGGAATCTCAGCACTCGGGAGTCTGAGACAGGAGGATGATTAATTCCAGGTCAGTCTGGAATCCATAGTGGGGTTCTCATTCAAATCATCATTGTCATTATCATCCAATGAAGAGCTTTTAACAAAAAATAAAGATGTTGCATCCTCTTGCTATCTACTTCATAACTAAGAATACCAGTAGGCACAATATCTGTGGCTGTGGCTGACTCTTCCATTTGGATATCAGAGGAAGAAAAGGAAGAGTGAAGGAAAGAATAGAGAAGACACTAGCTTTAAAAGGCCTTTTTATCTTTGACATATGCTCACCTCTCTCTCTGCCAAGAAAATGGAGAACTCTTCCTCCTCAGGGAGGAGGTGAAGCCAGTGTCCATCTTCTCTACTAAGGGCAAGTAGCTACTTCCCTCAGAGGGTATCATGTCATCTTTGGTAGCAGAGGTGACAACCCAACTGTAGATAGTATTAGAAATTCAGAGATGTTACACACCTCATTCTGAAGGACAGGGATTGGTCCATAGACCCTGAGACTTCCATCACTGGCCAGAAGGACGCTGAGAAATACCCTCTTTCTGTTCCTCTAAAATTCTGGCTGGGAGGCTTCCTGGTTAAGCTTCTCATCCTCATTCTGTGGCCTCAGAAAGTCAACATTCGAGGTGGGACTTTGATTTCTTCCATAGACAGTGTGATGTGTACAAGTGGAACAAGGCTGGGCCTTCTTCACTTTGTGGTAAGTAGTAATGGTCCCCACATTGGTCTGTTCTCTTTCCTGCCCTCACAAACCCCTTACAAGGAAAGATAGGGTGTTACAAGGAGCTAATATTGCCCCTCAAGGAGAGGAGGCCCTTAGAGACAAGCCTGTAAGTCCTATAAGCCCTCCCTCCTGGCATACTAATTTACTCCGTATCTCTTGACAGACTGTATCCATGTACTCAGTCTTCTTCAAATATTTGAGAAAAACATAACATATCCCAAGCACTTCTCAAGGCCTAGGAAATACACTATCCCTTCCTTCCCAGAGCATTTAGCCTGCAGGAGAATATGAAAATCAAATACACAATCATGAAGGATGCTCGCCATCAAGACAAAGGAGGTGCATTTAATGTTGCTCATTGTCCCATAAGATTTAGAATCCCATTTAACCCTACTTGCTTATAAGCTAATACCTTAGCTTGTCATCATGTCAGGAAGGTCACAGAACATGAGAGTCCTGGTCCTAGATCAGAAGCAAGGTAGTTTAGTTCTTATCCCCTCTGAGTAGTATGCAGAACGACCCTTCCCTCAAGCTCCACCAGACCAGGCAAATGCTGTCAGGCCAGAAGTAGCATGATAGCTCAGGAGGCTTCTGCTTATAGTCTACCTAGTCACTAGCAGATGGGAAGGAAGTCTCTGGAAGGTCAACCTTTTCAAAGACCCTTACCTTGGTCTTTAAGGTCATTCACAGCAAACACAGCCCAGAAAAAGGGCCCAGGGGAAAGCACACATGGGACTTGGCATTCTTGGAAGTCCCCGAAGGAAGTTTTGGGGTCTCGGAATGACTCCTATCTCTAGAGAAACTCTGCTGGGACACTTCCCAGATGCAGGGCTGGCTCCTTGCCCTTGTTCTCCTGTTTGTTTGTTTTTTACATTCTGTTCTGATGCTTAACCTGGTAGGCCTGGGTAGCCACCAACAGAAGGTAAGGAGGCAGGAACTGCACTCCCTCCCTCCTGCTGGCAAGTGCTCTGAGGTGGCCTTGGGTAAAGGGTTTAATTTCTTCTTTCTGGGATTCCTCACCTGTAAATGGAAGATAATGATATTTTCCTACCTCCTCTTCAGAATTAATTAATGGTTGTGCTGACCTCTGGGTCTACAGATCAAAGGCTGTCTTTGCAAGCCACATGCATCAACATTACCTCATTACCAACGTCATATCATCATTAACATCATTTCATCATCATCATCATCATCGTTATCACCATAGCCACGAATCCAGATGATAAAAGTTACAGAATTCCCACACGAAGCTCCTGAAAGCCTCTCCCCTACTAAGCCTTTCAGCCTCCTCTTCTACACCTTTGAAAGAACCAACCAACTCTCCTCACCTTTGGCCTCTCACTCTCAGCAGCTAAGAGCTGTCTATGTTCCTGGGACCCCAGTTTCACACACTCTCACTTTTTTTTTTTTTTTTTTTTTGGTTTTTCGAGACAGGGTTTCTCTGTGTAGCCCTGGCTGTCCTGGAACTCACTATGTAGACCAGGCTGGCCTCGAACTCAGAAATCTGCCTGCCTCTGCCTCCCAATTGCTGGGATTAAAGGCGTGCGCCACCACCGCCCGGCACACACACCCTTACTTTACTGTTACTGTGTCTTTCTCCCAACTACTGAGCCTGAACACTTAAGACAAACTTCAAAGGAAGACTCTCAAACAGATGGACTGGGAGCAGGTGAAGGCAACCTTGAGACATTTTCAGAAGGTCTCAAGAAAGAAAAAAAAAAGGCCTGACCCCCAGAATTTCCCACTAAATGATTAAATTATTATACCTTTTCTACTTCCTGACTGGAATTATACAGAAGAACAGTATTTCCTTTCAATACAATGTAATGATGTAGAATACTACATCGGAGGTTCTCAACCTGTGGGTCTCAACCCCCAAAGGGATCAAAGATTGGATATCCCCCTATAAGATATTTACATTGCAATTCATAACAGTAGTAAAGTTACGTGTTATAAAATAGGAACAAAATAATGTCATGGTTGGGGGTCACCACAACATGAGGAACTGTATTAAAGGATTGCAGCATCAGGAAGGTTGAGAACCACTGCTCTGAGTGAATCTCTCCATCCCTGGGAGATCATCACTCTTTAAACTCAGTGAGATGTTGAATTCTGGTGGAAAATTATGATCCCCTTGGTGTATTAGTGTGTTTTTTGCTGCTATTGCTGACTACTAGGGGCTAGATACGTTTTGAAGAGTTAAAGTTTCTTTAATCCATGACTATAGAGTGTTGGAGGTCCTTAGGGAGTCTGTGTTTGGGGCATCTTCTTGCTGATGGGATCCCTGCAGAGTCTCATAGCCAGAGGAAACCATACAAGAGACTGGTGTGTAACAGAGCCACTCTTGGGGATAAAACACTATTCTATTTTAGTAGACCAATCCATCAGAAAGACCTAACCATCATGACCTAATCATTTCTTAAAGATCCCACCTGGTCCTACATCTCACAAAGAGGACCAAATTTTGACAGGAGTTTTGACAGGCTCTAAACCTGAGACTCTGACTTAGCCAGCTGCTTGCACTGAAATGAATTGGTAAGTGGTGGTTTGCTGTCCCTCTCCTTGCTGCTCAGCCTTGTTTAGCCTATATCTTGGTTCCCTTGGGAATCCACCAATATGAATGGCTTGCTAAGCCTTGCTGATTATGATTCAAGAACCTCTTGGCTGTAGATTAGCATTCAAATGTGAAAGCTGCTGAAAGACAGAAGAGTTAAACTGACTAAGCCACTCGGGTCAGTAATGCCCAGCCCCAGTGTGTAATAGCAAGTTGCATAAGGACACTAAAGTTGTGCTTTGAGCTTTTGGGGACTCAGATATTACCTGGTGGTGATCATTTGTACTTCCTCCTGTGTGCTGGGCATTGTTCTATTCCTTTTGTATAAAAAGAGTTATAATCCTCAAACAAGGAAGCAAACTCTATTATTGCCTCTGCTTTACAGGAAACAGAGAGACAAAGAGCTTAAATGCCCAGCTCCCTGTGGGTGGTGTCACCCTGGGAAGGAGGTCCTTCAAGCTAGAGCTAGAAGAAAGCCAGTTGAGCAAACCATGGAAAACAAAACAGTAAGCAGCACCTCTCCCGGTCTCTGCCTCAGTTCCTGTCTCCAGGTTCCTGCTTGAATTCTTGACTTCCTTCAGTGATGGACTGAGAGATGGAAGTGTACACCAAATAAATCTTTTTCTCCTCAGGTTTGTTTTGGTGAGTGTTTTATCACAACAATAAGAACTAGGGCACTGAGTCTTGGTCTAAAAAAAGTTCAACATGAGACTTTAGAACAGTGGTTCTCAACTTGTGGGTCGTGACCCCTTTGGGGGTCAAGCAATCCTTTTACAGGGGTTGTATATCAGATATTCTTTATCTCATATCATACCATATTATGACTCATAACTAGCAAAATTATAGTTATGAAGTATCAACAAAATACTTTTATGGTTGGGGGTCACCACAACATAAGGAACTGTATTAAAGGGTCACAGCATTAAGAAGGTTAAGAACATTGGTTTATAACATAAAGATAGCTGCATGCAAAATGAACAAAAGAAAACTGAGGCACAGTTTGTCATGAAAGTTAACTCAATGTAGGTCTCAGAAGTACATAGAAAAGACATACTATAAGATTCCAAGGAGATAATATTTTTAAAAATCTTAATTATTAGAGATTTGGTAAAACTTTTTTTAAGCCCAAGGATAATTTTATTAAAGCTCCAAAAAAAACCTCCTCAGAGCAGATGAGCTGTAAATCTCAGCAGGTGCCTAGAGAAAGCAGAGATACCTTTTAAAAATACATCAACAAAGGCAGAATCCAAATCGTTGACTTAAACTTTACTAAGTTTAAAACTCCTCCTGAGACAGACATTAATGGGAAGATAAGGAATCCTTGGGAGAAACTATTTACAGAGCACACACCTAATAAAGAACTCAGGTCCAAACTATGCAAAGAACTCTTGAACCTCAACAGGCCATCCAATTCAAAGCCAGTAAGGTAGGACTTGACAGCTCTCCAACCAAGATACACAGATAACAAAGAGCACGTGAAAAGATGCTTAACAGCACGTTATTAAGGAACTGCAAATTAAAAGCTCTGCCAGGTGTGACTGCTCTCCTGTTAGAATGGCTAAAATCCAAAATCACCTTACAACTGTAACTGCTGGCAAAGATTCGAAGGTGAAGCATTCGTTATCAGTGAGAGTGTAGACCAGTTCTGCTCCTTTAAGAGACAGAGACATGAGCTAGAGTGGTTAAAAGTGGCAGCACAGCCGGGCGGTGGTGGCGCACGCCTTTAATCCCAGCACTTGGGAGGCAGAGGACAGGTGGATTTCTGAGTTCAGGCCAGCCTGGTCTACAGAGTGAGTTCCAGGACAGCCAGGCTATACAGAGAAACCCTGTCTCGAAAAAACCAAAAAAAAAAAAAAAAAAAGTTGCAGCACAGCCAGCCAGCAGTGGCGCACTGCTGCAGTCACCGAGCTCTGGAGTCCAAGGCAGCTGTGAGTTCGACTCCAGCCTATGCTTGCTCACAGCAGCACAGGAAAAAAAAAGTTGCAGCACAAACTTGGGGAGCGAGGAACAGAGTTCAGATCCCAGCACCTATGTGAAAACTGGATGTGGTCCTACACAGACATGTAACCCCAATACTGAGAAGGTAGGGCTTCCAGCTCCAGGTTCAGTAAGAGACCTTGCCTCAAAGGAACGAAAATATAGAGTGAGAAGACACCTGACAGCTTCCTCTGGCATATGCACACAAGCACAGGCATACATACGCATGTGTATACACCAGCATGCACAAGCTCTCTGGTCTCGTCTCTCTGTCTCTTCTCTCTCTCTCTCTTTTTCTCTCTCTCTCTCTCTCTCTCTCTCTCCCACACACACACACACACACACACACACACACACACTAAACATTCACTCCATGAAGCCAATATTATTTTGATACTAAAAACAGATAATTCGGGCAGTGGTGGTGCACGCCTTTAATCCCAGCACTTGGGAGGCAGAGGCAGGCAGATTTCTGAGTTGAGGCCAGCCTGGTCTACAGAGTGAGTTCCAGGACAGCCAGGGCTACACAGAGAAACACTGTCTCAAAAAAAAACAAAAAACAAAAACAAAAAAATCTAAAAACAGATAAATACATAACAAAAAGGAAAACTACAGCATCTCTAATGAAAATAGGCATAAAATTTTTGAACAAAGTATTTGCAAACGTTTTCAAAGAATACATGAAGAGGATCAAGTAATACAACCAAGGTGGTTTCCTCCCAAAAATGCAAGGGTGGTGGTTGGTTCAATGTACAACAAATACAAATCAATAAGTATAACGTGTCATATAAATAGACATAAGTTCAGAAATCACACGGTTATCTCAATACATGTAGAAAATACAGTTCAATGGGCTTCACAACAGAAGTCATGGAGAAATTAGGACTAGAGAGACATACCTCAAAATAATAAAACTATTTATAACAAATTTTTAGCCAGCACATTAAATGGAGAAATTGAGAGAATTTTCTCTAAAATCTGGAATTAAACAATTAAGCCCTCTTTTCCACACTTACTCTTTTTGTTCTTCATTTAGAGCTCAGTCTTAGCTAGCAACAAGACAAGCAGAACATATAAAAGGCTTACAAATAAGAAGTCAAGTTATCCCTACTTGCAGTCAAAATGATGCCACTCTTAAAAGATGCTACAGACTGTAACAAACATGTCCCGAAAAGTTGGGGAACATGAAAACAATATACAAAAATCAACTGCTTTTTATATACCAATAGCAAACTTGCTCAGAAAAAAAAAAAAAATAGGAAAATATTTTATTCCCAACAGCTTCCTTTAACGGTACCCAGGAACAAAGCATAGGAAATAAAAGACTTTTGTCAGGTAAGCTTTTAAAATCTATTTTTGGGCTGTAAGAAGGCTCAGAAGTAAAAGCATATAAATACAACACACACTCATCACAGCACACACATACACATGCACACGCACACACACACATGCGCACATGAACACACTAAAATACCTATGGAGGTCCCAAGGACAACCTCAGATTTCAACCATTGCCTTCCTTGTTTGTGACAGGATCTTTGTTGATCAGCACTGTCTATACAGCAGGCTAGCTGGCCTACCAGCCTCCAGGACTTCTCCATGTGTCTGCTTCCATCTTGCCATAGAGGCACTTGGGATTACAGACACATTCTTCTGTGTCTAGTTTACATGTGTTCTAAGGATTTGAACTCATGTCCTCAAGCATGAGTAGCAAGGGCTTTACCCCTGTGCTGGCTAGCTTCATGCCAACTTGACACAAATTAGAGTTAACTGAAAGAAGAGAACCTCAATTGAAAAATGCCTCCAGAAGATCTGGCTGTAGGGCTCTTTTAAAATTACTGATTGATGGGGGAGGGCCCAGTCCATTGTAGGTGGGGCCACCCCTGGGCTGGTGGTCCTGGTTTATAAGAAAGCAGGCTGAGCAAGCTATGGGAAGCAAGCCAGTGAGCAGCATCCCTCCATGGCCTCTGCATCAGCTCCTGCCTCCAGATTCCTACCCTATCAGAGTTCCTGTCCTAACGTCCTTCAGGGATAGAGTGCCATGTAGAATGGAAGCAAAATGAACCCTTTCCTCCTCGGCTTGGTTTTAGTCATGGTGTTTCATCACAGCAATAGAAATCCTAACTAGGACTCCCACTGAGCCAGCCATCTCTCAGCTTGATGGCTACGGGTCTTGCTAAGCATAGCACTCTTTTGTATTTGTGTCTAAGCACAATCCTGCAATTTACAACATGATTGGATTGCAACAATTTGCATTTTGTAGCCCTCTCCTGTCACTAGGAGTATATAAAAGAAATAAAAGTCAACATTCCTGGCAGATAAGCAAAATATAGAATAATAGGCAAACCAAAGTGCAGCAGAGGCATGACATAACACTTCTCACAGTCATAGAGGCTAGTCATGAAAATCTTGTTTGCTCTAGTTCTTGGAAGAAGGAACATTTTAGGGGCTTTCTTTGTGTCCATTGAGCTATTTCTTGCAGTTCTCACAGGAATAATGAGAGTGGAAATTTTTATTCAGATTTTACAGATAGGGACAGAACATTGTGGTGTAGAATCTCAGAAGTACAGGGTCCTGAACATGGTTGCACAATCAGCAAGGGCTATCTCAAGCCCAAGCTGTGGTTTTTCACCCTCCCAGACTGATAACGGAAAACTACCCACAATGCTAACTGAGTTCCTCCACCATCTGCAGCCCTCAAGCCAAAGGGTCCAGCATTCAGACATGGCCACTGAATCTTGACTGGGAACAAAGGGAAATTTTTCTGCAGAACCTAGTGCAATGCTTTCCTCGTCCTTTCTAAGGTTCCCCAGTGCTTGCTGCTGAGTGATCCCGATATCTACTGTGTCTTCAACAGAATCATCATGACCTTTACAGGCAACCTCCAGAGCTGAGTGAGTCTGCAGAAAAACTTATCTTAGAAATGCTTTAGGACTGTAAGATAGTTCAGTTGATAAAGTGCTTGCCTTGCAACATGAGTATCTGAGTTCAACCCCCGCCCCCCAGGACCCATGTAAAACTGCAGAACATAATGGTGTGGTTTTAATCCCAGCCCTCAGAAGAAGAAATGGACAGATTCCAGGGGTTTGTTGACCAGCCAGCATGGAGGACTTGTTAAGTTCTAGGCCAGTGAGAGAGCTTATGTCACTAAAAAACAAAAGCAAAACAAGACGAAGCTGGGTATGGTGGCACATGCCTTTAATCCCTAGCACTTGGAGGCAAGTAGGTAGGTAGCTAGGCCAGCCTGAGCTACAGAGTGAGTTTCAGGACGCTATACAGAGAAATCTGTCTCAAAAACAAAACAATAACATAAACAGCAAAAGAAAAAAAAAAAACAAAAAACAAAACAAACAAAAACCCTAAGGTGAGCAGCTGCCTGGGAACTACTGGAAGAATGACGGGTTTTCTGGCCTTCACATGCATGCTTACACATGCGCGGCGCGCGCGCGCGCGCACCACAACACACACACACACATATCTATGTATACACATAAAGAAAGTAAGTACTTTAAAATCCCTTCTAGGTAAATACTGTTGGGGCTGTCGGGGTAGAGAGGACCATATTTGAGCCACTATAATAGACATATAACTAGTTATATTCGTGGGAATAAATGCCTATAGTCTCAGCACTTAGAAGGCTGAGGCAGGAGGATAGAAAGCTTAATGCCAGTTGGACCACAAAGGGAACCCTGTCTAAAACTAAATTAAATTGAGAGGATGAGAAAAAAAGGGAGAGAAGGGAGGAAAGATAAAGAAGTAGGGACAAAGGGAGGGGATAGGAGTGGAGAAGATCTTTTAAAAGGTAGAGTCATAGAGAACAATCCAACATTTGCTTCCTTTCTGCATTCATATGTTTGGTATTTTTACTTTCGTGCTAGGGAGTTGCTTCAAAATGAAACCAGAACATTCTTAGCCTGCAGGTGGCTCTGGTAGCCAGAAACAGCTGTAAGTTGTACAACAACTGTGAAGTAGGACAGCATATGGGTTTGGTTTTTTTTTTTTTCCAAAACAAAGACTCAGAAAACCACAGCAACAGGTGGTTGAAAAGCAGCATCCTGGTTCTGAGTTTGCAGCACTAAGGAGGTGTTTTGGGCCAGAGGAGAGGAGGGGTCACCCAGGAACCCCTGTATTGTCAAGATTTCAGAGATGTTTCTCAAAGATAAGCACATTATTTTTTTTTTCTAAAAGGAAATACATAAAATTTAGGGCTAAAATTAAGGACTAGTGTTTTCTCCCACAATCACATATAGGTCTGTGGCAGAAAGATCACCTGCAGTCTCAGTACCTTACAGCCAACTCTAGAGACCCAAGTCTCTCTCTCTCTCTCTCTCTCTCTCTCTCTCCCCTCTCTCTCTCTCTCTTTTGTGTGTGTGTGTTGTGTGTCAACAGTTAAAAAATAAAGAACCATATTTTTGATCCCTGTGCTGTATGTAATGGCAGACACATGCCGGCAAGTTTAAGATGTCTTTTCAGTTACAAATATTAATCATGTGGCTGGCCATGATGGTGCAGGTCTGTCATTCTATAGCGTGGGAGGCTGAAACAGCAGGAACATAAGTTCAAGGCCATCTGGGCTACATAGCAGGTTATAGGACAGCCTGAAGCACCAAGAAACCTATCACGTGTCAGTGATACCTGCCTCACAGGAAGCATAGAGAAATATACTTTTATTATCTTGCCTTGCCCTATGAAATAATAAATCCCATTCTCCAAAGACTCATGTACATTGGATCCCTAGTGCCTCCTTGTGGAATCCCACCAGATGCCCCTGGCTCTTCTGGATTTTCAGATCACAAGATGGAAACAAGAATCACTGTCACAGCCCTGGGCTCCAAGCCTTGTCTGCCAGCACATTGGAAAAGCAGGGACCCAGATCCCTGCCCAGACATCCCAAATCCGAACTCTGCATCTATGAGCCCCTGGTCTCCACTGTCCTGATGGATTTGAAATATGTCACCAACTCATATGAATTAGAGCAGAGCCAGAGTGAGTTCTCGGGGCTCTCGTTGTCCTCTCTTGTGAAATGAGGGCATATTGGGGTTTGTTGGCTAAAATCAAGGTGTCTGCAGGGCCAGGAAGCCCTGGAGGATAGTTTGTTTCTTGCCAGCATCTCAAAATCAGCAAAGGCCAGTCATGGCCTCACCCCCATAGCACTCCACCTTAACCTTCCCGAGTTAGACTGTTTTCTGTTGTTATAAACACCCGTGACTTTGGTTTGTAAATAATAGATTTACTTAGGTTCTCAGTTCTAGGCATGCAAATCAAAGATCAGGGAGCCACATGTGGAGAGGCCTGTGCCTTTCTGGTAAGCCGACCATGTTGACACTCATCTCTAGCTGAAAGACCTTTGTGTATAAATTCATCATAGTTGCCAAATCACAGCCTCAGTATTTAGTCCTAGAATCCACCAAAGCAATATACCTGAATTCTCTCTTATGGATCATCTCATATGAACATCTATCGTTTGTTCATTCATTCGTTCATACACTCTGTGGTGATTAATCTTCATTGTCAATTCAACTGGACTTAGAACTACCTACTTCCAGGCATGTCTATGAGGATGTTTCCAGAAATGTTTAACTGAAGAGGGAGATACCACTCATCCTTAGTGAGTGGTACTGTTTAATTAGCTCTGGTCCTAGATTGAATAAAAAGGAGATTGCGGTCTGAGAGACAGGAATTCACTCCTCTTTGCTTTCTATCTGCAGAAGCGATGTGGGAGGAGCTGCCTCTTGCTCACTTGTTGTGATGGACGTACCCTCAAACTGTGAGCTGCGGTAAACCCTTACTTCCTTAAGTAGCTTCTGCCAGTTATTTTGTCACAGCAACAGGAAGCGTGCACACTCCTTCAGTGAATACCGAACTTCCGCCTTGTACAAGGTGCTGACGATGCAGTAAGGACCGTAGCCCTGAGTCGTAGCAGATCCCTATGCAAGCTGAGATGCTATGGATCTCTGTGAGTCACAGGGAAGCTGACTGGCTCTGGGTCTCCCGAGCTGAGATTCCACCCAGCTGCATCACCTTTTCTTGTTTCATGCTTTGGCAGTTAGTAGTGCCTGACACACCGGAAACCCGTAGATAAGGGAACACAAAAATCTATAAGTGTCTGGAGACTAGGACAAGCCCTTCTCCACTAATTCTCCAGAATGGCCTCTCAGCATCTTTCCTCTCTTGAGCGGTAAATAGATGCCTTCCTCCACCCCTTATCAGCCAACTGCCTCTGCTTTTTCTCCATTTCCAAGCCTTGTTTGTTGCTCTGTTTGTACTATTTCTGTAACCTCTTTGGCCTCTCTCTTCTGCCGTTTTTTTCTTTTGCCTGATCACAGTAGTTGTATTCTTCAAACCAAAGGGGGACTCCCTCACCCGGAAAACAGTTTGCCTTGGGGAGATGAGAAAGAACCACTTACACACTGTACCCTCTTCCCCACCCCGGCACCTCCCCTTTGTCTCCCCCTCCACACACAGCCCCCATCTCCGGGCAATACCAACACCTACCCCCTGTCATGCAGCTCTGCAGAGGTACCTGAAGCTGCTTAAATTAGCTGCCTCTGCACTCACTTTCAACTTCTAACAACACCTGGCGTTTACAGAGCGTTCACAAACCACTTTGACAGGGCTGCATTTAATTTGAGCAGCAACGCCCTTCTGAGGTAAATGGGACAATGAATCCTGTTCTGGCTCTGCAGGAAAGGAGCTGGGCTTAGAGAGAGCCAGGACCTCCCCGGAAGCCAGGGGGACTAAAACAGCAAAAGAACGCCCAAATGAACCTAGCACTTTCTACACATGTGGTCTATTTCACCTCCAACACAACTACCGAGGTTTCAGACCTGGTCAGCGTTGCAGATAAATGTGTCAATGAAAACAAAGTAATAGGATTAATCCTGGCTTTGAGGGAAAAATGGTTACACCCTCCTCGGTGTTAGCTGCTGGTTCTGTTTGGAAGCAGAAACAAAGTTAGTACAGAGAAGACAAAGCTTCTACTTATATTTCATTTTGGATCCTCCTTTGAGCTGAAAGAAAAAGAACTGAGGAAAGCCACGTTTCTGTCTTGTTACATTATGCAATGCCACGGGGAAGTTAAGCCAGCTTGGCTATGTGATGCTTTTCCTTTGATGAAGTTGAGCAGCCAATTTCAGACAATGAAGACACTCAGTAAAATCCACAGCAGACCACTGACCTACAAGACGATTTTCCACACCAACTAGCTTGATCTGGGGCGTACACACACACACATTCATGCTGCCATTAACACACACAAACACACCATACACACATACACACACATACGTTAGCACTCACACTTTGCCCTGTGCTCTGGCTGATCAAGTGACACGCGCACAGACCATTTATTACAGGGACTACTAATTGTCTTCTCGTTTGTGTCTTTGTTAACTTGAGGAGTACCATGACTTCCCGTGGTGGATATGGGAAAGAGCTTGGAGTCTTCCTATGACATGGGTGTTTCTTACAATCTATCCAAGCTAGGTGAAATCCTTCAGAGTTCCCTGTTCAGGGAGAGATGGCTTTCCCTGTGGAACAACACACTAATTGGTTTTCTAGTGCCAAATGGTCAGCCCTGAATACATATATACAGGTAACATTGTATAAACTAAACAGGCTTTTGAGGGGGTATTATATATATATGTATATACATATAGCAATCATTTAAAAAAATTTTAGAAGGTCATAAATTCGAAGGAGAGTGAAGGTTTGGAGGGAGGAAAGGGAAGGGGAAATGCTCTAATTTCATTATATTCTCAAAAAAATAAATAAAGATTCTCCTGTTCAAGGAGTTAGCTGTTAGCTCTTCCATACACATTGGCCAAGTACTAAATGAGCCAGGTGTGAGTGCCTGGAGTTCCTTGACACAAGGCCTGGATGGAGACTGGGAGATCTTAGCCATCTGGTCAACCTTCTAACTCTCTAGTAACACAGTCATTCCATCCCTAAACAGGCATGCTACAGAAGCCATGACACCATAGCCAGGTATCCTTACACTATCCAACATAATTTCTCAACCTCAATACCACAGGCGTTCATGGTAACATAACTCTTCACCGTGAAAGCTGTCCTGTAAATTGTTTAGCAAAGTGTTCCTCGTCTCTACGTGCTGGGTGCTCTGGTTTAGATCTTGAATGTTTTGTTGTTGCTGTTTGAGACAGGGTTTCTCTGTGTAGCCCTGGCTGTCTTAGAACTTGCTCTGTAGATCAGGCTGACCTCAAACTCAAGAGATTGACCTGTCTCTGCCTCCAGCACTGGGATTAAACACATATACTGCCATGCTCAGCTTGTGCTTTTATGCTTCTTCTGCCACATTTTCCCACCTGGATACTCTACCATCTCATGGAACCAGAGTAATAAGTCAACTGACCATGGACCATGGCACCATGGCTTATTACTTCCAGAACTGTGAGCCAAATAACTTTTTTTTTTTTTTTTTCTTTTTTTTGAGACAGTCTCACAATGCAGCTCTGATTATCCTGGAACTCATTACGCAGACCAGATTGGCCTAGAGCTGCTTGCCTATGCCTCTTGAGTGCCAGGATTAAAGGCATACACCACATTGCTCGTTGACCTTTTCTCTTTTTTAAAACCAAAAAAAAAAAAAGTTACTTTTATTTTATGTGTATTGGTCTTTTGCCAGCATTGATGCCTGTGTGAGCGTGTCAGATCCTCTGGAACTGGAGTTACAGACAATTGTGAGCTGCCATGTGAGTGCTGGGAATTGAACCCTGATCCTTTAGAAGAGCAATCAGTGTACTTCTAACCATTGAGCCATCTTTCCAGACCCCCTTTCCTTTTTTTATGTTAATTACATCTTTTGTTACAGTGATGAAAAGCTGACTAAGACACGAGTAGATCCTACAAAGTTGCAACAAGCAATAGTCTCCTGGGACATGTATATTCCCGGTGGAGCTGCACTATGTACACAAATACATTGTTACCTTCTCTAGTGGGAGTGCCCCTTGGTTCTCCTTTTTCTCTTATAATGAACACTTCTAAGATAAGCTTGCATTGCACAATTTTTCAGTTTCTGTCGCCTAAATAGGGGCTGGGGTAAAGTAATCGGTAAATGCGAGCTGCGGAGTCAGTATTTGTAAAGCATCTCAAGGGCCTCTTACCCTTATCATAATAGAGGCGGTCAGGAACCCAAAGAGGAAGTAAAACAAAGACAAGGAAAGATGATCTTTTTAAAATTGGGATATGCAGTTTTCCATGGTCTCATTATCATTCTTTGCTGTGATAGCAGGATTTTTTTTTTTTTCAAGAGTTGTTACTGCCGGTGACCCAAGTAAAGGGAAAACATTCATTTATCAATCTTTATTTCTGAATAAAATACTGTAGGATAAGTGTCTTTCTGCCTTTGCAGCCTTGAGTTCATTTTTCCGTTTCTGGTCAGGACTGGCAACTGTGTATCAGAGCTCCCCTGCAGCGCCTTTCTTTCAGGAGACCCAAGAGCAAACTGCATTTATTGCTCAGCTTCCTGGTGAGTCATGCAGCTTATTAAAAGGGTAGCAAGGCAAGCAAGGATGACTAATGAAACAAATACAAGAAGGTTTCTTGTTTTGTTTTGTTTTAATTAAAGAAAGTTTACTTGGCCTGATGTTAAGGTTCCTTTGCCCACAGTTTCTACCAGTTTAAACACTTGTACTTAAATGTGATAATTACCTTTAAGCAATTAAAGCAATTCAAGTTTAGATACAAAGCCATCTGATACAAAGCTGAGGAGACAGCTCAGTCAAAGTACAAAAGGGAAAGCTGACTTAGATCCTCAGAATCAACATTTAAGAAGGGGAAAACATTGGAGGTGGAGGGCAGATCCCTGGTGCTCACTGGCCAGGAAACCCAGTCTTCTTAATGAGTTCCAAGCTATTCAGAGACCCTATGTTAAATAAAAAGGAAGACAAAAACCAATGTCCTCTGACCATCTCCATGTACACACACACACATACACACACACACACACACACACACACACACACAACCTGAAGAATAGAACTGATAAATGACATAGAATAGAATAAAGGCATGAATACTTCTTGCTCATCTGTGGATCTGGGACCTGAGGATTGTTAGAACAGACAGGAATTTCAGAAATTTCATAGACCAATCCTTATTTATTTATTTTTATTTATTCATTTACTAATAGCAAAACGGAAACCACACCTGAAATCTTTTGGGCCACCTGAACAGGAAGCCACATGCATGAATAAGTACTTCTGTTTCTACATCCTCTTCTCACATCTCTAGGGTGAGGAGTCTGAGGTTTCCTCCTCGGGGCTCACTGCTTCCTGCAGATAACATGCTAGATCTCACATCAGCACGCACTGCCTTTTCTATGTGGATGACACTCAGCAAGAAGATGCCAATTAATCCAAACTCTGCTTGCAGTGGGCTAACTTTCTAGCTTATCATTATCATAGTGGGTTTGCTTAGAACAGCACAGTTGTGTCCGAGGTCAGAGGCCATTTCCATGAACATTTGCTTGCTGGGTACTGAGGTCAGTATCTGTCTAGATGCATTTCCTGCAAGTTCCTTAACTCTGTCTCTTGATGTCAAAGACATCAGAGTAGCAGTGGTCCAATTGCAGCTTAAAAGAGTTTATAAATCCATAGAGTTGGATGTTAATCTGGTTCGAGATCTGAGACACACAGTAACAATAACCTAAAAATAAAATTATAAACGTGTATTTATAGTGATTTTACATATTTTAGATTAAATGTTACCATAAGCAATGGACTCTACAAAAACAAAACAAAAAGCCAATAGCACTATTTAAGGTTGGATTTCAAAGTCTTTAAGAGAGGAATAAATCAGGGCAGTCATCATTACTCTTTCAAAATTAAGATGCTTAAAATTTGAGCCAATTCACCAAGTGAATCCTGGCTGATGCGGTGACTGACTGTCTTACCTTGTGAAGGCCCCTGCGTCCACTTAAAGAGAACAACATCAAAAGGAGACAGCCTTTATGGAGCTACCACAATGCTCCAGACACTGGAAAGGAACCCAGGGAGAAAGTCTTCCCATATAATTTCAGAGGCAATAACAGGCAGGGTATTTCAGGGAACAAATAATAAGTAGAAATAAAAGACAACATTGAACCAAGAGACATTTCAGGATACGCGAAGGAAAATAAAACGCCCATTAAACTTCTCAGGCTAATCACCGCAGCATTACACCATATAATGTTGTTGGGGCTATTAGTATTAATCATAGTAATCATCATTTATTATGAGGGCAGTGTAGAGGGCAGTTTTGCAGCAGTGGGGAGATGAACAGATAGACTTGAAAGCAAATCTCCCCCGAGTCCTGGGATATCGTGCAGACCAGCTCCAGGAACAAAGGGTTTAACTACTTCATTATTGTAAAAATACCACCTGACCACATGGAAGGCAAGTGTTTTCTTCCCAGCTCGGTTCCTGCAATTGAAGGAGATGACACTGATATATATATAGCAGACTCTAGTGACTAGAACCAGGAGTGTGTGCTGGCTGGGAGCTCAGACATACTAATATCTTTTTCTTTTTCAGAAGGAATCCCCCAAACAAATTTATCTTGTCATTGTGCTAGTCAAAAAACAAACAAACAAAAACAAGGTAAGAATATAAAATAGAATGTTAGCAGAAAATAAAAAGCCCCATCAATAATAATTGTAAGACAATATATTAATTCAAACTCTTATTGATGTAATTGTAGATTCCTGTGCAGCTATAAAAAATAATATAGGCAATACTTTCTATCAGTTTTCCTATGTTGCTTAACTCTACTACCGTAAGCAAAAATTAGCATTGATTCAATTCAACTCGCATGCCTTGTACATATTTCCCTGGTTCAACATGTATTAATGTTTGTGTGCTTCATTCTGTACAGTTTTGCTACATATGTGTGTCTTAAAAAAAATTTATTTTTAAGCCCAAATTATCAACCACATACAGACTACATTGACCAATGTACATAAAAAACTGAAATTTAAGATGAGCCTGAAATGGAAAAAAAAGCATGCTTTGAGATATTCTAAACCCGAGTGGGATTACATTAACTTAGCATTGCAAAATTCATGAGCTTTATAGATGATAATACAGGAAGTTTTTTAGTTTTAAATGCCTACATTTGGGCTAAACACATTTATTTCTTGGGATTCTCATGGATACTGTGACAGACTGGCTCACTCAGTCACAGAAGCAGGCCAAGTCCCAACATCAGCCATGCGCAAACTGAAGTTCCAGAGACGGGCTGAGCAGTGTGGTTTCTGTGCAGCCCAGAAGCCTGGGAACTGACTGGGCAAGTCCCACACTGAACGTGTAGGCCTTAGGATTAAGAGCACTGATGGCCAACATAACAAGAAAATGGTTGTCCCAGCTCAAATAGAAAGCATAAATCTGCCAGCCCTCCACCGTTTTCCTTTTATTCAGCCCTAAACTAATTGAATTCTGCCTTGGCTTGGTGGTGACAAATATTTACTCAGTGTACTGACTGAAATGTGAATGTCTTCCAGGAATATACTCACATCCATAACTAGAAGTCATAGGTACCCATCAGTGCAGTCAAGTAAAACATGTAGGCCTCCCAACAGCACAAAAGCAGAGGCCCTCAGGCTTATTTGCCACTTTTATGTGGAGATGTCACATAGTGGTACTTCTTATCTTTTAATTTTTACTTTTCCTCTTAAAACTAATTCAGTCACCAAATCCCTTGGGATCCTTCCTAGCACTGAAGTACACTAGCTGGAGACTCCCTTCCCCCCAACCCCCACTCCACTCCTCCTCCTGTGGATTCCATAGAATCCCCTCTGGTCTTCCTCCCTCCAATTGTTGCTGTGTCTGAGCTCCTCCATTGGGCAGACTACAGAAGACCAGGTAAGATAACCATAGACCTCTGCTCTCTGTTCCCCCAGCAGACCCAATCCCTCAGGATCCTGGCTGCAGTCTCCCTTCCCTCCTCTCCATACCTTCTGTGGATCCCACAAATTATTCCCTCACCTCCCAGCACCTAGACCGATAATCACCCCAAACCCAGATTCCTAGATGCAGGATAAAAAGACAATAAGAGCCAGAACATTATGTTTCCACTAGAGCCTAGCTGTCCTCCCACAGCAGCCCCTGAATGTTCTAACATAGCTGAAGCACAAGACAAAGACTTTAAAATCACCTCTATGAGGATGATACAGATCCTTAAAGAGGAAATGTAAAAATTCCTTAAAGAAATCCAGGAAAATACCAACAAACAATTGCAGGAAATGAATAAATCTCTTTTAAAAATCCAGGAAAAAACAAAAACAGTAGGGGAAACAAACTGTTAGAAAACCTGACAATGAAAATAGAAGCAACAAAGAAAACATAAACTGAGGGAATTCTGGAAAATGTTGGAAATTCAAATAGGGACTAGAGGCAAGCATCAACAGATTACAAGAGATGGAAGAGAGAAACAGGCTTTGGGGATAGATAGAAGAAAAGGATACATTAGTCAAAGAAAATGTTAAATCTAAAAACCTCCTGACACAATGTATCCAGAAAATCTGGGACACTATGAAAAGACCAAACCAAAGAACAATAGGAATAGAGGAAGGAGAGGAACCCCAAGTCAAAGGCCCAGAAAAACATTTTTAACAAAACAACCATAGAAGAAAATTTCCTGACCTAAAGTAAGAGATGCCTATAAAGGTACAAGAAGGATACAAAATCTCAAATAGATTGGACCAGAAAAGAAAACCCTCTTAGCACATAATAATTAAAACACTAAACATATAGAACAAAAAAGAATATTAAAATCTGCAAGGGAGACTGACCAAGTACACATGACTTCTCAATGGAGACTCAAAAGCCAGAAGTGTAGGAAGAGGTAAGGTGGGAGGAGTTAGGAGAGGAAGAGGAAAAGGAAGAGGAGGAGTTAGAGAGGCAGAGATGTAGGAGAATGGAGAACTACACAGGTATGGAGAGCAGTCCTGGGGAACAATTTATAATTAGGTTAGCTAATTGGGATACAACTTTCTTTGTATGGGCATCTTGTTATTAATCATTACCAAACACATAAAGCCTTTGATTAATCTATAAGAATTAGAGTCGCATTCTCTTACTGGGCCTACATGGATGGCGGAATGGTCTGGGCAATGCCCAGCCTTGCGGAGACAGTGTGGAAGATTGGCAGAGCCATCTCCCGAGCTGACATCTCGTAGGTGGCAGGGCTGGTGTTTCTGGCGGGGCCATTTCTAGCTGCCACGTGCACGTGGTCTCTGGCCACGGAACATGGTGGCTGAGCAAGGCAGAGCCGCCCGCAGCTTAGATAGTCGGCTTGACCAGCGGCCCTTTTAAAATAATTATTTCAACACAGAAGGGCCTCAATGAATGTGCTGCAGACCACAGAAGCCAGTCCAGGCATACCCAGCAAAACAGTCAATCACCATACATGGAGAAAATAAGATAATCCCTGATAAAGTCAAATACCTACAAATCCCGCCTAAAGAAGATGCTAGAAAGAAAACTCCAATGAAAGGAGGTTAACTACACCCGTGAAAACACAGAAACACACACATTCTCTGTTACACACACTGCACACTCACACACACCACCACCACTATCACCACCATCAATAATAATAATAACAACATCCTGCCTCTGGCTTTAGAGACCACTCCATTACAAATGTCTGGTACTTATCAATTGGGCAAATCCAAAGTGGGCTTTATGCACACAACTAATCAATATGAGAAAGAAAGAGATAACTCTGTCCAGAAAATTGCAGTTAAAATTAAAATCTTATTTCTATGCATCATCACAGTCTATTAAAGTATAAATGGAGGCTTTCTTTAGAATATGTTAAAATTGGGTTGATTTTTGGTTATTTTGGCAATAAACCCATGTAGTAAGGTAAAGCCCACTAAAATCTTTACAATGTTCAGAATTCTAATTGTGTTGTATAGAAGTTCTCTTTGATTCTATCAAATTCACTGTGGTAGTCATCTGTATGACTTTTTAGTAATGTATCCTGTGAATATAAAATACAAGAGTAGAATATTAAATAGAAGTAATTTGGACTTGATAATTCTGAAAGGTAAGATGATCTCACTGGTTGGTTACCCTTGCTTCTTATAAGGAATAACCAATAGGCCGGTTTTTATCACCATTTCTACTCATTGGTGTCTTGTTTGTCAAAGCTTAATGAAAAGACAAAAAAAGAATGACAATATTAAAGAGACTGTGAGGACATTTTAAGAACAAGAAAGACATACTTGTGTGTATATATATATTTTACACTGCTGACTTGGTTTTGGTGAATAAAATGGACAATAAACTAAAAAAAAAAAAAAATCAACAATCATTGATCATTAATATCTCTCAACATCAATGGTCTCAATTCCCTAACAGAGACACAAAAAAAGAATGGATGTGAAAACAGGATCCATCCTTCTGCTGCATCCAAGAAACACACCTCAACATGAAGAATAGTATTACCTTAGGATAATAGATTAGTAAACGTTATTCCAAGCAAATAGATCTAAGAAGCAAGCTAGTGTAGCCTTCTTAATGTCTAACAAAATCATCTTCAGACCAAAACAAATCAAAAGTGACAGGGAAAGACACTTCATACTCATCAAAGGAAAAATACTCCAAGATGACCTTTCAATTTTTAACATCTATGCCCCAAACACCAGGCCAAATCACTTTTGTAAAAGAAACACTATTCACAACTTGAATCACATATTGACCCTCACACCCTGGAGTGGAAGGCTTCAGTACCCCACTATACCAATGGACAGGTCACTCAGACAACAACTAAACAGAAAAATACTGGAGCTAACAGATGCTATAAACCAAATGGACCTAACAGATATTCACAGAACATTTCACCCAAACACGAAAGAATGTACCTTCTTCTCAGCACCCCATGAAGCTTTTTCCAAAATTGTACGCATATTCAGACATAAAGCAAATCTCAACAGATACAAGAAAATTCAAATAATTCCTTGCATCCCATCAACCCACCATGGATTAAAGCTGGATTTCTATAGAATTAACCTAATAAAAATTACTATCTCATTAAAAGCAATCTACAGATTCAATGCAATCCCTATCAAAATTCCAACACAATTCTTTATAGACCTTCAAAGGACATTTCTCAATTTCATATAGAGAAACAAAAATCCCTGGATAGCTAAAAAAAAAAAAAAAGAAAAAGAAAAAGAAAAAGAAAAGAAAAGTAAAAGAAAAAAAAAAAACCCTATACAATATAAAAACTTACCCAGAAGTATCACCATCCCTATTTAAAGCTGTACTACAGAACTATAGTAATAAAACAAACAAACAAACACCTCATAGTATTGGCATAAAAACAGACATATTGAAAGACACAGATGTAAATTCATACACATATGGACACCTGATTTTTGACAAAGAAGTCAGAAATATACAATGGAAAAAAGAAAACATCTTTCACAACTGGATGTTGGCATGTAGACAAATGCAAATAGATCTATATCTATCACCCTTCGCAAAACTCAAGTCCATGTGGATCAAAGACCTCCACATAAAACCAGATACACTGAACCTGATAGAAGAGAAAGTGGGGAATAGCCTTGAACACATTGATAACAGAAGAGGATTTTTTTTTTTAACAGAACACTGATAGCCCAGATGATTAGGTCAACAATTAATAAATGGGACCTCATGAAACTGAAAAGCTTCCATTAGGCAAAAGACACTGTCAATAGGACAAAACAGCAGCCTACAAAATGGGAAAAGATCTTCACCAACTCCAAATCTTACAGAGGGCTAATTTCCAAAATATATAAAGAACTATAGAAATTCGATATCAAAACCCAAATAATCAAATTTTTAAAATGGGGTATAGACCTAAACAGAGAATTCTCAATACAGGGATCCCAAATGTCTGAAAAATGTTTAAATAAATGTTCAACATACTTAGCCATAAAGTCAAAACTACTTTGAGATTCCATCTTACACCTGTCAGAATGGCTAAGGTCAATAACACAAGTGACATCTCATGCTGGCAAGAATGTGGAACAAGGGGGAACTTCTCTATTGCTGGTGGTAGAGCAAACTCGTACAGCCACTATGGAAATCAATATGGCAGTTCCTTAGAAAACTGAAAATCCATCTACCTCAAGACCCAGCTATACCACTTTCAGGCATACACTCAAAAGGAAGTTCCATCCTATAACAAGGACACTTGCTCAACCATGTTCACTGCTGCTTTATACATAATAGCCAGAAACTGGAAATAACCTAGATGTCCCTCAACAGAAGGATAAAGAAAATGTGGTACTTTTACACAGTGGACTATTACTTAGCTGTTAAAACAAAAACAAAAATAAAAAACAAAAACAAAGCCGAGACCATGAAATTACTAGACAAATGAGTAGAACTAGAAAAAAAAAAATCATCCTGAGTGAGGTTACCCAGACCCAGAAACACAAATATGATATGTATTTACTGATAAGTGATTATTAACCATTAAGTAAATGATTAGCTACAATTCATAGACCTGGAGAGTAAGTAAAGAGGAGGGCTATAGGGTGGAAGCATGGATCTCCTGGGGAAGAGGAAACAGAAGAGATTTTGTGGATGGACTGGAGCAGACGGATTGGAGCTAGAGGGATGAGGTATGTGGTGGGTAATGGGATGGAAGAAGGGAGAGCAGGGGAGATGGCTAGAATGGGGTGGGGTGGGGAGGAACCTCTAGTGCAGTGCAGTGGAAACTTCTTGGAATCTATGAGGTGATCCTAGTGATGACTCCTACTAATGCAGGATACAGAGTCTGAACTGGCCACCTTTTGTAGCCAGGCAAAGCTCCCTGCCAGTGGCAGTACTGGGTTGTATTCAGTTGAGTTGTTGGCCTAGAGGGTTCCATGGTAATCTTCAAACAACCCAGGGTGATGCTAGGACAGAGAGTTGCTCTCTGAAAACTGAAAGCAGAGCCCCATTGCTGAGGACAGCTTCCACACAGCTCATTGATCGTGGAGAGGTCAAGCGGGGGCATGCATGGAGTCTTTATACCTAAATCTGTTTGGTCAAGCAAGATACACAGCTGACTCCTGAAAGAGAAACTTGACACCAAGCCAGCCATAAAACCTTTGACCTACAATCTTTCCTGGCTGTAAGATGTGCTGGGACAATGATGGTGCAAAACTTCTGGGAGTGGCCAGCCAATGACCCATTTAATTTGAGACCAAGCACTGCTTGGATGGCCAGGAACCAGAGACTTGGATAGACCAGAGAACCTAGGGTCAGTGCCTTGTCCAGATGCTATCAGAGAGGCTTCTCCCTGCAGCAGATGGGAGTGGATACAGAGACCCACAGCCAGACATTATGTGGACACAGGAGTCTAAATTGGAGGCCTCCATTGAGACCCTCTTCTTAGAGCTCGGAAAATCCTGTGGAAGAGTGGGCATAAAGATTGTAGGAGTAAGAGGAGATGGTGGAGACCAGGAAAATGTGGCCCACTGAATTAACTAAGCAGGGTTTACATGGGCTCACAGAGACTGAAGATGCCAGCCTGGGGACTGCTAGGGTCTGTACCAGGTCCTCTGAATGTATTTTGTGACTGTTAGCTTGGTGGTTTTTGCAGGACTCCTAATAGTTAGAAAGGGTGTGTCTTTGACTCAGTTGGCTGCCATTAAGATCCTTCCCTCCTGTTGGGTTGCCTTGTCCAGCCTAGGCATAAGGGCTTTCACTTTGTCTTACTGTATTTTGTTTTCTTGTGTTGGATTATTGTCTCTTAGAGGCCTGTTCTTTTCTGAGAGGAGATGGATGGGGTGTGGATCTGGGGGAGAGGGGAGGTGAGGGAGAGCTGGCATGATCAGAGTCAGGGGAAACTGATCAGAATATACTATGTGAGGGAAGAATTTATTTTCAATTTTTTTTTTTTAAAAAAAGAGATTCAGTACAAAACTTAATTCATTCAGACAGTAATTTTTGTAATTAATTTTGATCATATACATCTCATAACTTCTACTGAACCTCTTCTTCCTCCCAAATAGTTCCCTCCTACTTTCATGTCTTTGGGTGTTTGTGTGTGTTAACTCAAAATGCTATTCTGCCACATTCATTAAGACAAGCCCAAATCTACACAGAGTGTTCTATACATGGTCCAGAATACTGAAACATAAACCAGCATAACAAAATTTCACAATTTATTTAGAGATTGTTAGGTTCAAAATATACTTTAAATATTGGATATATAAAATTTACCCTTATAAACACCATTTGCTCCTATAATACATATTTAAACATATCTGATTAAAAAGGACAGCTCACTGAGCGTTGTCAGGGGAAGATAAAATGAACTCTGACTAATGTTTGCATCTTGCTCCTGCTTAAGACTCAGAAACAAGAAGTCCTAATTGCAGAATTCAGGTTCTATGTGCCCAGGGTCAGTAACCAGGGTGGAGAGAGGGGTCTATAATGTGTCTGTAGGAATCCTTTTCTTCAGAGCTTTGATTTTCAGCTAAAACTGAAAATGGTGATCAGAGCATCCGGCTACAGGACAGCTGCAGATGATCCCAGGACGGCGGCCCCTTCCACCGCCCTACTTCAGTTCAGTTCTTACCAGGCAGCCTGCTACAGGCTGTTGGCGTGAAGAGAAGACAGGGACAGGAAGTAAACATTTTTAGGCAAAACAACCAATAAATCTGCAGATCTGGAAACCAAACCAGTGTTAGTCATTTAAAACATGTATTGCAAAATTCTCAGTCATTTCTCGGAAATTCCTTTATGTAGTAGCAATTCCAAACTTACTCCAAATGGAGACTGAGATTGAAAAATTCACACTCTGTTGCTTCTTCTCTTTATTCGTGTGTTTAGTAACCTATGCATGAGTTGTTTAAAACTGTGCTCTTGCCCTTTCTGACTCCATGGGAAAGTGCCACAGCACCATGGGATAGGTGAATTTTATTTCTCTGTTACTTCCCTTCATCACTAAAAAACCAACCAACCAAAACAACAACAATAAAAAAAAAACATGCTGCTGAATTGGGATTCACTTTCCAGTGCATGGACTCGCATGGATACATTTTTGGTTTATAGCACAGCCTTACCTAGACTAGATGGAATTGAGAAACACATCTTTAATGGAAAAAAAAATTCTGAGATGCTGTGGCCAAAAGTGCCCATTGTTATGGTCCGAATGTATATTGTTGCAGATTAGTTTGTGTTGAAGACTTCAGTCAGTGGTGCTACTGAGGGAGGCAGGGATTGGTTAGAGAAAGACCATTGAGGTCATGCTCCTGAAAGGTAAATTGGAACCCAGGTCCCTTTCCTGGCTGCCTCTAGTTAAGCAGCTTTCTCTGCTATGTGTCTACCCCCTTCATAGCTTCCCTTGCTGCAGGCTCAGACCAATAGACCCTGCCAACATTAGACCCAAACCTCCAAAACCGTGAGCTAAAATAAAATGTTTTCCCCATTTTAAGTTGTTTTCCCAGGTATTTGTCACAATAACAAAAACAGACTAACATGTTAGGCAATAACAAAACAAAACAAAAGCCTAACTTCAATCCATTTTATTTCGTTTCCCATTTTTTAGGATGAGGCACTACTCCAGAACTAAGCAATCAATGCACTCCAGTCACTGCTGAAGTGGAGAATGGATAGCCTGGAGAAGTAAAAACTGACCAATCATATCTAGAAGGCCTCTCAGGGCTGGAGAGATGGCTTTCTCAGCCAGTGTGCCCAAGTTTGGTTCCCAGTACCCATGTCAAGTGTCTCACCACCACCTGTCACTAGGAGATCTGATGTCATCTTCTGGATTTCATGGAGCTTGTATTCACAAGTGCACATACATCTTTCACACATAAACACACACACATAATTAAAAATAAAATGAATATTTGAGAAGTTATATTTACAATTAAGCTTATCTATATTTTAAGGCATAATTCATTATGTTAGGCTTCTGATACTGTAGAGACAAGCCCAAATTGAATGAATGGAATTTTTGTGTCCTCATGAAATAAGCTCTTGAGTTCCATTAAGATTTGTATTCATAGCCTAAATATAGTGAGAGGTTTAAAGGAAGTGAATACTCTCAATCAAAATCCTTTTTTTTTTTTTTTTTTTCAGAATTCATTTTATATCATTACTATCTGACTATATCATGTCCAAATTATGCTGTATGACTCAGTTTCTCATTTCTGTAATATATTGTAGAAAGTGTTGAATTTAAAGAGACTTGGGTTTGAATCTCAGTTCAATTTGAACAAGTCAAGTCACTTACCTTGCTCAAGCTTAAGATTATCATGTATAAACTGAGGACTGTATCACAGTGCTTATTTCATTGGAGTCACTGTTGGGATTAAAACAGGTCACATGTGGTGACTTGTACCTTAGCACAATGCCCGACACACAGGTGAACACTACAGATAAGATCATTATTATTGTGATTATTTGTGCTTGTCCAGGATATACAGTAGGTACCCAATGGATATCTATTTCTTTTTAACAGGAATTCTTTTTGTCATGATCCCATATATTAGATAATTTTCTGTGTACAGGTCACAGCTAACTTCTGTTTTGAGGCCAAAGTAGTTCAGCGGAAAGGAAATGCAGAGAGATGGTTTTGGAGATTAGACACTGAAAACACTAACCTTTTGCCTGAAACCTAGTGTTGTCCTATAATCACAGTCTCTGTGGTCGGAAAAGAGTCATGAAATTACTTGGATCACCAAGCATGATCCTTCATCCTGCAGGACACACAGCCAAAGGGATCCCCAGACCCAAGTTTTCCAAGGAGGCAGGAAAGACAGTCATGGGTATAAGGACAATCATCTCCCAGGCTCAAGCACTGAATGAGAAGGGGTTGGTGGAGTTCTTGAGCTTAGGAATTCCTCTGAAGTTTTAGGCAGATATGGAAGACTTATCTGAACTATGAACTAGTTCAAGGTACCTCACTAGAGAAGGAAAACAAGAGATCATGTGAGCTAATGGCAACCAGAAAGACTGGTTAAACTGGGTCCTGGACTTTTTTTATCAGAATGGAAGAACTTTGGCCATAAATGCTAAGGGAAGAGAAAGAATTTCAAGTCATTCAACACTGCGTGTCACTGTCAAATTCTAATCAAGGAGAAGTCCAAAAGAAATACCCATCAAATTCTTAGAAAAGTAGACTGGGACGAGACAGCCTAGAAGAACATTGGCCAAAACCATAGAGTCAAGTAGCATCTTGTCACACCTTCCTAGTTTTTAGTTGCTGTTGTTATTTTTAAAGACAGGTTATTCTTATGTAGCCCTGGCTGGCCCGAAGCTCAATATGTTCCTCAGACTGGCCTTGAACTTAGAGTGATCCTCCTGTCTCTGCACTGCCCCTCTCAATCTTCTTGGTTGCTTGATAATAAAGGTCCTGCCAGTTTGTCAGTTCCACTGTGACCTGTGGACTGGTACTGATTCTAAGGTACTTAGTTTTGCTCCTCATTTCTTCTTTATATTGCTCTAATGACCCCTGGTAGAGAGGCAGCAACCCTGTCACTGACGATGCTGGCACAGAAGTCAGTCTACACATCAGCTAGGCAGATCCAGAAGACAGAGCTGGGAATTTTCTGTAATCTTTCTCCCAATCTTAATTTTGTAGCTTCAGACCTATTACATAGAAATTTATTATTTATTTATGTATTTATTTATTTACTTATTTTTGAGACAGGGTCTCTCTATATAGCCCTGGCTCTCCTGGAACTCACTATGTAGATCAGGTTGGCCCAGAAATCATAGAAATCTACCTGCCTTAGCCTCCAAAGGGCTAGGATTCAAAGTGTACATTCCAGCAATATGCCTGGCTATTTATTTATTTACTTATTTGAGACAGGGCTTCATGTAGCCCAGGCTGTCCTCAAACTTGTTTATATAGCCTAGGATGCCTCTGAATTTCTGACCCTCATACATCCACCTTGGAGTACTCGGATTATAGCTACGAACAGTCACAGCCAGTGTATGCTGCGCTGGAGGTCAAACTCAGGGCTTTGTGTCTGTGAGGCAAGCACTTTACAAACTGAGTTGTTTCCTAAGCCTCCACGTGTATAAATATTTCAAAGTATAAAAATAATTAAAATATCCCTTCCCTTCCTCCTCCCATTGAGATGTGCCTGGATCACCAGTCCTCAGTGTACTCGGAGCTTTGGAAACATGATACTCAGCCTTGCAAATGTGGTGAGCCATTTGTCCCATGGTTTCTTTAGTGACTTGGTCTGAAGCATCCACTCCTAGTTTTGAGCAAAAGCAATCTTGAGATCCTCTCCAGTGACTGGCTTGGAGGGTCTCCAGTTTCAGCCTTCCCCTCAGGTTGCAGGTTTGTTGCAGTTTCCTCTCCAGATTCACATTGGCTCAGACTTGGTTGGTTTGACTGGTTTGGTCATGTTCAGGTTTTTGGTTTTGTTTTTTGTTTTGTTTTGTTCTGTTTTTGCTGTTAGAGAGAAGTCCCTGTAAGGCCTGTTTTTCACCCCTGATAAATCTTGGAGGCAATTTGTTCCAATCTGGGCACACAGACAGCTTTATAGGGAGGACCTTTCCAGAAGTCACAAGAATGCCCTATGGTTAATTACTGAGGACCACTTCATTGGAGACCTTGAAGGTACGACAGGAAAAAATCTCAAGGCTGTCTTATGGCCCTGGGATCCCTGGCCTACCTTTTTTCTACTGAGGTCAAGGCCACATGTTTATTTGTAAGTAGGGATGTAATTCCTAGTGTCATTCATCAGGTGAATGGGTAGATTTATCTAACTAAAGCACAGACCAGCAGATGACCTGGCTGGGAGTTTTGTCACATCCATATTGGCTGCCGGAAGTGAACTATTTCTCCCGAGAGCTCTGATCTGGCAGTGGACAGAGAAAAGCTTGTTCTCAGTTTTCCTGCCCGGCTGAGATATCACAGCTCTGTGGAGAATCTAGTCAGGCTCTGAGAGAACAAGAGGCAAAGGCTGGAGACTACATAAGTAAGTATCTACTTGATCAGTACTCTCTCTTTTCTGTCTCAAAGCTATTATCTAGGTTCACCTGAACTCCTCCAACCCTTTCTTGGTTGGATTCCCTACAGTCACCCACTCTCCTCTGTTATTCTCCAGACCCTCTGGGGACTGTCTTTACATACCCATGTCATGTCCTTCTGTCATTTTTCAACTTCAGTACCAAATCCAGGAGAGCAAAGTAACCTCCTACATTAAATCTTCCACAGAAGCTGTTCTAATGCTATTAGGATGTGGGACATGCAATGCTGGCTCAGTGTCTTTTGTCACTGTGTAATGGACTGGCAAGATCTGACATGCAGAGTCATACTATAGAAAGAAAAGTTTTATTCTGGAAGCCTTGCATTTATATGTGGGGGACAGAGTATGCATGGGTATTCGTAAGTGTGTGCATTCAGATGTGCTTGCCCACTGATGGATGTATGGAAGCCAGAGAGAAACACTGGGTATCTTATCAGTCTATACTTATTATTACTTGAGATGACTCTCCCTCTGATCCTGGAGTTGGCTTTCTGGCTAGACTCTGGAAGTAAAACATTTTCTGCCTGATGATCATGTCTCGAGAAAATCATGTATGCCAGAAAACAGAGGACTTATTTTTAACAAGTCTTTATTTATTTTTGATCAGGGTCTTACTATGTGGACCAAACTGACCTTGAACTCATAGAAATCCACTGCTTTCTGTCCTATGACTGCTGCCATAAAAGGCATGTACTACCATGCCTGGCACAGGGGAACTTTTACAATGAGACAATGTATTGAGGGAAACATCATAAGTAACATAAAATAAATAGGAATTACTTGGAATTATACTTTTAAAAAATTTATCACACCATGAACATTTCAACTTTATAGAAATATTATGGGAAAGTAGAAGTCAGCCAACATCTCACCAGCGAGAGAACTGCTTGACATTAAAGTGACTATTTCCAAGCAGGTTTTAGTGTAAACATGTGAACTTGTGTTTGGCTGCATGTGTGTGGTTCTCATGATCTGTATTATACCTGTCAATAAATCTAGGTCTCAGTACTAGTATCACACGCACCACCGGGCTGTTCCATCCTTCCATGTTCCCACACACATTCTCTTGTGACAGAGGGAAACTTGGTGAGTGGCTGATGAGCCTGTCTACAGAAGCCTCCTGTGAACTTCCTGGTACTCTAGGTCTATGGCCTGCACCAGTCACATGCCTGCCTTAGACACTGTCACGAATGGCCTGGTGTGATCAACTCAGAAGCTATGAACACTTCTCTATGACCAGTCACATTACCATGTAAGTAGAAATCAGGGATCTCTGAAGGACACTTGGGATGAAATATTTGAATTCACAGTTACGTCAAACACCTATGAACCTGGCTACTGATGCTTGGGGAACGTTAGTGGATAGACTCATTATCTTGAAAACTGGCAAATTAAGAGAAAGAACCAGAAGCTTCTTCTGCTTTTTCTGTGTGACTGGGAGTCATCGAGGAAGGGCATCTCAATGAACATAATTCCAGCTAGTAAGTTAACAAGAAACAATACGATATTTACCATTACCAACATCTACTGAGTGTGTGGATGTAGGCACTGAGCATTGAAGCCTAGCTACATCAGGTTAGCCTTTCACAGTGTGGGGACAAGTGTGGTCTATCAAGCAGAGAGCAAGTCTTTAGAATGGCATCACCTTGGGCTTCTTGACTCCCAGAAATGTGACACTGAGATGAATGACAGATGCCATGTTCTCTCCAGTTATAACCAATGCTGCAGTGACTATCCTACATGTTTTCATACCAGGAAAGTCCTGATCGTGAGACCGTTAAGGCAAAGAGCCAACTGTCTACCAGAAATGACTTCCTCTAGCAAGCCAAGCTTTGTTATATTTTAAAAATATTTAGGTAACCCTAGGCTTTTGGCTAGCATTCCATTGGGTTTGTGGATTAATTTTAGAATAGACTCCTTCCTAAGGACAAGGGTCTTCACTTTGCCTTGCCCCTTGCTGATTGTATGTTGGCTTTGTAACTGGACATCAGTTCATAGAGATGAATTACCCCAGCTCCGTGACAACTCTGCCTTCTAGGACAGACATCCACAAATGCCTTTGAGTTTAACTCATCAAAAACTGAAAAGGGGTTAACCATGGTGGTGCATGCCCACAACCGCAGCTGAGGGACTGGTTGGCACCAAGAGATCAAGGACATCTTTAGCCATTTGGTCTCAGAAAACATTTTGGAAAGTTTTGTGTGTGTGTAATTGCATCACCTAAAGCATCTGCTCCAATTTCAGGTCACATGGTCCATCGCCGTCATACTCCGTCACAGTACTATGGGGAAGCAGCAACCGTATCCCTGTACTTCTTAGATATACTCTTAAGAGGTTTATTATTGAGTGAATGTAGCCATTTACTAAATGTTTCTTTGATCCAAAGGATTGTTGAATTCTTTATCACTTTAAGTAGTCAATCAGAACTTGCCTACTTCTTTGACTTATTTATAAGAATAACTTTCTTACCATTGTAACATATTTATACAGCTGAAATAATCCCTGCATTGATCATGGTATTTATTATTGGATCCTATTTGATGGTACTTTATTTAGGATTAAAAGAATATGTCATCTTTGTCAGGTTTTATTATCAGCATGTTTTGTGAGATATTAAACAAATTCTCCATTTTAAAGGCAAAGATTTTTGGGCCCATAAACTATTACATGACACTCCAATCTCACGTTTTTTCCTGGCCTTCCACATCTAGTCCTCATTTCATTCTCTCTTCTCTTTAAGCCCAGCCATTGCTACACTAAGTTCACAGACTGTTGTTTAGCCTACACTGAACTTTCAGCCTCCAGACAGTGAACTTGCTCAAGACGAAGGGTCATGCCCGCCTCTTCCAAAAAGCCCTTTGTGGATCCTGTGACCCAGCTTGCAGTTACACTGCTAAGGCCTTTATTATCTGACCCACTTTTAAAAGTCGTTTGGAAAGAAACCACATGGTCAAGAGGTAAAAGAGGCCTTGTGGAATGAAGAGATGGATTTGAGTCACCTGTAATCGTATGGCCCAAGACAAATTATCCAAATCTCAATTGTCTTCCCCTAAATTGTTATATATATAATATATAATACACAATATTTTAATATTTTTATACACTGTGATGGCAAAATTAAGCAGAAGAGGAGGGAGGCAGGCTACGGAGTTTGAGGCTAACTTGGGCTAATACAGAGACCCTGTTCCAAAACCATAGCATTATCTATTCTCTTAGCAATTTCTAGTGTACACTGTTCATAATTGTAGCCACTATGTAGCTAGCATAACAGCTTTCTTTCTGAGCTTGCTCCTCCTAACTGAAATTTGATCACTAGCCCACAGGCTCCTTTTTCCCTAGTCCCAGTAACCACCTCTCTACTCTCTGTTGGCGCGACTTGACTTTTTCTGTGCTCCTTAAATGAGGTCTGTAAGTATTTGTGCTGTGTGCCTACTCTGCTTAACAACTTCCAGGTTCCAATTCGTCCCAGATGACAGAATTTCCTTCATTTAAAAACCGGATAGCTCTCTGAGCCCTCAAACAACAGACAATGAAGTGGGCCTCCTGGAGTTGGTAAGACTGGACTAGCGCGGGCAGAATGCAACTAGCCTCTTATTTCGCAGCAAGCAGGAAACCCCAACCCTTTGAATGTAAAACTAGAGAGACATTGGTTCCCCGAAATCTGGGCACTAAGCTAGAAAGCGGGGTAACGGCACAGGGTCCCCAGAGAGGCCAGGGTCGCTGGTCCGGGCAGGGGGAGGAGGGGTGCAGCTCGCAGCCCCCTCCCATCTCTTTGTCCCCCTCCTCTTCCCTCGCTCCCTTGAACTCTCCTCCCCTCCCCTGGTTTTTCTTCCCGCTCCCGCGGCCCCCTCCTCCCCGCACAGCTGAACTCGAGCCGGGCCGCTTCAGGGGGAGGCGCCAAGTCTCGGCTGTTCTTGGCCCCGGGCGAGCAGTCCCCGCTGCCTGGAGCGGAGAGGACGCGGCGCGGAGGTAAGCCTGCGTGTGGGCGGCAGGCTCGGTCGGGCGCCGGGGGCGAAGGCAAGGCGGAGGCCTCACCCTGCGCCCGACCCGGTGCGCAGCCGCTGCGGGGGTAGGGCGCAGCGCCAACCCACCCGGGCCTGGGCCCGGCGCGCACGCGCGAGCCCGTGGGCGAGGCCGCTGCGGTGGTTCTGGGTTCACGTCCCTTCTCGGGCCCTGGCAGCGCGTAGCGTTGCGCATGCGTGCAGGCCCAGCCCGGGGTCCGTTTTTGCGTCACCCCAGGGTTCCCGCTTCCAGCTGGGGGCCCCTGCCCCGGATGTTTCCAACCCTTCCATGCACACGGCGCGGGCTAGCGGTGCCGTTTCCAGGTCTTTCTGCTCTTTCCCGCCCGGAGCCGCCTCGCTGACTCAATGGCAGAGGCCTTTGGTCCGGAAGTGGAGGGATGGGGGGAAGGCCTGGCCATCCTAAGATTTTTCAGCCTGTCCTTTGGACTCTGCTTAGGCCGGAAGTGGAGTGGTTTAGAAAGTTTTTACTTTCCCAGTGCCTCTTGGCGGAGATGGAACTTCCGTCCGAGTTGAAGACAGGTTTACAGCCGACTTTTTGCCTTTCTTTACTAGGTAAAGATTTAACTCGGACTGTAACAAAGGACACAAAGATGCTTTCTAGCACACCCGGCGGTTGTCCTGGCTGCCCGAGCTAAGCTTGGCCACATTGGGCCACTTGACGAGATTGTAGTGAAAATCAGAGACTTAATAAATGTGGCCACGTTGGGAAAGGGAACAAAAAGAGGTTCAGTGACCCAGGAATAAGAAAAGGTCCTAACTTGAAGTTAAGGTTTAAATCGTGAGCAAGGGATGTTATGTGCAGAGTTGGCGGTCTAAGTGTAGTCCGGCCTATCACTGACCCGTCTTGTCTCAGCTTCAGTCACAATTCCTTGGAGTCCAAAGCCTGACACCTGAAGGAAGAGGTGAACGTGTTTCTCTTTAGAATATCTTCCATCCTGACAGAACGCGTTTGGCGACGTAATGTCTATTAAAGTCGAATAAAAGAGATCGAGTTTACAGTCCTGTGGAACTTGGTTCTTTAGTGCATTCCTGTGATAGTCACTGTTTAACGGTCATTGAGTCCGCTCTGTATTTGCATCTTCCCAGTAAAGTCTGTCACCTTACTGGGCAATGGCATGTAGGTAAGTCAGTTTCCAGGGCTACTGTGGAGAGTGTCTAACAGTGCCATAACGTCTGTGCTGTGTAGTCACGTGGTTATGAGTTAAACCGAAAAATCCTGATTCTTTCAACTCTTACCTATACACTAGAAAGAGCAGTGACGTCTGTCACAGTGGCAGTGCCGTAGGCCTCGGGACAGAGCATTGAAGTATTTTCCTCCTAAAAGAACTTCCCATTCACCACAGAAAGTGAAGAAGTCAGAATCTTTCATATAGGAGAAACTAACCAAATAACCTCTACAGATGTGCTCAGAAAAACTACGTAGCCAACTTTCCATATCTTAATATTCTACAACCATGGATTCAACAAATCTTGAATTGGAAATACCAAGAAAGAACCTTTACTGACTTTTGGGGAGGGGGATTATTATTATTATTATTAACAATAAAATATATCAATGTTTTAAAATTATATTTTTCTTTTAAGACTATACTTCACTAGCTCAGACCGGCCTGAACAACATATTAGGGTAGCCTATGGTTGGCCTGAATTCAAGAGTCTCTTGCTTCAGCTTCTTCAGACTGAGATTACAGGCACCCTGGAGGGATAACAACCACCTACACAGCATTCACATTGGGTGTTACTTCTAGGGCTGACTGAAAGTACACCGGAGGGAGGTGTGTCTGGCTGTGTGCACATTACACTTGCTGTAAGTGACTTGAACATTGACAGTATAGTACTGATGGGGTAGGGTCCTGCAACAGTCTTACTCTGACTTAGTACCTTAATGTCCCCTGACATTAAGTCCTGGAGATGACCAGTGTGATACTGTGTCATGATTTCAGTAATCCCTAGAGTGGGTTTTGTATGAGCCAAACAAATTTAAGCAGCCATTGGCTCTTGACTATAGAGGACTTAGAGAAGACATGGATGGAGAGGGACTGTTTTAGGACATAAAGTGTGGTTCCCTTGAGGTCTTTGATTTAAATGAAGTAGATGGCAGAAAATCCATAGTCAAGCATTAAAAAGCTATTACTATATAGTATAGCTGCAGGAAACTTTATTATTTCCCTTTGTCCATTGGAGATTGTCATATTTAATTTCAGTTTTAACAGTAATCTGAAGTGAACTTAAAATGGCTACTCGATATTGCTATTTTCAAAGTTTATCTGACATTACAAGTCAAAATTGTTCAGAAAGAGATGATGGGGAAAGGAATTAAAGGCATTAAAATCTCTGTCCAAGGCTGAAAACAAGTAGGTCCATGTGGGAATACCCCCTTAGGCAGATCAGCTGCCCATCTGTAAAGAATATTCTTTATCTAGAGAGAACATGTGTCTCTTTCACATGATGACCTCATTTTGAAAACATGATCTGAAGGACATTGAAAGTATAATAGATTATTAAACATCAACCTGACACTCAAGTGTGTGTTTTTAATATCTTCGATTTTGCTAACCTAACCTGAGTTGATATACATTGTTCTCCCCGCCCCCAATACATTTTGAGCTAACAAGTGCTAGAGAATGACAGCTAAGCTTTGGTGTTTTCTGTATTGTGCCAAGTGTATATAAAAGGATTCCCAAAAGGAAACAAGTGGAGGTCAAGAGGATCCACTGTGTTCAAGAATTCTGTTGTAGAGCCAAGTCTTTAATAGGATAGTAGTTACCACATCTGTTAATACCTATTTAAGCATTGTATGTATAGGAAATTAAATCTCAAATGGACTTACAAATAAATGGCTCTGTGTCAGCTCATGTCATTCATGTAACAATGTAAAAATATATTTTCCCACTACGTGACATTTTGTTGTCAGTGTTGAGCTCAGTAATCTGAAGATGACCTCAGCATTGCTGTAGGCTGATTTACCCCAAGCCTTACCATGAAATTTGGAAACCAGACACACAGAACAGACAGTGCCACAGTCAGTGCACTGGGTGGCACTTCCTTTGATAGTGCGCTGGCTTTCCCACCGCTCCTTCGCAGTTCAGTCCTCTTGGTTATACACCCAGTGCACCTAGCAGCTGGCTAGGGATAAAAGCATTTTGTGAAAAACCCTATTGACATTTACTTTTATTCGCCTGATGTAATTGTCATCTTGGAGGCTTAACAGCCTCTGTTTGGTAAGCTAGGCCTAGTCCTGGAAGCTTCTAGCTCTATACAATTTTATCTAGGCCTAGAATGTTTTCAGCCTCTGAAACTTAATGCTGAATAAACTCATCCTTCCTAGTTCTTTCTGATTGCTAGCTGACTGATTCAACTCAGCTGTTCTGGCTCAAACTCCCCTCAAAGCTGACTGTTTCAATCTGACTTCTCTCTTGGCTACTGACTGAATTGTTTCTGCTTGGCCTCATATGCTTGGTAATATGTTCTAATCTTCTGGCTCCTTCTCATTCTCTGTCTTGTTCTGTCTTCTTCACCTATCTCCAGCTTGTCTCTCTCTGCAAACTGTAACTGTCCTGGTAGAACTGCCTCCTTTTCTTTCTGTGCTGTTGCCTCTCTTTCATGAGTTGGGTGTATTGTCTCTGACTCATTCTGTCAAATCTTTCTCTGATTCATCACTTTGTCTGCCACTCAATTAGAAGTCATTTTCAAACATGAGTGCTTCTTCTAGAAACTAACTTTACCTTCATTGTTTGAGATTAAAGGTGTATACTAAGAGCATGTTTGTATTCTAGCCAGAGGGATTAAATGTGCATGTTAAGGACTGAGGCCACACCACAACTAGAAATGTTTTGGGTGTTTTGTTTTGCTTTGAGTAAATAACACAATTTCAGGGCTCACAGTGTGATCAAACATCTTGGAGCAGTTAGGTGTCTTACTGTTAACATTTGTGATTTGTGACAGCATCTCATTCAAGAGGAGCTGAATTATAAACAATGCAATTGATCAACTTAGACTATGTTTTATTAGTTTACTGAATCTGTAAACCCTGCTCTCCTCCACCGCCTTTCTTTGACTCAGTAAGGAGTTACTCAGATGGGAGAACAATGCCAGTAGCATTGAGTTCTATATCACAAGGAAAATAGATTATGTCCCTCAAGTGGCTTTAGAGCTGATCTCATGGAATTGAATTTAAAATCAAATCTTAGATTTCTCTGAAGAAATCCTCTTTTCTTCTGAGATTACTTCTAATAGATAATTATCAGCATTTAGAAGCTTCTGGTTAACCCTAGCTCTTTAGGCTATCTGCAGCACTTTTTTTTTTTCTTTTTTTTCTTTTACACATTTGTTTCCAATCCCTAGAAATGCAGGCAGTAAGACAGTATTAGTCATGTGAATTAGACAAATGGACATATGTTCTACCTTTACCTTAACTCTACTTGTGTGTCCCTTGTTTCTGAGTAATGTGCTGTGCCATGTTGTGCTGCAGACACACTCATTAGTAATGATTATTTCACTAGCAGCCTGTGCTTTGTAGTAGTGAAGTATCTATGCTGTTCTCTTTGAGGATTAGGAAGGAATATGTTGGTCATGTTATACTCTTTTTGTCTACCAGTCTTCAGCTGTGTTGTTACTAACTGTAGAAAAACTTACAAAATATAATATATTCAAATGAGTTGTCTGTCTCAAACAAGGATAATTTAGAAACAAGCCATCAAACTATACAAGTTTAAGAAACAGCTAGAATAAAAACAAATAGTAAAACAAATGACTCTAGTTGACACTCATTTGGCTTTGCAGAATTACTAGTGAATCATTGAAACACTGCCTCCTGGGTTTCCAGCTATGAACCTTGAAAAGTGGACATGGGCAGGAGCTTCCTCTGGTAGAAGACTGTCCTTTCTCATTTTGGTTTTTATCTCAAGGATCAGACAGTGAAATTGCATAGTGTTATTTTATTGCTTTAAACAAATTGAGGAGATATAGAGGAAACTGTTTGCAGAGTGTACTATGGAGTATGTATATAAGCCAGATCATATAGATTGGAGTATGTAAATGAGCCAAGTCATATAGCCTGCATATATATATATATATATATATATCAAGCCAAGTCGTATAGCCTATAGGAACTAGAGGATGCAGAAGCAGTGAAATTCCATGCAGTAGAATAGTAAGGGCACCCACTGTGGTCCTCACTACTGGACCAACTTACTGTTGGGTGACACTGTTACTCTGAAGAGTTGTCCCAATATGGATATCAGCTTCACTCTGGTCTTCCAGAAACACTGCCTTCTTTACAGAAAGGAGGACACCTGGAAGCCAATGTAGAGCAGAATAGAAAACATTTGTGTTATTCTACCATAACTGTTAGTAATACTTTTTTCTAGCTCAGATTCTCCTTGCCAGGCATTTAGGATGGATCTTGTAGATGTTAAGAATAGAATATTTTATTTAATGGAGAAAACTTTACTTTTCCGCGGATTGATCAGGCATGTCTAAGTAGTTAAGAGCAAGTAAAAAAAGTTAAATAATAATAATAAAAATGAGAAGAAATTTGGTTTATAAGTCATCATTACAATATTCTATGAATTTCTGTGTTCCTGGTAAAGGCAAAGTCAAAATGGTGGCAATCTGATTTTAATATTGGTTAACATTGTCCCACTTAACAGACTAGCTTTGAACTGGCAATGTAACTAGCTGAGGATAGCCTTGAACTCCTGATCTTTCTAAGGACAGGGATTATATGTGTGTACTATCACAGTGACTCTGGCTGATTGGAAAAGTGGTAGTAACAAATTCATTGTTATAATTACAAGGATCTTTTAACTTTGGCACTACTTTCATCAAAACTTTCCTGTGAGAATTCTCATCAAAGCCTTGCCATGAATGATGTTGTACATTAACTGAGGATTGTTTTCTCTGTGCTCTTAAACTTTATCAAGTGGTTTGTTACACCATTTGTGTTCTTTTATGATATAGTCGATTTGCTCAACATTGCTAAATCTAGAAAATTATTTTTAGAGATTTATTTCTAAGTGTGTGTGATGTGTGTGTGAGGTTTGTGTGTGAGGGTGCTTATAGAGATGGAAAGAGGCCATTGGATCCCTTGCAGCTGTAGTTCAGGCAGTTGTGAGCTGCCTCCCATGGTGTGGAACCAAGCTCTGATCCTCTGGGAGAGCAGGAAGCCAAACTCTTACTGCTGAGCCATCTCCCAGCCCCTAAGAATCTAGGTTAGTTGATATATGGTATGTCTGTCCTACAGGTTGTCAGTCCTGTTGTAGATCTTGTACATCTTTTTTTTTTTTTTTTTTTTATTCCTTAGGAGTTTTTCTCTGGTTTGCTACTGCAGGGTTCATGTAGGTCATCTTTTTAGAACGGTGAAGTCATGTTAACCACATTCTCCTTTACATTGAAATAGTATGGAACGACATTGGATCATGATGGGCAGAAAAGTAGAGCAGCATAAACAAAGAGATTCACTGTCTCCTGTAGGAGGGGTAGGAATTATTTAATGAAATGATGTATTAGTCAACTTTGTGTTGCTATGACAAAGGAAAGGTTTACTTTAGCTCACAGTTTCAGGCCTGCTGCTTTTGGCTAGTGGTCAGGAAGCATATTTGAGTTGTAGCATCATGAACTGAGCTGAACTGCTTACTTTGTGGCAGCCTGGAAATGGAGAGAAGAAAAGACCCAGGATAAAAGACCCTCTCCTGTGTCTGGAGAGGTGACCCCGTGGTTAAGAGCATTGGCTGCTCGTCCAAGGGACTTAGGTTCAATTCCCAGCACCCACATGGCTGCCTAAACCATCTCTAACTCCAGTCTCCCAAGATCTAGCACCCTCTCCTGGCCTCTGTGGGCACCAGACAAATATATGTTTCAAAACCAAACATACACATAAAACCTATTCATGTAAAATTAAATACACCACACACACAACACACAACACACACACACACACTCATCCATCCAGGGCATGCCTTTAGTGCCTGCTTCCTCCAACTAGCCCTACCTCATAAAGGCTTCCACCACCTTCCAGGAGCCCATGAAGCTAAGATTCCATCAATTCATCTCTAGATAAGGTTGGAGCCTTCACAATCCAGTTGCCTCCCAAAGTTTACCTCTAAACACTGATGCACTTGGGACCAAACTGAACACATGCGTTTTTGGGAAATGTGTGAAATCCATCCTATCCAGTAGTCCATATAATGATAGAATAGAATTAGATAGATAGATAGATGGATGGATGGATGGATGGATGGATGGATGGAGATGGATGGATGATTGTGGTGATCCACACTGTGGAGTGTTCTTCAGAGTGCAGACCAACTGAACTAATTTGTGTGCCTTTTACCCCTATACAAGTATGTATTTGTCTCCACTGTCCTCAGGTGCTGTGCCTTGTTAGTTTCTGAGGGTCGAGGGGATAAGGTTGAGTTCACTGTGTTTGCTGTCTCTGATGAATCCTGTGATGACCGTGAGCATCTTTAGCCCCTTGGCAGCAGTCAGTTCTGGATGCTGCAGCTATCTTCTCCTGTGCTATGCCTGCTATAGCTTACATTTCCCCACAACTCTACTACTCTTTGTGGTCTATGCATCCATGTCTTATTTAAGAAAGCTCCTTCTGGGTGAGAGGCATAGACCTATAAACAGCATGGGGAGGTTGATTCAGAAAGATTCCAAGTACAAAGCCAACCTAGGCTATATAATGAATTAGTTGTTGGCAAGCCTGGGCTATACAAAAGGACCCTGTCTCAAAATCAAATAAACAAAAATCTTCCTGTACATGTAAAAATGTGGTTTGGCTTTTTTATATTTCATGTGGCTTCTTTTCTGTTGATGAGTACAATTAGAGTTTATTTGTGCCTGGACAGGATGGCTTATGTATCAGGGGCAGAGGTAGGGGATCCAGAGTTCGATTTACATAGTGAATTCCAGGTCAGTTAGGGCTGCATAGTGAGACCCTGTCTCAAAAACCAAAACCTGATTTTCTTTAATATATGTCTTTTGCATTTGTTTCATTGTGTACACTGTTAAAATCCTGTCTTGAAGCTTATAAAAAGTATAATATCTAAAAATTGCATTTTAAATTTTTAATATTTTATATTTATATACCTCTTCTGCTGTTTTTTTTTTTTTAAATAAGAGAGATGATACAATTTAAGAAACATTTCCCTTAATAAATAATGGATTGTTAACTTTGGAAAATTGCATATTTTCTTTTTTTCAATTTCTCTAATAGAATTTATGTGTTTATATTTTTAGTCACGTTAACCTTTTTCTGGAAGACAGCTTTACAAGAATCTAGACGGACCAAATTTCGGGCTCCAGAAAATTCCACCAACCAGGTACAGACACTTGTAGAGGCAATGCTCCTATCCATTCTGTGTAAGGCATCTGGAATGTACACAGGAAGACTGATCCGGAAGTAGGAGCAGGCACACCAGCTGTGGCCTTGTGAAATGATGTCATTATTTACAAGGCTCTTGCTTGAGGACCACTCAAATTACAAAAATGTCATAAATCTCAGAATGTTTTTGGTAATTTTGCATTTTTGGTTAGGCCACACTCATGACTGGCCTCTGGCCTATGTTTGTGGCCCTGGGTGGCTGGTTGAGCCTGCCGACTGAGAGGGCCCAAGAGCTTTGGAAGCACTCTTGGGTTTCATTCCAAGTTCTGATCTAAGTTGCTATTGGTCAGGTTCCCAAAACATCCTAAACTAAAGACAGTGATTGTGCGTTCTTTCTATGATTATGATCTGGATATTGTAGAGAATAAATGAAAGACTGTCCCGCACTCTAAATGTTCCTCAAACCATGTATGTGGTTTACAGGGCTGCTAGTCACAGTAGAAGAGTCATGCAGGTGACAGAAACAGCTATAACCACCTTCCTTCCCCACACTCACAGACATACACTGTAGATCAAATGGTGCAAATTGGGGAAATCAGTTTTCTGTTATAGTTGTTACTTTGACATGATGGAAAACAAGTCTACCATCTTTTTAAAAACAGAACTAGATGTGTATACATTATTTCATATAGTAATCTCTCATGAGTTATTTTCGAATTTTGACTAACTCTGAATACCATGAAATTATGTTAACATTATAGTTAATTCTGATTGGCTCTTTTGAATACTTCCTGTTTGAATATGTAATTTCCTTATGCCATGCCTACAATTACAGTTTAACCTGACCAATTTAATAAACAGAGTGGACTATTCTTACCAACAGTCTTAAGGAGTTGATTCAAAGAAAGATATAGCAAAGAGTCAGTTTTTTTCTATGTAAAAATCTCAGGACTCCTAGTCACTGAACTTAGCACACATGGAGGTTCTTCTTGCCACTGACAGTGGGAGACCTAAGGGGTGGTGAGGGCAGCTGCCTCTGCTTGCTCCTCCTCCTCTCCATTACCCTTCTCCCAGCTGGGAATGCTTCTCCTCTACCCTTTCTCATCACTGCCTTCCTTTGTCTCTTCTTTCTTACGTTTATTTCTGTGATGCTGGCATTGAACCTGGAACCTCACCGAGTGCTCTCATTGAGTCTTGCCCCAAGCCTAAATCTCTCTTCTTTTAAAAAAAAAATTCTTATTCTAGTAAATTTAGTGGTAAATGTGGAAAAGGTATTTCCAATTAGGTTGAGGCTGCAAGAGAGAGTAGGGGCACCCTTAAATGCTTTGGCCAGGGATTGTTGCTCAGTGGTAGCAATGCTTGCTCTGCATGTATAAGATCTTAGGCCTGATCCCCAGCACTGGGGTGTGGGAGGAGTCTCCATAGGCATGACAGCTTCTAACATAAAGGCCCTATTTTCCAGAACTTGGAACATAACGTAAATGTATCATATGTCCTTGTGGCCCTAGGAAGAAAGGACTGTGGTATCCTTTCTGAACAAGCTTGCCAGTTAATAGAGACAATAAGTCACACAGTGTGAGGCAGAACATATGGAGACTGCCATTCTTGAGGTTGCAAAGAAAGAAGTGCTGTGGAAATACAAAGGCAGCCTGTTGGGTGAGTCAGGAGCCACAGCAGTAATGGTTACAGTAGGCTTTAAAGAAAATTAGGATTTCAGCAGATCTGCTGAGGTGCTGTAATGTATGATGTTCATTAATTATAGCAAAAATATTTTCCCAGGTCAAATCATGTAAGTTTACAAGAGAAAAACTTCAAGTGATCTCTCTCTTGGCTTTGGTTTTACATATGCAAATGGTCTGCCCCTGAATTTCACCTTCAGCCCCTCAGTGAGCTTATAAATATAAGCAGGCCTGTTAAAAACTGACTTCAAAACATTAGAAAGAATTTATTGTTGTTGTCTTAAATTCAGATTTTCTGAATGCATTATTCTTTATAAGACCTATTTACAGTTGAGAAAAACTACAAATTTCTAGAAAACAGTGTCCATTACTAAATATAGTTTTGTTTGTTTGTTTGTTTGTTTTCTGAGACAAAGTTTCTCTGTGTAGCCCTAGCTGTCCTGCAATTCATCTTATAGATCAGGCTGGCCTCAAGCTCACAGAGGTCCACCTGCCTCTGCCTCCTGGATGCTGGGACTAAATACAGTTTTATTAAATTGACTTTCAGAGGGAAATACTACTTCATTTGTATTGTGGTTGAACCACAGTGAAGAGTCTGCATGCCTTCCATAGGGCTGCCCTGCTGTCACCTCAGCTCCTGTTGTCACTTTGATGTGACAGCAGGAAGTTACTAAGCAAAGCATATTCAGTGATCTTGCTACATACTGGATAGCTTTTGTTTCAGAGTTTTTGGTGCTGTTGCTGTTGTTGTTAAGGTCCAGGGTGACAAACCTGCATTCATTCCTTCAGCTGTTCATTCACGCATTTCATTCATTTCTCCTTTGTTTTCTTCCAGCTTAGCAGACCATACATTCTTCAGGAGCTGAGACCTGATAAGCCTCTTCCTCACCGTGATTTGAAACTTTCCAGTCTCAGAAAAGTTGACCAAGGTGTAGAATTTTTTTTTTTCTCTATCAATAGAAAAGTCATCTGTGAGATGGGACTTCCTGTGCATTTCCTTGTAGACAGAAGGATCTCTGTTTCTGCAGGATGACCTTTCAGACTTCAGGAGGATGATTCCCTTAGGAGTTCTGACCAGTGAAAATCACTTGTAGGGCTTATAGCTGTTGACCCCCATGCTGATGGCTTCATTTCTCTGTCACCTGCTCACCATATTGGGACTTATTTTCCCTGTTAATTAGAAGTAACCTGATTCTATTTGTCTGGCACAAAGTCTTCCGTTGTTGCCCAGGCGTCTCTAATTCCTTAGCCTCCCAAATGCTGGGGATATAGGAACCTGCTTAATACAGCAGTTTTCTGTGTGCCTTCATCTGGCGTAGGCTCCTGATTTTACCACATACTTTTTCCTCAGGGACTGCACAGGACTGAGTCCATATGGAAGAAGAACTGCCTGGTTTCTATGGAGAAAGTGGCAAGGTTAGAGAAAAAGCATGCCTCATAGCTTTTCTGTTGCATGAAACATAACTACTGGTCACCTGGTGAGGAGGGCAGTGAGATCAGAGGAGTCTTCCTAGGAGACACTGGCAGTGTGGCGCCTGACATACCAATACATAATCGTATGAGGATATAGGATGTGGATGTGGCCAGCAAGCAACTGATGTCTCCTAGGAAGCTGATAAAAGGCTTCCTGGGATGGTGGCTTTTGATCTTGATAAGGATATAAGCTTCTCTTCACAGATGACTGGTGAAAGACTTTGTTTAAATAATGTTTATAATGTTTATTCCTTTCCCAAATATCAAAAAACAAATAAAAATAGTCATGGAAGATATGCTTCCAACTCACCGTGCTCTTTTATTCTTTCCCATCACATCTGAACATTACAGTCAACCAACATAAGTCCATGCAGTATCCAGTGATACTGTTGCCCACCCAGTACTCAGTGGATACTGTTTCCCACTCAGTACTCAGTGGATACTGTTTCCCACTCAGTATTCAATGGATACTGTTGCCCACCCAGTACTCAGTGGATACTGTTTCCCACTCAGTATTCAATGGATACTGTTTCTTATGCAGTATCCAGTGATGTGGTATCCAGTGGATAGTGCTTCTCATCCAGCATCCAATGATACTGTTGCCCATCCAGTATCCAGTGGATATTATTCCCCATCCTGTATCCAGTGGATATTGTTTTACATCCTGTATCTTGTAGATATTGTTTGACATCCTGTATCTAGTGGATATCGTTTCACATATTTCAGCCTGCCTGTTGATTGCTATCTTGTGCCTTATGCTAGGTTTACAAACTATATACTCACCTCCATGAAACAGTTTAATATTGACTGTTACTTTCTTTATCATTTTTCTACTTGAGAAAATAAAAGGTAACATTCAATAAATTATAATAATTATATAAAGCTAGCATAGTGTACAGAATAGCCAAACTTTTGAAATTCAAACACATGTTGACATGAATATTATGGGTGAATCCTTGTAGGAATTTATAAAAATAGCTTACAAACTACTGGTGGAGATTGAGAAACTTAGAAAATGTAGTAGAGAACTGATTGGAGAGATGGCACAGCAGTTAGGAGTGCCTGTTCCTCTTGCTGAGGACCAGAATTTGGTTTTCAAACCCTTGGCTTACAATTGTCTATAACTCTGGCTTCAGAGGACCTAAGGGCTCTTCTGGTCTCCATGGCCATATGTGCCCCCTCCTACACACACACACACACACACACTTAAAATTCCTAATTCCGGGCTGGAGAGATGACTCAGTGTTTAAGAGCACTGACTGCTCTTTCAGAGGTCCCGAGTTCAATTCCCAGCAACCACATGTTGGCTCACAACCAACTGTAATAGGATCTGATGCCCTCCTTTGGTGTATCTGAGAACAATGTACTCACAAATGTAAAATAAGTAAATTTAAAAAAAAAGATGAACTTAGGTTACACAGTAAGACTCTGTGTTCAAAAGATCAATAAAATTCCACTCATAAAATTAAAAAAAAAATTCCTAATTCCTTCTGGGAACAGATTTCATAAAATTAAATGAATTCATAGGAACAGCAGTGAAATTACCTTATTATATACAGAATGTTACAGCTAGGAAATCTTCAAAAGGTGAGATATTGCATTTATTTTTTTAAGACATTGTTTTACTAGGCATGCCCAACATGTTTTGATTCTTCTATATAGACTGTAGTTTAAACTGAATTGTGACAGCTTGCCATATTGCTGTGCTCATACAGCAGATTTCTCAGTAGATATAGAGCCTGTTTGTTCCAGACCATACACCCAGACTAATAGGATGTATCTAATTCATGGCAGGTGAATTCCTGTATTATGTTTTCCTTGTCATAGTTAACATCTCATTACTTGCATTTTGCAAAGAGATGCCAGCTATAGGTAGAGGCAGTGGATAAGAGGTGAATTAAGTAGTATAAGAACTCTAAAGGAAGTGATTGTGTAGTCAGGAGGGTACCTGGACCATCCAGGAACTAAATTCCAGAGATACTATCTTAATGATGAATATTACGAGGCTCTTATTTCCTTTGAAGAGTTCAGTTCCCTACATTTTCTTGCTCATGGCCAGTTGTCCTAGTTAAGTTTCTGTTCTGTGAAACAGTATCATGACCATAAGCAAGTTCAGGAGAAGAGGGTTTATTTTTGCTTAGACTTTCACATCACAGAGCATCACTGAGGGAAGCCAGGCCAGGCACTCAGTGCAAGAGCTTGAAGGCAGGAGTTGATGTAGAGGCCATGTAGAGGTATGGTTTACTGGCTTGGTACTGGCTTGCTTCTGGCTTGCCCAATTTGTTTTCTTGTTTACCCCAGGCCCGATGGGCTGGCCCTCCCACATCAGTCATAAATCAGTAGGAAAATGTCCTACAGACTTACAGGCCAATCCTATAGAGACATGTTCTTGCTTAAGATTCCCTCTTCACAGATGACACTAGCTATTTTCTCAGTTGATATAAATACTGGCCAGCATACCAGTTCTTCAGACAATCCCTCACCTGACAGTGGTAGACTAAAATGTAGATATTTCTGGCACACAGAATGGTTGACACGTGATCGAGGCTCCTGCATGTGCTGTGCAGTAAATTTTTTATACATTGTGTCTCATGAGCGTCCTGGAACATAATTGCTATAATTCCAATTCAGCTACTATTAACTGTTGTCTCCAAAAAGCATATGCATTTATAAATTAAGCTACCAGTCCCCTATGTAATAGTTCCCTCACAGACTTAAAAGATAGATTTGTATGACTGTTGCCAAGCATCTAGTTGTCTAACAGATTTGAAAAGCAATAATGTACTCATATGTCTAGAGTGCTTGGACTACTTGTGGCTACTTTGAATTAGATTGTGACCTCCTGGGAAGGAATGGTGATGTCTTATTTTGTGTCTTTAATTCAGTAATTCTATCATACCTAACATTCTCCTGCTTAATAGTAATACATGTAGGACTGCAGATTGTATGAACCTCATAGACACATTGGAATCTTAGTGTTCAGGGAATCGTGAGCTGGTTACTATGCATATTTGTACAAATTGATCAAGGAGATGGTTCAAATTAATAACTTGTGGACAAGTGTTTAGGAAGTGGTTAGAGTTTACAACTTGATTCTTGGTGTCCAGAATACCACTTGACTTTGTATCAAAGGGCCAGGGTAAAATCTCAAAGCATGCTTGAAGGGAGAAACAGCTGAGGTAGTAAGTAACTAGTCACTGCACCTTGGCAATGCATGACAAGCATCCATTAAGGACTCTGTGAAGGTGGTGCGCTGTACCCTAAGGGAAACTTTTTACTCAGCACTCAAATGTACACGCATGGGCCTCTGTTCTCATGCACTTTGAAGGTACTGATCTTATGGGATTCTGTAGGGAAATCTATGTCCTGATTACTGTGAAGACTAGAGATAATATATAAAAAACATAGAAGACCACTAAGCATCTCCATTAGATTCTTTATGCCACATTTCAAATTTTACTCTTCTTAAAATTTACAGAAGGAAAACAAATTAAGCAGACCTCATAGGAAATAAGATTCCTTCATGCTATGAGGAGGTAGGTACTTTAAAATAGAATCGTAGATTAGAATCTCACAACATAGATCTGTTGTCTGTGAACCAGCTTTCAACAAGTCACTCTTCTTCCAGGAGACAAAATACATAGAAACAATTCTGGTTTTATGTTAAAACGCTTTGATTTCCAGGTTAATATAACATCATCATATAAAGTCTTCAGTTTCCTGAAATACCCATTATGAGCATAGGGACTTAGCCTATATAATTGCAGCTTCTTGTATATGTGAGATTTAAAAAACAATGCCAGATTCCAAACTGAGGTTTATTTTTGCATGCCCACTGATACTGTTTGACAAAATGTTCTGGTATTTAAAGTGACTGAAGAAACAGTAATTACTGCTTCAGAATTGAACAGAGGGAGACAGCCATTGCTGTTGTCCCAGATATGAAAGTAGAAGGTATCAATCTTGGCACAGGGGTTGCAACTGGCCTGAGGAAACATGGGGTGGAGGGCTGGAAATAGGACTTGCAGCCCACCGTCAGACATTTTTTTCTTCGTTTAATCAGTACTGATTGTATACAAACCTTCATTCAAGGCATCAATGGTGGTGTGATACTAGAGAATTTATATATGTATATTTTTAAAATGTAAAAGTTAGGTATATAAGTAAAAGAGTCTCCAGTGTGCAGACAACTAACAGCTGTCTTGGAAGACCACTTTATGACATATACATGGTCCTAGGAGAGTGGACATTTGCTCATGAAGTTATCCTGCACTGTTAGGGTTTTTTGTGGTCCTTCAAGATTATGTGCCAAAGTCCAATATCCAGGACTTTAGTACAGTCAATTTATGTGGGCATGAGGTCATTGAAGTAATGAGCTGCTGGGCGGCGGTGGTGGCGCACGCCTTTAATCCCAGCACTTGGGAGGCAGAGGCAGGCGGATTTCTGAGTTCGAGGTCAGCCTGGTCTACAGAGTGAGTTCCAGGACAGCCAGGACTACACAGAGAAACCCTGTCTCGAAAAAAAAAAAAAAAAAAAAAAAAAAAAAAAAAAAAAAAAAAAAGAAGTAATGAGCTTAGTTAAGATGAAGTCATTAAGGTTAGTAGTAATCCAGTCTAACTTGTGTGTTTCTCAGAAGGGGAATATTAGACACAAAGATCCACATATGAGGCAGGCAGTACATACAGACAAAGGGAAGAAAGCCTTTTGCAAGCCAAGAAGCCTGGAATAGATCTTTCCTGAGGGCTCTTTAGGGCAAGCTAGTTGACACCTGGATTTGGGGACTTTTGAGTCTCTAAAACTGTTAGTACACTTGTTATTTTTGCCCAAGGTATGGCTGCCTGTGCTAAGGAGAACATAAGTCTGGATGCTTCTTGATGATGGTTGCTTTGTATGTCAACTTACCACAAAGTAGAAACACTTGAGTAGGGAGCCGTCCTGAGGAAGTGTCCTGATGGTCTTGATTGGTGTAGGAAGGTCCACCCTGATTGGATGGCACCTTCAAGTAACAGACCAGATAAAAAGCTATTTCAGAAGGAAGATTACACCCCTCCCCACTCCTTGGCTTTTCTTCTTGACACCAACTTGGTTTGTCCTGTCACTGCTGCTGATTCCTTTCCTGCCAGTATCTCCAGCATTTCCAAGTATCTGCTGTGGACTAGGGACCACTGGTTCTCCAGGAACTTTCTGTGCTTCCTGTACCAGACTGGGACTACTAGGTCTACACCTCGTGGAACGAGTAACTACTGGTTGTCACCTGCCAATGAATGAGTGGGAAGCAGCAAGTGTGGTCCATGAGGGCGTGCATTATACCACAAGAACCTAATAAGTTTGGTGATTTATTCAAGCAGAAGTCTAGGGAGCATGTGTGACCATGGACTTTAAGAGTGTGGGATAGTGGTAGAAGGAACATAAAGTTGAATCAGTTTGAGTTTGTCAATATGAGCCCACTGAACAGAGATTCTAGGTTTAATATTGAACCTTGCACAACTCAGGGAAAAAGACAAAAGTACCAAGAGTTTATTTGATTGGTTAGTTGAATTATTTGGAAAAAAGATGGTCTAATGGGATTGGGCTTGGTATTCCTTGTTTTAGTGTTGATAAAGGGATCATAAGGCATAGGGAAACTGGAATACTGGAGCAGATTTGTTGCTTAAAACCTAATCCTTCAGAATGGGCAGGTCCAGAAGACACGCCCTTCACTAGTTCTATAAGATGCACAATGGTGAGAGGGGTGCCAGCACATTTGAAGAGCTTTGTTGTCACCCTTGTCCTTGTGCCAGACCTTAGGGTTAGAGATGCTGCTGCACAGTTGGATGTATTAAATTTGATGGGCTTAATTGGACCCCAGAGCAGTAGGCCAGGAAGTAGCATAGAATTACCAAAGGCAAGATGAACCTGCTTATCACCATAATGGGCACCACAGGCAAAACAATGCCCATGAAGGCCTGTGTCTTAGTTCATCATTGGAGGAAGTTAGACTGGAACTCAAGCAGGGCTGGAACCTGGAGGCAGGTACTGATGCAGAAGCTATGGAGGGGTGCTGCTTACTGGCTTGCTCCTCATGGCTTGCTCAGCCTGCTTTCTTATAGAACCTGGGACTGCCAATCCAAGGATGACACCATCCAGAATGGGCTGGGCTCTCCCCCATTGATCACTAATTGAGAAAATGCCTTACAACTAGATCTCATGGAGACAATTTCTTGAGTGAGGCTTTTATCATGACTCTTAACTTGTGTCAAGTTGACACTCAAAACCAGCCAGTACAGCCTAACCTGAAAAGGGCACTGTAAGGAAAGTGATTTTTACATGGCATGCCTCACATGGACCATTGGGACTGGCAAGTCAATAATTGTGTTTCCTGGGATGAAATAGATATGTTTCAACTTTTGTTTGATATGTTCATGTAGAAACTTCTAGAACAAAGAAAAGAAATGTTACAGTGGGTTTCAGTAATGGGAATTCATGGCCCATTAGTCAGTTTTCAGAGTTGAGGCAGTTTACAGATCCAGAACCCCTTGAGTAAAGGGAAGGCTAGGGTCTACCTGAAGGGGAGGGGACCCTTGCTAGAAGAACTAAGAGATATGCTTTTAGTCCGAATGCATAAGACTTACACTGTACGAAGGGACAGCTGATGTAGCAGTTACCCTCCTTCCTCCAGCCTGTCTGTTTAACTAGCCTGTTTCTACAGCTACATTTATGAGACTGACGCGCTGCCTACTGCGCTAAGGAGGCACCCGTTCTACAGCTACATTTAAACCATACCCACAGGCTAATGTGCTGCTAACATTCAGCTGGCCACGGTCCACACTTGGGTGAGTGGGTTGGCTGTGAGGATCTGATTTTGCCCAGGCCACTGGCACCTGGTTTGGAGCAGTACAGGGAAGGGCTATGCAGTTCTGCAGCTGTGAGCAGCTCTCAGCAATGGACAGCACCACATATGGGTTACTTCTCTTTAGTCAGGCCGGGTTAACTCTACTCTGGAGAAGCAAGAGTCAAAGAATGTTTTTGTTTGTATGCTTCTTTAATTGGTTGTCTCGGTACATAAGTCTGGTTCCTTTCAGTCAGTACAGGCTACCCTGTCATCGTTGAAGATGTTAGATGTGGGAAAGTGGCCAATTTTTTCCCTTTGTTCTGAGGAAGAGCTGCAGTTGATTCGTCAGGCTTGTGTCTTCGGCAGTGCTGGCAATGAGGTTTTATATACTACAGTCAACGATGAGGTAATTTGGAAAAAAAAATTCTACCACCTATATTTTTAGTAATGGGTTTGTAAATTGAAGACATCAGGAGAAACTAAGGAATAAAGCCTTTAAACAAGTATGGAAAGTCAATTTTTATTTATTCTGTGACGAGGCAGTTTGCTTTAGGAAGGCTGCCTGAGCTAATTTATAGAATTTTCAGAAATGTAGCTCCTTGAACTGACTGGTTTTTTTCCCACAGATTTTTGTGCTTGGCACAAACTGCAGTGGCTGTCTGGGAGTAGGTGACATTCAGAGCACTATTGAGCCTCGGAGACTGGATTCTTTAACTGGCAAAAAAATAGCCAGCCTCAGCTATGGGAGTGGCCCTCATATCGTCCTTGCAACAACAGGTAATAGAAGCTTAGTGGACAGGTTTGTGGCATTGCGTATTTGTTAAGAAGTAAGACCAGGATACTCTGAAATTGAGGGCAAACCTTCTGATTGAGCAAGAGCTGCTATCTCTGCCCTGTGAGCTCAGCCATGCACGGGCAACATGAAGTATGACTACTGGAGTAGCAGGGCAAAGTAGTATATAACACGCAGGGTCTAACGGACGAAAGACAATGCACTCAGCCCTTCTGTTCCCTCAGTAAGTGTAATTATTGTGTGACAACTCTACTTACTTTGGACCTTAGGAAGCCTACACTTTGAACTTAGATTCCTGGGCTGTGGCTTGAGAGATCAAATGTTGATTTTTGCCATCTCTCTAAATCTCAGTAGTCTGTGAGTCTTTCCTTAAGTAGTGGCTAATAGGAGAAGTTTGCCTTAGTAATACAGAGAAAGTAAACAGTCTCTTGGCTACATCACTAGAATTAAATTATGCCTACGAGGTATACGTTCCAGGAATTTGGGGGGGGGATTCCATTATAGAACAGATTATTCAGCCCATTTCTTAGTTAAAAAAAGAACTAGAGCCTGGGACTGGAGTGATGGCTTAGCAGTTAAGGAGAGGTAAATCAGGGAAGGACAGAGTCAAGTGAAGGCAGAGGAGACCTCTAAGCCGTTCTAGCTATTGAGGCACCTACCTGCCTAGCTGATGCTGCGCTGTGGTTTGCACTCTTGAGGCAAAGGGTTACAGGTCAAGGTCCTGTGTAACTGAAGTGCAGCGGGAGGCTTCCTATACCCTGGGACTGCAAAGGCTCCACTCTCAGCACAGGATTTGCCTCTTTCTAATGACTGAACAGGAGACTTTCTTTCCAGAGAAGGAAAAGGAGAAAATGAATTAAACCATCCCTGAATCTGCAGCTGTAGATTTATGTCACATTAGACTGATTGGTCTGCTAAGTCTCAGGTCTTTAGTTAGAGGTTTGGACTTGAAGTTTATTGAGGGTGTGATGGAGATTCATGGAGATCCTTTCTTAGAATGAGTTACCTCTATTAGAAGTCTGGGAGAATCACCAGAAACTGCTTTTCAGTGTCAGGAAGCCACACATGATCTAAGATAAGCAGTTGTGTGCGGTGCTAAGGCACTGTGGATGTGGCAAAAGACACATCCTTGTGACTTTTCCTTGCTGTTTTAGAGTCAGCCGGTGCTTCACTCCATTAAGTGCCTGCTACTGTCAGCTGAGCAGAGAGGTTGGTTTTGTGTGGAAAGGACTGAAGTCCACTGGGGAGCTGGGTATTTGCAGGCAGAAGCTGTCCTGTTTGGGAACATGGCTCCTGGCTGGTCCCCTTCTCGGTCTCTCCCGCCAGATAACAGTGTAGTCTTGCTTGCTCTTGTGGAAAGTGAGCACGAGTGAGCACTACCACACTTTGGTTGGGGACAGCACCAGAGCTCAGTCCAACCAACAACTTCCTGTAGAGTCTTAACATGTGAGACCAGGAGAAGCAGAAGACAGGTGATTACTAAACATGAGCTGTTAGGATATCAGACAAGATGACTGAAGAGAAAATATGTGCAGAGGAAAAAAGATCTACATCATAGAAGATTTGGAAAAGACCCAGTGAACAATTATTGTTGTTGTGGCCCTTGATTGGACAAGTTCTATAGCAGTTTGTGTACCACGAAAGAAGAAAATCAACCCAGACAATCAGATAGTCATTCAGAATACAATCTAGGCAGTGAGTGTGGTAGAAAACATAGATGACATGAAGCATACATGTGACTCATGTATTCAGAGTGCAGAATCAGAAAACTAAATTCTTACATGCAAGGTACACTTATGTAGGACTTTGGTGGAAACATGCTATGTTTTGGACTGAGTAATGTGTGGGTGTGTGATTTGTTATCCATAAAATTGCATATGTTTTATGAATTTTTATAATTGTATGAGTAATATAATAGATTTTAAAATTTGGTCATCCTATCTAAAGGAAGTGAGGATCCAGAAGAGTTAAGAAACACCTTACACTGTTTTATTTTAGCACTTTATTTATTCAGAAACCAACGTCTAGCTATATTAACTTTATATATTTCAATTCCATCATGTTGCTTTGATGTGGAAAGAAGTTTGTGCTTCCAAGTGGATTCTCTCGGGAGGGGAATTTGGAAGGGGAGTCAAGCATCCTTTGCAGCTGAATGGTGGATTCCATCTGTGGTGGTCAAGGTGTGCTGTGTACTGTTCTATAGAGAAGCATGCTGTGAAGGCTGCCTACCTTCTTCTATTTTCAGATGGAGAAGTCTTTACCTGGGGTCACAATGCTTATAGCCAGCTGGGCAATGGGACAACGAATCATGGTTTAGTGCCCTGCCATATCTCTACGAATTTGTCAAACAAACAAGTCATTGAGGTCGCCTGTGGGTCTTACCATTCTTTGGTTCTAACATCTGATGGAGAGGTGAGGATAATCAGCATAAGCTCACTGACCTTCCTTCCTTCCTTCCTTCCTTCCTTCCTTCCTTCCTTCTCTTTCTTTCTTTCTTTCTTTCTTTCCTTCTTTCTCAATATGATCTATAGATTCCTTTACCTTCCCCCAAACTGTGATTAGGCAATGAAATGGAATGTTATTGTCTTAGTTTGCCTTGTACTGCTGTGATAAAACACCCTGACCAAAAGCAACTTGGGGAAGAAAGGGTTTATTTGACTTTCAGGCTATAGTCCATCATCCAGGGAAGTCAGGTTAGGAACTCAAGACAGGAACCTAGAAGCAAGAACTGAACCAGAGGCAATGGAGGAACTCCACTTCTGGGCTTGCTTCCCATGGCTTGCTCAGCCCGCTTTCTTATCCCTCCCAGGACCACCCGCTCAGGGGTGGCACTACTGCCAGTCGGGTGGGCCATGCCACGTCAATCATTAATCAAGAAAATGCCTTATACACTTGCCTGCCGACCATCTGATGGAGGCCTTTTCTCTCTTCTCAAATAAGTCTAGTGTATTAGTCAGGGTTCTCTGGAGAAACAGAACATATGCATACATACATATACATATACACACACATCTATCTTGTCATCCATGCATATGTCACACACACACACATATATACACAAAATGGGATTTCTAGGCTATGTAGGTGATAGCTAGTACAACAGTGGCTGTCTACCAATGAAGGTCCAAGAATCTAGTAGTTATTCAGTTCATGAGGTTGCATATCTCAGATGGGCTTCAATATACACTGGAATCTGAAAGAAGTAGACTCTAATGCCAGTGAAGGAATGGCCTTGGTAGTGAGGCAAGAGCAAGTAGGTGAAGAAGTAGGCTTTCTTCTTCCATCTCCTTTATATGGGCTGCCAGCAGAGGCTGTGGTCCAGATCAAAGGTAAATCTTCCCACCTAAAGAGATATAGGTAAAAGGTGGAACTTCTCACTTCAAATGATTTCATCAAGAAAGAATCTCTCACAGGTGTGTCCAACCATTTGTTTTAGTTAATTCTAGATTAGTCAAGTTGACAACGAAGATCCATCACACCTAGCTTGTGCCAGGATGTCAAAAGCTAACCAGTTATGCTGAGCTAAGCAGAGATGTTTAACTACCCACCTCCCTCAAATTCAGCCTTATCCTTGGTAGCAATTTATTGTCATGGTGGTTTTATTATGAAGTTTCCCTCTATGTAGTAAGGACTTCAATCACTACAAATCTTAAAAGGACCCATTATTATTTTTATTTTTATTTATTTTTTTTTTCCACAAGGGGAATATTTATTTAGGCGGAGGGAAGAGAGTGAGAGGAGAGGGAGAGCAGAGAGAGAGGTGGAGGTGGAGGCTGTCCATGACCACGTGGAGAGAGGGGGAAGGGAAGGGGAAAAGGGGCAGAGAGAACTTACAGGTGCGCGGGTCACAGGAGCAAGAGCCATTATTATTTTTATATTGCTGTAACATTTGTATTTGTATTATTGGCAAAATACCAAGTCCGAAAATGTGGTATGGCTCAGGTGAAGTAGGTGTTTTTGTATTACCTGATGATTTTTCAAGTGTAATAACATAATATGTTCTCTGCCTGTATTGGAGACGCATGGGAAGCTCCCTGAGAGGGTGCTGACGTGCCCTGAGTGCTGGTCAGTGTCCAGTAGAGACAGTGTATGAGTCGTGTGCTTTGTTTATCAGTCTTTCCTTTCACATAGGTATTTGCCTGGGGTTATAATAATTCTGGGCAAGTCGGATCTGGATCAACAGCTAACCAGCCCATTCCTCGAAGAGTCACTGGATGCTTGCAGAATAAAGTAGTTATGAACATCGCATGTGGCCAGATGTGCTCCATGGCTGTTGTGGACACTGGAGAGGTAGGAAAGTTGTTTCATACTTCTTTAAAAAGTTTTCTTTGCCTCCCTAGTGTCACATGATCATGGCATGCTTCTCACAGCAGAACTGAGCTGCTGAGTGCTGAGTTTCCTCTCTTTCCCCAGGTCTACGTCTGGGGTTACAATGGGAATGGGCAGCTGGGCTTGGGCAGCAGTGGCAACCAGCCAACGCCATGCAGAGTGGCCGCCCTGCAAGGCATCCGTGTCCAGCGGGTACGTCTCCTGTGGTTTGTGTGCAGTGCACTAGATCTCAGGTTCCTTATGCACATGCAAGTTCAGCTGTTTCGATGTTTCTGTTGAAGTAAAGGTTAAAGCCGCCCCCCAAACTAAGAGCAGATTTTCAGAGAGATGCTGTTCCTATGGGACTTGTGGGAGCTGTCCTGGGAAAGTCGGCTTCACACCTTTTCTTGAAGTGTCTTGGACAGCACATATACCAACAGTTTAAAAACTCTTCATGCCTTTTGGCCTGTAATACTACTCTTAGAGAATTGTCCTAAGAAACCGAAGAAAAAGTCACATAAAATTAAGTCCCAATAAAATTCATTAATATATATAATTAATATGCATTAATAGCTACAATTTTAACAAAGGAATTTTGGGGGAGGGAATAAACAAAAATGGGAAAGATGAATGTAAGAAAAAATACTTTATTAGTGTAATGGCAGATGAACAATTAGATGATGCTGTCCCTGAGGCAGTCTCATGTTTGCTCAGGCGCGTCTTATGCTTGGGATCCTCTTGCCGCAGCCTTCTGACTACAGAGATTACGGTCTGTGTCATCACACCCAGATTGCAAAGGATTTTTAATAACAGGGAGAAAGCAATGTAATAAAAATGTTAAGTTAAAAAGATATAAGGTAGCTACATATGTATGCTACCACTTAAAAATGTGTAAATGCATATTTCTATATCTGAATAAGTAGGAAAAAATGAGGTCGAGCCCTGATGACGCTGAGACCTGACCTTGAGAGATTTTCATGTTTACACGTTTCTCCGTTTTCCACCTTGAACGTGTTTTCCGTCAATAACTAGAAGAAAGTATTCATGTGTCTTTGTTACTCTGGGCCCATTGCTGGCCCTGGTTTCCACAATGAACGAGTAATGGGTCCTGCTGGAGAGCTGCCTGCGGTAGGTGAGCCAGCTGAAGAACTGGGGCTGGGACCTGCAGCGCTGGCCATGCAGCTGGGCCTGCGCTGGTGGAGTACTGGTTAATGTACCGTTGGCCTTTATGGGCAGACTGCCTGCTCTTGGTCGTCAGTTTAGCTCTTAACCTACTTTGTCACAGTGGTGAAACATTTTCTGTTACTTGCAGACCTGAGATTTGTCTTGTTCTGATTCTGTTTTTTGTCCCTTCAGGTTGCCTGTGGCTATGCACATACATTAGTATTAACAGAGGAAGGTCAAATATATGCTTGGGGTGCCAATTCTTATGGCCAGTTGGGCACTGGCAATAAAAGTAACCAGTCCTATCCTACCCCTGTTGTTGTGGAAAAGGACAGGTAATGTGTACATTTCCAAATCACCTCATTGGTCTTTAGTAAACAGCACTTAGAATTCATAGACTAGAATTATGGGAAATTACTCTTATCATTAGACTTGTCCTTAACCAGATTGTTCATTCCTTTTTAAAAGTTGGCGTGTTGCCTAGCAGTGGCACATGCCCTTAATCCTAGTACTTGGGAGGCAGAGGCGGGTGGATCTCTGAGTTTGAGGCCAGCCTGGTCTACAGAGTGAGTTCCAGGACAGCCCGGGCTCCACAGACCTTCCTGCTGTCAGCTCCCTATGTCATTTGTGCAAACTACAGTGACTGAACTGTCAGTGGCAATTCTGTGTGTTCCTGTCTTCTAAGTGCTCTCTCCCTTGTTTTCTTATTTTTATCTTTAAACAGAAGCTGCCAATGTTTGAGGTCTGCCTTGTATGGCTTGGGAAAACGATGGTTCTTTGAGGGGCTAATCTCCTAGCTACTTATGAAAGCTGCCAGTTGGAAGGCAGGGTGATTTCACTGAACTTCCAAACTGTCGCCATACAGAGGAGTGAAGTGCTAGAAAATGAGGACCCAGTTGTTTGCACTGAAGTGATTTCCAAATGATCCTATCATCTGACTCAGTGGTTTGGCACATAAACATCACACTCCTTCCCCTTCAACCCAGTGATGCTGTAGCTCTAAAAATTAATGTGCTCTTCCTATTTTTATCCCACATAGTATTTTCTTTTTAATTTTGATTTTAAATGATAAATAGAGTTACTGGCATCTAGGCACTTCTTTTATCTTTTTTCCATTGGGATTCTTAATAAATTGTCATTTTTATTTACATGCTATAAACATGGTCAATTTTATATAACCTATATTCTGTAAAAAAGAATTTTTTAAGCTAAGAGTTTGAAAATAGGACTTTTGACTCCGTTAAATGGGGAACAGGAGAGATAGTGGAGGCCGAAATTGATACATAAATGTCTGTAGCTCCATCAATTGCTGAACTGGTGAAGTTTCCAAAAAGATCAATGAGAACAGAAGGGATGGCTTAGGGCTGTAACTGTAACAACGCCTTAGACCGCCAGCCAGTCAGCAGAGCCACTTAGTGCCCAGCCTGAGCAGTGGTGCTAAAGGTCACATGGGGGCAGCAAGGACAGAAGTATGCCTCACAGGCTCTTCCCCCGGGTGCTTCTCACTCACCTTAGCATCTCATCATCCACTGGCTTGGATTGCCCTGCTTTCTCTGATGAAGAATGAGATCGCATCTTCCCACTGGTCCACTCTGGAGCAGACCGTGGGCCACTAAAGTTGGGGAGAGAACAGGAAGCAGAGAAGCAAGGAAGGGGAGTGGTGGGGTGCCCGTGGCTTCGCAGGGCTCTGAACACCTGCCCAGCGTCCTTGACTGAAAGAAACCCTGGGGTTTCTCCTGTGCACATGTCCACTTGCTGGTGTCCACACCAGTGCTATCTGGTGATGCAGGATGGATATTCTGAAAGGCTGTCTCTGCTCTCCTTAGTTTCCCAGCATTGTCATTCTGAGCTTGCACAGTGTCGGGTCTCAGTTGCAGGCATGTGATGTGGCAAGAGGAAAATGTATAATCTGCTAGGACTTGTTCCATCCCTCCCTGCCCTTCCCAGTGGCTAAGGCTCATTCATGGGCCATGACTTTCTTTTTACTCTTCTGGGGCTCCTTCCAGGGAAGCCTAATTAGGAAGGGATTGTATTTTGGGTGGGGCAGGAATGAGTCTACAGTTGTTAGTGCCTGTTCATAGAGGAAGAAAAATAAAATCTATGTACATTGGATTCTCTGCTCAACCAAAGGAAAAGCTTTTAAAAGGTTTGGCACATGTGTTCTTAGGTTTATTCCATCAAGGCAAGTGATAACCAGTTTTAACTAAAATTAGTCGAGCCTTGACCTTTTGATAATTCTGTGGCCTCTTAAGGTCTTTAGTAGTCCACTGGGTGATTACAGAGCCATGACTGGGAATTGGATTCTTAGACTTCCTGTCTCATAGAATGCTAGTGATAGTTAAAATATCTGAGTGCTTAACAAAACAAAACAGCAACAACAAAAACCCCTTTTATTAGCTGCTTAGCGATCTGTATATGAGAGTCCACTACAGTGCTGCTTCAGCCATGCAGGGCTCTCATTCCAGGGCCATCTCTGACTCCTCCTTGTGTGTTCATCAGACTACCCTGAAGATGGGGCTTGACTGTGGTAGTGCCCTGTGCTGTGTCCTCCCAACTGCTAGCTTTCAAGCTGTGTGCCATGCACGTCGTCCTTAGAACACTGTCTTTGTACCTCACCTTGTGCAGAGCTCTCTCCCACTCACCTGTCACCTTAGCGCAAGCCTGAGCTCCTGGGCCTTTGTTGGAAGAGACACTGTGGCTCCTAGAAAACCCCAGAGCTCACTAACCCCCACCCTGAATTGTCTGTTCAGTTAGAAGCTCTATCAATGCCTTTCTCCTGTCTTACTGTGCCTCCCTCTGCCTATAGCTTGGCTACAGGTTTTTCTCTGCTTCTCAGCTCTATGTTCCTCTGACAAATCCAAAGTCAGCCAGGCCCAGTAGCCCTCAAGTGTGCTGTCTTACCTAGCAGAGCTGCTAGACTGCCATACTCTCCTTTGCTGGTTCTCTCTAGGTCGGAGCCGACTTTCTGCTCACAGTCTGCCCCTGCAGCAGCCATTTGAATGACTTTAGTCATGGAAGAAGCTGCTCCTGATGCCCCAGTCTTTGGGACTGCCTCATTTCATGTCTTCTGTATCACAATGCCTCTGGGACAATGGCTGCATGGTAGCCTGTACCCTGCCTACACATTGTGCATTTTGCTCTCCCACTTTGAGGTTTTTTTCCTTAAAAATACAATAAAACTGATAATAATAATATAAATGCTTTGGCTTATACAAACTACTGTTGCCTCAGCTAGCATTGCACCTAGACCAGGATGCTCTGATGATTGGCATTGAGGTCCTTATGTCTTCTGTGAGATGAGAGCCTACCAACAAATCAATGGGAGCAGTGGGCATGGTTTTCTTCTAGTAGATGAATTTCACTGGCTGACTTCTCCTATTTTCCATATCTGTTGAAAAGCACATACTTGTTTGTGCCATTTTCCCACTGCACAGGGCCATTCTGCAGAGCACCAGATGTGGGAGTCAGTTCCTCGAGCCAACCATGCAAATGTTAGAAGAGATTAGGCAAAGACTACCAACCCAAGTGGATGGCTCAGATACAATCTCTATATAAGACGCATTCCACTTAAAGCTATGCACTGATAAGTTAACTAAACTGCTAGAGGCCCTGGCTTTGTCCTGCACAAGCCCTGACCAATGAGACTAAAAGTCAAAATGGAATCTCTTATGCTAAATTTCCAGCCATGGATCTGAAAACAAGTTATTTCTTCAACCTAAGGGATCAGGATTAGTACAATAGCCACATTTCCCAAACAGTCCATTGAAATCGCATGGCACTGACGTTCCTTGTTTTAATCCTTACACAGAAAGGTCACTTAGCTGGTCACTCACTTTCCTGTGGTTTTGTTGAACTGACTGACTGTCTCTGTTTGTTTCGGTTTATTTCTTTCATCCCTTCTGTTTACACCCTTCTTTGGCTTAGCCTACTTTATCTTGTGGAGTGCGATTGCCCAGTTGTAGAAGTGAAGAGAGAAGGAATCAATAGATCCTTCTGTTATAAATGCCACTAAAGTATGGCTCCAGAATTTGGTGGCTGAAAGTTTAGGAAGTGAGGTGTCCAGCTCTTTCTTTGTTCTTTCTGTTCCTTGGGCCCACCCACTTCTGTCAGCTAGTTGGTTGGTGCAGTCTGAGTCAAGTGTACCTGGGGAAGGGAAAGCCAGCTCTTGGCCTCCTGTTAATGTATCTCTGTGGTGTTTGCTTGTGAATTTAGAATCATAGAGATTGCAGCCTGTCACTCTGCCCACACATCTGCTGCCAAGAGCCAGGGCGGGCACGTGTACATGTGGGGTCAGTGCCGGGGCCAGTCGGTGATCCTTCCACACCTCACCCACTTCTGCTGCACTGATGACGTGTTTGCCTGCTTCGCCACCCCTGCTGTCACCTGGCGCCTTCTCTCTGTGGGTAAGGTCATCGGTGTCCTCTTGGGACAGTTCTGAGAAGGAGGAAGAGCACTGGTGCTTTTGCCTGTGACCTTAGGACTTCTTTGGGTACAGGATCTGATGAACTTCTTTCTGGGTGCCCTAGGGGAAGGGGACTAAACCTACTGGGAACCAACACCAATACTAATTAGAGATAACTTGATTTGATTGCTTTTTAACTGAAAACCATGTCTTTTATTTTTAGCTAGAAACAGTCTAGACATTCAGACATCTTAAATCTGATTCATTTAGTGAAATAGTTGGAAACATTTTTGATTTTGGCAAATTTACAATGAATGTGAATCCATACCCAGAGGCCAAAGCCTTGTGTAGCTGTCAGTTGTTTGGGGGAGTCAGCATTTCCCCAGTGTCCAGCAAGTAGGGGCTTCCTCCTTGCCCTCATGTTCAACTGTCTGTGTCTAGAAGCACTGTGTTGCTTTCCCTTAGAACCTGACGACCACCTCACTGTGGCTGAGTCTCTGAAGAGGGAATTTGACAACCCTGACACTGCAGACCTCAAGTTTCTGGTTGATGGAAAATACATTTATGCTCACAAAGTCCTTCTTAAAATTAGGTAAGAGTGGGCCTCTGTGGACAACAGTGCCTGATAATTCCCGGGGCCCAGACGGTGGGCAGACAGCTGGTTTCCATTCATGTCCTCTACATGCATGCTGTTGTGGATGTTTGTCACACTAAAGAAATGTTTAAAACAATTAGTAAGCACTTATCTCTTTAGAGGATTGAAATTAATTCATTTATCAATCACTTCACGTATCCAGGGGAACTGTGCCAAACATTTGAGTAATTAAGAGGCAGCTTGTTGAGGCTGTCTGTATCCTTAAAGCACACAGTGCCAATGGGGGTAGGTATGGGGGGATGAGACAAGATGTGGGCCGCACATACTGTAGGCCACACATACAAGATGTGGGCCGCACATACCGGGTTTGTGTTCCGGGACTAAGCCGTGGAAGCTCTGGCTGTAGCTTGTTGCTGAGTGTTTTGTCCTTGGAACAAGGCCAAATACTCTGATTTACTTTACTGCCTGAGGCCTGAATACAACCCTGAATAGAGCCCTGCAGACAGCCGGGAATACAGCCATGCTGGAGGAAAAAAGGTTGGGGTGGGGCAAGGTTTTTCCAGACCAAGGAGAACTGCGTGATGCCAACACAAAAATGTTCTAAATGACATTCACTTGTTTGAGCAGTGAATGATATTCACCTCACCTTTGTTCCATTGTGCACAGTCTGTGAAGCCACCACCCTACCTTCAGATAGAAAACTGTCCTTCCTCAAAGATCCCATGCCCCATACTGAGCAACCATTTTTTTCCTGTCATACACACTAAGCATTTTCTAGAAGCTCATATATATGAAATTCTATAGCATCTCTTCTTTGCTGCCTGCCTTTTCCCCCTAGCATAATGATTTGGGATCGTGTTGCCATTGTGTAAAAAATATTGAAATCCTCTTGCAGTGACTCATAAACCCACTATGGTATTTCAGGTTCAAGTTCCCATTCTGTAAGGTCACATAGTGGCACCTGGTTCACTCTCACACCATGGAGCATATATACTGTCACAAAGGAAGTGGGGGCTTAGTTTACTGTGACAGAGCACTATACACACTCGACCTAAGCCGTGGCAACTTAATCATGGTAGCAGTATGATGTTTTCTCTGAGGCTGGGAAAAGAACCAGGCCTACACTTGAGCTTGTGGTGGTTCGTGGCAATCTTTGTCTTTCTGAGGCACGCCACATAGCGTTCTCTGAGTCTGCCTGTGTCCCAATCTTCCCCTTTGTCAGATTGCCTTGGGGTCTACCACAGTGACTCAGCTTAACTTGATGACTTCTGTGAAGAGCCTGTTCACATTGTCAGTTACTAGGGTTAGATCACCACATAGAAACTTTTAGGGACATAATTCAGACAAAATGGAGTAAAGATACGTAATTATTCAGTGAAAACAATGCTGATCAGTAAAGGTAGTGTGAGGAGGAGGCCAGAGGTCCCACCACGACTCCCTCAGTCCAGTTGTAGAGTCAGCTGCCTGGCTCCCCACAGCAGCAGCAGGCTGCATTTGCAGTCTTGCTGATTAAGCAATTGAAAAGCAGGGAGCCAAGGCAAAGACAAGGTTTTTGGCAGTGTTCTGTGCCTATACGAAAATGCCTGAGATAATTAACTGGCACAAAGGTTATTTGCTTACTTAGTGCTTGGTACGGCTGACTCCAGCTTGAAAGCTTACCTTGGCTTGGTGTTGATTTGGAGGTCTTGTTTGGGGCCTCCTGAGAGGTAGCATATCATGGTGGGAAGTGCCCACTGGAACCACCCTGCTACTGTCAAAAGGCAGGGGTCAAAGAGGAGCTTGGTCTCCACAAGTCCCTCTCAGTGCATGGCCTCGGTGACAGACCTCACACTAAGTTCCTTTCTCTAGCTCTACCTCTTAAAGGTTCTACCACCTCCTAGTATTGCTACTCTGGGATGAAGCTTTGACGGACTAGCAAACAGGAAGGTATACAGCTTCAAGTGGAAGTCCTCAGGTAGCCCTTTGACTCCAGTCCAGAACCTGGGATATGATCTTTCTTTCTTCTTTCAGGTGTGAACATTTTCGTTCTTCATTAGAAGACAGTGAAGACGATATTGTAGAAATGAGTGAGTTTTCGTATCCTGTGTTCCGAGCTTTCCTGGAATATCTATACACAGATAACATCAGCCTATCTCCTGAGGAGGCAGTAGGTAATCATCACAGACTTTACCAAGACATTGACAAATGTTGAGTAATTAGGAAGGTGGCTACTTTCCAGGCCAGAAGACAGACACTGACACTTGCAGGAGCTCTGCTGGTGATGTTGGACCCGAGCTCTTCTCTTTTTGGTACTTGGATGCAACATTTGGTTTTTCTCAGACTCTGGCCCAGAACCCAAACTTCCCTTGTCACTCACTCCTGCATATGAAGGTTGAGTGGGTAGGTCCAGTAAGAGGTCACTAGAACACCAATCGCCACTGGAGCATCACAGGCGAGCATGGAGGGAAGGACAGATGGCAAATGTTGTCTGTGAAGGCAGAGCCCAAGAAGATCTCTTCATCATCGCCCCAGAGTAGATCAAGGCCATGTCTGATACACATTGGTTGTGAAAGTGGGCAATTTAGGTGACTCAGTTAAACATTTCACAATCTGGGAAAATATATATATTCCCATTCATTTGGAGAAATCAATGAATAAGAATGTGAGGGTTGAACACCAGGTCATGCACAGGGAACATAGCCCAGCCAAGAGAACAAAAGAAGTTACTAAAGAGAAAAGAAACATTAGCAAGTAACAGAGTGCCCAAGGTCAGAACATGGCCCCTCAGTGAACTCTGGGTGAGTGTTGAATAAGAGGAAACAGATCAGTCTTTGAACTTGGCGGTGACGCCCATTTATATGTGGGAAGATCCACCATGGGGCAGCTTCAGACAGTGGGAAGTGAGGAAGACAGCTAATGAGACTGCTGTCTCTCTCTAATAGAAGACTGCTCTCTAATGGACTGCTATCTAATAGACTGCTGTCTAATAGACTGCTCTCCAGGAGTGTTGCTGGAGAAGAGCAGAAAGAGGTTGGAGGACGGGGAGGCAGATGTGCCCATGTAAGGGGATTCCTTTGTGTAATTTGGTGCTGGAATTGAAGGTAGGCCTTGGGCCTGCTAAGCTTGTGCACTGTGTCACTGACCCACCCTCATCCCAGTCCCCACTGCTCTCTTTTTAATTTGATGACAACACATGTGCTGGTGGGCATGGCCTCAGAGAAGATTCTAACTCAGGAGAGGGTAATTCAGAGAAACACAAACCTGTTTCATTTCTAGGACAAATTATTCAAGCCATTCTGATATTAACTCCTAGCTTTTTGTCAGTGTCAGCTCAGCTTAGCTGTCTTCTCAGGGTGCTGTGATGGCGGCATTGGTGCTCAGAGCTCATTTTGCCTGATGGAAGGAAGCCCTTTGAACAATGGAGTTGAGGTCAGGTGCTCAGAGCACACCCACAATAAATTCTTCATTCCATCAGGACTGCTAGATCTGGCTACATTCTACAGCGAGACTCGGCTGAAAAAGCTCTGTCAACAAACTATCAAGCAAGGCATCTGTGAGGAGAATGCTATTGCTCTGCTCTCTGCTGCTGTCAAGTATGACGCACAGGTAAGAAAAGCATCTTCCCGTGAGCCACCAAAAGGAACATCTAGGTAGATGAAAATGGAACATACAGAAAAAAACAAAAGTCCTAGAGAAATTATGTGACTATAATGGCATAAAAATGTGCATCAGGAACATAAGAGGTAGACACTATAAAAGACTGGTAGAACTAATTTCCAGTGATTAAAATCTTTATACATCAAGTGTGAAATGATTTACAGGTAAAGGAGCTTGTGGCCAAGCCTCAGTGTGAGTTCAGGACCCACATATGTCTCCAATCTATCCTCTGATCTCCATACATGTGCTATGTATGACATGTACCATGTACAAGCACACACATACATAAATCAATTCACAAGTAAATGACACACTGAGAAATGTTTTCATAACATACAATAAAGCAAGTTCTTCATAGTAAAAAAGAAAAAAAAATGAAAAGAAACCATGGGCAGTTTGACTGGAAAAAAAAAAAGAACCAAAGAACAAATGGAAAATATAATAAATATACATGAAAGAACCAGGAGATGACTCTGTCATTAAAGTGCATATACTTGCATGGGGAGATTAGACGTGGTTTGTATTTCCTTCTCTTTGCTTTCTTCCTGAACTTTCTACAGTGGTTGTGCATTGTTGAGATAAAGAAAGGAAAGAAACGTATTTTAGTGCTAGATCTGTAGGAAACAGGCCATAACTTCTTAGTCAGTTTCCTCTTGGTATACGGATATCCTCCCCATTGACTCTTTAAAAAAATAGAGGGAGACTGGCAAAGACAGAATGCCCTTTTCCTCTCTGGTAAACAGCAGCATGCTTATGTAGGGAATTCTAAGTCTGAGGGAGGAAACAATGCATGGAACAGAGTTTCTGACTGTCCTGTTTCATAGGGCATGGCTGCCCCCAGCGCCCCAGGTCAGAGCTCAATCCTCCTTCTTTGACTTTCTATTAAAAACTTTGTTTTGTGGTTCTATGCATTGAATTTTAGAGCTTTGTACTAGCCAGGCAAGAGCTGACCTCTGAGCTATATCCCCAGCTCTCCTCTGTTTATTTTGAGGCAGATCTTACTACTAGTCCAGGTTTAACCTTGAACACTTTGTAGCCCAGACAGGTTTCCAATTTGCTATCTTCTTGTCCTCGGGCTCCTAAGAATAGGCCTGAGCTACAAGGCCTAGCTTGTATGTGTGTGTATAGTTTTGTTTTTGTTTTGTATGTATTTTTTAAATACTTGAAACTTGTCTATATTTTTAAATACTTGAGGTTTCATTTTTCATCCAATATTTAAACAAAAACAAAAACCCATACGACTGTATCGACATGGAGTAGGTTGATGGTAGGGAATGTCCAATGAAGAGGCTGTATCCACCAGTGAGTGGTAAGGGTAGCCTCACCCAAGTCGCTGGCTATAGGAACGGTGAAAAGTGGTTGGATTGTAACTATACTTAAAAGGCAGACGCTGCCATTGTTGATGTCTTGGATATGGGATGGGAATGGGAAAAGACAGTTTCAGGTTCATGTCAAGATTTTTGGGCTGGGTAACTGAAAAGGTAAACTAGGTGACAAGGAGAACCGAGCTGGATAGCGTAACTAAGAGCAGCATTTTAGGAGAAACACTAGGAATGTGGTCTCAAGGATCTCCGAAGCATCTAGAAAAGACATGCAGTGAGCCAGTGTGCAGTGCAGAGACAAGTGTCCTGAGAGCTGTAAGCCATGCTATGAGACAGACAGAAGCCAAGATTCCATAAGGGGACACTAGCATAGGACTTACAGAAGTATCATGGGAAAGCTGGTCCACATGAGGAACAAGTACCACGTAAAACCATTCCACACAAGTACTTTTTTAAAAAAAAAATTAATGTTGAGTGGAAAGTGAAATTTCAAATATTTAGAAATATACAATTCAGGACAGATGTTTCAGGAGGTGATAAAAATCCTTAAATCATTTGCTGACGCCCTATTGAGTCATGTTGCATGCTCCCGGGTGTGAAAGCTACATTGTTGCAGTAGAGCCCCGCAGGAAGGCCTGAGAGAATGGAAGCAGACGAACTGGCAATTAGAGAAGCCAGAAATAGCTTTTCCCGGTAATTTTCCTTACAAATTTAATGGGAAAGGGATTGAAGGGCTGGTTGGGATAAATCAATGCATGTTTGTGTAAAAAGGAGAATAGCCTGAAAAACAAGCTGATAGGGACAGTTGTTAGAGCAGATCCTCAAATAGGTGGGGCAGTGTGGCCCAGTGGTAGAGCGACAAGGTGGGCCTTATAGCAATCACTGACCATTTATTAGGAAGCCCAAAGAGGAATGCCCACAGACTGTAGCGAGAGGCTGGAGAAGTGAGGGGAAGGAGTTATGGAGTGTCTTCTGAGTAAAGCAGGAAGTCGCATTCGTTAGACTGAGTAAGAGGAAGTATTAGACGAAGTATGAGTCATGTACCAGAGGCCTGAACAAGGAACTGGTGGAGTCTGTATTTGCCTGACAGAACTAAGAGCTCTTATTAAAATGTGGCTGTGTAAAACAATACCATTTAAGTAGAGAAAGCGTTTGAAAAATAATAAAGACAGAATTATCTGATAGGTCAGTTCTACTCTATATCAATTTATTTAATCCCAGGAACACTTTCTGAATCCCATTTTTAGAATTATGGGAAATTCCCAGTCCAAAAACCAAAGGAAGATGACCTAAGTGGTAGTTTCTTAGGGACATTTTGGTTTCCCAGTGATTGGCAAGTGTCCTGACTCTGTTCAGATCTCTGAGACACTGGAGTCGTGCTCAGCTGCCCACCTCCAAAGCATCAGCACTGGTGTGAGCGGGCATCCCTCCATCCTTCAGTGATTGGCAAGTGTCCTGACTCTGCTCAGATCTCTGAGACACTGGAGTAGTGCTCAGCTACCCACCTCCAGAGCATCAGCACTGGTGTGAGCGGGCATCCCTCCATCCTTCTGTAAACTCAGCCTACGAGCTGCCACTTTGTCGTGTATAGTTTCCTATGCTGTCTGCTACTGAGTGGCTCTTGGGATATTTGGCATCTATCCAGACAGCACATTCTTGTCGTGTAGGGACACAACTATTCCATTTTGTCTTCAAGAGCTCATGTGGGACAGAAATGTCCCGCCACCACTGAGACTCCAGCAGCCTGGCAGTCTGTTGTGGCGTGATTACATTTTCCTTGTGTAGCTGGTTTTTCTTTCTCACAAGGGAAACGTCCTGTGGGTCTGTGTGCATGATGGCATAGCTGTTTATTTTTTTACATTCATCTTCAGCATTTGCTAGAGTTTACATATATTTAGAGTAAAGACTATCCTAGGCAATGGACATATATAATTTCTTGGGAACTGTTGGGAGCATTGTATTTTATAAAATACCTTGTGCTAAGTCAGATCATCCCTGGGGTACAACACTTCCTTAGAAAGCCTGGCTGCCTGAGGATTTCAGCTCGTTCCTCAGCACCGATTTATATAAATACATGTATCTGTATTGACACATATGTAATTCTATAGAAATTATTTTGCTTCTGGAGACTGAACCTTTTCCTGAGAGGAATTCTCTTGTTTTGTTGGGTTGCACTGGGAACACAAATTCATCAAACTGTTGTTGTTCTTCCTAGGACTTAGAAGAGTTCTGCTTCAGGTTTTGCATCAACCATCTGACTGTAGTAACACAAACGTCAGGCTTTGCAGAAATGGACCACGATCTTCTGAAGAACTTCATCAGCAAAGCCAGCAGAGTTGGAGCCTTTAAGAACTGATCCCGAATGTGAAAACGAATGCTTAAGCCTTCCCATTTCACCCCGCAAAGATAAATAAATAAGTGAATAAATAATAATTACCAAAAACAAAGCCATTGATGAACAACTTCTCTGTAATTAACAGTGCTGATGAGAACTCCGTCTGGCCAGATTCTTGTGTTGTTGTCTCCATCTGCCTAACCCAAGGTTTACAGTAGCAGACGCTGAGTGCTCCAACTGGATATGACACATCACATAAAAACTGAAAGTCTACCAGTGGCATTCTACTGGGGACTCTCCCTATCCCAGCAGGTGTCAACTGTAAATAGCTTTTTGGGTGGGTGGTTAGGTAGGGACTGTGTTCACCCCCCTTCTCTGACCAGGGATCTGTCTGGTATGAGCTTGTACAGGTCTGATACATATACTGTCATTCTCTGATTTCATACATATGTGTCCTGTTCTTTCAGGGCAGGCTCCATGCTAACAGATTCCATGGGTCCATGATTTTTGTGTGTGGTTTTTTTGTTTTGTTGTCATTTGGGATGGCTGTTTGTCATTTTTGGAAAGTTGGGAGGTTCTGGAAGAGGTTGAGGTAGAGAAAGAATATAACGAAGATATATGAAAAATAAAAAGGTATCACAGAAAAAATGAAAATTATAGTTACCATTTCTTCCTTTGAGTCAGCTATGGTGACTTTGATATCTTTGGGGCATTGAAAGTTTGCTAATCTGGAGAAATGGTCCAATATTCAACTGGTTGATACATAGTTATACAAGGAATGCTGTCATGCCCACATTTTTGGCCTCTAACACAGTGCCTTATATATAAAAGGCACTCAGTTAATTCACTGTCCATCTTAAGGGTACACTGAGAACAGCTAGAACATTGGGAAGGGAATAAACAAACTTAGAAGTCTGTAATTACTGATATTCTTATTCTTTAGTTTGTAGTTCTGAGAAATTGTAGCTAATTTAGATCATTATTAGCATTCAGAAAATGCCTTATCAACTAAGTTGTCAAAGGCCCAAGGGCTACTTTTAATTTTCTACTTCCCACATTAACTTCTCATAATGGCATTGTTGAAAATGAAACATTAACTTTGAAATGTTACTTCTGGAATCCTATGCCTTATGTATTTGTATAAAGGCCTTTGCTTTTCTTTATATTAAGGAGGGTCTCCCTCTATAAGACTGATTATAGGTTTTTCTTGTAGCTAGCTTTTATGTCACTATAAAATAGGTTTCTTAACCAGGCACTAGTAAATACTATATAGAAAGGAACTAACAATTTCATGAGTAACATTGTGATGGAGAGAGTCTTGAGTTTTTAGAGCAAAACAAGCCACTGTGTAGCAAAAGAGAAACTAACTGAACAAAATATAGCATTGGATTCCTCTAAGTGTCTCACAATATATTATGTAAAGGAAATCTTTTTGGAAATAGAAATCTTATTCTCATGTATAATTATTTGATAATAAAGAACTTGATAGAACAAACTGCCTTCTTAAATTGTTGAATAACAAAAAGTATCAAACTTTTGTCTCATAGGTGGATAAAAATCCCTTTTATGGTCTGTACTTATTAAAAGCAGATACTCAGATGTCTTATAGCTAAGTTGACCCTAAAGTATAAATGGGTCCTAATTTCTTAACAGCCAGTTATTCATTTTATTGCCTTGGTGTTTATTGGTAAAATTACTGTATTAGAGTTCTCCACAGTCACAGAACTTAGGAATTTATCACCCTCTCCCTCCCTCCCTCCGTCTCCCTCCCTCTCCATAGATATAGATAGATAAATAGATTGATTTATTGATTGACTGATTGATTGAAGTGGAAACTTAAGGATTCTTTGGAAAGTCAGCTGGATGGTGTTCTGCTAACACAAACATGTGAAAGGACACATGAAGGATTCTTCACTAACAAACATGTATTGGTCCGCCTTACATTTTGCAGTTGAGCTGCATTTGTCAGTACTCCATAGAGAGAAACTTACCAAAAAAATATCAGGTGGTGTGCCATTACTTTTTTTGCCACTTCTTTGGACTTGGGCTGATTGGCAGAGTGTTGTCAGATGAGACAGACGCATGTGTTGAGGCAAGACATATGCTGAGGCAAGATGTGGAGGACATGTGATGCTTGGAGGGACTATAAAAAGGACTTCACAGACAGTGGAGGAAGCTGAGCTTGGCTTTCTTATAGAGCTAGCTGTGCAATTCTTGTTGGTCTCGAATCTTTGCTGATCTTTGATTCCCTGAGAGAGGAACAACGAAGAACAACTCCTGGCATTCCTGCTGGTCCCTCCTGCTGCTGACTCATGCCAAGGCCTGGTTGTCTCTGCTAGTGCCACAGCTGCTGATTCTCGTTTGCTATCCCGACTGGACTACTGGTGTATTCATGAAGTGTCTGTGAGTGGATGGAGCTGCCTCTGCTGACCTGTGAACTGAACTGCCAATTTCCAGACAACACAGATGGGAGTTGCTCTAAAGAACAATTTCTAAACAGGTCCACTTGCCAAGAACCAATTCTAAGCAGGTCCACTTCCCCTGTATCCTTTCTTTTCCAGGACCTCTGATGGGTGGTGGGCTACAAGAGAGGTTAAAGTGTTTAAGAACCTTCACTAAAAATAGGTTTTGAAAAAAATTAAAGTTTAGATAGATAGATAGATAGATAGATAGATAGATAGATAGATAGACACACAGACAGACAGACAGGGGATTTGTTGGAATAACTTATAGGCTGCAGTCTAACCAATCCAACAATGGCTAACTGTGAATGGAAAGTCCAAGAATCTAGTAGTTCTAGTAGTTGCTCAGTCCCACAAGGCTGGATGTCTTAGCTGGTCTTTTGTATATACTGGCATCCTAAAGAAGTAGGATCTAATGCCAGTGAAAGGATGAATGTGCTAGCAAGGCAAGGGCAAGCAGGCAGAGAGCAATAGCTTCTTTCTGCTAAGTCCTTATATAGACTTCCAGCAGAAGGCATGGCCCATATTTAAAGGTATGTCTTAGCCCTTAAAGAGGAAACACCAAAATCCTTTATAGAATTGTAAGAAAACACAACCAAACAGATGAAGGAATTGAACAAAACTGTCCAGGATCTAAAACTGGAAATAGAAACAATAAAGAAATCTCAAAGGGAGACTACTCTGGAGATAGAAAACGTAGGAAAGAGATCAGGAGTCATAGACGCAAGCATCACCAACAGATACAAGAGATAGAAGAGAGAATCTCATGCGCAGAAGATATCATGGAAAACATTGACACAACAGTCAAAGAAAATGCAAAATGCAAAAAAGCTCCTAACCCAGAACATCCAGGAAATCCAAGACGCAATGAGAAAACCAAACCTAAGGATAATAGGTATAGATGACAGTGAAGATTCCCAATCTAAAGGGCCAGTAAATATCTTCAACAAAATTATAGAGGAAAATTTCCCCAACCTAAAGAACGAGATACCCATAAACATACAAGAAGCCTACAGAACACCAAACAGACTAGACCAGAAAAGAAATACCTCCCGTCACATAATAATCAAAACACCAAATGCACAAAACAAAGAAAAAAATACTAAAAGCAGTAAGGGAAAAAGGTCAAGTAACATATAAAGGCAGACCTATAAGAATTACACCAGACTTTTCACCAGAGACTATAAAAGCCAGAAGAAGATCCTGGTCTGATATCATACAGACCCTAAGGAACACAAATGCCAGCCCAGACTGCTATACCCAGCAAAACTCTCAATCACTATAGATGGAGAAAACCAAGATATTCCATGACAAAACCAAATTTGCACAATATCTTCCCACAAACCCAGCACTTCAAAGGATAATTGATGGAAAACGCCAACACAAGGAAGGAAACTACAACCTAGAAAAAGCACAGAAGTAATCTTCCAACAACCCCAAACAAAGATAACTACACAAACATAATTCCACCTCTAATAACAAAAATAATAGGAAACAACAATCATTTTTCCTTAATATTCCTCAACATCAATGGACTTAATTCTCCAGTAAAAAGACGCAGACTATCAGACTGGATACATAAACAGGACTCAGAATTTTGTTGCATACAAGAAACGTACCTCAGTGACAAAGGCAGACATTACCTCAGAGTAAAAGGCTGGAAAACAATTTTCCAAGCAAATGGACCCAAGAAACAAGCTGGAGTAGCCATTCTAATATCAAATAAAATAGACTTTCAACCAAAAGTAATCAAGAAAGATAAGGAAGGACACTTCATACTCATCAAAGGAAAAATCTACCAAGAAGAACTCTCAATTCTGAACATCTACACTCCAAATGCAAGGGCACCCACATACATAAAAGAAACTTTACTAAAGCTCAAAGAACACATTGCACCTCACACAATAATAGTGAGGGATTTTAACACCCCGCTCTCTCCAATGGACAGATCATGGAAACAGAAACTAAACAAAGACACATTGAAATTAACAGAAGCTATGAACCAAATGGATTTAACAGATATCTATAGAACATTTCATCCTAAAGCAAAACATATACCTTCTTCTCAGCACCTCATGGTACCTTCTCCAAAATAGACCATATAATTGGTCACAAAACAGTCCTCAACAGAACAAAAAGATTGAAATAATCCCTTGCATCCTATCAGATCACCATGGACTAAGGCTGGTCTTCAACAATGACAAAACCAATGGAAAACCCACAAGTATGTAGAAACTGAAAAATGCTCTACTCAATGATGACTTTGTCAAGGAAGAAATAAAGAAAGAAATTAAAGGCTTCCTAGAATTTAACGAAAATGAGGAAACAGCATACCAGAACTTGTGGGACTCCATGAAAGCAGTGCTAAGAGGAAAACTCATAGCTCTAAGTGCCTACAAAAAGAAATTGGAGAGAGCACACATTAACAACTTGACAGCACACCTGAAAGCTGTAGAACAAAAAGAAGCAAATACACCCAAGAGGAGTAGGTGTCAGGAAATAATCAAACTCAGGGCTGAAATCAACCGAGTAGAAACAGAAAGAACTATACAAAATATCAACAAAACCAGGAGTTGGTTCTTTGAGAAAATCAACAAGATAGATAAACCCTTAGCCAGATTAACCAGAGGGCACAAGACAGTACCCAAATTAATAAAATCAGATCTGAAAAGGGAGACATAACAACAGAAAATGAGGAAATTCAAAAAATCATCAGATCCTACTACAAAGGCCTATACTCAACAAAACTGGAAAATCTGGATGAAATGGACAATTTTCTAGACAGATACCAGGTACCAAAGTTAAATGAGGAGCAAATAAACCATCTAAACAGTCCCATAACCCCTAAAGAAATAGCAGCAGTCATTAAGAGTCTCCCCACCAAAAACAGCCCAGGACCAGATGGTTTAAGTGGAGAATTCTATCAGACCTTCAAGGAAGACCTAATACCAATTTTCTTCAAACTATTCCACAAAATAGAAACAGAAGGAACACTACCCAATTCGTTCTATGAAGCTACAATCACACTCATACCTAAACCTCACAAAGACCCAACAAAGAAAGAGAACTTCAGACCAATCTCTCTTATGAATATTGATGCAAAAATACTCAATAAAATTCTATCAAACCGAATCCAAGAACACATCAAAACAATCATCCATCATGATCAAGTGGGCTTTATCCCAGGAATGCAGGGATGGTTCAATATTCGGAAATCCATCAATGTAATCCACTATATAAACAAACTCAAAGAAAAAAAACCACATGATCATCTCACTAGATGCTGAGAAAGCATTTGACAAAATTCAACATCCCTTCATGGTAAAAGTCTTGGAAAGATCAGGAATTCAAGGCCCATACCTAAACATAGTAAAAGCAATATACAGCAAACCAGTAGCCAACATCAAACTAAATGGAGAGAAACTTGAAGCATTTTAGTCCCACTAAAATCAGGGACTAGACAAGGCTGCCCACTCTCTCTCTACCTATTCAATATAGTACTGGAAGTCCTAGCCAGAGCAATTAGACAACAAAAAGAAGTCAAAGGAATACAAATAGGAAAGGAAGAAGTCAAAATATCACTATTTGCAGATGATATGATAGTATACTTAAGTGACCCCAAAAACTCCACCAGAGAACTCCTAAACCTGATAAACAACTTCAGCAAGGTAGCAGGTTATAAAATCAACTCGAACAAATCAGTAGCCTTCCTCTACATGAAAGATAAACAGGCTGAAAAAGAAATTAGGGAAATGACACCCTTCACAATAGTCACAAATAATATAAAAAACCTCAGAGTGAATCTAACCAAGCAAGTGAAAGATCTGTATGACAAGAACTTCAAGTCTCTGAAGAAAGAAATTGAAGAAAATCTCAGAAAATGGAAAGATCTCCCATGCTCATGGATCGGCAGGATTAATATAGTCAAAATGGCCATCTTGCCAAAAGCAATCTACAGATTCAATGCAATCCCCATTAAAATACCAACTCAATTCTTTACAGAACTAGAAAGAGAAATTCTGAAATTTATTTGGAACAACAAAAAACCCAGGATAGCGAAAACCATCCTCAACACTAAAAGAACTTCTGGAGGAATCGCCATCCCTGACCTCAAGCTGTATTACAGAGCAATAGTGATAAAAACTGCCTGGTATTGGTACAGAGACAGGCAAGAAGATCAGTGGAATAGAGTTGAAGACCCAGAAATGAACTCACACAACTATGGTCATTTAATCTTGGACAAAGGAGCTAAAACCATCCAGTGGAACAAGAACAGCATTTTCAACAAATGGTGCTGGTTCAACTGGAGGACAGCATGCAGAAGAATGCAAATCGATCCATTCTTATCTCCTTGTACAAAGCTCAAGTCCAAGTGGATAAAGGACCTTCACATAAAACCAGACACACTGAAACTAATAGAAGTTGGGGAAGACCCTCGAATACCTAGGCACAGGGGAAAAGTTCCTGAACAGAACACCAATGGCCTATGCTCTAAGATAAAGAATTGACAAATGGGATTTCATAAAATTGCAAAGTTTCTGTAAGGCAAAGGACACTGTCAATAGGACAAGACGGCAACCAACAGATTGGGAAAAGATCTTTACCAATCCCATATCCGATAGAGGACTAATATCCAATATATACAAAGAACTCAAGAAATTAGACTCTAGACAACCAAATAACCCTATTAAAAAAAATGGGGTATGGAGGCTAAACAAAGAATTCTCAACTGAGGAAATGTGAATGGCCAAGAAGCACCTAAAGAAATGTTCAGCATCCTTGGTCATCAGGGAAATGCAAATCAAAACAACCCTGAGATTCCACCTCACACCAGTCAGAATGGCTAAAATCAAAAACTCAGGTGATAGCAGATGCTGGTGAGGATGTGGAGAAAGAGGAACACTCCTCCACTGTTGGTGGGATTGCAAGATGGTGCAACCACTATGGAAAACAGTCTGGCGGTTCCTCAGAAATTTGGACATATCACTACCTGAGGACCCAGCTATACCACTCCTGGGCATATACCCAGAAGATGCTCTAACACATAACAAGGACACATGCTCCACTATGTTTATAGCAGTTTTACTTATAATAGCCAGAAACTGGAAAGAACCCAGATGCCCTTCAACAGAGGAATGGATACAAAAAATGTGGTTCATTTATACAATGGAATATTACTCAGCTATTAAAAACAATGAATTTGATAAATTCTTATGTAAATGGAAGGAACTAGAAAATATCATCCTGAGTGAAGTAACCCAATCACAAAAGAACATACATGGTATTCACTCACTGATTATTGGATTTTAGCCCAGAAGCTTGAAATACCCAAGATTCAACTCACAGACCACATAAAGCTCATGAAGAATGATGACCAAGTAGGGGGGGCTTCAGTCCTTCTTAGAAGAAGTAACAAAATACTCAAGGGAGCAAATATGGAGACACAGTGCTGGACAGAAACTGAAGGAGGGGCTGTCTACAGACCATTCCACCTGGATATCCATCCCATGTGCAGTCACCAAAGGTAGACGTTGATGTGGATGTCAGGATGTACATGCTGACAGGAGCCTGATATAGCTGTGTCCTTAGAAGTCTGCAAGTGTCTGACATACTCAGAGGCAGATGCTCACAGCTAACCATCAAACTGATCATGGGGTTCCCAGTGGAGAAGATAGAGTAAAGGCTGAAGGAGTTGAAAGGATTCGCGACACCATGAGGAAAGCAACAATCCCAACCAACCAGAGCCCCCAGAGTCTAAACCACCAGCCTGGGAGTGCTTAGGGAGGGACCCATGGCTCCAGCTATATATGCAAGGGAGCTATATATAAAGTGGGAGAAGAGATCCTTGGTCCCATGAAGGCTGGACATCGTGGGTGGGGGGGATATTCGAGGGTGGGGAGGTGAGGTACATGGGGAGGGTGGGTGGGGGTACACCAACGTGGAGGCAGGAGGAGGGGGGAAGGGATAGTGAGTTCCTGGGAGGAGGGGGGAAATGGGGTAAGGAGAGAACATCTGAAATGTAAATAAAATTTCCAATTAAAAAAAAAATAAAGGTATGTCTTCCCACATCAAGATTTGGCATGTATTTCCACCACAAGATCCAAATTAAAGGCCTGTGTCCTTCAGTCTTAAGATCCAGGTCCTCCTACATTAAAGGTCTATACTAGAAGTGTATTCACCTACTTCAAACCAAACAAAATCTTGCCTTCCATTTCTGGATTATAGTTCATTCCAGATATAATCAAATTGGCAATTAAATTATAGTCACCACAGTTACTATTGCTGTGGTACCTTGACCAAAACAAACATGGGAAAGTGTGGGACTGCGTAAGGGTATCCTGGTTCTTGGCTGGGCATGGGCCTAGAACCCCAAGATTCCAAGGGAGAAACAGCAGGAGTTCGGCTATGCCCCCAGAACTCAGGGTCCTGAAAAGCAGTCCAGTCTCCATGGACCTACATTGTTCAGTCACGTAGGCCATTACAGCCCCTCCCAAAGTGCACAGGTAGAGGGTGTAACTACAGGCCTCAGGTCCCTAGAGATTTACATACTAATGAAGGTCAGGGGCGGAGCCAATTAACCATTCCTCCCCAGAACCTCCCCCTTTCTCCCTCCCTACTTAACCCAGGTCTGCCCTGAGTTTGGGGGGGTACATCCAGATTCATCCACCATCTGCCATGACAATAAAGCCTTTTGGAACCAAGGACTTCCTCGTGTCATTAGGGCCTGCTGGGCCTGCCGCCACCGAAGCCTCCAGCCACTGGAACCTGGGTGTGGGAAAAACCTGGCAGGCCCGCAGTGGCAGGGCCCTGGCCCAGGCGGCAGCGGCCCGGGGCCTGCAAGGTGGAGGCTGCCTGGAGGCCTCCAGGCAGCCTGTGTCTCGTACTGGAGGAAGGTCCTTGGTTCCAAAAGGCTTTATTGTCATGGCGGATGGTGGATGGATCTGGATGTACCCCCCCCAAACTCAGGGCAGACCTGGGTTAAGTAGGGAGGGAGAAAGGGGGAGGTTCTTGGGGCAATGCTTAATTGGCTCCGCCCTCTGACCTTCATTAGTATGTAAATCTCTAGGGCCTGAGGCCTGTAGTCACACCCTCTACCTGTGCACTTTGGGAGGGGCTGTAATAGCCTTTGTGACTGAACAATGTAGGTCCATGGAGATTAGACTGCTTTTCAGGATCCTGAGTTCTGGGGGCTGTGGCCGAACTCCTGCCGTTTCTCCCTTGGAGTCTCGGGGTTCTAGGCCCATGCCCAGCCAAGAACCAGGATACCCTTATGCAGTCCCACATCTCCTCCCCTTTACTTTTTTAAAAAAAGGGGGGTCACTGTGTCATCTGTGGTAGAAATTTTGCATGAGGAAGTTAAAAGAAAGCACTATTTAGGCCAGAGGGGTTAGCACAATTAAGTCACAGGGTAAGGGAGTTGAGGGTGGGGTTGGGAAGGAAGGGGAGTTGAGGATGGGGATTGGGAAGGCAAAGGATCACTGAATCAATTGAATACAGGTGATACAGTTTGAGGGTAATAACATCTGACTAATTTAGACAGACATTAAGTTTTCCTCACTAACATGTAACTTGAGTTGTTTGACTTTGGCAAAAGAGTTTATCTGTAGCTGGAAGGTCCGGATCTGTCTTCTGTAGGATTTAGCTTTGGAGTCTTCAGTTAGGCAGTATGGCTGGAAGAAGACAGCTTGGCTCCTAGGCAGGTTCCAGGAGGTGGCGTTGTGTCTGGAGCTCAGGTGTCTCTGGAATCTGCAGTCTGACGAGATGGCTGGGGAGAAGGCAGCTTGCATCTCAGGCAGGTTCCAGAAGATGGTGTCTCCACTGGACTTGTGGGAGCACCTATAGGATGATCAAAACAGGAAAGCAGACCCCAGCATGGGGATTTTTGCCAAGGCTGAGTATTAAGCATTAAGTTACTTGGGAACAAGCACATCACGATCTGTCGTTAAGATCCTGGAAAGGCAAAGGTGTTTGAGGAAATTTGTCTTAGAAGGCACCTGTGAGTAACAAAAGGCGAAAAAATTTTGGGTTGAAAAGCACAAACACTGTTGTTTTAGGTCTTCCTGTTGGAAAGAAAAGGCATTAATGGCGGGTTTAGAAGCAGTGAGGGGAGGGGCCTGCTCTGCCATGTTGTGGCTGGGCTGCCACGTGCTGGCTGGGTGCTCTAGCAGAGAGGCCAGGGTATTCCCCATTTGTTTTTCTTAGAAGTAAAAGGTCAACCTGAAGAAAAACTTAGAGGCTTGATAGGAGAGTCAGTAAGAGTGAAGTTCTGTGTGAGAGACTGAGTTATGGGAGAGAGACACGTGGAAGCTGGCGTGTAGCTGGCAGCTCTGGGAGAAGCTGGGAGTTGGCATGCAGTTTCTCCAGGCTCAGCCTGGAGTTTTAGACGCTAGAAAGAAACTGAAAGGAACACGGGGGGGGGGGGGGGGGGAGGGAGGGGCTTCAGGCAAACCAGCTGGACTGTAGCTGGCCGCAAATGACCTAGGAGGTAAAGAGGGAAGGGGAGCAATCAGGGTACCGGCCCTGTTGCTTCAGGCAGCCAGAACTGGCCGCAAATGACGGAGGAGTGGGGGAAGTCTATGTTAGGCTAGCAGGCAGCCTGTGAAAGACTGACCCCTGAGGGAAAATCACTGGGGACTAGAGTTTAGAGCCAGTGTTCGTGAGAAGCTAGCAGGCAGAGCATGAAAGGCTGACCCCGGGGGAGGGGCAGAGAGCAGAGATTAGATTGTCGCCGCCATCTTGTTGAGTTGGAGAACACGTGGAGGGAAGGGAGGGAGAAGAGGAGGGGGGACAGTGAGAGACCTGCCTAGTCTTGTCAACTAGGCTGGAGTTACTCACGGTTCTGTGGAGAGGTTCTTGGCAGGCACCAGCGGGGGGTACTCTTGGAGCTGGCTTTGTCCACATCCTCTACCACCTGTAGGGAATGATGTAGGCCCGCGCATGAGTTTCTGTCGTGTTGTGGGTCCATGTGTCTGCCATGACGCAGTAGGCTGGGATGGTAGTTCAGCATGGCAGGAGCTCACGGATCTTGGCTGAGTTTATTCCATGCAACACCAGGGAAAAGGAGGGCCGCAGAAGGTTTAGTTGTGTTCGTCTCACACCGCACCAAGTAGACATGGCCGGGCTCGTATTTGGATGGGAACAAACTCAGTCTGGTTTCACGGGGGGGGGGGGGTGGGGGGGTGGGGCAGAGTTGCTAGGTAAATGTGGAGGTGGAGTTTAACAGAATGCTAACACTGGGACCTTCCTCCAGTATGTGAGAAGGCTGCCTGGAAGCCTCCAGGCAGCCTCCACCTCGCAGGTCCCGGGCCCTGCTGCGGCCCCTCGGTTTTTCCCACAGGAAAGAAAGGTTTATTTCAGCTTAACTCTCAGGGCAGGATCTGAAGTAGAGGCCATGGAGGAGTGCTGCTTGCTGTTGTCTTTCTCTCCATGGCTTGCAGAGCCTGCTTTCTGATACAACCCAAGACTACCTGCCCATGGGTAGCAACACACACAGTGGCCTGGGACCTTCTACACCAGTGATACAGACTAACCTATAGGCCAATCTTAAGTATTTTCTCAGTTTCAAGTCCCTCTTCTGAAGTAACTCAAACTTGTATCAGGTTGATATAAAACCAGGATAGTTATTTGTTTTAATGCCATAAAATTTTTGCAGTTTTATAATTTTACATAAAAACTGAGATAGATACTTTCCTCTGTCCCCTACTTCACCAACATGGGGTACTCTGACACGTTCAGCATCTCCTCCAGATGCTCCTTCCAGTTGATGAAAACCTTTACCCAACCTTATCCCATGAAGGTCAGTTTGTCTTGGTACTGTACCTTCTCTGGGTTTGGACAAATACACTGGCTCATGCCCACTGTTTTCAGTACCACATGGAATAGCTGTGGTCTCCCTACCCATTCTCCTCCCTCCTCAACCTCTGGCAACCACTGGTCGTTTTAAAACATATATGTAGAAATATTTTTCTTGCATAACTGTATGTGCAACATATATGTGCCTATCACCTGCAAAGGGCAGACGATAGGGCTGGAGTCCCTGGAACTAGAGTTCTAGATGGTTGTGAACCATATGGGTGCAGGGAATTGAAACCAGGTCCCCCACAAGAGCAACAAGTCCTCTTGGCTGCTGAGCCTCTCCATGCCCTCACTGTTCTTTTTCTGTCTTCAGTTTCACCTTTTCCAAAACATCACTGAAATTTCGGCATGTAGATTCTTCACGTTAGCATCCTTTATGTAGGGATAGACATTAAAGACTGCTCCATTCTCTTTCCATGGCTTAATAGCTTTTTTCAGTGCTGAGAATAGTTCTACTCTCTGGATGTACAAATTTATCCATTCACCTATTTAAAGGTACTTGATTGCCTCCTGGTTTTGGCAATTGTAAGGAAGTGGTCAAACAACTTTTTTTGTGGAGACATACTCTCAGTTCCTTTTAGTAAATAAATCACAAGACACGTGATTGTGTGATCTTAGGGTAAGGTTGTGTTTAGTTTCGTAAGACACTGCTGAGAAGTCTTCCCACTAGCAATGAGGGAGAATTCAGCTGCCACCAGCCTTTGGTAGTCCTGGCAGTCCAAATTCTGACCATTGTAGCCTGTGTATAACATTGCCATTGACGTCCTGTGTATCCCCTGGATTAGGAATGACATAGATTGTCACTGCATGCACTTATTTGACATCTGTGCTTCTTTGGTGTTCTATCTGAACAGGTCTTTGGCTCATTTTTAAGTTAATTTGTTGAACTTTAAGAGTTCTTTGTATATTTTAGTCCTTTCTCAGATTATCTTTTGTAAACATTCCTCCCTAGTCTGCCACTCTATCTCCTGTCCACCTCTTTAAATTCTATGTTTTACATCTTCTGTGTAACCCACGCTGGCTTCCCACACATCCTGCCTCAGCTGCTGAGAGCCATGATTACAACATCTGCACCACAGTTAGGCTTATGTGGTCCTGTCTGGTCTTCTGTTTTTGTATCCCTGCCTGGTGGAAGCCCCACAGACAGCTCTTGTCCTAAAGCTCAGTCCAGTCTGAAGCCAACCAGTCCTCAGTAACTCACCACTGTACATGAGCCTCCTGTCATTTGTTTTCATTCTTGGTTAGATTTGCTGTTTATCAACAAAGTAATCTTCAAATGTGAGAAGGTTCTGCAGCCACCAGCTGGTAGCTAAGCAACCACTTCTTGTATCATCTCAGCCCTACTGGATGAGCTGCTTTTAAGTTTTTAGTGTCTCCCTTTCCCTGTTTCTGACAGGGTTTCACAAAGCATACGACTTTTAAACATAATATATTATTATATTAATATATAATACATACCATATGTATGCATAAAAAGCACATTTCTGTAAATCTGAGAGTCATCAGAATGGATAAGATGTGAGGAGAAAGCTGAGACAGAAAAAACACTTAACTCAGAGACCATTATCACACCAGTAAGGCTCTTAACAACTAGTTTATTTTAAAATAGACAAACTATTATAGAAAATAGGAACATAGCAATTTGAATGTATAGTTTTAACCAGTACAAAACAAAACCAATAGTGCAGTGTCTGCAGCTTTAAGAAATCTCAATGCAGGATCTCTGAAAATTCCTATGATTCTGTCACTAATTCTAACTTGAACTTACTAGCAAAAGACCTAGAAGTATGGTAAGCCCTTGACCTAAAACCTAACTAATCTGTGTGATGATCATGCAAAACTTAATGAAGAAATGGGGGACGCTGTCTATTGCTTTTGTTATTGAGATAACTATCAAACTAGTAAAACTGAAACTAAATTGAGGACAAAATAGAAATTTGTTTTCTAACAAGACCAGATTTCTTTCCAAAAAGTATGGAGTTTAGAAAAAGTGATTTTCTTAAATGCTAGCTGATGCTACCTTAAATATCACCTATTTTAAATTATACCATCTCTAAATAAGTTAATCCCACAAGATAATTTAAATACACCTTAGGTGGAGGGGTGAAGGGAGTGCCTCTTTTCTCAATGCAGCGATCTGAATCTGAAGCTTCTGCTCAGCTGGACGAGCAGTGGTGCAGCTCTGAAGAAGCCAGAGTTATTAGACCAGATGGGCTTAAAAAAAAGATACCTGCCAGTTCAGAAGACCCTGGAAGACGTGGACCATTCCAGAGAGAACACACACATCCCCAGATGGAGAAGAACAGAATACACTGTTGAGATGTAATTAGATGCTTCTACGAGGAAAAAAACTGAAGGCTCCTATAGTTAACAGTCTGCTTGTAGAACACAATTAATTGGTATCTTGATTCTTCAGGACCCAGAAACATTAGAAAGTGCATTTGGGTTGTACTGTACTAGGGTCCTCTGAAGCACAGTTGTGGCCAGACTTGACTTTCAAGTACTACATGAGTACTTATAAATTCAGTGATCTGAATGATTAAAAGAAGAAAAACCTGGAGTATTATCACTCGTCTTCAGTTTAAAGTATGGGTTGGATGGATAAGGATCGGTTCTTAGAGGGTCTGAGGTATGAAATCTGTGTCAGTAGTAAGACAGTATCATATGTTCATACTTTTTTTGCTTGTATTTCAAAGGTAAATATGTGAAACAAACACACGGCACATTAGATTCTAATATTAAAATAAGTCCAATGTGTAGAAATTATTACTTTTCCCCAGTTTGTAACAATCTGTTTCAGTAGAAGATTCAGGATAATTTGGTTGAGTGTGGATAGTCAATCAACTTGCATTTGGAAGACAAGACACATTTTCTAAGGGTATTCACCTTAAATTAAAAAAATACATATAAATTAATAAAACCAAGAGCAAACATCACACATGTGCCAAGAGGAAAGGCAAAGTAGTCAGCCAGACGTAAGGGAGTCGTTAGGACCCCCTCCAGAGGCAGCCTCACTTCTGAGGGCAGCAGGCTCATGTTGGAAATGCAAACAATCTGCTTTCATATTTTAAATGGCATGATCTGCACAAGATTCTCAATCCTGTGAACTATCAATTCTATACCATTGATTACATTGAAGTGGCTTATGAATCACCCACACAAATATTCAGCTTGTACCTGCACATTTTATATCTAGAACATGAGCAGAACCTGGGAACTACAGTCACATCCATGAGACACGCATCAGGTGCCCCCAGGGTCTACAGTGTCCAGGGTCCTGAGATCCTCACTTTTCCTCCTTCTTGGAGATATCCATGCTGTCATTCATCTTCTGCTTTTGCATTCGTGTTCGAGTAGAAGCTAGAAAAGCAACAGGGAATATCAGTAGTGCTGAGGATGCTGGGTAAGTGGAGCAGGGGTAACCTACCATGTCTGCTATGCTCAGTTTTTTTGGTCTGAACATGGGGTCTTGTGGGGTAGGGTGAGGGGCACATAAAACTTTAAAAGATAACATATAAATGTATTCATTCATATTAAGTAGTTAGCATATTTAATTTTGGTTCAAACAACACACTTCAGGGAAGAGGGCTTTAAAAAGTAGTCAGAAGTACAGTTCTGCTATGTGCTTTCTACAGCAGCTGGCATGCATGCCCAGTGCCTGCCTGTAAGTCCTCGTCATCCTCACTGGCACTGCCTCCCACCAGCTCCTAATACTTGTACTTTTTCTAAGCCCTTTCTTTGCCTATTTCTGGATCTTGCAGCAGCTACACTTACTAATGCAGCCACGTGCCTAGGACAACCAGAACACTAGCAAATACTGCTTCCTTACAGCTACTTAATTTTTTATAGTCTCGTAATAGCTTAGAGTGAAATTTAATTTGTCATAATATTCTAAAAATAACATTCATTTTATTGATTTATTGTGTATATAAGTCTCTGTCTGTTGCAGTGCTGAGAACTTGACTCAAGACCTTGTGCACACTAGGCAGCAAACACTGCCGCTCAGTGACAACCCCTCACTCCACCATTCCAAATTGCTGTCACACTGACAGACCTGATCCTAATTTCCAAAACTCTGATTTCCAGTAATGAAAACCTCTGTTTGAAACTGTCTCAAAGCCTGGAGATTAAGGAAGTTTATCAAGTCCCTGGTGGTTTGCGTGTGTTCTATGGGTGGCCCTAAAGTTGTCTGCATACCACCAGCACTGTCTGGATGCAGTGGATATGGAAAAGGAAGATAGAGAGAAATCTGGGAGTGTAGTTTAAGGGGAGGAGCCTGGGAGATGTGGGAAGATGGGCAGTGACGGGAGGACATCATCAAATTATATTGTACACATGTATGAAATTTCCAGTAATAGTATTGTAAAGTACAGATCAACATCAGTTTAAGACTTCAAAGTGTCCTGACCTGCACTTTGTAGAACACACTTAGTCAACCCATGTGTGAGGTAAATTGTATACTCTTGTTTGAACTACTTTTTAAATGCATAAATAACTCTACCACTTGAAGGAATAATGTGTGGATTCCTTCAGAGTAAAAAGGCTTTCTTTAGTGAAATCAATTGTTTCTTCCCTGTTTGCAAAGTAAGAGAGTGAGAACTTACTCATTTCTGCCAGTTTCTGTTGGAATTTGGACTCTGCTGGGAGATGTTTACTGCAGATTGGGGGGAAAAAAAACACATTTCAAAAGCATGCATGCAACTTCCTAGTAACTCTGTTGCTTTCAATGACATTTTATGATATTATTTTGGTTTAATTTCAAAAGCTTCTAAGTGATCTAAAGAAATATGTCACAAATATATGATCTTATACATTTTTTAGTGGTTCTTATAAAGCACAATTTAATATTTTCCAAGAGTAAGAAATTTTTAATTTAATGTTAAAACTAATGAATTTGTATCAATAGCTGTGTAAGTCCATGTTTAGACTTCTAATATCTAAGTTGTTATGAATCACAGATGGCAGATTTGCATGGTGCTTTCCACTGTACCACTTTACACTTAGTATGTTGTTTTCTCTTGTTTTTCCAGACAAGGTCTCACTATGTAGCTCTGGCTGCCTTTGACCTTCCAGAAATCAGCCTCCTCTACCTCCCAAGTGTGGGGAGTAAAGGTATGGGTCACCTTGGTCCACATTCATATCTATTCTCTTTAGTTGTTCTCACAAAGTGGAAAACTGGCAGGACAAAGCCTTAAGGGACTCAGTACAGCGCTGACACTGGACTCTGTGCCCTGCTCAGCTACCCGGAGCAAGCATCTCCATGGTGCTTACCTCCCGTCTGCTTCATCGGATCCCTCAATGTCAAAGCGCAGCTTTTTCAGTGGTTTGGGGGGGTTGCCACCTTCAGCACTTCTTTTGAGCACTCTATCACTATTACACACCATCTGGTTTATCTTCTGGAACTTCTCAGATGTCTATAAATTACAGAGTTCTTACTTTAAACCATTAAATAGCAACATTTTGAAGTTAGCAGCTGCAAATTTTATTTTGAGATATACTAAAGTTAGGCAGAAGTAATCTTTTCATTTTAATTCTCTGCCTTACTGGACTAAGTGACAGGTTTTAAAACAATTAGCATAACGATGCCAATTCTGCCTTCATTAAACACCCATTCCTCCTGAATTCTCCCTCTTTCCCAAGCAGCTCTGACTCTCTGTCACCCCATGCTGCCAAGCACTGGCTAAGCGTATGGCCTTGCTGGGACTCAACACATGAAACCAAAGCTCTTCACAGAAGCAGTAAAGGTGGATCAGATTTCTAGAACTGAAATTAAAAAGAAAAATGCCTTTTTAAAAAAAAGTTTTGATTTAGAGGATTACATAACAAGAGGGAAGGCCACGAGGAGCTATGATTTACTTCCTGAGTGGTGTGTTGAATGTCAGATGTTGATATATTACAAATCATCACTGAGAATGGCATTTGTTGAAATATTGCTAATTTATAAAGGTTTTTAACTTGAATATTCAAAGACTTCGCAATTTTAGTCCAGGCAATATTACTAGACATGTGACCTTAGTAAGACAGGCCGAAGAGGCACAGACCTGATCTCATCCAGTAGATAAGCATGTGCTATCAGTCTGTCTCTTAGCTTCCATTTCAAGACTATATCAGGCATGCATATTACATGTTACTTGAGCCAACAAATGAAGTCAGGCGTTCAGATAGAGGTTAAATATGATCTGACTGGCGCATCAGATAGGACCAGCTTCATTTAATGAAAATATATTTAGAATACATATTCAACATGACAGAAGCTAAGTCCCACGGCCTTAGTAATATGTGGATTACTAGCTATCTTCTCCATTGTTTTACAGGCTGTACTAAGGGAAAAGTGTGATGACCTGTCACACGTGCGCCTTGAGGTGCCTGCATGACTCCTCAGCTCCTCTGTGAAGCCCAGCAGCTACAGCCTGTCTTGAATCAGATGCCACAGCACTGAGTGTTTGTAAAATGAACTTTTACATTTCATTTAGCATACAAACTTCAACCAACAGCTAGAGCAGTGGTTTTCAACCTGTGGGTCAATACTCCTTTGGCAAACCTCTATCTCCAAAATTATTTATTATAATTCATAACAGTATCAAAATTACAATATGATGTAACAACAGAAATAATGTTATGGTTGGGTCACCACACCATGAGGAACTGTAGTAAAGGGCCGCAGTAGTCGGAGGGTTCAGAACCACTGGAGTGTGCCTTCATGTGTAGACACGGATGCTCTCCCTTTCTCCTCCCTTCCTGATTCCCTTTCCTTTCTCCTTTTGTTTTCCCCTAAAACAAGATCTATGCTGTATAGCCCGTGCTGGTCTACAAATCACCACGTTGCCACAAACTCCTTTTAATTTTTTTCTTTTTTGAAACTAGATGTTGTTCATACAATATATTTTGATGAGTTTCCCTCCCCCAACTTCTGAGATTCCTCCATTTTCTTTCCCTCTGGAATTTATACCCTTTCTGTCTCTTGTTAGAAAACAAACAGCCAACTAAATAATAATAATAAATAAAATAAAACAAACTAAAATATAAGACAAGACAAACAGAGGAAAAGAGTCAAAGACGAAGCATGAGGTGCACATACAGATGCAGGGACACAGGTTTGTACACATGAGAATCCTCTAAACACAAACCAAAAGCTGTAATATATACACAAAGGGAAAAAAAGCCCTATGAGACAAAAAGGAACTTCCAAAGATGCCCTTGAGTTTGTGCTGTGTAAATTATCTATAGCTGGGCATGGGACCCACCCTTAAGTGAGGTTTGTATCCTCAGAGACTCCATTAGAGAGAACTGATTCTTCACTCTCAAGTAGTCACAAATTCTTGATCTTCCTGCCTCAGTCTCCCAAGATTACAGATATAACCACTGTGCTTGGCACATTATGAAACCAATTATTTAAAAACAAAACTGTATTTATTACTGTCATATATGTGTGCATACAATGTGTGTGAGTGTAAGCATGTGTACTGTGGTACACATGCCAATGTCAGAGGACACACTTCAGGAGTCGGTTTTCTCCTGCCACTGTTCATGTGGGGTCTCAGGACCAAACTGAGGCCACTGGGCTTATGCAGCAAGCGCCTTTACCCTCTGCACCATCACATTACCTCAGTTCCTTATTGATCAGAGAAAGACTAGCACCGAGAGGAAGCAGAAGGGAGTGGGGGTGGGGTGAGTAAGTACATGAATGAGTGTTAGAGAGCGCTGTGTGTGGAAGGAGGCCAGTGCTAGAGCCATGCTGCTGAGGCTGTGGTGCTTCACTTCAGAGGACCTTCATTTCAAACCATAAGTTACTGGTTTTCAGAACTTCTGTAAACATTTATATGAGATTATATACATACATGTGCTATCACAGAAAGATATGTGGCCTTTGTCTTCTGTTCCTGCTCCGAAAACCCTTGGGACTTCCCAAGTGATAAGGAAGATGGGGCCATCTTTTGTTCTAATAAAGAGACTCCAGATAGGCCCTTAGATAGTATCAGTATGGGGTCAGAAAGACAAGCCTGGTTAGAAGCTGGGAATTTTCAACCACAGTTCCTAACCTTCAGGGTGGGGAAAGCGGGTAGACATTTAGTCAATCTACTATTTGTACAAAATACAATCCTTTAGTATTAGGTTTAGAAGAGCTCTGGAGTTGCTGACTCCACAGGAACAGGTTAGAAACCCCAGTGGACATCACCCTATGTGTCGCTTCATCCGGCTGCTCATCTGTATCTTTTGTAATAAACTGCTAATGGTCAGTAAACCATTTTCCAGACTTCTGTGAACATTCTAGCAAAGGGTCAACTAGAAAGGAAAGATATTACAGGGATTCCCTGTTGGCCAATTTGGTTAGAAAATTGGTGTAACCCAGGAACTTACCACTTATGAGTGGTACTTGGGAGAAGTTAATGACCTGAGCCCTGGAACCTGTGGGATCCAAAGACTATTGAGTAATCAATCAAACTGAACTGAACTGGATGACACCTGCTATGCAAACAGAGTTGGAGAATACATGGTTCACTTTAGGAGTACTGTGAGCATAGATACATTTTACGTGTGTATATAAATGACTATCTACATGTATATTACATAATCTCAGAGAAATGTTTAGAAAAAACTTGGAAGTCTCCCAATTATGAATATTACTCAAAGTTAAACCTGATTTGAAAATAAACCTGAGACAACCTAAAGGACCTATCTAAGTAATAGTGCCTTTAAGCTCGAATTATGAAAGTCTTCTATTTCTTTTTTAGCTGTAATATAAGTCACTGATGTCCATACAAGCTGTTCAGCAACAGAACACTAAATAAAGGATGATGCAGGGGCACATAGCTCTTGCATCATTCTGTCCAGTATATTTTATATAACATTCCACGACACCATTGTTCATATAAAGAAATACTCACCCCAAATGATTCACCAATTGAGACCAAGATTCTGTCAAGTTAAGATAAAATGTGAGTTAGTTGTGAGAACAGACACAGACTGTGCAGATGTACCTAGATGAACATAGGTACATCATTCTCCAACACCACAAATCAAAGGCTCCCTGTCCCCAGAACCACTGACACGGAACCCATCAGCAGATTGTTGGACTAGTGCTAGTGTGATTAAGACATAACCACTAAGAGGGTTTTTTGTTTGTTTGTTTTGGTGCTGAGAATCAACCAAAGCCTCAAATATGCTAGTCATGCATTCTACTACTGAGCTACACCACCAGCTCTCTTAGATTTGCAACAAGAACTGTGTGTTTGCAGAGCATAATTCTGCCATGGCCCACATTTAAAGAGGAGTTTTAGAAAAATTTAGGATTATCTTTATTTAGTTCTTCATAAATCAACAAATGTAACTTCATTGTAATTTAAGTTACATTTGATACAAACTTACAAGTCAATAAATAAAATGTAAAAGACCAGGAAGATGGCCCAGCAGGTAAAGGCACTTGTGGCCGAGCCTGATGACATGAGTTCGGTCCCTGAAACTCATGGCAGGAGAGAATGACTCCAGCAAGTTGTGCTCTAACCCCACATGTTCACAGTAGCATGCATGGCACACGTAGATAAAATAAATATAAAACAAAACAACATGAAAAGTGTCTGGTGAGGTGGCTCAGCAGATATAGGCAACTGCTACACACCTGGCAACCTGGGTTCCATCGCCGAAACCCACATAAGGTGTACTGAGAACAGACTCCAAAGCTGTCCTCTGACCTTCCCATGTGTGCATGGCATGCAAGTCCCACTCACCCCAGTAAATATAATTTTATAATGTATGCTTATAAAGGAATCATCAGATTTTAATTAGGATTTATATTGGTATATAGTAAATGCTATTGTTATGTAATAATCAGAGATACTTATTCCTTTTGTCTTCATTTCAACCACATTACGGAGTTGAAACCAGGCTTTGTATGTATTAATCTAGAGCTCTATCCCTAAGCTACATCCCAAACCTTTTTTGACCTTTTAGTTTACAACAGGGTCTCACTGAGTTGCCCACCAGGCCTTGAGTTTGTGATTCTCTGGCTTTAGCCTCCTAAGCAGTTGAGATTACAGGTCTATGTTACCAGACTCATTTATAATGTATACTTTTGATAATTAAGTTAAAAAAGTATTTCTATATGTAACTCAATAAAGAACTAGTAGCTATGAAGATTTTATTGTCGCCGTTTCTTTGGTAAGTGACATCCTTCCATGTGTATTTGGTTAATCAGAGTACCTAAACATGATGCATGAACAGAACGCTATGGTTCTCTAAAGCCTTCTCAGTGATATGCCAATTAGGATGTTCATGATGGGACTTTTCCCCGGCTAAAATGAGCACCAATACATGCTGTGCATGTTGTCTCACCCTGGACTTGGGAGACTGAAGCAGTGAATTTGAAGCTATCCTGGGCTACATATTTAAAGATATAGTCTCAAAGAGAAAAAAATGTAAGAATAGCAGTTAGGGGGATAGGAACTGGGAAGAGGGGAGGGTAGCAATCAGGATGTAAAGGAAATAAATTAATAAATTAATGAAAAAAGAATAGCAATACAGAACTGATTTTGATTAAGATCAGCAAACAGCCATCATTATAATCTTAATATGGATTACTTATCACCATCAGAAACGTCCTAAATATATACTGCCATGCCATGTGGCAGCATGGGACTCTGTAAATTTACTTAAGACGACATGGTGTGACATCTTAGCATGTTACACAGTAAGCTGAGAATACCTGTATACAGATAATCAGATACAAAGAGCATCATTGAAATAGAGAGGGATCTGGATACACACAGGAGCCTTCCATCATATTTGCCAGTTATGTTTTACTTCTTATTTTTCTACCAAGTTTGAAAATTTAATCACAAGTGTGCATACTCATGTAATTAATGTACTACACAGGTACTTTCTAAAAAGCTAATAAACCGCTTCTTCTCATTTGCTTTTCTTGCCCACCAGGTACAAACTACATGTACTGAAAACTGCTGCTGATATGGCATTAATTACATGAGTTAATTGGACTTCTACTTCATAAACATTCAGCCAGTTTCAAGTAGCCCAGGAAAACATATAATTAGTCCAGTGAAAGACTTCAAAGCCAGAGATATGGTTTGTCATTGTACAGAATCTTTCATCTGAGAATTTAAAACAGCTGCAGGTTCCTTTTGCTTGAGCCACAGCATCATTCTGAAACAGTAACATCCAGTGAAACAGAAGAAACCCACCAGCAAAATAAGAGAGGGGGATTTTCCTTTTTTTTTTTTTTTTTTTTTATTTTTTTTTTTTTTTTGGTTTTTCGAGACAGAGTTTCTCTGTGTAGCCCTGACTGTCCTGGAACTCACTCTGTAGACCAGGCTGGCCTCGAACTCAGAAATCTGCCTGCCTCTGCCTCCCAAGTGCTGGGATTAAAGGCGGGCGCCACCACCACCCGGCTGGAGAGGTGGATTTTCTTAACAGACAGTAATCCACACTTACTAAGATATCTTCATTTAAAAATGTATTTACTTATTATTATTGTATAATCTGTGTGTGTGAGTGTGAGCAAGCATCTCAAAATCAGAGAACTTTTGGAAGCTGGTTCTCTACGTCTATCCAGGAATCAAACTCAAGTCATTAGTTTTGTGTAGCAAGTACTTTTATAGGTGATACATGTTGCCAGTCCTGATGTCTCCATTTTCATAACAAGCAAAATACTAAGACCCATAGAGTTTACAGTAAATTTTGAATAAAGATTCTGGGTGTGATGGCACACACCTTTAATCCCAGCAATCAGGAGGTAGAGGCAGGTGGATCTTTGAATATGTACCCTGCCTGGTCTACTTAGTAAGTTCTAGGCCAGCCAAGGGCTACATAGTGAGACCCTGTTACAAACAACAAACAAACAAACAAAAACAAACATGTTAGCCTAAAATGTTCTACTTTGATGGCTTATAAAACTCTTAGTTATTTGAGGCATACGTGAATAGTGAATATCGGTTCTCAAGCCATACACAGCAGCGAGCTTAGCAGCTGGGGAAGCACAGGTGAAAAACAAGCCCACCCAGGCACACACCTTTTCTTTGCCCCAATTCTTTACACACATTCACTTAATGCACATAAAGAAGTCAGACATCCAAAAGCCTATCCTGTCTTGAACTTTAAGAAAGCTTTACATTTTCATGCTTAAATTGTCAAGTTCAGTATTACTGTTTCCAGCATTCCCTTAAAAAGGAAACACCAACCTTGATCTTGGAGTCATTTTTGTGGGTGTTGGCAGACCTTCTGACATTTTATAAGGACTCTTTAGGGGTGATATATAGATGTTACCTCCAGGAATCCGTAAGGGTGAACTAGAAAACTTGTAAGGGCTTCGAGGAATGTGAGGTATTGGTGACAAGGTAGGAGGCTAGACCCAAAACAAAAGGAAAAAAGATAATTGATGTAATGTTTTGTGGGATCCATTATTTGTCATTAGATTTTTCCAATTGAAGAATGTTTCAACATACCCTGGTGGAGGCATACTGTAAAATATTTGTTTTTAGTCTCTGCATAAAAACTGAGTTATAGAATACTATAATGGAATCAAACTCCTCTTCTCTGATCAAAACACGTTTAAAGGTCTAAGGAAAAAAAAAACATGTTAAATAAACTTAAGAACTTCTCTTTAACTTTTCTTTTAAAATAATTGTACATAGTTTTATAAAAAAAACACATTTTATACAGAAAACAATAATCTACAAGGGCTCCCTTAGACGGAAATTATAGATAGCCTATTTAAAGTGAAATGTTACCAAGGTGATCCAGAGAAGGGGCCTGGCAGCCACAGACAGAATGCTGACCATTCTACAAGGGAGTTAGGCTGTACTAACCAAAACTCAGCACCATCATCACTACTATACAGACAACATTCACTAGCCTGGAGCAGCCTTCAACCCCTCATCTATTGGTTTACAACATGTACATCACTCTCTTGCAAGAAACAGACATTTCATAAGTAGACTTTACAAACACTTTTTTATTTTTATAAGCAGGGTCTAGCTATGCAACTTCATACTTGTGATATCTTCTTCTCACTTTTCATTCTGAATAGGAATTATAGGTCTGGGACACCAGGTCCAACTTGTGTAAATGTTAAGTATGTAAAACTAAAGAAATTTTATGGAGCGCCTATGTTAAACAATCTATATAACTAATTTAGAAAATAACTCCAAACATATAAGTAAAACCAAACTGGTTTGTATCACTTTCCAAAAATACAATGACAGACTGAAACAATAACCCAGGATTCACTGCTGCATTCCAGGACAGTGTGAAATGTGTGTCAGACTAAGTGTGTTTTATCATGATAGCATCTCTGTAGGAGAGGAAACTAGAGATACAAAATGTGTTTACAGTGGGAAATTTTATTATGTTTAAAAATTTATAAGGATTTAAGTGAATTTATAAGGATTCACTTACAGTATATTTTCCAGTGGAAAAATAAAAACTAATATGTCAAAGTTTATTTCAAATATTCAAGTTATTATTATATACAAATAGAGTATTATTTATGAACATCAACTATGGATTTGGATTTCATAGTTTGTCATAGTTTTATAATTACACTCCAGTTACAAATAATTAACCAACATTATAAAGTAACTAGGAATAGATGATCTCTATTTAACAACTGAAGTAAATTATGACTACTGAGCTATTTTTTCAGACTTACCATGAGAGACTACCTACCTCCTGGGCAGCATGAGGAAGATCCTTGTATGCCGTTACAATGATTTTGAATTTAAGGTCGATGTTCTTCACCTTGCAGATGCCATACATGGAACACATCATAATCTAACGAGGAAATGTGACAGAGGCAGAAAGGACTTATGTTATCTTGCTTTTTTAAACATTATTAAAAGAAGGAAGTTTAATTTCTTCTGAGTTTTCCCCTTATTCTGAGCTGTTCGAAAGTCTTTTTTTTTTTTTTGGTTTTTAGAGACAGGGTTTCTCTGTGTAGTCCGGGCTGTCCTGGAACTCGCTCGGTAGACCAGGCTGGCCTCGAACTCAGAAATCCGCCTGCCTCTGCCTCCCAAGTGCTGGGATTAAAGGCGTGCGCCACCACCGCCCGGCTTTTTGTTCTTTTTTTTTTTTTTTTTGGTTTCGAAAGTCTATGAAAAGTGTTTAATCAAAAAATTTTGTCTTTACAGAACAAAATGCAAGCAGCTAATTACTCATGACTGACTACCAAGTTTGTAAAGTACCCTGACTTTGGCTGTAGTTCTTTAGTTTGTATCAAAAGCTTGTATGATTTATACTGTTTTAAGGTTGTATGAAAAGTTTCAAGCCATCAGATGATGTGACATGTAATAATCTGGGGAGTAAGGAAGTACTGCTGACAGAGACTTACACTGCTAGGTGTTGTGATCTGTGATCTGAATGTAGGGTGGATCCGTTGTGTTGCTCTATTTTTATTAGAATGTATCCTTATGATAAATGGATTTTCTATATGGTATCTTTCAATAAAACAATATTTAAAATGCAAAACTAAGATTTGAAAATGATTCTCTGGGGCCTTAAATATCAATTTTTAAATTGTGTGTGAACTGTTTTGGCCTGATTCAAGTATTCGTCATTTCTGTAACATTTTTGCCCCATCTGCTAAGACCAAAGATTTCTACCCCATCCCCTGCCCAGTGCCTGATGAACGCTTCACCCTCAGAGTGCCACTGAGGACACACTATAACAATTGATAGTTCTCTTCTACTTTAAAATCTTAAAGTTTCACTCATAACTCTGAACTGCAAAAAAATATATGTATTTCTAGGAATCTGGACTTCTCTTTTATAGAAAGTGGTAGGAACATAAAATAATAAATATCTATTTAAAAACATAGTGTACTGAAACTTATACATCCAAATATATGTAAGTTAGAATAATTTTTTTGCTTAAAATATCATTCTTGTTGGGAACATTACCAATCTCACTGAAATCAGAGGGTTATATGAGAATATTATGAAAAATTATGCACCACTAAAATAACTAAGATGAAACATAAAAGTTCCTCACGCTATGCAGAATGCCAACACTGACTGAAACATAAAAAAGCTAATTTTGAATTATTAAACAGTAAGTGTTCACAAACAAAAGCCTATACCCATGGGACCTCATTGGTGAATTCACCAAAATTTCAAAAAGAAAAAAAAGACAATATCAATAATAATTCTTCAAAAATTCTTCTGAAATTAGAAGTTCCCAACTAACTGTATGAAGCCAATACTTTGCTGATACTAAAATCATACAGATCAACAAAACACTGAAATAAAAATAATTTCCTTTATTATTAAAGAGAATAGAATACATAGGAATATAGTTAATGAAATAAATATGACTTGTATTTTGAAAACTGTAAAACATTATTGAAAGAAATTAAAACCTGGAAGGGTGAAGGGGCACTGCATATGTATGAATTGAAGACTTCATGCTAAATGGCAACATTTCCCAAACTGATATGTTATTACTCAATGCAACTTCTTTCAAAATCTTCAGAGAAAATGACAAACCCATCCTAAAACTCATATGGAAATTTAAGTTTCAGGACAGTTAAATTGATCTTGCAAAAAGAACAAAGTACAATTGTGTCCCATTATTCCAAAAAATTAGAATGCTATAGTAACTAAGACAGTGTATTCTCACCAAAATAGCTACATAGATGAACAGAATAGAAATGAGTCTCAGGAATAAACGTGTACACGTAAAAATCAATCGACTTTCAATAGCTGCCAACAGAGAATAAGAAGGAAAAAAAACCCACACATTTCAAGAGATGGTGTGAAAACCCACCAAAAATGACCTGAAGTTTCTCAGAGGATGAAACATTTTCAGAACATGTATCTCATAGAAAAAGATATATGGATTGAATCTATAGAAATCTACAGAAAAAGAAAGTAGATTTGTGTTGTTGAGGGCTCTTAGAGACAAAAGAGTTTCTCTTTAGTGTGATAAAATGGTTTAATAGTTAATAGTAGCTTTTCAACTCTACAAATATACTAAACCACTGAATTATACATTTAAAATGTATGCTTTGAATGGTATATGAATTACATCAACACACTGTTACACACTCCTCTAAATGTTGTTTGTTATCACCTTTAAGAAGAGAAAGGAAGTGCCGGGCGGTGGTGGCGCACACCTTTAATCCCCAGCACTTGGGAGGCAGAGGCAGGCGGATTTCTGAGTTCGAGGCCAGCCTGGTCTACGGAGTGAGTTCCAGGACAGCTAGGACTACTACACAGAGAAACCCTGTCTCGAAAAACAACAAAAAAAAAAAAAAAAAAAAAAAAAAAAAAGAAGAGAAGGAAGCTAGAATGGATTGTTCTGTTTATAAGTCCCACTTTCTTTCCCCTCCCTCCCTTCCTGTTTTGGAGTCTACGATTCATTCGTTTTCAATCTTTCTTTGTTACTAGGATTAGAGCACCAGTCCTTTGTGTGTGATAGGCAAATGCTTCTCCACTGAGCTCCATCACCAGCTTTTTATTATTTTATTTTGAGACAGGGTCTCACTAAGTGGCCAGGGTGTCTTGAACCTATCATGTAGTGCTGGAAAATCCTCAAATTTGTGAGTCTTTAGCCTCAGCCTCTCAAGAATAGTTTTGATTATAGGCATATACCATCACTCATGGTTAGATAGCTGGCTGGTCCCTGGCTCATGTCATTTCCACAGTAAAATGAAATCTAGCTTATCACAATATAGAAAAGGTCAATGCTAAATGGGTTATTTGGTAATTTTTTAAATATAAATAATGTTTGTGTCATTAGTTATTAAAATATATAACTCTAATTTGTAAGAGCTATAGCAAAAAATATAAATGATACCCAACAAGTAACAAAATGTATATTATATAGTGTATGTAAAATATATTACTAAGCTGTTCACTTGTCTCTAATCCTTACATCAGCACACAGTTAACACTAAGCAGGAAGAAACAATGGTGAAGTGACTGACTTTCTTACCTGGTCCAAATGTCGGTCTTTCATGAGCTCATACTCATTCTGCAATGTATGCTGAAACAGAGTCCAGATGATGTGCTCTAGCTCTGGGTGGTCAGACAGAAGGCGTGCACACAGTGTATTTAGTCGGAGATATGCTAGACGGTACACTGCAGATGGAAGGGGAATGGAGCATGTTTACTGTTCATTCTCAATTATGAGTGGATTTTTTTGAAACACTAAATTCCTTTATAATATTGTAAGTAGCATTTAAACAATAGCCTAACCTCTAAGGCTATTTTCCTTAAGTAAATGATTCCTAGTATTAGCAGTGTTATTTACAGAAGGCTCAGTAATACTTGCTGAATTAGTTATTACATTATGAAACCAAGGCAGAAGGGAAAAGTCATATGATCTTGTGAAATTAGGCAAACAAAGTAAGATTTGCTTTGGTTCTGTTGGTAATTATTCAGCATGGATGTTGGAAATTTCCATTAACAATATTAGAGACAGTATTTTTTTTTAATAATGGAATTGCAAGTGATTATTCTTTTTTCCAATCCTAAAAGAAAAAATTCATACCATGCATTTCTCTATAAATACCAATGAAACATAAACTTGAAAATTGTAAACTGTACTGGTGCAAAATGACTGTGACAGAAAGGTTGAGACTACCACTACAAATACAATTTCTGAGTTAAAGAATCTGCATTTTATACAGTTACTTTATGTTTACTCATAGTTCAAGTTGTTCCTTTAAAGACTTGCATAAACGGAACTCTTCAAAGCTAACAATTTATCCCAAAGGCCATACATGCGAAGGGATTGTTAAAGCAGCCTACCGTAGATTTCTGAATGACGCAATCTAGGTGGTATCCTTAATCTCCTCACTTACACAACCACATATCCTAAGTACTGGAGCTACAACTCAACCTAGTCCATGAGTCTGTGCTCTTGAAAGGAATCTTCTACTGACCTTTTTTGTAAAACAGGGAAAGGGAGGTAGATTTCAATGGCTTCTGAGTATGGAAGGCTGAGGCTGCTTGTGTCTCTGTATTTGCAGCAGAATTTACACGTGTAGTAGAAGTTCTTTTCTTTGGAGATCTTAGAGGAGAAAGATACCTAGATATATACAAAGAATAAGTGTTCATTTCACACCCACACATACACTTTCACACATGAATTATGTTCAATTATACTCATATATTCAGATACATTTTACCTATTTGATCTAATATTCTATACCAAATACAAGCTGGAAAAGCTAGCTTAACAGGAAAAATATGCTACCTTTCGAAACTCCAAAGACCCTGACTTTCCTTTACTTACATAACTGACAACTGTAAAATTACTTAACTTATGCAAACATCCAATTATGTAATGGATAGTACTACTTGATCCTCAAACCTTCTATGGCTAAAGCAGAATGCTGGATTCCTTCACCTAGTCTTTCTCATCTCAAACAAATGTCACTATATCACATCTAGTGTGTTAAAGTAAAAAACCTAGGAATGAAATTTAAAATTTCTCAATTTTTCCAGTTCCTCAAATGTGCTGCAAATCAAGTCAATATACAACCTGTTATACAGAATACCCACAACACAACCCACAGGACTCAAAAAGGTTAACAAGCTGAAAGGACCCAAGTGAGGATGCCTCAATCCCACTTGGGAGGGAGAAGAAAGGAGTCATGAGGGGAGGAGAGGGAGGGGCCTTGGTAGAAGAGGGGACAGGGCAGGGAAGGGAGAAACATGATCAGGTAGTGAGGGGAACAGGACTAAAGCTCTAAAGACCAGCAGAAAGATGGAAACAGGTAACCTCGGGAGGTGGGAGGGCTGAAAGAGCATGGTATTGCGATCATAATACTTGATTGAGTTCATTTGTGTGCATCTTAAGCAAGTTCCCTTGTTTCCCTCATTGCTATTTTACAGATAACTGGTGCTGATACAGTTTCTTCTACCCAACAGGGCTGGTATGAACATTTAGTGAAAACTGTGAATCTGAAGTATTAATGTAAATGCCTTCACTAGATGTTAGCTGTCTTTCCTCTCAGCAGCACCATTCTACACTAGTGATGTGTAATGGTCCACACTACTCCACACCTATGCTCAGCCTCACAAGTAAGTTCTGGCTCTTGGGCTATTTCCTCTTACTCTTCCAATTTTCACATTGAAATCCTGTCTGATCATTAGGCCTATCTAAAGCGGCATCATCTCTGTCATGAACAATTCCCCATTACACCAAGGCCATGTGATTCAGCAGCTTTGTACTTCTTTATTTGACCTTATTAGGTCATGTATCTTATATTCCTAACTCTTAAAGCAAAAACATTATCTTAGGCAAAACTCCAGTCCTACAATTTCTATATACTGCTTTGAGTTTCCCTTATGGTCAAAGTGTCATTGCAGTTTGAATGAAAACATAATGCATTTTTACTTACATATCTGCTGCAGTGTGGTTACTCTGGAGAGGGAGGCTCAGAGGACAAGCAGACTCAAGGTGATCAGGTCCTTCTCCATCCTTGGACTGCTTAATGAGATCAAACAAAGGTGAATCCTGGATAAAAGAAAATGGTATTATAACAACATGAGCAGGTATGGTTTTTGTGAGTACATATAAAAACTATGCTTTGCTGTTGCAGGATTTGATCACACTGTGAACCTATGATTGTGTTATTTACTGAAAACACTTGTTTCTAGTTGTGGTGTGGCTCAGCCTTTCACACACACCTTTAGTTTCTCTGGCTGGAATACACACATGCCCTCGTATACACCTTTAATCCCAAACAATGAAGGTAAAGTTAGTTTGGAGAAAGAAGTGTTAGAGTAAAAAATTAAAAACATCTTGAGACACAAAGCAAGGAATTCATGGTCAGCAGAGACCACTAACAACTTGTTAAAATTAGCCATAATAATAATAATTTTGAGCCTCTTCAGGGGCAGAGTGACCAAAAATGAAAAAGAAGCAAGGACGCAAAGACATACAAGTCTAAACAAGAAAATGAGTAATGGGTCATCTGGTACTCTTGAGTCCAAAGATTCATGGTAAAAAATAACTGGTCTATGCAAATTGCTGATATTTAAAATATCCAATCATGTGTAACCGCGCCAAATCTCCCTGCTATTCCCACCCCCTACCTATAAAAGTTCCCAATTTCCTGGGGTCTTTGTCGAATCCCCTGTCTCCTGCGTGAGATATGATTCGAACCGAGGGGCCCCTCGTTATTAAAAAACTACCTTTTTGCTAATTGCATCAAGATGGTCTCTTGTGTCCTTGGGTGGTAAGCTTATTCCCAGATTAGCGTGAGGGACTCCCCTTGTGAGGCCCTTTCAGAAGCAACCATCAGCCATGTTTGAAAGTGATGTCTAATTGAGTGGCAGACAAAGTAATGATCAAGAATCAGATGAAGACTCAAGAGAAAAGAAAATCAGAGACAGAAGACAGAATAAGGATTAATGCCTAGTGCCAGAGAAACAGTCTGCTGGAGGATACAGAGAACAGCAATAACAGCTGGAGTCAGAGAAGAAACAAGAAAGTGAGGTATTGAGAGGAAGTCTAAGAGGCAGAACAGTTTAGGACTAGATAAAGAAGGAGCTAGAAGCAGGACTAGGCCAGGTTAGCAGACTAAAGCAAGTATAGCCTAGAGACAATAAATACCAGAAAGCCTGGGGTGGTGGCGCACAGCCTTTAATCCAGCACCTAGGGATGGCAGAGCAGGTGGATTTCTGAGTTCTGAGGCCATGCCTAGATCTAACAATGAATTCCAGGACAGCCGGCTATACAGAGAAGCCCTGTCTCGAAAAACCATAAACAAAAAAAACAAATACTCAGAAGAATAAAAAGTACTTTTACACTATGTGACATGGTTAAGTACTATTAACTTTAGGCAGAATGAGATCCTATACTCCATTTTGAAAATCTTACTCACAATTTTGATAATGTGTGCATGCATACACACAAATAGAAGACTCTTATGAACTTAAATATTCCTGCAACATGCATCTTGGCTTTTGATTTTTTTTTTAATATTCACATACATATACTACGATGTAATGGTGATAAAACCAAAGTTTAAATACACAATTCATTTATGCTTCTAATATAACTTATACACATAGTGGACTATAATCTTACCAACATTTTAGTTGCATTTTTTTTTTTTTTTTGTCTATGATATAGCACATGAGATAGCAACATGTTTGGATGTAGAAAGTTTTGGATTTGAGCTGGAAAATAGTCCAGATGTAGAATGCTTTCTTAGCCTGAATAAAACTTTATACTCTACTTCCAAAAGAACAATAAAAATTTTAGATTTTGAAGCATTTCAAATTTCAGAGCTTAGCCTAGTGATGTGAAATATTATTATAAAAGAAAGTAAAATTTAGGCAAAAGATGCACAAAAATATTCAAAGAAAGTAGAGAGAAGAAAAGAAGTTTATGAGTGGAATGTACTAAAACTGAAAACAACTAATGCTTAAAATACCAGATAGACCTCCGGTAAAGCAGATAAAAAAGAGAAAGCAGAGCTAATTAGTGTTAGGAACTGAAAGTAGAACAAATATAAAAGATATGAAAGGTAACAGGGGACTTAAAAATTTTATGTTAATAAATTAGAAACTTTAACTACATGAAAAAAAAAAACCTGTAAATATTATCAAAGCTCAATGAAAAATCATTTGAGTAATCTTGTCATTACTAAAAATTTGAACCAGAGCCACGCAATGGTGGCACACACTTTTAATCCCAGTTAGAGGCAGGCAGATCTCTGAATTCAAGGCCACCCTGGTCTACAGAGCTAGTTCTAGGATAGACAAGGCTACACAAAGAAAACTTATCTTGAAAAAAACAAAATAAAATAAAAATAAAAAAATCAAATCATAATATAAATTGCTCCATAAAGAAAAGCCCTTTTAGTTTCACCAGAAAAGTTTTATCAAAACTTCAAAGGAATGATACCTTGCTTTTAGTTGAACTCTTTCTAAATTGAGAAAATGGAAACACTTTCACATCTCCTTTTATGAGTTAGTATATCACAGGAAATTACAATGATTCCTTGTGTTGTTAAGAGAAGACTTTGAAACTGACAGAAACCAGAAACCTGACGTGGAAGAAACGGCTCAGTGGTTATAAGTAGGTGTTGTCTTACAGAGCAGAGGTACCCAGTCAGATCCCAGCACCCCGATAAAGCACAATCACCTGTAACTTCAGCTCCAGGGGACCCAACAGCCTTTTCTTGCCTCTGTGGGCATTTACCCATGCACATATATACATGCATGCAGATACACACATGTATATGCATAAATAAAAATAAAATAAATCTTAAGAAATAGAAATTACAATGAAAAAGACAACAAATTCTGAACACATACACAATAAAAAGCCACAATTAATTACATTAAATTTACTCTTTAAAAATAAGCAATGCCAGTGAAAGACAGTCAACATAAGAAGTCATAAACTACTGAGTAAAGAGAATGAACAGGAGATATCAGATATAAAAACCTGAATGTGGAAGACATAAGGTTAAGTGCTAACTTACTTACTATATGATAAAATGGTAGATGGAAGCCCAACAGTAAGGAAAAGCAACAAAACAAATGCACTCTTTTTTTTTAATTATTTGATTTTATGTGTATGGCTGCTTTATCTGCATATATATGTACAGTGTGCACGAAGTACCTGTGGAAGCCAGAAAGGGTATCATATCTCCTTGAACTTGAGTTACAGGTGGTTATATGCCATGTGGGAGCTGGGAGTCAAACCCAGATCCTATGGATGAACAGACAGTGCTATCAACCACAGAAACATCTTTCTAGTCACCATATGAACTCTTTACCCTCCAGAAGGTCTGGAAACCAGGCTACCAGATACCTTGGGCAGTGAGCAAAAGGGGAATTAGCAACAGGAAGACTGGCAGAAGTCTACCTAAGGCTAAGCTAAACAAGACATTTGCCTCCTCTTCTCCTTCCTACAGTGATAAAACAGTATAGAGATCTGGTGAGCATAAAACATAACTGGCTGTCCTGAAGTTTCCAGACAGTATCTAAAAAGGAGCTACTACACTAGAGAAGGAGCATAAAGGAAAAGTTATGATCACAAGTACTACATATCCCAGACTGCTTCCTGCATCCACAGCCTAGGTTTCAAACTATGACCATACCCTCCAGGTATGAAAACATAAGCGTTAAGCTATGCTAAGAGAAAAGAACTATAGATATTAGCAAACCGAAGGCTTTAAAAGGGAATTCAATTCATGCAAATCACCACACAAAATCTCCCCCTTGTAAACACAGCCTCTAGCTAACTTTTAATGATTTACACATGAATGCAACCATTTCAAGCCAAGTTTCTACTATGAAAACACCAAAGCAAAACAAACAAAAAGTATCTTGAAAGAAACATTTCAGAAAATAAATATAAAAAGAAAGAAAAGCTGTTGGAGTGATGTTTTTATATACTTAAAATGTGTCTCTGTCCTTCCTTGCCTGCCTAAGGCACCTTCTGATTGGTTAAATTAAAAAGCCTATGATGTATATAGCAAAGGCAGAATAATAAGGTGGGCCATGAGAGCAAAGAGAGGAACTCAGGGAGAGTTAGGAGTCACCAGGACACAGGGGAACAATCAGGCCAGGAAAAAAAACGAGAGGTAACTACCCACCCCTGTGGCAGAACTTAGGTTATTATAAATGGGATAACTGAGTTACGAGTTAGTTGGGAGCAAAACTACTTTAAGGCCCAAAGCTTTTATAAATAAATATAAGTCTCCATGTCATTATTCAGAGCAAGAATGGGTATAGAAAGGACTGTGATTACAAAAACCCAGTAAATTAAGCTACTGAATAGTCCTTTTGATCAGCAAGTTACTCAAGTCAAGTAATACATTCATTCCCAAACGGTATGTTTTCTTACCCATCTTAATTTCATTCACCTCATTTCAAAAAACATAAGGAACTAGGTTTTCTTGTTTTGTTTAAAAGTTTTATAAAATTTTTGTGTATGCATATTTTTGTCTGTAAGTATCCTATATACCACATGTACATAATGCCTGTGAAGACCAGAAGACATTATTGGATCCTCAGAAACTGGAGTTACTGATAGTTATTAGCTACAATATAGGTGCTGAGAATCAAAGTCAGGTTTTCTGCAAGAGTAGTAAATGCTCTTAATGGCTGAGCTGCCTCTCCAGTTCTGTTTGCTTTTGAGGCAACGTCTCACTATACAACCTGACCTGCCCTGAAACTTGCTTTATAGACCAAGTTGGCCTCCAACTCAGGTATCTTTCTGTCTCTGCCTCTTGAATGCTGGGATTAATGGTGTGTACCACCACACCCAGCAAGGTTCATTTTTCTTAATTGTAAAGGTATTTGGGTAAGATTATTTAAATCACAGTATTGTGAATTCAGACGATGCAATGATAAGAATTTAGACACTTAGTGTCTAAGATACACAAAGTATCATATAAGTATTTGATGATACTATGGTTATAGTCTTTATAAATGCCATTTATAAAGGATAATATATCTTTCAAATGTAAACATAAGCCAAGTTATCTAACCATCCATCAAGTGCATATATCTATTTTGTCCTTCACTCAGCATCTTCACTTTATATCCACACACAGTGTGAACTAATCATTCTCAATTATCAAACAACAAAACCAAACACCCTCCCCTGCCCTTCTGTGCTTGCTCCTTCCTTGTCTTGGATATTCTTTGCCCAGAGCATTCCAAGGCTCAACCCATATTATTATTCACATTTGTTCAAACCTTCAGAATGAAGATTTCCCCAAGCATCTTGTTAAGAGGGTTTAACTTCCACTGTCTTACCCATAACTGTTCCAATCTTACAGCATTGGTCATTACTTGTCACTATATTTGTTTCCTTGCTTAGTAACTATCTCTACAAAAATTCAAGATTCAGAAAAGCATGGGCTTTGCCAGTTCACAAAAGTTATTTCTAATGTTTAAAGCTGCTTGGCAAATAGTAGGGGCTGAATAAGCATTACTGAATAGATTAATAGAGTGAGAAGATTAAAGTCCTCCAAATTCCTTGATATTAATTCTACTTTAAAGTAAGGATATGGTTAAAAATGGAAGTTTCTTAGTTATATACTCTTCTAAATCCCTTAAACATACGTTAAAACCAGGTGTGGTGGTGCACTCCTTTAATCTCACAGAGGGAGATGGATCTCTGTGAGTTCTAGGCCAGCTGGGAGTATGCCATGAGTTCCAGATTATTTACACCTGTACAGTGAAACACTGCCTAAAAAAAAACAAAACAAAAACAAAATATTTTTCCTTACAATCCTCCCCCCACAATACTACTACTAATATGCATCATATCCACAAAATATGAGTGTATCAACTGTTTCAGAGTGACTTTCAAAATGCTTTCTTTAGAGTAAAGCACCAAGAAATACAGAGAAATATTCTGTATAACCTAGAGTAAAAAGAAATTCTTTTCAACAGCAAACCGTTAGGTTCTGAACTAAGAGCAAGTGTGTGTGAAGCACGCAGGACAGTGGCCAGCAAACAGACCTGCTTCCTACCTATCAGCTTCGTGTGGAGTCTGGTGGGAAGAGACAGACGGTAATCTTGCAAGAACTAACCTTGTGATTACAAATTCAGAAAGTGCTATGAAATAACAGCAAATATCTGCAAAATGAGTAAAGATTCATAGTATAGGGAATTAATACTTTAAGAGGAACTGACAGTGTGAGAAGCAGACATTAAAAAGGGAACAAAGCATGAATGGTCTTGAAAGGAAGTTAGAATGTGATGAAAGCAAAGGATGCTTTGCCAAGTTTTGTAGAAAGGGAAGAGAAAGTTGTGAGTGAATGAGGAAGCATAAGAAGGGCAGTTCAAAAGTCAGGAAGAAATATGCTTGCACTGCTGAAATGAGGAGACATGAGCTGTCTATCAATAATGCTATGACTAAGATTTACAAGTAGGTTAAGACAAACATCTGTTGATTAAATGACCACAGTTAGAGAAATTTCCTCAAATAATCCCTGCCTCTTAACTGCAATCTCTAGGCCAGAAAATGAAAAATCATCAGATGTTTGCCTTGGGAATCTACTAAGTACCCTACACACACACACACACAACACACACACACCACAAAATCATCAGATGTTTGCCTTGGGAATCTACTAAGTACCCTACAGACACCACACACAACACACACACACACACACACACACAAACACACACCGTTTCCTTCTAGTACAGTATTGTTACTAAACAAAAATAGAGCAAACTGGGTATGGTAGCACACATCTGTAATCCAAGCACTCAGGACGGTAAAGGACAAAATCTGAACTATTCTGGGCTAAGAAGTTCCAGATCGGCCCAGGTTATATGGTGAAGTAAGACCAATTGCAGTAAATAAATAAATTTAAAAACTTGAGCTATGGACTCTAGGTATGACTCAACGAAAAGCCCTTGCCTAGCACGTGAGACCACGCAGACTCGAGTTAGTTAGCACACAGGAACATTTATCTCGCTGGCCTTGGTGTCTGTTGCCTCACTTTCTAGATACATGGAGTTCACAGGATTTTATAAACCATGTAGTTTCTCTGAAATTAAATTACTGTTAAAATCTATTTGCCTGTGGTTTATAACACACCTGGTCTCCAGTGTTTTATGTGCTGCACTAACAGACTTTGACATTTTAACAGGAATTCAGACAACTGAATCATTATTTCTATGGCTAGACTTTGAAAGTTAGATTATGATTAGAATGACTGTAAGATTCCTCTTCACCACTTATTTCGGGGGGTGGGGTGGGCGGAGAAGGTTCAAGACAGGGTTTCTTTGTGTAGCCCTGGCTGTCCTGGAACTTGCTCTGTAGACGAGGCTGGCCTTAAACTCAGAGATCCACCTGCCTCTGTCTCCTAAGTGCTAGGATTAAAGTTGTACACCACCACAGCGCAGCCTCTTTCCCTCTTTTTAATTATAAATTTTGACTATTTCACTGAAATATTACAAATATTTTTAGTAACACAGATTAGAGTTTAAAGTTATACATAATTTCTTTCTATGATAATTGCATTGAAGTACCTTTTTAAGATTTCACTTTTCTGTTTATTAAGAATAGAATAGGGACGGCTCAGTGGTTAAGAGCACTGGCTGCTCTTCCAGAGATGCTGAGTTCAATTCTCAGCACCCAGATGGTGGCTCATGATTGTCTATGGGATCCAATGCCCTCTTCTGAGGAGCAAATGTACATGTAAACAAAACATAGCTTGAGAGATGTTTCTACTTCCCCTTGACAAAAAACAAAAAACCAAACAAAACAATTATGTACCTACATATGATTAACTTGAAATGATGTTTCTTTTTTGTTAAAGCAAAGCATAGAATTAATATTAAATCTGGCGGTTGATCATAAATGCTTTTACACAGTCAAATAAGGTGAAGCAGAGCATCTTAACTCACAAGGTACTTTGATGACTATGGCTGATAACACTAAGAAATTAGTCTTATTTCTTTCATTACCAGAAATCTACCTTCGTGATTCTCTTCTATTTAATAAGAATACTGGTTAATGTTTACTGAACATCTACTAAATGTGAGACTTCATGCTATTTTATATACATTCCTTCATTTAATCCTTATATGTTTATAACATAGATATTATTACTCTATGCACTTTACAGATAAAAAATCAGAGGCATGAAAGTTAACATACATGCATATGACTAGTAAATGGGGTTTGAACCCAAGGCTACTGATTTCTAAAACCTGTGCTCTTAGTGATTATACTAGAATACAAGCTATGCTCGCCTGTATTCTCTGTTCTTTCTTTGCCTGTTGTTGAGCTTTTAAACCATGTTTCCACCCTGTTGTCTGCATCTACCAGCAGTTCCACCTCTCAGAATCTCATCAATCATTCATCTGACAATGCCAAGACAAATAACAGATGAATGGTAGTCCCTACCACATAAGGTTATTAATACTCTAAACAAAAGCTTTGGTACTGTTACATTTGGATCTGGGTTATGTCCCAAATGTTCATGTTCAAAGCTTAGTCTTTCTCTAGCCTGTGGCACTATTGGGAGATGATAAAACATTTAGGAGGTGTGGCCTAGTTGGAGGAAGTGAGGTTACTAAAGGTGTGGTCTTGAAAGGGCTAGGGCAATCCTGGCCCCTTTTTCCCTCTGCTTATTGGTCAGCATAATATAGAAGCTTCTTCCTGTGTTATGTATTCATGACTTCGATACTCTGTCCAGCAACAAGAATCAAAATAATGGAGATGCAACCTTTGAAACCATGAGTCAAAGTAAACTTTACTCCTTTTAAGTTTATTTTCTCTGGTACTTTGTCAGAGATAAAAAAACTAACATAGGTACAGAATGTTGCACATAATAAACCATCAGTAATTCTGACCCAATGCTATAGTAAGGCAACTGCTTTACTTACATTGTTCTATTCCCATATAAAACTCTAAGAGAAGGTACTATTTATTTTATTGCTCTTTTACAAAAGATGAAAATTAGCTAAGAGTAAACTGCTAGGCATAGTAAGTGACAAAGCTTTTATCACCTCAAAGGAGAGGAAATCATGAAAGAGGGAGTAATTCCATGGTAAGACAGGAAGCCGGAGCACTAGGAGAGGCCAGGCCAAGCTCACTTGTAACAAACTTCTAGCTAAAAAGTCTCATGACACCTATGTTGGCATGCTGAGAACCAAGATTCTAACTTATGAACCTGTGGTGATGAAGCAAAGCTATGACAAATGAGATGAGATGTATAAAGTGCTTAAAATGGCACCCGGTGTTGGTGTTGGAACTGGCTTGGCAGATTGCCTCTGAACTCAGTGATGTCAACCTTAGGTGACAGGAACCCCCACCCCCAATCTGTTGTCATGGCAATCGCATAGTCCACTTCCCATCTCTACCTGTGAGTGGTTAGTTACATCACAACCTAAATAAAAGGCAGACCCTTCCTGACCTTCATCCCTTTTTCTTTTCTCCCTTTCCCCCTTTGTCTCCATTACCCCCTTTTTGCCCCTGACCCCACAATAAACCTCTGCTACGTGGAACTGCACTGGCCTGGTGTGGTCTGTCTAGACGCAAGGCACGATTCCAACACAACACCCAGCACAGAGCCATTAAGAGAGAAACAATCAGTTCCACAAAACTGAAACACAGATTGTATAATACGGTAACAACAATAAACTTACTTAAGGATATCTGAGGAGGTAATGAACAAGGTCTACATAAGACTTTGAAAGGATCTTCAAAATAAAATCGCAGGATCTGATATATGACCAATATTCAGTAATACTTTTAGAACATTAACAAGTAACATAGCTACATTGTGGAATAAGTTAAATACAGCAAGGAACAAATAAGAAAGCTGATGACAGAATTTGCTGTCTAGCTGACAAAGCCTACAACCTTCACAGCTGGCTTCCAGTGTTAACAAATAACTTCTAACCTTGATTCTTTACATGCTTGTATATTGTACAGATCACCTACCCTAAACTGTGCCAGCATTAGTCTATGTAACGGTGGCATATGGAAAAAGTGACAGTATGTGATGTCTAAGGTTAGCTTATTAGAAACTGACAGTTTCCATCTTCACATATCTTGCTTCTAGAATAGGGAGAACAAGCTGCCATATAATAATCAGCTATGGAGAGTCCCATACAGCAAAGCAGTAAAGCCTCTCTGGCCATCAGCCAATGCCAACAGCCATGGAAGTAAACCTCGAAGCCAATTCTCAAATTCCAGTAAAGCCATAAGCTAGCTGACTGTGAAGCTGGCTGGCAACTTCAAGATCTCTCACAAGAAAACAGGAGCCAAAACCACACAGCTATGGTGCTTCCTGACCTTCAGAAATTCATATGATAATAAATGTTTGCTGTTTTAATTGCCAACAGATAACTAATACCCCAGCCAATAACTAATACAGCTAAAATTTGATTCTTAAAAACACTATGAAGAAAGATGTAAAACGCTGGTATTTTTCTCTGTAGCACTGTTGCTACCCAGCACTCAGGGAGCAGCTTTCTCCAGATCAGGCAAGCTGCATCATGACATTACTTATCTGCTTAAACTAACTGTCAACATAATTGATCTCTACACATTTGCTGCTTTGGTACCTAATCCTGTGAAGGAAACCAGATTCTCACTGTCAGTAAAGTTAGTGTGAATCTCATCAAATAAACAATACTGTCAGAAAAATGGAAGCTCTAAGGGGATTCTAAATGACCTTCCATAATTAGCATGCATTTCTAAAGCAAGCACAAACTCCTCCCGAGATTAAAGGATGTCAAGACTATTCAGACAAAATGCTCCTAGAAGAGACCTGATTGCCTAAGTAAAAGTGAAGCCTCCTGTGCTGGTAGAAAAACTAACAATGGGAAGCTATGGCAGGAATTGCTATTGTTTGCTGGGTGTTCTAAGGAATACTATTGAATCTACATTACAGGAAATGTTTTTGTACTATCCTAAACCAACTTCTAAGACTGTTTTGCCTCACAAAAGGAAACTAGGATAGAAAATAGAAAACTTCTGGCCTTGGCCTTTCTCCTAGTTCTTGTCCATTTATTTCTCCTGTCATTTAATAGTGATGTTCCTCTAGACACTGCAAATATATATACTACTAGAGCTGCTGTCGTGACTTTAACAATATCTATATATTTCCAAATATACATTTAGGACTAAAATAGTCTTTCAGATTCTGGGTCCACATTTCAAGTTTGATACTAAAGAATCCCATGTGAATATATCACAAGTGTCTCATTTATAACACGCCCAAACATGAACAAGAACACTCATTCCCTTTACCACTAACCAGCTCTGATTCTGACCCTACTGTTAGGGTAGCTATGTTATCAATCACCTGATCGCCGATCTCTCTACACACTATGAGAATGAGAATCATCCTTAGTAATCCTTGATTTCATTCAGGCTTCTAAACTCTTTTTTTATTTTTTATTATTTATTTATTTATTTATTTATTTATTTATTTATTTATTTTTGAGACAGGGTTTCTCTGTATAGCCCTTGGCTGTCCTAGAACTCACTCAGTAGACCAGGCTGGCCTCAAACTCAAAAATCCACCTGCCTCTGCCTCCCAAGTGCTGGATTAAAGGCATGTGCCACCACTGCCGAGCCACTTCTAATCTCTTGATTCATTCCTTTAGCATATTTATGTCTCTGTATTTAAAACTGGCTTCCTGTGGATTGCATAAAGTAGGCTTTGCTTTTTATCTACTATGACAAGATTATTTTAGACTTATTCTATGTATATTAGTATTTTGCCTGCATTTATGTATGAGCACCATGTTTGGTATCAGATGTCTGCAGAGGTCAGAAAAAAGGCATACAATTCCCTCAAATTGGAGTTACAGATTACTGTAAGCCACTATGTGGGTGCCAAGAACTGAACAACCATGTGGGTCCTCTGGAAGAGCTGTACTGCTCTTAACCACTTAGCCATCTTTCCAGTTCCTGTTCTGTTAAGATTTTAATTGGGCTGCTCTTAGACTATCAGCATTCAGGCATAGTTACTGATAGTATCTTGTTTTATCCCACCTATTCTTTGGTTCCTTTGGGCAAAGGCACACACACAAAAGAAACTTAATCTAGACATAAAATTTTAACAAAACTGAATTCACCTAGGGTGGTCACATACACACACTTTTAAAATTTTTAAAATTATGTCATCACCAGATTCCACATTATTCACTAGTAATTTTGAATTGTTTCATTTAAGTACACTCTATGTTTTATGATATACTTATTTAAGGCTCATCCAGTGGCAAAAATTCTTGTCAGATTCATCTCCAGTGGTACCATGAGGTGCTCCCTGAAAAGCCCTTTAAAAAATTATTATTATTTACTTATGTGTATATATGCATGTATCTGTGCCTGAGGTCAGAGGCATCCCCTGGAGACAGAGTTATAAGCAGTTTGAGCTGTCTGATATGAATGCTGGGAATTGCACTTGGGTCTTCTATAAGAACAATACATGTTCTTAACTACTAAGCTATCTCTCTAGGGCCTGAGAAGCCCTTTCTATAATACAAAGCAAGGGAACAGGACCTAACACTCTCCTTTAAATTGTACATTTTCCATAGCTTTTTACCACTTCTGATCCCAGACTGTTTAATATTTTACTGAGTTCATAGTGAATCTGAATGATTTTTAACTCTTTTGAGACAATAAAGCATACTTTCCCACTTTCTAAAAGAATCTAAATGTGTACTCATAAAAAGAAAAGCACATGACTATAAACCATAAAATTATGTAAGTATAATTTTTATGCAGTTCTACAGGTGAAAATATTTCACAGGCAGCATTTTGGACATATCCACAATAGGTACTAAGCCCTATTAACATGCATTTTCACATCATATATTAACTCATTCTCTTCTCATAGTGTTTAGAAAAAATAGTAGTTAAAAACCACTTTGAGAAATTCATGCTAAGACACAGTTTAAAAGATGCATTAGAAGCAGGAGAATTTCTGTGAGTTTGAGACTAGCCAGGTCTATGTAAGAAGTTCTAAGACAGCCAGAGCTAAGTAGAAAGACTTTGTATTGAAAAGAAGGAAAAAAGGGAGGGAGGAGAGGAAGGAGGGAAGGAAGAAAGGAGGAAGGGAAAAAAAAGAAAAAAAGTGGTTATTTCTAAGATCATACGCAAAACACAGCGTTCCCTTATCCCCTTATATGCATGGAGGCACATGTGCCTGTATTCAAACACATACATAATATACATGCATATACAAAGTAATTTAAAAAAAATTCATTCTCAGGGAAAAGCAAACATACAATGGAAAATATCATGCTAAGCAATTCAGTGAATCAGAGAACGGTAAAGTCACAGGTTCAGGCAGTTCAACGTGGTCAAGGAATGATCATATCAGAACAGGAAGGCCAGGGGGTTGTTTCTAAAAGGCAAACAGAATCAGAATGTTGATATAAAATTAGACTATCATGTTATCATGGAGAAGGGACATGGAGGATACTAATACAAAATACTGAGTGCTGGGCTAGAGCAATGGATCAGTGGTTAAGAGCACTGAATGTTCTTCCAGTGGACCTGAGTTCAGTTCTCAGCACCCACATGTCAACTCACAACTGTTTATAACTCCAAAATCTGACACCCTCACACAGACATGCATGCAGGGAAAACACTAATGAACATAAAATAAAAATAAATTATATAAAACAAAGTTAAAAAAAGAAGAAAAAAGATTCTGAGTGTTCACTCAAGCATAGCTGGGACAGAATATAGTTAATAAATGCTATAGATGACGCTGGTGTCAGGGAAATTGTGCACAGATCACAGTGGGGTAACTTGCAGCAACATGGTATAGCCAAATCACCAAAGAGCAAAAGAGAAAAACTTAATGATTAAACAGGGAGAAGTCACGAGAGATCTGACTTGTAAAGAAACTATTAACATGGAGTGATTTGTGGGGTTATGGTAAGGGGAAAGAGGGTCTCTACATAGCCCTGAGTGTCCTGGAATTCACTTCTTTGAAGTATTAATAGTTTGATAAACATTGTAAGGGCCTTTCTTCATTTATGAGATGTCATTTAAAACAGAACTCTGAAGTAGATATGCTGAATTTATCAAGTGGAAATGCTATTTAAAATTTTCTGCTGGGCAATGGTGGTGCAGGCCTTTAATCCCAGCACAGAGGAAAATCTCTGAGTTTGAGGCCAGCATGGTCCACAGAGTAAACAAGGACAGCCAGAGCTACACAGAGAAACTTGTCTCAGAAAACAAAGCAAAGCAAAGCAAAGCAAAGCAAAGCAAAGCAAAGAAAGCAAAGCAAAGCAAAACAAAACAAAACAAAAGAAATTTCCAGCCAGGGGTGTGGTGCCACCTTTATTCCCAGCACTAAGGAGGCAGGGGTAGGTGAATCTGAGTTCAAGGGCAGCCTGGCCCACTACAGAAAAACCCTATCTCAAAACAAAACAAACTTGTGCTAGAAATTTCCAATTGCTGTGAAAATATTTAGGAGAGAAACTGGATGAATTTATGAGATAAAACTGAAAAATAAATTGGAACAGCCTTTCACAGTGATAGGCCAGCTAAAGTTAATTTCCTGAGATATGCATAAACCACAGTTTTATTTCACGTCTGTTCCAACTTTCTCTTGTCCACAAAACTGTTTCTGAGCTTTCTTCATGAGCAATAAGAGTGGTTTTTACATGTCCACAAAATGTTTACTTGCTGACCTCATCCCCAATACAGAATCCGACTTTGTTTTCTTCAGTGCTGCTCCCAGCACCTGGAAAAGCAGCTGGCACACTACTGGCACTGAGTCAACTGATGCTGAATAAACAAAATCAGTGAACAGATGAAGAGAACATAAGCAGGAAAGGTTATTTTTTGTTTTGTTTTGTTATTTTATGGTGCTGGGGATGGGCCTTGGGCGCTGAGCAACACCCTTAGCCAGGCAGGAAAGGCTTTTTAAGTACACGTCCTGTTTTCCTATGTATGCCGTCAGGACAACAACCCAGCAACCTTTATTGGTCAGGTCAAAAGGCCCACTTGTGTTTAACTGAAACAACAAAAGGCCAGGCTCTGGCAGCATCTCTCCTTCCTCTCCTTTGTTTTTAGCCTGTCTGAGGCCATGCTGGCAACATCTGGTATTGATAGGAAACCCTCGGTTTTCCTAAGAATTGGAATCTGTTGATTAAAGTAATTGTAGTGTCAGACTAATAAAAGTGCTCACGGGCATTTTGCTGTGACTTGGGATGACCAATGACTCAGAGCCTCACCAACACTCCTAAGCCTTGGAGGGCTGCCATCTGTAAGGAGCTAATCTCTTTCCCTGAGTCCAAGTGGATTAAGAGCCCAAATGCCTAAAGTCAAATTATGTTTCTGGTTTTAATTATATCTGCATCAGAGTTCATATAATTAGATCTTAAAAACATGTCATCTATTTAAAAATGCAATGTTCACTCACTTTCATTTTTGAAGGTAAAAACTTTTTGGTTTTTTTTGTTTGTTTGTTTGTTTTGTTTTGTTTTTCGAGACAGGGTTTGTCTGTATAGCCCTGGCTGTCCTGGAACTCACTCTGTAAACCTCTGGCAGGCCTCGAACTCAGAAATCCACCTGCCTCTGCCTCCCAAGTGCTGGGATTAAAGGCGTGTGCCACCACTGCCCAGTTTGGCTGCTTCCTTCTACAAACTAACTTTACCTTCATTGTTTGGGATTGAAGATGTGTACTAAGGGCATGTCTGTATTCCAGCCAGAGTAGCCATGTTGCTGGATTAAAATTCCTCTACACTCCACACTACAGCTTTATTTTATGTATGAATGTTTTTTGCCTGCATGTATGTAGGTGAATCACATGCATGTTTAGTGCCCTCAGAGGGCAGAAGTTGGCATCATCCCTGGAAATGGAGTTACTGATGATAGTGAGTTCTAACAAATCCAAATCAGGTCCTCTGGAAGAATAAGTGATTCTAAGTTTGAGCCTTCTCTCTGGGCCCAGAAGTCACTTTTTAAGGGAGTACTTTATTGAAATTATTGACATAATCAGAGTTTGTTTTGCTATAAAGAATAGTTGAGGCCGGGCGGTGGTGGCGCACGCCTTTAATACCAGCACTTGGGAGGCAGAGGCAGGCGGATTTCTGAGTTCGAGGCCAGCCTGGTCTACAGAGTGAGTTCCAGGACAGCCAGGGCTACACAGAGAAACCCTGTCTCGAAAAACCAAAAAAAAAAAAAAAAAAAAAAAAAAGAATAGTTGATGTTACTTTTTTTCCTCAGTAACCATTTAAATCTATGTCCTTTTTTTTCTTTCTGTCTGTCTCTGTCTCTCTTTCTTTTTCTTTTTTTGTGAGAGTCTCATGCAGCCCAAGCTGGCTTTAAACTCATTATGCAGCCAAGGCTGACTCTGAGCTTCCATGTTTTACTCCCACCTCCAAGTGCTGGGATTACAGATATGCAGCAGTGTGCCCAGTTCAGTTCTCCACTCATCTGAAATACTCAAATTACATTAAATTACTCCAGATTCCAGATCTTTAGGGTCCAATTCTTAGTTCAACTCACAATAAAATGCAAAGTAGACAAGATTCTACTTTTGATTTATTAAAAATCTGATAATTCATCATTTAGATTAAGGTACTATTAGTATTCAACACAAATTAGGAGGGGAGAAAACTTTGTCTTAGAAATGAAACAGCTAGATTATATAATTGCATACATTTTCAAGAGGTGGACTAAGTTAAAGGACATGTACTAAAAGTCTACTGGAATTTTTAGAGTGGCATTTTACTTAGAGATTCACTGTGTGACAACTGTCTCCCACCTACCGGAGTGTCCTCCAAGCCTTAAGTCAGTGCAGCCTGCTTTGTTTTTTCCGACATCCCAGTATGTCTTTTAGCTTCACTCCTTAAGTATTTGCTGTTGTTGTTCTAAATGAGTTTTCTTTTATAATTTACAGCTCTTTTTTCCCCCTGTTATTTGGAGACATGATTTCTCTGTGTATTCTTTACTTGAGCTTGGATCTAAATTTCCAATTCTCTATCAGGAAAAAGAACAACTGGAGTCTATATGATATGCCAGGGAACTAGGATTGCAGTTCCAGCTCTAGCAATAAACAACCATGGCTGAAGAATTTGCTTCTCACAAATGGCTTCTTCAACTGTGATTGAGTGACTTAAGCAATTGAACTTAATGGGGAGGGGGTGAGAACAACAGGATAGCACTCTTATGCTTAAGCAGACTGCTCTCAGCTTCTAGACGAAGTTCTATTACAACATTAGAGAGTTCTTTTTTTTTTTTTTTAAGAGAGTTCTAACTAGTCCAATGTGTGAGGTGCTCAGTAACTCAAATACTCAATTCTTCTCATAAGGCAAGTCTCCGGCTACTCTAAGACTGGTTTCTGGAACCCATGCTCACAACTAACAGAGTGTATACATGGCATCACTTAGGGCCGTTTCTTCTTCTGGCATGCATGAAGCACAGGAACTTTTATCTGCTCGCTAAAAAGTAATGAAAAGATGCTCATTGCTCTGTCATCTCACAACTTAACCTGTATCTGAAAGATTAGGATACTGTGGCTTACTGCATTTATATTAGATTTTTTTGTTTGTTTGTTTTTTTGAGGTGTGTGTGTGAGTGTGTGTCTTTTAAAAATCAAAATTTATTTCACTTCATTTTGTTCTAAAAACCATGTATTAAGACAGAAGGGCCTGGATAGGATAGATTTTGTCCAAAGTAAAAGTCCAAATTTAAGAACCAAAAATCCTTTTATTTCAAGATTTATTTCCATTATGCACGTACAGAACGTATTTTTTTTTTCACTTGACAAACATGTATAAGGAACTAACTGGGTTCAGTACTTATAAAGTAGGGCCTGTTTCAGTTTGGGCTTGCCATCCTCCACCCACTGTGCAATCCTAAGAAACCATAACTCTAAATTCAAGTTTCTTCATTTGCAATTTTTTCTTTTTGAAATTTTAAAACAGAAAGCTAAGATAAAAATGATTCTAGAGATCTAATTCAATATTGACTTTTTACAACTTTCAAAACTATAACAGAAATTAAATTACTTGATAAAAGTTGGATTTTTAGTACCAAAGATTAAAAACCAGGTCACTAAGAATCTAGTTTAATTGGTCTTTCCACTATTTACTTCTTCCAAAGTAGTTGAAAGATTTTTTTGAAAGCTGCAACCCATTCTGTCATCATTTACTAGAATTTCATTATCAAATTAAACCCTTGTGTCCCAAGGCATTCCCTGTACTACTCTAATAAGAATTTAGGGTGGGACTAGATTATTTAGTATTCCTCAAAGAATAAATAATTTTCTGTATATTTAGACGTGAAAGCTATTTGGATTGTACTAATGGGACTACACAAGGACTAATTATTGTGAACACTGGCTCTAGAGCTTTCAAGACATGCTTGGAGAAGTTCCTTTGTTTTCTGAGATAAGATGATCGCCTGTGTAGTTGCTTGAACTGATTATGTAGCCCCTAGGCTGCTTTCAAACATTCCATCTTCCTACCTTAGCCAGTGGCGTGCTGAAATTAGAGACATAAACCACAAGACTGGTTTTTTTTTTTTTCCCCTCAGAGACCTCATAGCCTCAAGGTCTGGGGTGTGGGGGTGGGGTAGGGAGGATGGTGGTGCAGAGAGGTCATCACCCTCCGAAAGGCCAGGGCTCTTACTGCTATCTCTTGGTTCAGCTACTCCCCTCCCCCATCTCTGCTTCAGACTTCCTGTGGTTCTACCAGGGTCTCACTAAATTAACTGGCTGGGATTAGGAGTGCTGGAATGAGTCTGCCTTTCCCTGTAAGAATGTAGCTCCTGCTGATTTACTGGGTATAATAAGAACTTCTACTTGGCCATTTATTCTTTCTCTTACACATTTTTTTTCCTTTTGTTACCTCTTCCTCTCTGTGGTACACATTTCTTGTCCAGACTAGTTTCAAAATTACAAATTCTTAAACATTAAGGATAAAAAGTGACTTCCTGGTACCAAAGAGTGAGAAAGCAAACGTGGCACCTTAAACATTCAAAGAATTCAAGGAATCTGAAGCAAATAAGAAGCAGAAGGGAACTTTGTGGAGCCTAATTCCTGTCTTTTACTGCCAGTGAGCCAGACTCCCCATAGGAGTGACGGGACAACACTGGAGAGGAAGTGCTGGCTCTCTGCTGGAAGCTCTCCCCACTACATTTTCATACTCCCCCAGCTTAGAAAAGGATATATCGTCTCCTTTTATTGCCTACAGCACAATTCTTTATTCACACATAAAGAATTTACACTAGTAAACGGACAGTCAAGATTTTTCTATAGAGAAAAAACTTCAAAAGTTTCAGAGATTATATGCAGATATTTTTGGAGAACATCTAACAAGGCTTGCAGATCCTCCTTCAGATCTGTTATGTGTTTTGAGTCATGGTGTTTCAGAGTCTCAGAAAGGTATGATGAAAACAGGGCCCAAGGAAGGAGATTTCAAGGTCACTGGAGTCAGATTCTTTGCACTAAAATGTTAAGCTTTACTCTAGCACTGAACCATATACAGTTAATCTACCAACTGATATGTTTAGCCAGAATCACTGTTTGACATTTGGTGCTTTCCCTAAAACGAAGCTAACAAGCAATGTCCTTTTGTAACTAAGTGTTTTTGTCAACAGGAAAGGACACACATGGACTTTCCTGGGTACTCTTCTGGCTCTGTTTATTACATAGAGGCAACACATATACATTTTTAAAATAAAATGTATCAGATTCCTGTCATCACATACCTTCCTTTGTGTCTTAGACTACCATATGGTTTTTATTTTTCCACTGTATAAATAATTTATTTAAGAATTTCATTAACATTTATTGCATTTAAACTGAGTAATTTTTAGAATGAATTTGTTTAGAATGGTGTTGCTTACGCTTCTCATTTTTAGAGTTTCATCTAATCATTTGCTGGGATGCTGGAGACTTAGCACAGGGCCTCCTGCATGTTGAGGGTGGAAATCCAACATGGAGTGACATTCTAGCCTTCAGATCTTAAAGTAGTAATTCTTTTTTAAAGTTTTTTTTTTTTTTTTTTTCCTGTGTGAGTATTTTGCCTTCTTGTATGTTTATGCACTAAGTGCATGCAGTGCCTGTAGAGTCAGAAAAGGGTATTGGGACTGGAGTTACAGACAGTAGTGAGCTGCCATGTAGTGCTGACCATTAAACCTGGGTCCTCTGAAAGAGCAGGAAGTACTCCTAACTGCTAAGCCATCTTTCCAGCATGCCCATCTAGGTACAAGGATTAAAGGCATGTACTACCACACCCAGCAAATTATTAACCCTTTACACAGACTTTCCTTTACAACTCTTTTTCACTAAGGTATAATCTACATATCACAACATCCTAAAAATCAGCTGACAGTAATTTTACTTACTTATTTTAAAGGTCTATTCATTTATTTTTATGTGTATAACTGCTGGCCTGCATGTATGCATGTATATCACATTCATACCTGATGTGGCCAGAAGAGGCTGGAATTGGAGTTATGAGTGTTTGCATACGACCCCATGTGGGTACTGACAATTAATCCTGGATCCACTGCAGGGATAGACGTGCTCTTAACCACTGAGTCATCCCTCCAGGCCCAGTATATTTATTTTGAATCTTGTAATTCACTTTAAATTCTTCTTGGAAACAAGAGAATAAGTGAATAGGTTGGCAGAAGGTAACTGAAAGACAGCAACACTAGTAATTAGGAGATAAAGTGCCTGAGTATATTTTACGATGTGGCAGTAAAAATGAAGAGGCAAAACAAAATTGATATCAGTAGCAAACCAGAAATATGCACTACGAAAAGAACTGAAAGCAGTGGGTGGGCTAGAGAAATGGCTCACAGGGTAAGCCTCAGGTATGGCAGGCTGTGCCATAGGTTTGCACTGGTTTGCATCAAAGCAATGCAAAGAAATTCAGACCCTCAATCTTTACGGCCTATAATACTGTATTATTTAATCATAGATGAATTCCTAATCAAAATAATAAAAAGATTACAATTCACCATCAAAGCTGATGCGCATTAGAGTAATCCAAATTTAAAAGGTGTAGAATACATGACTACACCTTAATACTTAAACTATGGGTTCTATAGAGAAACTTGCTCTTAAATGCCTTCATTGACCCCAAATGAAGAGTTTCAGCCCAAATTTAGAGATGAAAGTAAGATCTGAAATATATCCCAACACACAGCCAGCATGTGAGAGAACCTAAATTTAGGCAAGCAGTATAACTTTGATTCTCAGCTGTAAGTTATTTCAATTAATTTAGAAGGGGAAAAGCCCTTTTTAAAAAGTACATTTTCTCATTATGCTTATATTAAGTTATGGGCAAAAAGATTGATACTGCACTAAAAAGCAAACGTTTTAGGGTACTGTTCTCACTACTGAGCTATAATCCCCCAGGAAAAAAACAAACATACTTAATGTAGTCTTTGATGTATTAAAAATTGAAATAGCTCTAGAAAATTAGTTTGAAAGAAAAATGTTAGAACATTATTTATCAAAACCTAAGAGATCTAGGATTAAAGCTACTCACAATCATGCCAATTAAGTTAAATGTTGAAGAGCAATTAAAAAAAACCAACCAGATACTAAGATTAGCAGGACTGCCTACCTGTGTCAAAGCCTTTATATAAACTCTTAAGGTTCTGTCTTCAGTGATTAAACAGTTCTTTAAAAACTCATCGCTAAGAATTTCAATTTATAAATATGCACCCATCTGCATTTATTTCTTTAAAGAAGGTAATATTCCAACTACAAAAGAAATAGGAGAGAATTGCCTTATGCTGATGTATTTCTTTCTCTTAGTTGTTACTAACTAAAGCAAAACAAACCACTTAAGAGAAGTTGTCAGAATCCCCGGAAATCATTTCGGCATAAAAAGAGTTAACGCCCAACTCAGCTGGACAGCCAGTGACCATTTGCAAGCCTCCTAGGTACATTCCCAGCAGACACATTATCAGATTAAAGGAACTGCAAACAACTGGGTTGAAGCCTTCCTTTGTCCAAACCCAGCCTCTTCTTCCTGTGATGTCATATTACAAATCTGGGAAGCCTTTCTTGCTCACTTCAGAGACAGCCCATCTCACAATACAGCTGGCAACCTCCGAAAGGCCTCCATTCAGCAAGAGCTAACATGCTTAGGAATTTATCTGAGATCCTCTAAAAGACTGCCTATCGCCATCTAGAATCAGCGTAGAAATACGAAGTCTGAGAATAAAAAGAAGGAAGAAGTACCTGAGGACGAAAGACGGCGAGTGTTAAAGACTGAAGCAAGACTGGTAACTTATGGCTAACATTCTGAACGTAAAGACATTTTAATTTTGGAATATTCACCTTGACATCTGAAGTACAAGTTTACATGAGGACTGGTCGCGTTCAACTTGGAACAGTTTTTCCTTACGCTTGCAGCTTTATGGGTTGGCTTCCTTGACTGCATTTTCTGTCAGTTAACTAAACTCTGGACTCATGGATTTTCTAGATCAGAAAACCAGACTATTTTCCTGAAGAATCTACTAGAAACTTTTAAGCAACACATTTCATGTTTCCTTTGAAGAGTTCCGAGAAGAAAGCATTTATAAGAACAGTAAAAGAAACAAATAATTTGCAAATAAATCGGCTGTTGCTGTGACCACATCTGAATACCAAAGGCGATCGATCGCTGCAGACAAAAGGACTCCTGTAAGCTGTACCGCCTGACAATGGTAAGCTCCAATGGCTCCCACTGCCCTTACGACGACTCCTTTAAGTACACTTTGTATGGGTGCATGTTCAGCATGGTATTTGTGCTTGGGCTGATATCCAACTGTGTTGCGATATATATTTTCATCTGTGCCCTCAAAGTGAGAAATGAAACTACAACATACATGATTAACCTGGCAATGTCTGATTTACTTTTCGTCTTTACTTTGCCATTTCGGATTTTTTACTTTGCAACACGGAATTGGCCATTCGGAGATCTGCTCTGTAAGATTTCAGTAATGTTGTTTTACACCAATATGTATGGAAGCATTCTGTTCTTAACCTGTATCAGTGTAGATCGATTTCTGGCAATTGTCTACCCATTTAAGTCGAAGACTTTAAGAACTAAACGAAATGCAAAGATTGTTTGCACTGCAGTGTGGTTCACCGTGATGGGAGGAAGCGCGCCTGCAGTTTTCTTTCAGTCGACCCACTCTCAGGGTAACAATACCTCAGAAGCCTGCTTTGAGAACTTCCCGGCAGCCACATGGAAAACTTATCTCTCCAGGATTGTGATTTTTATTGAAATAGTGGGGTTTTTTATCCCCCTTATTTTGAACGTAACTTGTTCTAGTATGGTGCTAAGAACTTTAAATAAACCTGTTACATTAAGTAGAAGCAAAATGAACAAAACTAAGGTTTTAAAAATGATTTTTGTCCACTTGGTCATCTTCTGTTTCTGTTTTGTGCCTTACAACATCAATCTCATTTTGTACTCGCTCATGAGGACGCAGACCTTTGTTAACTGCTCTGTGGTAGCTGCAGTGAGGACTATGTACCCAATCACGCTCTGCATTGCTGTCTCCAACTGTTGCTTTGACCCCATTGTTTACTACTTCACTTCAGACACAATTCAGAATTCAATAAAAATGAAAAACTGGTCTGTTAGAAGAAGTGACTCCAGGTTCTCTGAAGTTCAGGGCACTGAGAATTTTATCCAACACAACCTACAGACCTTAAAAAGTAAGATATTTGATAATGAATCTGCAATATAAGCTGCCTGACTAAGTCACTGGGACTGCTCCGTGTTCAACTGTGAAAACTGCTCTTGGGAACTCTCTCTCCAGCTCCAACAGAAAATTAACATATGGATGGTTATATGTTTTTAAAGGAACTTTGTGTCTGTTGTGTTAAACATTAAAGTTTATTCTATTCTTGTATGCACTCCATTTTACTTTTTTGAATCACTTTAACATGATTTCCTCATTAAAAAAAAAAAACCTCCATAAAGTTAAGGTCTAAAAGCAATTATGATTTAAATCATGTGATATCTGTACTTTTAAAATTTTGTATTTCGCAAAATGATTTATTCAAAAATCTGTTAAAAGGTTTTATACTGAACCCAGATGTTGTTTAAGTGACAGTTTACTAAATATATTTCACTTCTATTTTATTTCAGATTAAAAGTACTTATCATGACTAAACTGTAAACAAGAAAGAAAACCAATTTGAAATAGTCAAACATTTTTAGAGCATTTCCTCCAAAAGATTACAGTAGTTTTCTGCATGACATTGCATCTTTGTAGACAATTCATTTAAAACAAAAAGGTGTCTAACTATACAGTATATTTTGAAATTACTATTTTGATTTATATTCTGGCTGCAACACCCAATTTCAAAATGATATACAGTATACAAATTTAAAGTAAGGAAACTAATAAAATGCTATCTTGCTAGGTAAATTATATTAAAAAGTAAAATGTTGCCAGATGTTTATTTTGAAAGTACAACAAAAACTTGTATTTTCAATATTGTTGGTCTAGAAATTACTAGGACAGTGAAATGCATGAGTTTTTAGAATGTGATGCATAGCCAAGGTATTTTTTTACTACTTTTCCTCTCTCACTTTAGGTCAATTACTAAGTGACTGAAAATGTTATTTCAAGTGGAAAAAAAACCTGTTAAAATGTTAAATTATTAAGTAAGGACATAGTTCCTTACACAGAGAGCAACAAACCTAGAAGAACAAATAACTAAACACAATTACATTTTCATTATACAAAACAGACAAAGGCATGGCTCTGAGACAGAGAAAAGTACTAGCTACATAAAAAACTTTCGTTTTCCAACATACTGTCTCCTAATTCAAGGAATTTTCCAAAGTTTTAATTAAAAAAAAAAAAAAAGATATAATAGCTTAATTCTGAGTTAGCCTGTATGGTAAAACAGGTTAATCTTTCAAGTTTGAATCCAGTATGAACATTTTTTTTTTTTTTTTGGTTTTTCGAGACAGGGTTTCTCTATGTAACCCGGGCTGTCCTGGAACTCACTCTGTAGACCAGGCTGGCCTCGAACTCAGAAATCCGCCTGTCTCTGCCTCCCAAGTGCTGGGATTAAAGGCGTGCGCCACCACCGCCGGCGAACATGTATTTTATAATACATAAATTTACTTTTTTCTGAGTTTAGGCTGCAATGATTTTTGACAAATCATAATCATTTAGTATCTTAGAGAAGTTTCTTTGTAATAAATAGCACACACATGGACATTTTCTTTAAACACACATGGTTTTTTATAGGTAAAACTAAAAGAAAATAAACCTTTAACAAAAAACAAACTAATGAAGAAAATAAGCATATCCTAAGAGATGTATATGTTACATATGTGTGTGTTGTGTGTGTATACATATATATACACATATGTATATATATATATGTACATATGTATGTATATATATGTACATATGTGTGTATATATATATATTATATATTGTGAACATATATATACACACACGCACACACACACACACACACACACACACACACACAGTGAAGTTTACTTCAGTTACCCTATAGGTTCCTGTACTTGATCACCCCAAAAGAATGAAATGCATTTAGCAACCTTGGGTATACACTGTTGAGATGGAAAGCAGCTAGCAGTCTATTGATCAAGAGGAAAGGATCATGGAGTTCTGCATTTTTCCGAACTTTCCATGCTCAGGGGTCATGAGAAAACCCTAAGGGGGATCTCAAGGCATGAGTCTTACTATAAAACACTAGAAAGACAGTCATCAAATAACTGACTCCTAGACTCAATGGAGAAGTTCTTATTGCCCTTGTCTAAACAATATACATGAGTCAAAAGTTTTGTAAAATTCTTTTATTTTTTGGTTTTTCAAGATAGGGTTTCGTTGTGTAACTTTGTTGCCCTGGAACTTGGCTCTGTAGATCAGGCTGTCCTTGAACTCAAGAGATTTACCTCCTGAGTGCAGGGATTAAAGGCATGCGCCACCACTGGGCAACTTTTATATGAGTCTTAACAAAGTGTCACAACAGATTAAAAAGTTGTAATTTTCTCATCTGGAACAAATACTAAGGGCAGGTGATACAGCCCTGGAGAACAGAGCTTAACTATATGTAGAAGACCCTGAGTTTAATACACAACACTACTGACAAAGAAATTTAAAATACTAAGTAAACCTTACAAAGTATTTTCCTTTGTGAGTGATGAAATGTGAGGTAAATTATATATTTTAGAATTTTCTACTTCTCCTTCACTCACAAACATATATGAAAACACTGAGACTCTAACTTTTTATTACTTTAAAATGATAGTATCAATCCTCCCATTCCTGCCCCTCCCCAAACAGTTTTCAACATCTTCATAAAGGAACAGATGATAGAAGCCATCTTCTTACACTGCCTTTCTTCAAAGAACAGGAAGATCAGGGTATTGTCATGGAAGAGAGCTTTATGGTACCCTAAAAACTGGCTCCAAACTTAATATATATGTTGTTCATTGTCTTTCCACAGAAAAATAAAGACAATCAAGATACTATCAAGGTTCTGAGCAAGGTTTAATATTTACATTCAAAAGAGTAACAATAAATTTGAAGTATAAACCCTAATTATAAATATTGATCATTAAAGAAATTGGCCACTCAGTTGGGAAACAGGAAACAGAAAATGAAGCAGAGCTCAGACTGCAATGCAGAAAGACTAAGTTGTGGATGAAACAGCTACAGAAAATGCCTTTGGTTGGTTACATGCTGTAGAACCCCAATGATCTTTATCTTTTGACATTTATTAAATTATCAATGCCTAGAAGAATCTTTGCTACTTTCTCAGCAACCAAACTTCTTTAATGCCTACAGGCCTTCCAACTCCAGATGGAAGGAAGATAAGACCCACTGTTTTTCACTATAAATGAGCTTTTCAATGGAAACCATGTTATAAAAAGTGCTTACGTTTTACGGACAACATTTCAAAGTAATACTAAAATAACCTGTTTTTAAAAAGTTCTTTTAAAGTACCCTGAAAACTGAATTACCCATTGGTAACATGACTTCTGAAATGTTCAAAATTGAAAAGGAATAATCAAGGAACTTACAGGTATAGAACACATTTAAATTGACAATTACTTGGTGATTGACAATATGGTTCAACCAACAGTATTTTCTAGGGACAATTTATATATTTTCATACAAGTATAAACTCATATTTCTATTTTATCTTACCATTTTTACTCATCTGCTAATTTTCAAAGATGGACTTTTAGTATTGTCTTCTCTCTCTCTCTCCCCCCCCCTCTCTCTTTCTCTCTCTCTGTATTTTAGATCCCCTAAAGCTGCAGGTACAGGTGATTCTAAGCACCCAGCATGGACACTGTGAACTGATCGTGAGTTCTCTGGAAAACCAGTGTGTTCTCTTAACCTCTGAGCCTTCTTTCTAGGCCCTAACATTTTTTTAAACAAAAGAAAAATTATCACAAGACAACAAACCAATTATTAAAAAAAAATAGGAAGTTAACTCCAGAAAAACTCCACCCCTTACCTTTGCTTAAGTAGTACCTGAGTATTAATTTATGTGGTTCTAATAAATACCCTATGTATATTTCCTCTCCCTCCCCCCCACCCACACACAGAATTTAGGAGTTGTAGGTTGGATTAGTGAGATTATAAAACTTCTCATGCAAGCCTGAGGATCCCTGAGGTGGGTCCCTGAACCCCACCTAAAGGTGGAGGACGAGACCATTCTTCATAGTTGTCCTCTGACCACTCCTGTGTGGTATGTGTACCACTCACCTTTATTATATAGTTCTTGCCCAGATCATCTATTTCCTAGACTAGCTGTATTCTTTTTTTCCCTCTTTTCTTCTATACCACGACAGTTTCATTTTCTTATGATCTACAATATTATCTTCTTAGGGTCCCTTTCTCATTTTTCTAAAGTATATTCTCTAGTAACTTCATGTCAAAAAAGATACCTTTTAAGTCAGTCTATGTCTAAAAATTGTTTGTCCTTATGCCTGGTAAAGAATGCAAGACTGTCAAATATTCAGTGTTCTTGATGACAACTGCAATGATGATCTGCATTTCACTCTCCATAAATCATTTTTAACATTCTCTGTAACTTAACTCTGATTTGACCAGATGTATACTCCTCATCATGCTTAGCATACCACATGGGCCTTTCTAACTCTATGAAGCCTCTATGTTATTATCAACATCTGTAGAAAAATTTCCTCTGTTAATATTATTATACTCTTTCCTTGATTCCACCCCTCCCACTCTGATCTTTCTTGGAGAGAAGAATAGACAGAAAATAAATCAAATACTCCTTGATATAAAGATAAGAAGCAAGGTAACCTAATCCAATAACAGAAGTTTCTTGTATTTTCTCCCCAGGAAAAATGACCTCTGCACTCCTAGCACACTCAGATCTGTTACAGAAGTCTCACTGTAGCTGTTCCTGCCCATATTCTCTGTGTGACATCAATAGGAAACTGCATGCCTGGGTGTTTATGTCTATGCAAAATTTGAAGGTTGGCTGGTCAGGCATGTATAGATGGTCCCTGACTTACAATATGCTCACTTACTTTTTAATAATAGCATAAAAGTAGTATACATTACATGGAAAATGTACTTCAAACTGAATGTCTATCTTTTCCCAGTCAGTAATATGTTCCATGATATCTCTTCAGTACAAGGCAGCAACAGAGTCGCAAGCTTCCTGGCAGCCACTTCAGGACAGGCCAAACAAGTTACTCTGTAGGTTAATGGCATCAAAGGCATTTTTGACTTAGGATATTCACAGCTTGCAATGGGTTTATGAGGACAGTTCCCACAGTTAGACTAGAACTATTTATATGTGTATAGATTAAGCACTGCACAATAATTAATACTAGGGCTTCGGCACAAACTCTGCATACTTCTGATTTACCAGCAGAGGGGCAGATACACTTGCAAGCTCCTGACAGACTGGCCTCGCTCCCTGAGGCAAGGGTCCAAGGACTTCATGTTTTCAGATCACCACCACCACCACCATTTACAAACATGTTAGAATCACAAATTCTTGAACTCCAACCTGGAAACTTCGGTGTGTACCCAACAATCTGTAACCTGGGTTTTTATAAGACTCACAGATCATTTTGATACATACTAGCTGGTACTCTAGAAAATTCTTCCGGCCATGACAACTGTTATTTGCTTAGAAGCTGAAGCCCCATCCTGAAAGCACTTTGTTGTGTGTGTTCTTTGTATCACGATCTGTTCTATTCTGTTATATCCATCAGAGCACCCTCATTTACTCTTTATCCTCAAAAATGAATTAATCCCTCGACTTCCTTTGTTCTTTTCTACTTGATAGTCTAAACTCTGCGGAGTCTGTCCTGTGTGTGTAAGTTCTTGTGTGAGAGTATGTCTCTGTTGTTCATATGTTGAGGAGAGAGGAAGTAAAGATTTGTGGTCGAAATTTGTTAGTTTGAACTGGAAAATTTATTTTAAGAAATAAGTATATAAAAGAAGGTTAGCTGGATAGGAACAACAAGAGAGAGGAGGGAAGGATACTGGAGGAGATGGGAGAAAGAGGAAAGGCATGTACAGTATAAGTTACACATGGGAAGTCATACTAGTAAACCCCTTTACCACAGCTAAAAACAACAAAGACTTGTTTCACAAATCTTTTCATTATCAACAACATAATCTTCAAAAATAATATTTTTAAAAAGGGCTACTTCTCCAACTAATTTTACCAATCAGTATTAGCACGTATTTAAGAACATAAAGACAGAGGTCTCAACTATATTTGTAGTATTTGGAAATTTAGAAACTTTTTTGTAATATCAGCATAAAATATTCTCTCCACAAACCTGTAGACTGCTCAGGGGAAAGGCATAATATCTTATCTGATGAACAGAACAAGCAGTTGATTTAAATAAAATGGCTGCTTAGGTAACTTATAACTAAAATTATACCACTTAGCTAACATTGCTCATGAAATTTCTGCTGGTAGCTAAAATGACTGGTTTCAAAATTGGGCTTCAAAATCTTTAGGATCTCTTCAGAGTAAAGAGAATAGAACACATAACTCAGTAAAATTTTAGCTACTAAAGACAAAAAAGCAAAAAAAAAAGTGTTGGTTTAAACAAAGAAGGAGAAGGAGGAGAAGGCAGAGGAGGAAGAGGAGGAGGAATGAACCTGTTACATGTATGGAGTCAGATGAACCTGGTAGTAGTGTTTCACACACTCAATGCTACCATGTTCAATCTGGAAAGATAATGTAAAAGCTATTTTCAGGAACAAATGAATCCAGTGACTCCTACACTTAATCCTCTCTCTGCTGTTCTCATTTCAGTGTTTACAGAAAAAAATGAAAACAATGAATTTAAAAACTAGCATTTTTTTTTCTTTCTTTTTTTTTTTTTTTTTGGTTTTTCGATTTTTCAAGACAGGGTTTCTCTGTGTAGCCCTGGATGTCCTGGAACTCACTCTGTAGACCAGGCTGGCCTCGAACTCAGAAATCTGCCTGCCTCTGCCTCCCAAGTGCTGGGATTAAAGGCGTGTGCCACCACCGCCTGGCCTAGTATTTCTTAATATGAAGAGGAAAAAAAACCCAGGAAAATTAACCTTAAGATTCCAAAAATAAAAGTGACTTAAAAATAATTATTAGATATTTTTGAAAGAAATCATAAAAGAGCATAATAAAATCTTAAAGAGAAATTCTGTCATATATAATTCTTTTGTTATTTTTTTCTTTTTCTGAAAGAAAGGAACCTGGGCTACCAGCCTGTTAAGCTGTCTCCTACCTTGCACTACATATTCAGCCCTTGAGTTCTATATAGCAGAGGCTGGTCTTGAATCAACATTCTGTCTTTGCCTTCCAAATGCTTAGGTTACAGATATACACGACCATGCCTAGCTTCTCTGTAGTATTTTAGTGAATGGTAATACACAAAAAACAAAAAAGTCACCTAAAATTTAGCAATAATAATTCTTAAGAAACCCAGAAGAGTAAGAAATAAAATTTCTGTTCTACATTTTATTACCTGCTTTCTTAAAGAAAACTTTTAAAATTAGGTTTATTTGTTTTATTGTGTTGGGGAGTAGGGAAAGCATGCATGCACCAGCGTACACTTATAGAAGTAAGTGAGAAGCTGTCAGGCTAGGAGGTAAATGCCTTTACCCAGTGACCTGTATCTCTGACCCATGTATTTTAAGTCTATCACTTATAGCAACACAGGAAAAGACCAAAATCAAAACCAAACTAACAACTTTTGGTATTTGGTAATTTTGAGCAAAATTATAAAAATATAAAGCCATTAAGTAGTGTAAAGAGCACACATGAGAGGGCTATAAGCACACATGTGAAGTGACCGTACAGTGCTGGCACAGAGGGAACACTAGGGTGTAAACGCTTAGGAAAGAGAGAAGTTGTGTGTGTTACAAAGTGCAGTCAGCAGCGTCAGATGGGAAGAACAACTGCCTTATTTTATTGCTGTTCACTCAGAGTTGTCTTACTCTGCTGAAGAAACCTAGAAAAATCCAGATGCTACCCAGTTAAGATGAATGTTTCATAAGACATTCTCTTTTTCTTGCACATCTAGAACTCTATCCTCACTATACTAGTTAGGAAATCACAAGCTGAAACTGGAGATTTCAGGACTGTATTCTCTCGCGCCAATGATCTGTGTTCATCTTCTCAATTACAGCTGGTGTACTTCCATCCCACAGGTAAAGGACAGAAGATACTTCTTAGCCATTCTACAGTTGCCGTCTCTTGTCCTGTCTGTACTTCAACAGTAAACTAGTACTGTCATGGGGTAATTACTAACACGAGCCATAAGCAAAGCAATATAATAAATCCCAACTGCCATTTAGCAGCCAGAGTGGCCACATGTAACAAAGTTGGAACTCGAAGACTTTTTTCCCCCCTGAATATTTACTACTTGGAGAAAGTCACAGGGTCAAGGAGGCAAAGAGAAGGGAAAAGTAAGCGAGGATGAACAACCCAGACTACTGAGTCCTCAGCTCTCTGGTCCTAAGAAATCACTGTATAGGAGAGGAAAGAGAACAAAGCAAGGGAAACCACAGCAAGTGTGCTGTTTATCAAGACCCTCTGCATAAAGGATTATTATCCCTCATAACAGCTCTTGAAGCTTAGTATGTCTCCACTTACAGGGCAGAAAAGTCAATATAGTGAGTCATAATTTACTTAGAAATACACAAAGGCAAGCTATCTGACAATGTCTGAATCTCAGGTTTCTTTAGGCATAAACTAGCGACATCAGTGTTTACTCTTCAAGGCTTCCACGAGGAGTAAATGAGATCTGGCAACCCATAGCTCAGGCGCCTGTGCTGGGAACAGCACAGCAACAGACTAAGAGGCAAACCTACTGCGGCCACTCAAATGACAACAACCATCTAACTAGTCATATGGACAAGGCAGCACAGAAGTTGGGGACAGACTGCAGCGAGAGCCTCAGGTGTGTTTCCTGATTACTCTGTGCCTTAGTTTCTTCACCTACAAAAATGGGAGATTCTATTTCAATACAGCTGTAAGAAGTAAATAACTTTACACAGTAAGATCCCTTTTAAGTGCCTGGACACATTCCCTCTTATTGATCCTACATCAAACGTTTCATGCAGAAGTGGGAGTCATTTTGATTCTGGTCTATATGATAATCAGGAAAGATTCCAAAGGAATGAGCCTGGTAGGTTTTTTCTCTGAGTACTGCTTCTCTAACCAAGTTTCTACATGTTATTAAAATTATTCTTAAAACAGCTAGATTGATTGATCAGTTGACTGATGTTTAGTTTTTGAGACAGGACCTCACTATGTAGCTCTGGTTGGCTTGAAACTCACTATGGTGACCAGGCTGGCCTTGAACTCTTAAATTTTACCTGTCCCTGCCTTCTGAGGGCTGAGAATAAAGGTGTGTGCTTTGGATCTTTTTTTTAAATAAAGTTTAATTTGTTTAGCATTTTGAGCCAATGCACAAACTAAAAGGATGGGTAATGTATATTGTTTGGATGTATGGTGGGGAAAGGACAAGTTGAACAGGTGTATTATAAAGATTTCTCCACAGTGAACTCCACAAATTTCTCAGTGCCAGTGTCTTAAAGTTAAAGGAAACAAACACGTGGTGAAAAGGATAGGCTTAGGTTTAAGTATTAGAAATCACGTAAGCAACAGTTTAGACATGGAGAAAATTTTATGTTCAAAACCATACTCAGGTGTTCAGCAGGGGCTTAAGGCTTTTCACAGCACTTGTAAAGAAGACGTCTACTGATTTACATGTATCCTCTCTTCTTCAGGTTTTCTGTTTGAAAACTGTGTGTGTGTGCGCGTGCATATGTAATATAAACACACTGATTTCTTTATTGATCTTAGGCCATTATGAAGACAATTATTAAATTGAGCTTCTGTTTTGTTTAGCTCTTTTTAAGTGCCCGAATATGTACATCTCAATGGATAATAATTTAAATAAGAAATTATTCACTCAATTTTATTTGTATTTATACTGCATGCCTATGTATTTTAATTCTCCTCAGCATTCTCTTTAGATTTTAATAGGTATATTGTGCTTTGTCACACCATGTGTAGATATTATCATGGTAATAAAAATACCGTGAATGACTAACAGAAATAACCTGGTAGAGCAGCAGAGCACTTTACTAGAAATCATCATGGAATCTGGAAGCAAACCAATCTGGTTTCAAACGCCAACTGGTGACCTGGGTGTTATAATCTTCTTGAATGAGCTCCCACATTTAGAGAATGGTAAGACTACTTACCATCAACTCAGGATTATTAAAACAGTTACATTAGGCAAACATTCTGACGGACAGTGTCAAGGCCTAGGTAACTGTTGCCTGTCTAGCCAGCCATTTTGTGCTATTACTAATGTTATAAGGAAACTTCCTCATGTGCTATTACTAGGAACTTTCTCATGGCCGAGTTGATTGTATATTCTGTTATGTTCTGTGCAGAGGTGTTCTTGGAAACCAATCACAATAGAAGTCAATTAGAACTGCTTTGTATACAAAAAAAAGCCACAATAAGCTTGGATCCTAACCAACCACTCAGCTGTACTTCCTGCATTTGTGTATGAGCTTTTATGGTTTTCTTGCATTTATAAGCTGCCCCTGGGATGAACCCCTACATAAGAGACACACGCACCAATATAAGAAGTCATTTGGTTTAAAATTTCCATTTTGAGTAGGGTTGAGTAAGTTTACATTTCCAACACCTTTTTGAGAATTGACATCCTACTTGACGGAGACATGTACATCCTGGTTGGTAAGTTAAGACATGGATGTTAGCCAAGGCAAGTCCTCCACCACAGTTCAATATCCCAACCAATGAGAATAGGATAATTTACAATAAAGACATGTTTCTAAGGAAATTCTCTATACCTTAATCCTGACTGGTGGAATAACTTTATGCAGACATTTGTGGATTTTAGGCTTTCAAGCTCTAAAGGATTCTGCCTCATCATTGCAGTTCAGCTTTCTAGTCTAGACTTCTTCCTTGATTGATCAGTCTTGGGGGTGGCATTCAATAAACCAGCCCTGATTGACTGAGATCTGTGTCTGAATGATTTGTGCAGCAATTCCTAGACCCCAACAGATAGAACACTGAAGCGATTAATAAACGTCTGATTCTCCCCTATCTAAATTCAATGTCCCTTCACTTGCAAACTAGAGTCAAACTAGAGTAATATAACTGTCTTGGCAAAATACATATTCTAAAGATAGACTCTCATGCCTTTCTCTGACTATGAAACTAATGAAACAATGAATCCCAAATTAAAATTTTCTTAGGAATTCTGTGCTAAAGGAATTCTGAACAAAATAAAATATTTTTCACTTTGACTGTGAAGCCAAGTCTCTCAAGTTACCCAGGACCATAACAGTTAATTGTGGAAAATAAAGGTGTGATATTAAAGAGAAAATGGATCATGGTAAGAAAGGTTAAAGCCTTAGATATGTTTTCAGAAAGAACTAGTTTTAAGAATAAAAGTCACCTGATAGATTTTCCTTCCAGTTGCCTGGTTCTCGTGTAACTATCAACGGCCTGAGTTGTTTCATTGTCCTAAGCCATATTTTTAAAAGTTACTAAGTTAAATAATCATTATCTTACAATTCAATTGTTTTCCTGCAAGGCACAGTTCTTTGTAAACTGTAACTTAAAAAAAAAAAGCCAGCACATTGTCTCATGGCCAGTATGGCATGCAACCTTTGTGCAGAGTTCACAGAGGATAATGATTCACCACTGAAACAGACAATACAGGTCAGTTCTTTGGCTCCTTTCTTGGCTTTTACAGAGCCACACAGGCTTTTCTCCCTTTTGTGTTCACTTCCTGTCAACTTTGACTTTTCAAAAGATCCAAAGAATCTTAAAAATCTGTTTATGAGTTTGTTACCAAATCAGGACTCAAACAGGCTGAGTCACTTACTACCACAGTGCTGGTGTATAATACTGTGCTTAATGTAATATCTGGGAAAACATCTGACAAGAAAAATATTTAACCTTTATACGTAAGAGTATAGTGTTCAAAATTAGTGTATAAGAGCATAGTAATCAAAATTAACTATATAAGCAAACTTCCTTGTGTTTGGTGACTGAATGGAATCCAATAAGTCAGCTATGTCTGACAGTATTTACAGGCACAACTTTCTCGTGATTTTCTAAAGAATATTAAGAGGAAACAATGAACTACTAGCACTTCTGTGTCCCCACAGAGTGAGCAGTAATCCAGAACAGCACCCATAAGACTGACTCGTTTAATGCAGGAAAACAGGAGCTCTGTCCCAACTATTCCTCAGGGACTTATACTTCATAGTTATATAGGTTTCATCAATCATGAAGCCTTATGTTTAGAAACTGATAGCCCTGGTGAAGAAACAAGAACCAGATTTTGTGGTTTTAAACAACTATAAAACTGAAATACATAAATAAAACAATAGTTTTGAAATGCTGAACAACAGGACAAAGACCTGTGAGGGACTCCAAATGCACAGCGAGCCACCATGCTGCAGCTTACAGCATAAAAAGTACCCCGGCCACAACACAGAAAAAAAATGGAAATGGAAACCCACTGGTCCCCAACAAACAGAAGTCAACAGCACCAAAGTGACAACACAACAGAGCTGAGGAGGTCTGTGGAGATCCATTTCAGCTGGGGCACAGCAGCCCACACCAGTGGATTAAAGAGGAAGCTGGGGAGGAGCAGAGGCACTGCCATGAGGGACCAGTACAAACTGGTTTCTATCAGTCACAGTAGACAAGCTTAAGCTCCATCTATAAGGAGCAGGTAAAGTACTTCAAAGGTCATCTCTGGGATAGTGGGGAAAATTAGATATAAAGACTGCTGTTTAAATAAAGAAAAAGTTCCTGGAATCAGAAAGATACAGAAGGAAGGAAGGAAGGGAGGGAGGAGGGAGGGAGAGAGGAGGGAGGGAAGACGGGTTGGGGGGAGGGAAGGAGGTACAAAAGAATCAAACTAACAATTTAAATATATCCCAAAGCACAACTCAAGAATATTATTAAGAATATGAAAATATCCAGGAACCAGTAAGGCAATATTCACAATATTTAGTAAAATATTGTGTAGTAAAATATCATCAAGAGGCAAAAAAAAAAAAAAAAAAAAAACAAACCAGGTGATTGTTAGGTTGTTAGAAAGGAGAGTACCAGTCAATAGAAACACATCTAAAAAGAAACAGACATTAGAGTGAGCAGACAGATGTTTAAAAAGTTATAATACCTATGTTCCATGTATCCAAAAAGGCAAAGGAGCATAAATCTGTTAAAGGGATGTAAAAGGAATCTAAATAAAAATTTCTTTAAGTTGAAAAATATAGTATCTAATAGGCACATGAAATTAAGAGCAAATTAAACACTTCAGAAGAAAATACCAATAAGCTTGAGGGTACAGCTATAGGAACCATCTAAAATGAACTACCACAGACAAGCAGCCTTTAACAGAAGAGGAGGGGCACCACAGCAGTCAGCTGTGACACAACCACAAGCAACTTAACAGACATACAAAAGAGTGAAATCTCAAAAGAAAAGGTAAAGAGGTCAATAAAAATATCCTAACATATAAGTATAAGGGTCCAATTTTCCAAATGTGATAAAATCACATTTTCACATATCCAAGACAAAGAAAATATAAAGGAAGCACATTATGAGAAGCAACGACAGAAAGACAATCTTACAGGGAGTCAGACAGAGAGTGAGTTTTCTACAGCAGAGAACAAACACACAGTGACTTCAGAAAGGAGGCAACCCAGACTGTGTAGCAGCTTGTTTAAACAGGAAAAGAAAGCTGTAACCTAGATTTCTATGCTTAGTCAAATAGCTTCCAAGCATGAAGTGACCTGTTTTTCCAGCCACACAAAAGTTGAAATAGTCCTTACAGATAGACATGTACACAAAAAATTTAAACAAACGAACAAATAAGAAGTTCTTGGGAGACAGAGGAAAATAAATCAGATGAAAATCTAAATCTCTATGAAAAATAAAGAAGAAAAAACATGTAAATAAATAAAAATACATTTTTATTTTTATCTTATTCTCTTTCTCTTGGCATAGTTCTGCGTGCTTTTTTAATCCCAACATTCTGGAGGCAGAGGCAGGTGGATCTCTATGAGACTGAGGTCAGCCTGGCCTATAGAGTTGTAGGCCATCCAGGGCTATACAATGAGACTCTGTCAGTAAATAGAAAAGAAAGAAGGAAGGAGGAGGGAAGGAGGGGAGGGAGGAGAGGGAGGGAGGGAGGGGAGGGAGGAAAGGAGGAAGGGAGAAGATAACTGATGGGTTATAGCAGAGGTTTTACCAGTATACTGTTTTTATAACTTCTTGTTGGATAATATGTATTACAGTAACAGCACCAAAGCTGGGAGAGACAAACTGTAAGTATTCTGCTCAAATGTTTCTCTTTCCCATTCTTATCTACAGCCTTTCCTTTTGTTCGTTTGTTTATCTGTTAATTAGTTAGTCACTTTGTTTTTAAGACAAAGTTTCACTCTGCTGCCCAGGCTGGCCTTGAACTCCTAGACCTAAGCAATTTCCCTGCCTTAGCCTCCAGAGTAGCAAGGTATTGTGTCCTGTTACAACTGGTTGCTGGGTCCTTACACTACATAGAAAGTTTTAAAATAATACTCAAAGGTAGACTGAGAAATTAAGGCCATATATTATAAATCTTAAAGCAACCAATTACAAAATAAAATGAAGGAATATAAGTAGTAAGCCTACAAAGAAGGTAAAATGGATTAAAATATTCAATGCAAAATAAGGCCAAAAGGAGAAAAGTGAACAAAGAGATAGCCGAGAGGAAAACAAGTGCCAAGAGAATTCAGGTCCAACCATATCAATAATCACACTGATGTAGAACTTCCAGAAGCTGAGCATGGCGGCATGCTGATAATCCCCGAAGTTGGGATACAAGGCAGAAAGACCAATCTGCACAATTATTCCAAGGCAAACAAGGTTACAGGAGACTGCCTCAAAAGAACCAACCAACCAACAAACAAACAAACATCAGAGAGAATAGAAGAAGTGGGGGAAGAAAAAAGGAAGGAAAGAGAAAGATGAAAGACAAAGAAATGAAATATTTCAAATGTCTCAAAGACAGATTATAATCCAGCTGGTGAAAATAAACACCCAAATCACGATTTGTCTTATGAAGATATTCACTTGAAGAAAAGGACACAAATACCTTACAAACTAAAGGAGAGGGAGCCATGTCACTATTAACAAGAGAAAGCTGAAGCAGCTTTCCTAATATGAGACAGCTGTTTCACAAGGCATCACCAACAGAGCATTTTTTTTTTTCATAGAGATTAGCAACTCTGTCAATGAACATTACAATTCTAACTTTTCAAGGCCTTTTGCCTCTAACTTCCTAGGCCCCTCCGCACAAAAATCTTAGTTCCTTGTTCACATTCCTCCTTGCTGCACATGTCCTGCCTGGGTGGCTCTGACCCCCTCAGTCTCTTAGTTCCTGAATCTCTTCTTTGTAGGGTCTTCATCTCCATTCCTATTCAGTCTGCACTCTCCTGAAATCATTTCTGTGAATATAAAAATGTCTGTTCCTTAATAGTAAACTGAATCTTCTCATATTTCTGTCAATCATGTTGTCACTTCAACTGTCACCAAACATTTCTGCTAACTTAAATCTCTACTTCATTAGGCTCCATCCAGCTACAAATTCAAATCTTAACCCTAAATTCTGGCAAACCCTGGCTGCACTGCTACTCTACTGTACCTCTGCAGCTGTATTCCAAGGCCTGACTGCGCCTAGTAACTCACTTTTTCTAATCTTGCAAATGGCTGCAAGACGATTCTGGGAAAGAATGCCATCATACAGAACTGTGGTAGAACTACAGACAATTCGTTTTTGCCCTCAAAATTGTGTGGAATTGTGCAGGGAGATTCTTTTATCTTTCACCAGCCCACTCCACTCTCTCCATCAAATCCCACAGTAACAATTTCCAATCATAAGCACTCTCAAACTTTTCAGTGCCGCTTCAACTTCTCCACGTCAGCTCGATTTTTAGCAAATAAACAAACAAACAAAAAAGAAAAGCTATTAACTGGAGACATCCTCAATTTCCTGCCAGGACACACCACAAACTACCTTACTTGCAGTGTTGCTCACTTCTCCCATTTGCCACAGCAGTATTTTGCAAACCACATGCTCTTCTGAAATGTGACCTCGATTCTCTTTGAACAGGAGGTGGCATCTCTTTCCCCATCCCCTCAAGCTGGCAACCACTGTGACTGTTTTGACCAGCATGTAATTTCCAGATGTGGTCCTCTTAGAGGCCTTTTGGAAGTCAGCTTCTGTATCAGAGGTGTGCCTACCCTAAAACCAAAATCCTCTGAGGAAGCACAGTGTTCGTATTAGACCACAGGGCAAGGTGGGGTAGGATGTAGAGTCAGGAAGAATCAAGTGGGAGACAGAGTCAGACAAATCTAAGCCTGGCAGTGATGGGATCTCAGAGGCAGAGCTACTGGCCAGACTGTTGATACCACAGGGTCAAAGAGCAAGAACCCTGTAAAGCTATTCCCAAAGCCTGTCTCACAAAATCATGAGCGACACAGAATAACCCTTTGCACTACTGCTTCCTAGCAATAGAAAACACTCTTTTTCCCATAACATTACATCTTCTCTCTTCTGTTTTAAAAGACAGTCTTCTCTGGGTTGGCACTGCCGTAGTGGTATGTAACTTCTGCTCTCTGACTCTTAAGTCACTGTTACTACTCCATTTACTAGTCCTTGCTACTCTGACGACGGACTTCCTTGCTGCTAGGATTTACGCTGCTTTTACCATGTCTGAAGTAGGCATGCATTCCTTCAGGCCATGCACTCACATTCATGCTTTTTACTCTTCTCTTGCTGTTCAATTTCACTTTCTTTTGTGATCTCAATAACTAAATAAATAAAATTAAAAAAACAAAACAAAACTGAAATTTGGGCTAGAGATATGGACCCCCTATATGTTTTCCTCTTTCCCCCTCCCCTTGCCCTCCTCCCTTTCCCCCTTATTCTCCCCCTCCCCTCTCTGTATACCTGTACACACCAGAAGAGGGCACTAGATCTCATTATAGATATTATGAACCATCATGTGGTTGCTGAGAATTGAACTCAGGAACTTTGGACCAGTGCTCTTAATTTCTGAGCCATCTCTCAGGCCCCAAAATTTCAGTATTGTAAAAGATTTGTTTACTTTATGCATGTCTTTATGCAGCACACAGTCTCTGTCTTCTTCCCATTACAGATGGTTGTGAGCTACCATGTGGTGCTAGGAATTGAACTCAGGAAATCTGGAAGAGTACCCAGTGCTAAGAGCTGATGAGCCATGTCTCCAGCCCAAATTTCAGTTTTTGAAAGTCTGTGAAAGCTCAAGTATATCCATGTGATATATATAATGGCAATCATTCTCACAGGAAAAATAAACAGTATCATGTTTATATGTTATAACTCATCTCAAAGTTATCTACTATCAATCTCATAATTTTATAATTTAAAAATCAGACATTAACACCATATAAAAAGAAAAACACTTGCATAAACTTTCACTGGCTGAGTATTCCTAATCAAAAAAATCCCAAACTGAAGATGCTCCAAACCTTGAAATTTCTTTCATTTCATATCAATGTTCAAAATAGATATTCTTATTATGCAACATGGTTTGAATTATTATTTTAAAATCTGAAAGTCTGGTGAACCACAGGGTACTACCCAGTAAGATAGACTTGGAGAATACAACAGCACTTTAGGGCAATATCTTAGAGTTATATAGGATTTATTGCCTTTATTAAAACAAAGCTTTACCAATAGCTTGCATGCTCTATAACTCAACTGCCCACGGCACATAGTTTCTACTCCTATAATGATATGAAAACGATATCTACCATTAAATAATAGTGTGGACTTCATATTATTACCTTTTGACTAAAACAAAATGATCAAACTGATAAAACAGAAAAATGTACATAATCTTTTAATTTTGTTGAAAAGTGTAAACATTTATATTATGAATAATAACACTTGGATTTTAAATAAATTACATCAATACTTTCAAGACTTGGACTTTAAAGTATCAGGTTTAGTGAAAAGCTGCCCCCAAACAAATGCATTAGATGGTCTAGGAAGCTCAGCTGGCCAGCTGGCCTTGATCACAGCAGAACAACAGCAGCTCACAGACCTGTATTCACACTCATGAGTTCAGACTCACCCACACACTGTCCATTCCAATATTCCACTTGATTCCTAGGCTGGGCATAGGATTCATTAAATAAACAACTTCTTGCTAACAGGTCACTTATACATGAATACCTTTAGTTATTTAGTTAATCACTTACTGAAAGCCATGCAAGGGATTCCATGATTCGATGCTCACATCTTTCTAAATGTTTTATCATTTCTCTTGTCAAGTTGGCTTCCACTTTGATAAAACTTTCAATCACTTTGTAAAAATCAAAGGCTTTTAAATTAAGTACATTCAGAATCCACGGGAAGGACAAATCTGTTCCAGAATCAAGACTCTGTAATGTACTTCCTAAAAACAAGAGGGAAAAAATGTGTCGATATGAAACAATAATGTCTGAACTGACGAGATTCAGAAGATCTTATCGCACAGAATCAACATAGAGAAAAAAAGGGTAAGCACTTTTTATTCACAGCAGGTATTTTTTATTCTGTGGTATACAGACTCTCAAGAAACTGGGCTCCAAATTTTAAGTGTATATGCACACATTTACCTTAGAGATAGGAATCATAGTTTCTATTACACAAGATTTGCACAAGTTTACATGTCCTACACTAACACCCAGGCAGGTATCTTACCAGCAAATCATTATCATATCCACTTTAACTACCATTACTGCTTGGTTAGGAAACCAGTGATGTTTTTAAGATTCTACTAATTAGCCTGGCAGCAGCAGTGCTTGCCTTTAATCCCAGCAGAGGCAGGTGGATCTCTGAGTTTGAAGCTAGCCTGGTCTACGGATATATTGAGTTCTAGGACAGCCAGGGCTACATAGTGAGACCCTTCCGTGAGCCTGATGCTGCAGGCCTATAATGCCAGATACTCAAGAGGCTGAGGCAGGAGAATTACAAGTTCAAGACCTGGTCAGTGTACAGATTGAGTTCAATGCCTACTGAGATCCGTTCTTAAAACCAGTAAGTGTAAGGGAGCTGGGTTGCCTGGTCCCTGCCCTGAGTTCAGTTCCCAAAACTTCAAAAAGAAATGGAAGAGAATGATTTCTTTTTAAAACGTACAGATTGCAGTTATGAAGATTCAGTTTCAGTGATTACTAATTTAAATTCCTTTATCTACCTATCTTTAGATAACTCTTCCTCTTTTGTTTCTGCAAGTGAAACATTTTAATATTTGCAACGTTTGAAAAGTAATATATTTTCCAAATTATATGTTTAAAAATAGTTATGAGCTTTTATTCTGTTATTTTCAATGATCATTAAATTGTCACAGGTATTATAAAAACAGCAACCCATTAGGAAGTAGTCCATTTCTGGTGGATTCCTGCTCCTGGTCTCAGGAGCACAGAGGCGTGAGAGTGGGCACAGAAGCACCGTTCTTCTTCAACACTCCGTAGCGCTCACATGCTCACGAGCCTTCGCTTCATTAGCTACCTTTCCTGAGTTCAATACACTCAGAGCAGAAGCCTCGTACATTCTATCCCCCAGGTAACCTAGATGACTGACATGTTAAGTCATTTAAATAGCTGTAACTGCCAACTACATTGTTCAGCATGTATGACTTTTTCTTCTCACACAAAAGACAAAACAACACAAAACCACAACATAACTTAAGAATTTGTTTAAATTATGCTTATTTGTTAAAATAATATTTAATAATAATAATTATTAAATTATTATGCTTATTTATTAAAATTTAACTTACTGCTATACGTAGCCATTACAACTTCAAGAGCACAGGCCAATAAAGACATATGAAAAATGTTGTCATTTAGGAGTTTGCTAAAAAGAGAAAAAGAGTGAATAATTTTAAATATGGCTTTTATAGAAAGAAATTGTCTTATTAAAATGAGAAAACATTTACCTAAAATTCTGAATGGATAAACGTTCTTCTTCCTAAAACAGATAATTTTTTAAAAAATTTAACTGAAGCTTTCTTTCTGTCAGCACTGAATTTTTTTTCTATTGTATTCTCTTTAACTTACTGATTTAAGCATGGATTCCATCACACGATAATATAATCGGACCCCAAGTTTATATCGCTGCAAACAAAAGGAAAAATAATAAAATTTTATTGTTTCAGAAAAATCAAAAAGTTAATTGACTTTTGTTAAAGTCTTTTATTGAAACATGTTCTGCTCCTTCTAGGAATAGGGCTAACAAGAGATCATAAGGGCTAGTTTTTTAAAGTCCAAGGCTTAACATAAACTAGTGCTGAGCAGCCCAATAACCAGAGTAGTCTGTCTAGGAGCTGACGTTTCTCTGCTCATTTTCAGCTTTTGTCACTTGATCTATACAGGCTATGAGCGCAGTAAACATTTTACATATCTAGCATAATCCTTTTGGTGATACAGAATATTGATTTTCGAAATGGCTAAGATTAAAAGAATAGTTTCTGTCTGTAAAACTTGTTGATCTAATCAGTAAATGTTGTAAAAAATAATTAGTTCTCATTGATTAAAAAAACTGGTGTTGAATTACACATACATAGACACATACACTATTCTTTTACTCCAAAGTGCAACATGTATTCAAAAGAATTTTATGTATAATCATTTAAACCAGTGGTTCTCAATCTTCCTAAGTTTCCGAGAAGTAGCAGCAAATGCAAGCATCTGCCATTACCTTATAGTACTACACAAGTATTACTACAGCACAGACTGCATCAAGAGATGAGTTCTATATTGTGGTACTAACAGATGTACACTGAAGTTACCTGTACTCCAATGTCGACACATCCCTGCCCCACAGCGTTAGCAAACTTCTCTTTAAAGATGTGTCCAACATCTTTTACTCTTTTTAGGATATTTTCTTTTGGATTCACTGTGCAATTCTTTAAGAAATATAAATAGAAATAAATATTGAAGTTACTGTTTAACCAGAATGGACATTTCCCTCTTTTATAGTAAATAACTTTGATCTGCTGCTTGTTTGTGAAAACATGTAAACATTTCTACTATAACAAAGCAATTGACACTACAGAATATGACCAGTCAACATACAATTCCACTGCATGTCAGACACAAAAATTATTCAGTACAATGAAAGTACACTGTTACTGAAATTTCAACATTCCTAATGCTGTGACCCTTTAATACAGTTCCTCATATTGTGGTGATCCCCAATCATAAAATGTTGCTGCTACTTCATAACTAATTTTCCTACTGCTGTGAATCATAATGTAAATATCTGATATGCAGAGTATCTGATATGCAACCCCCAATAGGGTTGCCACCCACATGTTAAGAAGAGCTGTTTTAAACAAATAAAGGTTATAGACAAAACATATACTAGCCTTTCCATCTATCATATGTTCTCATAAAGTATCCTCAGTTATGAATTGCTTTAGTGGACTGGAAAGATGCTAGGCGGTTAAGAGTACTGGCTTTCAGAGGACATGGATTTGGTTCCCAGCATTGACATGGAGGATTATAACCCTCTCTAACTCCAGTCCCAAGGGATTCATCGCTCTCTTCTGGCCTCTGCAGGTACTGTATGAAAATGGTACATTAACATACATGCAGGCAAAACCACCTATAAACATAAAAACAAACCAAAAAAAAATCCCTTTCTTTTTTTTTTTAAAAAAGGGCTATCTTAAGATGTATATAACCTTACTACCCAAAAGCAAATGAAGTATAAGTAAGATTTGCGTTTTGTTTCATTTCCTAATGAAATATGCTTTAAGAGAATACAGAATTAGGAAAATCATTTATCTGTATTTTCAGGTACATAAGTCAGGAGAATAGTTACAAGTGATGTATTATAATAATCCATAACTTATACTCTGATATATTAAGATATATCACAAACATTATTCATGTCTCCCATAATCAAACTAACTTTATTTTTTTTATAACTTGATGGATCATATACATTCAAAATATTATACATTAAAAATAAACTTTCTAAATTTAAGATTTTAATTCTTTGCACAATGCCACTAAAAATATAACTCACACCTTAGAATATCAATAATTCTATATTTCCTAAAGAAAAGAGCATACAAATCTCAGAAACATTAGGCACACAGACACACAGACACACAAAGACACCATCTCCTGGTGTAATGTCACTGTTGTCAAAATGTCTGCATAATTTCTAAGACTTTTTATATATAGGAAAGACGGCATTTTTTCTAAAAAAAAAAGAAAAACATGAAGAAAACTGAACTAATATAGAAAGAAGTAAAATTTCCAGCTATAGTGGAGGCAAGAAGATTTTGAACTCAAAGCCAGCCTAGGCTAAATAATGAGCTTTAGGACATGATGAATGGATGCATGGATAGATAGATGGATAGATGGATAGATGGAGAAAGGGAGGAAGGAAGTGAGATAAGAAAAAGAAAAAAGCAAAAACCAAATCAAAAGGAAAAAGGAGGAAGAAGAGAAGGAAAACAAAAACCACAGGAAAACATGGTCTCCACAATGCTTGCTCTGAGCCCATCTGTCATCTATACATCAGTTATCTTCAGACAGTGCACCAAGCTTCAAATTCATTAAAAAGTTAAACTATAAATTCTGCTTAAGAAAATGTCTCTCAGAACTGGAGAGATGGTTCAGTGGTTAAGAGGACTGACTGCTCTTCCAGAGGTCCTAAGTTCAATTCCCAGCAACTACATGGTGGCTGACAGCTATCTGTAATGGGAATCTGATGCCATCTTCTTGTGTGTCTGAAGACAGCTACACTGTACTCATATAAATAAAGTAAATAAATCTTAAAAAAAAGAAAATGTCTTAGAATTTCTTGTCTAGCTAAAGTAATTCAAATAAAAGGGAGCTCCTACCTACTTCAAAGACAGGATCAAGTATTTAAGAAAATATTGGAAGACAGATTATCTTTATTTAGTATCTATATTATCCTTGCTAAAAGCTGTAAGCAATTGGGTAGATATATGGCAAATATTCTTTGCCTATAGAATTATAGAATTATAACTTTATATAAGTTAGTCAAATAAAATCATATTTAAACAATTATTATGGATAAAATGACAGAACTTGTTTTGTTAATTTCTGGACACAATACAGTAGAAGATAACATACTATGATAAAAACTGATTACAGTATGAAATAGAACATTAGCAAACATAAAAGACACTTAATTATAGTAATGCATTTGTAAAGGCTCCCAGCCAGGTGTGGCATGGCTATTGATTTCCCTGTCACTTAACCCTTAAGCAAGAGACAAAATCAAGAGGCCACTTGTAAATGCTAGCACCAGTCACCCGTCTTTCTTTCTTTTCTAAGGGAGGGACAACAGGAGCATTCAAATATCAAACTTAGGGTCTGTTAGGAATGGGAAGAGCTATAGTGAAAGGTAAGTTCTATTAGTTAAAACAAACAATAGTTAGACTCATGGAAGACTCAGCAGCAATGAGACCTTAAAAATAGTAAGGTAATATCTCTCTCTCCCTCTCCTCTCTCTCTTTCTCTCTCTCTCTCTCTCTCTCTCTCTTTCATACACACACAAACACACACACACACACACAAACCACATAACCACCAAAACTAACCTTGGGGTTACCAGAAAGAAATTGCCATGGGAAGATTTAGAGGGAGAAGAAACAAAAAAGAGTAATTTATTTATAGTATAAACTCAAAAATAAAAGCAATAATTTTAAAAGAATAAATTGTTAGAGAATATACCTAAATAAAAAAATGGACTCCCAGAAAAAAGGGTGGACAAGAAGCTGCCCTATGTTTTATGGTGAAGGAGTCAGAATAAGAAAACCCATCCTCTATTACAAAGAGATAAAGAGAAGAGCTTTGTAAATCGCAAAGGTAGTGACAGACACCTGAAAAGAAGTAAGCCATGCTAAAACCAGCTCTTACTGGTAGCTCCCAAGCTGGGAGAGGGAGGGGAAGCAAGGCCTCATTCAAAAAGTAAAAAAAAAAAAAAAAAAAAAAAAAAAAAAAGGCAGTTCTCTAAGAATAAGCCCACAAGCCTCAAACCCAGGTAAAGGTTTTGACCAAACAAGGAGTCTTCTGGCTTACAGATCTTCAGTGGAGAGGAATGCCATTTGGTATTCAGTATGACTCTGAAGACAATGACAATGATCATGGTGACAGGGAACATGTTATCTAAAGCTGAATACCTGTGTCTGAAAGCAGGGAACAACCACAAGTCAAAGAGCCTGAATTTAACCTGTCACAAAAGCTCTCCCTGGGTGGGGGAGCCCAACTGTGATTTGGAAAATGAGTTCCAGGACTTGACAAACCAAAAAGTGCAGATGGTAAACTACACATGTCTTCAACAGCTCAGAACAGACCTCATAGACTGAGAATGGCCTGTGGGTTGGAAAATCCTGAGCCTAAGGTTAGTGGGTGAATTAACCATAGGACCCACCTACTGCTATTCACTCCTGATAATAGGGTAAGTCTGAAACTTTAACAGTCTAACTTCTATAGGATGATTAAATACTTGGGAGATTTTGAAAGTACAAAGATAGGTTCTCTACCTGTTCTCTACAGATCTCAGTGCTGCTGCAGTTTTGCCTCATACTCACAATGCATTTAGGGATACCCCCAGCTAGAACATTAGGCATCCCAGAGTATCTGAAAGTATGAGTTTGGGAAGGGTGACACACTGCAAAACTAAATGTGACCATATGCCTCTGGTATGCACAAAAGGGAAGCTACTTAAATGAAGACGGCATTAGCAGACATAAGATACTTGCCCAACACAGACTCAACACTAGGATAAACCATAAAAGACAACCATCTACAAGTTCCAAACGACCTTTAACTATGACTATGAATATACTTGGCAGCTGCCAATTTTTGAGGACCCAAAAAAAAGATGCTCCAACATGTCATCTTGGTTTTTGTTTTTTAATGAAAATGTTAGTCTAATAACAAAAATAATTTTAAGAATTGACAGTTGAGATTATATGAATTTAAAAAACTTTTCCCAGGAAAGGGAACAATTAGCAAAGTAAAGAGAAAAAAAAAGCATCAACTACACACGGAACATGTAATAATAAGCACCCTAAACTAAATAATCCAATCAATACTGGACTAATAGATTGAATAGATGGCTCTCCAAAGAAGAAATACAAATATGCAATAAATATTTTAAAGTGTCCAAGACCTTTAGCTAAGTAGGAAATGCAAACTAGAACTGCTTTGAGATTCCATTTCACTTTAGACAGAGTGATTATGATAAAGCAACAACAGATGCTGTTGAGGTGTACAGGAGAGGAACCATGCCACACTGCTGGGGACAGTCACCATAGTCAGGATGGAAGTCCTGAAAAAACAAGACATAACAAGCAAAACAAGCAACGTAAAAAACATGTGAGACCCTGTGTCAAGCTTCACTAGCCAAAAGCATGGAAACTAGACTTACCCTAAGACAGAGCTACCCTTCCTGGGTACACAGCAGAGGCCACCAAGGCAGCCCACCATGACACTTGCTCCACATTTATTGTTGCACTACTTGCAAGGGCTAGAGAATGGACCCAATCTAGACATCTATCATAGACACAGTGGAATTTTATTCAACTATAGAAAAGAAATAATATTTTCCAGAAATGGATGCAACTGGAGATCATTATATCAAGCAAAATAAGGTAGACTTGGGAAACCTATTAGTGTACTTTTGCCTGCTCATCTGGAGAATCTAGACTTAAATTGGGGTGATGGCAGTATGAAAGGAGAAAGAAGACTATGAGGAAAAAGAAGAAATCTTAATGGAAGGGGAAATAGGTAGAGAAGATGATGGAAAACATGTGACATGAAAGAAGCAGGGAGGACTACTGGAAGGGGTGCCACATGGAGAACTGAGTAGCAGATAAATTACAATGAAGTGAAGCATATGTCTGAATATGGCATAATGGGACTCATTACTTTGTATTCTACCTTAATATTAATAAGAAAAAGCATATATACCAAGCAGTAGTTGAAAACAGAAAGAAAGAAAGAAAAGGTGGGCTGGGGCGATGGCTCAGTGGGTTGCTATGTAAACTTGCTATGTAAACAAAACATGTGATCCTAAGCTTGGATCCCAGCTAACAACCTGATGTGGCCACATGCATCTATCATCCCAGAGTGGGATGCAGAAACAGGGGGACCCAATCCTGGGAGCTCGCTGACAGTTGGTAGAGCACCTGATGAGCCTCAAGTTGAGTGAGAGATCTGTCTTTAGAAATGAAGCAAAGAACTATACAAGACAGACACCAGAGGGTGACCTCTAGACTTCACAAATACACATACAAACAGATAGATCCATATGCAATGAGAAAGAAGGAAAAGGGAAAAAGAGAAAAGGAAGAGACAAAAAGAACTGGTGCACACTTTTAATCTCAGCACTGGGGAAACAGGGGCAGATAGATCTCTATGAGTTCAAGGTCAGACTGGCCTCTACACATTTAGTTCTAGACTAGCCAGGTCTACATGGTGAGACCCTGTTTCAAAAAGAGAGATAGAAAGAGAGAAAGAGAAAGAAGGAAGGAAGGAAGAGAAGGAGAGAGGGAGGGAGGGAAGGAAGGAAGGAGGGAGAGAGGGAGGGAAAGAGGGAGAGAGGGAGGGAGGGAGAGAGGGAAAGAGGGAGGGAAGAAGGAAGGAAGGAAGGAAAGAAATGGAAAAAAGAGAATGTCTTAGAGGGAAGTGCCTCACTTGCAAGGAAAGTAGCAAACATAAGAAAAACTAACAATATTTAAATAAATAAAATAACCATCAAATCTGGAGCAGTTCAGAGCAATAAATAAAATACCAAACAAGCACATTTTTGGATAAAACATAAATGTTTTAAAATATACTTAGAACTTTAGCTTCTAATTTCAAGTGATATTTTACATATGACTTACATTGAAATAGGAAATCAGCTTTTCTGATGGCTGATCACTTGCAGAATTTAAAATCACCATTAATTGTTGAATAGTATTCATAACAGTCCTAGAGAAAAAAAAAAAACACAGGAAGAAGCATTAAGCAACTTAAAAAACAAAACAAAACAAGAAAGACTGAAATACAACTATCACTTTAGTTGAGCATATCTCTTTCTTGAGAGGGGGGAGAAAGGGTTTTATTTGGATTATACATCCTAAGTCACAGTCCACTGAAGGAAGCAAAGGCAGGAGGAACTCACCCCAGAACCTGGACAAATTCTCTGCAAGGTATAAGATATGGAACTAGTTTCATTTTTCTACAAGTGTGACCAGTAGTGTTTGTTGAAGATGCTGTCTTTTTTTTTCCAGGGTATATTTTGGTCTTTGTCAAAAGTTAGGTGAATGTGGGCTTATAAATGACACCATCCTACCAAAAGCCATCTATAGATTCAATGGAATCCTCATCAAAATCCCAATGCACTTCTTTGCAGAAGTTAAAAAAAATCTTACAATTCATGTGGTAACCCAAAAGACTCAGGATAGCCACAACAACTATGAACAACAGAGACACTAGTAAAGGCATCACTGTAAGCATCTCTCTGAACATGTCATGCATCCATGTGTCTTGAAGCAGTTCCCTGAAATAAGACTTTTTCTAAATAAAGTAAAATCCTCTTAGCATGTATAGTTTAAAAATTACAGCTTACTTGAGTCTTTTAGAAAAATAGCATCATTAAGTATAATCAAGAACTGATACAATTACTAATAAAACTAATGTTATCGAGAGAGAATTATTTGTCAAACTAATGATGTTTTCCAGAAAATATACCTTATATTTTCATATTATATGGATATGTAACTGGCATCAAAATGTTATTCTTTCAGGAAAATATTACAACTAAGTGTTAATACCCTACTCTCCAAGACAGGGCTTCACTGTATAGTATAGGCTAGCCTCAAGCTTGCAACAACTCTCTTGATTCAGCCTCTCAAATCTGGAGGTTACAATAATGGATCACTATGTCTGTCCTTAAATTTTATACACTTTCAAATAAAGACAGTAAGATATTTAGAAACTCATGTGAAGAATTAAAAGAGTCTTTGTTACTCCTTCAAGGGAGGAGAGTAAAGTCTTGAGTAACTTTAAAAGTCACTATTACTGGGGCTGTAAAGATGACTCAGCAGTTAAAAGCACTGACTGTTCTTCCAGAGGTTCTGAATTCAATTCCCAGTAACTACATGGTGGCTCAGAACCATCTGTAATGCCCTCTTCTGGTGTGTCTGAAGAGAGTGATAGTGTACTCAAATTCATAAAATAAATAAATATTTAAAAAGTCACTATTTCTAAAGCATAAACTTTGCCAGTTTCTCAGGACCTCCATAGTTCTATCACTTTGCATGAAGACATACACTTGTGTTTATAGGATATAGTAAAGACTGGTGTTGTAGCTTTGCATTTGAGACATTGTATAGGATGCAAAGAACCACAAACTGTTTAGGGCTAGAAGGCTGATTTAAATATAATACAAACATGCCATGTTCTCGGGTTTCTCTATACTTCATATTTCACACACTACATTTTTATAGCTATTAGAGATAAATCTAGCTCCCAATGACTAATGCCACAAATGACCAAGTACTAAAAATAAAATTGCAGACTTTGAAGCAACTGACTCAAGCACTTATTTTTTTCTTGACACTGGTACCTTTTCTCAGATTCTTAGCTTTATGCTCTAGGCTCCAAGTCATACCAGCTCATTATAGCCTAACTTCTATCTGGTTCTTTTGACCGCATTCCTCACAGGTCAGTCCTTACCATCTATATTCTTGCTTTTATACTTCCCAGCTTTGGGCAGATACATGTATTTTCATGTTTTTAACTTGCCCTGATAATTCCCTGATCTATGGGTGCTTTGTATCTCGCTGCTTACTAGAGTCTGCATCCATTCTGTTAAGACTGGTATGTGAGACACGAATGCATCACATTTCTCACACCTCCTCCCTGGTCCTTCATCCCTACCACTCTGCACTCAGTCCAGTCATCTGGCACGTGTCAGCTGAACTACTCCAATAGGTCAGTGCAGAGATTCCCACGCACTATGGGTAATAAGCAGAGGCATGTACAAGGAAAAGAATTCATCAGGTCACTCTCATGTGCACTCTGGTCTAAGCACTAAGCTGCACTGACAGTCCTATTACTAACCTGTCTTCCCTCATGAACCACTGATAGGTAAAGCTGTAAAAATAAAGTCTGTGGCTGGAGAGATGGCTCAGTGGTTAAGAGCACTGACTGCTTTTCCAGAGGCCCCGAGTTCAATTCCTAGCAACCACATGGTGGCTCACAACCATCTGCAATGGGGTCTTATGCCCTCTTCTGGTGTGTCTGAAGAGAGCAATGGAGAATACATGAAAACAAAAAAGTTAAAAAAAAAATGTCTGGGCTGGTGATATAATCAATGAAGGGGACCTGCTTAGTATGTGCAAAGCCTTGAATTTGATCACCAGGAAAACAAACAAACAAACAAACACTTCTCTAAAAAATCAAATCTATTTTTATCCTTCCTTGTGTTTATCACCCATTAAAAACACAGACCACACCATGCACTAGGTAAAGTGAGGACAGCACACTAGTTAATACCTATTTTCCATTCCTGCAGTTTATCCCCCATCTTACAATTAGTACAGAGCAGGTAGTTCCCAGATCCATTATGCTTGCAACATTTCAGTGTCTCTGTATATAGTATTACCTCTTAGTAAAATTCACTTGAGAAAAAATTTCATACAATTTGTGTTACTAAAATGAGCCTGTTTACACATCTACTGTCAGTTGATATGTCTTACCACTTGCTTGCAATGTACCAAGCACCATGACAGGTCTTAATTATTAAAACTGTGTATAAAAACCCATGGTCCATATGGAAAGCAACGTAAAGGCTATTGTTGGTATTAGTGAAAAACTGGTAAACATGTAAATGGATTTATAGTTTTATTGTGAACATAAAGGAAGAGCAGATGGCAGTCCATAGAAAGAAGAATTTCAAGAAAGAATGCCAAGTATGAAGGCTTTCAAGTACAAAAAAAGCTGACAATTCAAAAACTGAAAAAAGACCAGTGTGTGGCCAACACAGAGTAATCAAGAACAAAAAGAGATTGGCCAGGCAACAGAAAAACAGGTCATGTAAGGTCTTAGGGATTGTTAAGAATCTGCTTTGTATTCTAAATGGAAGTAGAAGTAGTCAAAGGGTTTAAGCAGTAGTCATACACACAATTTGATTGACATTCACAGACTATTATTTCCAGGCTCTGTGGAAAACAGAATCATTGGTAGGAGAACGCTACAGTGCTAAGAAATGAATGACACGATCAGTTAGGCACTGCACAGATTCAGGAAGAAGAGAGCTGTCTTGCACAAAGGTGGTAAGGGTGGACAGAAATGGAGGAAAGGACATGGAGCGTTCAGCTGGATCTGATCATTAATACCCACATGGGATATTAGTGAGGACGGGTCATAAAATAACTCTAGGTTATGCAACATCAAATACTGATGCTTTTCCTTTCTGAGTGAAACATTCTTTTTAAGCTATGTTTCTTATACATAAAAACAACCAAGTTATATTTATAACTAAGCAAGTCATAAATCAACAAAACAGTCCTCCATATATATTTGTTACATGCTGTGCAAATACAAAGTACAACAAAGAGCAAATCTGAAGCACTTACATAGACTGAATAAACAATTATAATATAAACTGGAATCAGGCAAAGGCATACCTAACTGGAGTGTGTGGAGTAACCACGTTTGCATCTTCATCAGGGTTGCTTTTTCGTGGCGTTCTCTCTGTTTCAAAACTAAATGACAAGTAAAGTAACTCATACTGAAATTTGTGTTTGTGCATCAAAAAGCAGTTATTACTTAGTAATAAATAACAACACCTAATTCCTGCTGTTGAGAGCATCACACGAATGTAAGTACTATGTAATAAGTGCCACTTGCAGGATTTATTCTTGTCACCATTGTTCTTCAGCAGCATGGCTTGCCTTCCACAGGCTTACAGAAAGTCGTGTACCAACCACAGAGTACAACATTCTGGAAAATGGAGATGTTTTCTGGCTGGTGGTGTTAACAGCCAAGCTGTGTGGGATCTTAAAACACTGCAGATCCTGTTTTTCAGTGCACTATGCTGTCCAAAGATTTCGTTTCTACTTAGATAGAACTAAAAATATTTTACTGTGCTTAACTTCTAAATTACATGTTTTAATTTCACAGTAAAATAATTCTTCTTAAAGAATCAAATTTACTTTACGTATGAACAGTTAAAAACTGTAATTACTCTCAGCCATTTCCTATTTTAGAAATCTTACTTGATAAGAGGATATTTTCTTAAAATATTGTTTCAAATATCAATTAGGCAATAGTATCTAAAAAGGCTAGAATGAAAAAGAAAGCTCTTGAGTAAACTAATTAGTTCAACCATTTTCTTTTGGTACACATTTAAATCCAATGTAGCTGACCAAAAAACCACAAAATCAGAAAATTGTCATAAGAAATACTTTACACTAAATCTCTATTTGTTATTAATTGTATGTTTAAAGAACTACCTTTGCACTAGACAAAGACATTTGAGAATAATCTGCTACAAAAGATGTTAAAAGATTTCTAAGTTAATGAAAATCTATATAACATACTTGAGTAATTATTAATCCTAATAAAAAGCATGCCAATATATAAAAGTTATGTCATTGCAATACCTGTCTATAGGATCAGTCTGAAGTGTTTTATCATGATCCAAAAATAGTCTTGCATCTAAATCTTTGTTTTTAAGATAAACTTCTTCGTAGCGTTTAGAAAGACTTTCAACCTCAAAAGAAAGAAACTGGAAATTATTCTTTTTTGTGTTATGTCTCTTAGAATAACAAATAGATTTCATTAAAGAACTTTTATACTATGTACATTTAATTTTAAAACATACTGAGTCCAGGTCCAAAATAAGACTGGTCTAGAAATGAACTACAGAATATTACACATAAACTTCATTATTTTTTACTATTTTACATATACATTTCACTTATTAGAATTTTAGCTAGATGAGGGTCATCAATGCCACAAGACAGTGTTGAACACAAAAAAGTCATTACAGGTTGAACATTTCCTACCCAACACGTTTAAAACCAAAATCATTTAATATTTTAGATTTTTTAAAATTTTGTAATATAAAAATTTTGGCATATAAAAATGAGATATCTGAAGAACAACATCTATGTACAAAGTTGATTTATGTCACAAAAACATATTATTGTATGCAGAGTATGAAGGTAATTTTAGAAAACCTTTTAAAATACTTTTGTGTTCTGAATAGAATTTTTCACTTGTGGTTATATCAGTGTTTAAAAAAACAATAACAAATTGTTAAGGGCTCTTACTATAACCATAATTTGCTATGATTTCCCCTCCTTCCTTATAGTGTTAGGGAAGAACCAAGAGTCATGCACATATTAAACACACATTCCACTACTACTTGAGCCCTGAAGTGTTTTCTGCCTAGTTTGGTTTGTTGGTGGTGGTAGTGTTCCAGTTCTGGGGATAGAAGCCAGTATATTTGACATGCTTAGACAGGTACTTTACCACTGAACCACACTCCCTAGCTCTTTCTGTGGCTTCAAAGTTAATGCTTAATCTTGAGGTAACAATCTCTCTCTCTCTCTCTCTCTCTCTCTCTCTCTCTCTCTCTCTCTCTCTCTCTCTCTATATATATATATATATATATATATATGGTAGAAGAAGCACTTTTAATGACAGTGAATGAAAGCTCATCTCTGTACCACGTGATCTAGCACAACACTTGCACACACTGAACACATAACAAACATTAAGTAAACTCCTAATTAAATTACCAATCTAGATAAAAGAATCAGGTGTCCAGCTTTCTAATTCTATGCCTTCTGACAAATTATGTTAACATATACATTTGAATGCATATCTTTTAAAACTTTTGTTACCACAGAAAAGTTATCTTTACAATTCTACTCAGCTTAGTTTTCTTGAGAAATAAACAACTGACATAAAGTAAATTGATTTTAAAAAATGTAAACAATTATCCCGCCCCTCAAAGTCTCAAACAAACCATTCTAGTTTTAATTGAATTTTCTTTAAAATTACCTCTGGAAGTCCATTAGATGATACAATTCCAAGTGAATTTATAAAAGGGATAAAATTTTTGAAATAAACATTTTTCACCTGAAAAATACAACATTTGAATATATAGATTCAAAATTATCCAGTTATATGATGATATATTACAATCTAAAACAAAGTAAAATCTAGTCCCAGTAACTATTCACACCAACAGTGTTAACTGCCACTTATATTACATCTAAACTAATGATATTAATTTATAACTGATTTAATTATTTACTTTTTAATAATGATTTCATAACAGAGTTTAAGTGGAAAACTGTTAATGAGATGGGATTAATGACATGAGGAACCACTGAAATCACATTGTAAAATGTCACTTATAAAACATATTTAGAGTACTGGTTGCTCTACAAGTGCAATGTGCTATAGAATTTTTAACCAATTGCTTTTCCTAACCTAACTTTCTTTTCCAAACTTTTTTTTCTAACAAATAGGAATTAACACAGGAATTAAGTCTAGGAAGCACTTACTATTTTTGTTTTCTAATCTGTTCACACTTACCTAAAATATTTAGTAGTTATTCAATTATTAAAATTAGCCACTAGTTATATATCCATAAATGCTATCAAGTGGCAATTAAAATATTAGTTTTTATTAGCTATATTTGAATATAAATATGTAAAGATTCTAAATTCTAAGAATAAATTCCTTAAGATGAAAAACTGATTTATTCTAATACACAAAATAAAAGTAATTTTAAGTAATTACAAAAAATCCAGAGAAATAGAAAATGTATTTATTACTATTTGTTCTCTTATGATTAAACAACTGAATTGAGACAGAACTACTTCTACGATATTTGTCAGCTTATTTGTATGGGTAACTTGTGATCCTAGAAAGATGAAAAGTGAATATCTAGGTTTATATCTAAATTTAATATATCTATATAGATACAGATATTCATAAATTTAGTAAGAACCACAGTGGTAAAGCATAGACAGCTTGGTAATGATTCTAATACTTCTTTAATCAGAGTTTGGAAACAGATCCTTACTCCTTCCCAAAGTTGTCAGAATTCCAAAGATGGAACACTTCACACATCTGATGATGAATTATAGAAAAAATTTCAATAAATAAACTGTGAGAGAAAGAATGTATAGAATGAACAGAGAGCCTGAACGACATGTCCTAAACCCTACCAAAGGTTCAGTGAGTGATGGGCAACCAGTCTCTGGAAACATGTTTACTCATTACTATAAGGAAGTGGGGTCCATTATTTGTAAAAATCCTTTCAATTCCAAATCCTAGATCCTTGAAGAAAGTAATTACTCCATGTGCTTAAGTTCTCCCCAATAATTATTAACATCTGATACAGTATTTGGAAAGAGAGTCATAAAATACTAAACAGAAAATGAATGTTAGATTACTTTAGTTTCATGGAAGTAAAACACTAAGGTTTCTTGGCAGGGTGTTTGAAAACACTAAGGATATTAGTAAATTCAATGGAATAGAAGAATAATGCATTTGAAAACTATCATCTTCATGATATACATTCAGTGAGCCCAGAAGGGAGCTATTCTCTTTAAAAGCAACGTAAGAAAGTATGAAATTAATTTTTTCCAAGAATTTTGTTCCTATAAAATAGAAATGGTCCTACTTTAACAAAAAGTATGCTCACAACAAAAAGTATATATTGTCAGATAGACCTTGCATATATATCTACTTCAGCTGTTTTGAATAACATGTAAGAGAAATTACCTCATCTATATTACATTCGTGTTCTTTACAGAGAACTTCGATAATTCTTGTATCATTTTCTAGTTGTTTTGCTATCCGAGCACTCCTGTTCTGACCTCTTCTGGGTGTTCGAGGTGAACCATTAATGGGGATTACAGCTGTTTCTGTGAAAATAGTAAATTAGATTAAAAACAATTGTGTATTCTATATTGAACATTAATGAAATTGGGCTGTGAATGTAACTGAGTTGGTAGAGTACTTGCCTAGAAAAGCATGAAACCCTGGGTTCAATTCCCAGTACCACATATTCCAGCAATGCTGGTATATACCTGTCATCCCAGCATTTCGGAGGTGGAGGAAGAATCAAAGTTCGATACCACCATTGTCTACACAGTGATGTCAAAGCCAGCCTAGGCCACACGAGGCCCTATTTCCAAAATAACTAAAATTAAATAAATTATAAGATAATGACACACTATAATTATAATTTAAGATGTCAGAAATAATCCTGGTAGAATTCTATTCTGCTTATTACAGTTTACTATATGATAGCAATTTTAACTTATCAATTAATGCCTATTGGGGCACCCTTTGTTTTGCAGTGCTGGCAATCAAATCCAGGGTCTTTATGCATGCTACACAAATGCTCTATCACTTAGCCACAGACTGTCCTTGAATATCTGTTGTGACATATATGCTGCTACAAGTTTTTGCAACTTATTTTTCTTTTACTCTAAATCTCATCCCCAAAAGCCATATCCCATAAACCCAGAGAAAGTCTGACAAAAATTATTTATAAGTTACTTATAAGTGTATTTTACTCAATATATATAATGAAAAATATTTCCTAGGCTGCTGAGATTGCTCCGTGGCATAGACACTTGTTATCCAGGTTGACAACCTAGTTCAATTCCTGTAACCCAGTCAATGGAGGAAAGAACTGACTCCTGGAATCTGTCCTTTAGTTTTCACACACAGGCGCACACATAATTCTCCCACTTGTGTAGAGGGCTGGAGAAAAGGCTTGGTTGTTAAGAATACTAGCTGCTCTGTTGGAGTACCCTGGATCAATTCCCAGAATCCATAATTGTCTGTTCAGTTCCAGGGGCTAGGATGCCCTCTTCTGGTCTCTTCAGGCATCAGGCAAGCATACATGCTGGCAAAACACCAGTACATATTTTTTAAAAAGATCTAGTATAAAGTATGAGTATACAGCAAGAGGGATCCATGAATAAAGACCATTCCACCATGCCTGATGCCCTGAGTTTGACCTCTGTGACCCACACAAACATAAAAACACAGAACTGACTCTAAAAAGTTGTCCTCTATCCTCTTCTTGCATTCAGCCACTCTACATGTACCTCCCCATACACACACAAATAATATCAATAAAAATAAAATTCTAAAGTGTGGTATTTATAAAAATAAATAAAAGGTAAACATAATAATATGATAAACTGTGATATTTATTTTCTTAAATAATCTGTATTATTTTGAATGTTACTGACCAACTGAGTAGACTCGACTATTAAAGAGATTCCAAGGTGATGAAGTATAGTCTAGCCACTCTAGAAATCAGTGTGGAGAACACTCAAAAGCTAGAACATACCTGCCATTAGGACCCAGCTCTCTAACTGGACTTAAGACTCACTCAACAATAAGGAAACCACGCCTGGTGCTTGAAACCTAGCCAACTACCTAAGGGCTAGTGATGTTACAGACCTTGGGGGAGAACCTACAACCCCACTGTTTTAGACCAGTATAATCCCTAATAACAGTCCATAAACATTTGTCCTTATACCACAGATAAGTAGTCTTCACTCCTTATCAAGGAAACTTCTCTTTGTCACAGATGGAGACCATTACAGAAAATCACAACTAATCAAAAATGCAGTGCTGTGAAGTCCAGTCCCAATGGACGCACAAAACTCTCTAGTCCTTAAGGCTCAAGAACCCTTGCAGAAGAGGGGCTAGAAGACTGTAAGAGATAGAGAAACAGGAAGGCTGTATATCCTAGAACCAAAATATGTTTAATACACTCTCAAAATTTTCCAGATTATGTTTTCCCAGGAAGTCATTGTTCAGAGATGAATCAGGCTTCACCATTCAGCCTCTTCAACAGCATGGTTAGACTTGATGTATTGATCTGTTATCTAGTTTAGTACTACTATTAGCACGTTTATCATTCCAGCAGCCAGGAATTAACTTGTCCTGAGCTAAGTGATTCAAGGTTCTATTCTTGAGGTGACCAAAAGAAACATTTCTAGTCTAAGAAACACACTTATTTACACTTATCTTTGCTTAATGTTATCTAACTATATCAGCAATAGTTACTTTCACTTCAGTATATCTCCCATCCTTGTCAGCACCCACTGAAACAGTATCAATTACTGTTCATATAAAGAAAGTCAGTCATACAACATACAATATCCAGTACTAATTATAGAATTGGCCCCCCTTTTCTAAGAGGTATGGATCACATCTCTATCTTGTCTTTTTCTCTACTTCACTACAAATCCCCTCTCCCTACTCCTTCAAGAGAAACCTTTCCCCAACCTTACCTACTCTTCAAACTTATTTCAAATACTGTTTCTTTTATATGCTATTGACTGGCTTTCCACTGTTACATTTTTTTTTATTTTTAAATTTTATTTTATTTTTATGAGTGTGTGAAGGGTGTATTTAAGTGAGGACAGTGCCCAAGGAGTCCAGAAGAAGGCAGCATATCTCCCTGGAGATGAAGCTCCCAGGAGGTTGTGAGCCACCCAACATGGGTGCTGGGAACTGAACTCAGATTCTTTGTAAGAGCAGTATGCACTCTTAACTACTAAGCCATCTTTCTAGCCCTTGTTTAATTTATCATTGTTATTATTACATTATCATGATGATAGTGTGTGTGTGTGCACATGAACATTTGGGGGTACCAGGGCACACCTGTGGAGGTCAAAGAACAACATTCGGAAGTCACTTTTCTCCTTCTACCATAAATTCTGGAGGTCAGACTCAGTCTGTTAGGTTTGTACATCTCAGTAGCTCTGTAAAAACTCCCATATCACTAGACCTTCCAAAATAATTTGCTTTGTTTTGATTAACCCAGAGCACTCACTACTTATTCTTAATTATTTGTTCAACATTTTATCTTTTCTTCTATAATTTATACTACTTGAAGGTTGCTGTAGTTTGCATCTGGAAATGTGAGGCCCATGTGTTAAAGTGTTGGTCGGCAGCTCTCACCAGAGTCTGACCAGCTAGAGGATCACTAGGAGTGCATCCCTTGAAGGAAAATGGGGCACAGTCCTTTTCCTAACTCTCTTTCACTTTCAAGCTTTTCCTTCTCTAGTAGAAGGTGAACAACTTTACTCCACTGCGTGCGTCTACTCCTTTACCTGTCACAGGCTCAAAATAAAGGGCCAACTGACTGCACTGGAACCTCCCCAACTGTGAGCTAAACTAACCTTTTCTCTCAGTAAGTTCATCTCATCAGATATTGTCACAGTAAAGCAGAGCTGAGAACAAAGGTGGAGTCCATGCCTGATTAATGTTTCATCATCCTTTCAGTTTCAGGACTACACCAGACCTACAGACAGACAGTACATAACCACTGAAGAGAAAGGAGAGGAGCACTGTATTGTTTCCAATACTTACTGTATGGTTCTCTGAGTAATGCAGGAGGCGAGAACTTAATAAAATAGTCAACTACACACAACATTAACTGAAATGAGATTACCAGATCATCTTCCATCTGTAATACTTCTCCTAAAAATGAAAAAGATGCATATTTAAAATTTTTAATTGTATTTATCTATTATTTAGTTAGTTACCTGTGTGTGCATGCACATATGAGCACATGTATGTATGTGTGCATGTACCACAATGCACATGTGGCAATCAGGACAACCTGCAGGAGCTGGTGCTCTTCTTTTACTATGTGGGTCCAGTGACAAACTCAGGTTGCCAGGTTGATGGCAAGTGCCTTTACATGAAAAGCCATGTCACTGGCCTCAAGATTCCCATTTTAAAGAAAAGTTAGAGACTAATACCTTTAAATTAGATAAAAATGTGGGTAGTAATATATTCATATGCTCATTCATTTGCTAATCACTACAGCCATGATAAAGACTTTTCTCTTTTTAAAAAAAAATAAAGCTGAGATTTAAAACATAAATGAAGTTACAAAGTTATGTAGTGTTAATCTACCCTCTGAATTTTAAGATTAAGGATTATAATAATTCTTTTTTTAATGATTTATTTATTTATTTAATGTATTTGAGTACACTATTGCTCTTTTCAGACACACCAGAAGAGGGCATCAGATCCTATTAACAGATGGTTATAAGCCACCATCGGGTTGCTGGGAATTGAACTCAAGAATTCTGGAAAAGCACTCAATACTCTTGACTGCTGAGCCATTTCTCCAGCCCCCAATAATTAATTCTTATTAAAATAATCTGATTTTTTTTTTTTGTAAAATTTACTTCCTATTTTGGTATGACTTGTAGAACTCATATTTTCCAGAAACCATGCTGAAGCACAATGCATGCTAGTCTTTTATTCAAAATACTTATAAAATATCTCATATACTCAGTTTAATACCCTATTAAAATATTACACTAGCCAAAACCATCAAGAAACAACAAACTCAGAATATCCTAACAGTTTATGCTATATATAAATATACAACTACAAGGCTTATAAAAAATAAATGCATAATAGGTACCTATATACAAATGTAAATTATGATAAAATCTAAGTGCATATTTTCTTATGGCCCCCCTTTTTTTAAAGAGAGAAGTGTAGGGGGTCAAAGTGATCACTCATGGTTAATAGCACTTGCTGTTCTTGCAGCCAATCCAGGTTAGGCTCTCAGCACCAAGGGTCATAGGTACCAGGCATACATGTAGATATATATATGCAAGCAAAACACTCTCATACATAGAAGATAAAAATAAATAAATAAATTTTAAAATAAAGGAAAAGTTTGATTTGATTCACTTTCTTCTGGGTATCTGCTAAGCTAGTATTAATGACAATGAATATTGAAACCCCCAAATATATGAGAAAATTAATAACTCTACATCAAGTAGATGTTTTAAATCCATATGGTAAGGTACAAAAGAATGTTTGCAAGGAATTCAGTAAAGAAATATCACAAGAGTGTAGACAGCAAAGTAAAAATGAATGGTATGAAAATGTCACTATAAACCCATTAGTTTATATGTTAACTAAAAGCTAATGCTAGTGAAGAAACAGGCATGAAGATTGCTGTTAGGCATATACAAGTAAGAAGAGCAAAGCCAAATCAAACAGCTTCTCCCCTCAAAACCAATATTCTGAAAGGAATGCACACATCAGCCAGGTGCCAGCAGAGGCGGTAAAATCTGCAACACTGTAGCAGAATGCTCTTCGGTTTCATCTTCTGACTTGGAGGGAGACGTCATTGCTACAGAAGGTAAAAGGGAAGTAAACTGTGCTGGCTCCAGAGATCCCAGTACACTATGCTGACTGGGAAAAGAAGAAAGTATAAAATTTACCCTATGAAGACTCAACTGCAAAGGCTCATAGCATTCCAGAGGAATTCTCTAGTCTTGCCCTTACCTTCTGTAAGGTACTATAATACCTGTTTACAGCACACTGTAATTCTATGGGGAATACAATCTAAATACATGCTAAGTGCAAAATGAATGAAGGGAGGGTCTCTCAAACTACCTCAGAGAAAACTAGTAAAATGAAGGAGAAAAGCACACTCAAAATAAAAAGTAAAATCACTGGCGCGCTGGCGGTGCTACATACTGCGCATGCGCACGCGGCTCCAGCCTTTCCCCGCCCCCCCCCTAGCACGGCCGACTCAGCAGGTCTGCGTGGAGCCGCGGTTACGGGTCTGTGTTCTGCAGGATGGGGTTTGTGAAGGTTGTCAAGAATAAGGCCTACTTTAAAAGATACCAAGTGGGATTTAGAAGGCGACGAGAGGGTAAAATTGACTACTATGCACGGAAACGATTGGTGATCCAGGACAAGAATAAGTACAACACACCCAAATACAGGATGATAGTTCGTGTAACTAACAGAGATATCATCTGCCAGATTGCATATGCCCGTATAGAAGGGGATATGATCGTCTGCGCAGCATATGCACATGAACTTCCAAAATACGGTGTGAAAGTTGGCCTGACAAATTATGCTGCAGCCTATTGCACTGGCCTGCTGTTGGCTTGCAGGCTTCTGAATAGGTTTGGCATGGACAAGATCTATGAAGGCCAAGTGGAGGTGAATGGAAATGAATACAATGTGGAAAGCACTGATGAAGCCTGGTGCCTTCACTTGCTATTTGGATGCAGGTCTTGCCCGAACTACAACTGGCAATAAAGTTTTTGGGGCCCTGAAGGGAGCTGTGGATGGAGGCTTGTCTATCCCTCATAGTACCAAACGATTCCCTGGTTATGACTCTGAAAGCAAGGAGTTCCATGCAGAGGTACATCGGAAACACATCATGGGTCAGAATGTGGCCGACTACATGCGCTACCTAATGGAGGAAGATGAAGATGCGTATAAGAAACAGTTCTCCCAGTACATCAAGAACAACGTAAACTCCAGACATGGAGGAGATGTATAAGAAAGCTCATGCTGCTATTCGAGAGAACCCAGTCTATGAAAAGAAGCCCAAGAGAGAAGTGAAGAAGAAGAGGTGGAATCGTCCCAAAATGTCTCTTGCCCAGAAGAAAGACCGGGTTGCTCAAAAGAAGGCAAGCTTCCTCAGAGCTCAGGAACGGGCTGCTGAAAGCTAAATCAGTTTTCTATGAAGATTTTTTCATAAAGACAATAAACAGATTGATCAAGCAAAAAAAAAAAAAAAAAAAGTAAAATCACAAAAGGGGAGAAAAATCAGAGAACCTAATAGAAAGAAAAACCTAATAAACAAACAAACAGACAAACAAAGCCAGGGCTCCTGCATTACAGTGAACTTCCATGCCTGGGATGTCAAACATGCCAAGAACTTGCTTTGAAACAAACAAACAAACAAGCTCACTGATCTCAATTTATATAAAAACAAGGTGTCAGATGAACTAAGAAAGAACTGGGGTAACAGAACTAGTTTAGCTCAAAACACACAAAAGACAAGACGAATAGAACCTGCATGTAATACAAACTTGGGGACGTAGCTCGGTGGCAGAATATTTGCTTGGCATTCATGAAGTCTTGAGTTCAATTTCCAGCATTGCAATAATGATTTAAAATAATTGAAATGAGAGAAAAATATGAAAAACAAAATAACCTGATACAATGTTCAAAGAAAACATACTGAATAAAATAATGCCTTAAAATACAACATTGTTAAGATGTCTCAGAAATGAAAAACAGAGTGCCTAGTTTGTTTAAACAAGTGTTCCAAGACAAATGAATGCAGTATGATACAAATCAATAGATATCTTAGTAAAGGTATTAAACCTCAAATTTAGTGTTCATTTACTTTTATTTTCTGCATATGAGCATCTCCCTGCATGTTTGTCTGTGTCCATGAAGGCCAGAGGAGGGTAACAGATGCCCTGGGCTGGAGTTATACAGACTGTGAGCTGCCATGTGGATTGAAAGCAGGGCTCTGGTGCAAGTTTTAATTTTAGCTACTTTAACTAGCCAACTAAAGATGGCTTTATCTACTGTGCCATCTCTCCAGACTTAAATCTCAAGTTTAAAAAAGAACTCATCAAGTATTCAGCAACTAAATAACAGGAGGAACTTAAGTGAGCCTCAGATTTCTTAAAAGTAACATTCAATACTATATTTCTTTTTTAAAATTAATTATTTTTATTGGCTATTTTATTTACTTACATTTCAAATGTTAGCCCCTTTCCCAGTTTCTCCTCTACAAACTCCCTATCCCTTCCCCCTCTCCCCTGCCTGTATGAGGGCACTCTCCCACCAACCAACCAACTCCCATCTCATTGCCCTAGCATTCACCTACACTGAGACATCAGCCCTCCACAAGACCATGGGGTCCCCTCTAGTGATGCCTGACAAGGCTATCTTCTGCTACATATGCATCTGGAGCCATGGGTCCCTCCAACTCCCATGTGCACTTTTTTGGTTGGTGGTTTAGTCCTTGGGAGCTCTGGGGCATCTGGCTGGTTGCTATTGTTGTTCTTCCTATGGGGTTGCAAACACTTTCAGCTCCTTCAGTTTTTGCCCTAACTTCTTCTCCACTGGGGTCCCTGTGTCAATACTACAAGATATTTTCCTTTTCTTTCTTTTTTTTTTTTTTAAATAGTAAATGCTTTTTTTTCCATATTAAAAAATCAGTACTTTAAATATTAAAACAACTAGTTTAAAAAAAAAAAAAAAGACAGAAAAGCCAAAGGTGGCATCTACAGGGAAGCCCATCCTCACTGCCACACACACACATGTGCACACACACCTCTGACCGGCTTCAATCACGATGCCCAGCAGTTTCCAGTCACATGAGCATACACACAGGCCAGGAGCAAGTACCAAAACTGCTTTAGAAATGACTGGCCAGTGTAGTCCAGGCATTAGAAAAATACTCTGCTTGAGGAGAAAGGAAGTGCAGTATGGAGTGCTCCAGCTGACCTTAAAGCTGGGGATGTGTTCAGGGCCCAGCATCAGTAAGACAGGTTATCATGTTAAGGGGCTAGGCAAGACTGACAGATGGTGATGACTAAGGGGAGCAAACCCAGGCCATTCCAGCCTGCAGGGTAGGCAGGCCCTTTCAGTGACTGCGTGAGATGAACTTGCTGGGGATCTAGGAGGGTACCAAGTAGAAAAGGGTATGGTTAGTTATTTATGCCCAATGTAGGCTGCAGAGGCACTGGCTACTAAGGTCCAGAGAGCTCTAGTCTCCAGCTAGGCTGGGCCCATATTTTCTTACAAGACAAAATGACTCAAGAATAGGACACAGTCAAGTTGTCTTTCAGGTATAAATACTGTGGACATTTGCCATTAATGCTTGCCATGGCAAGCATAAGGAATATGACATGAAAAGGCCTAGGCTTTAAAATTCCACAGGTTGGAGAGATGGCTCAGCAGGTAAAAGTGCTTAAGACAATGTTAAATCCTTGATAACACAATCCAGCTAGCTAAGAAATAAAACAAAATCAAAACCTCAGAAACAGAGAAGCTATAATAAAGTAATTATGATGGGCACAGAATGCTCTTACATACAGAACTGAGACTAAAGGCATGTAGTAACTATAATTACAGATGAATAAATGTTATAGTCTTAGAAAATGAAATGAAGACAATAGAATATAGTAGTCAGGAAGTGGGGAGAGAGGGACGATGATGTGCCAAGAGTGATTGTTGTCATTGTTTTTCAAAGTAGATTGGTGTACAGTGTTGTAGAATGTCCTCTTCCTCGTCTATGGCCAATCTCAGTTGATATCAGCTGCTAAGAGGACGAGGTCTGGCTAGTACTTGGGTAGGAGAACTCCCTCTTTAATGGGACTCTGATGGGATCCGGGTTGTTCTCCGTCAGCACATATTCTAGAATCTCGTGTTTACTGACTACTCATCATGGTTTATTTCCATTTTACTTGTCTCCCATCAATTTCTACTTTCTCCAAGTCAGACGAAGAAAAACACAAGAATTCACCCTGAATTTGGAATAGGTACTAGCATTTAACTACTATACTTTTTCATTGTATTAGCATTATCTAAATACAAAGTCTTAAAAAAAGATTCTATTTTAAAAATATTTTTAAAAAACACTATGTAAAGTGGCCAAACATGTATTATTTCCATTTATTACTTTACTTTTGTAAACTTAAATAAATTTTTAAAATTTAAAATTCACTAGGCCCTGACTCTTATCCCCAGCACTGCTAAAAAAGGAAAATGGAAGAGAAAGGGTGGATGAGAAAGAAAGCAGGAGGAAAGGAGGAAGTGAAGCATTTCTAATGATGCCCTTTACCATAACTATAAAACACTTTACAGTTAATAAGCCATGCAGAGAATACAGTAGAAGGATTTATTAACTGAATAAATTCTGTACTATTCCAAATAAACAATTTAATCATTATATTTGACACATCAGCATGCAACAACATATTCATTTACCTTTGGCTAGTAAAAAAGTGATCCAAGAAATTTTTAGCACCAACATAAATTTATTTCAGTAGATAACCTGGTAAACAAACATAAAGCAATAAAAAAAAATTAGACACTGACAAAGTTTTCCAGCTTTACTTTTGGGTAGTTTATCTTGTTTTTAATTATAGACTTGAGTTAATAAATACATAATGGAATGCAACCCTCTTTAAATGCACAATTAGCACCTAAACTCAATTAATTCAGTTCTTTGATGTGCCTACCAAATATTTATTCTAATCTAAAACTATATAAAGTCCAAGGTACCCTAATTTGTTTCTAATGACCTTTATACTTGTTTGCTCTGTTTTTCTAATTAAAATGAACAATGTAAACAAAAAAGATTAGGTGGCTCAGATTTTGTCAGCTTAACACTTTGCCTGGATAATTTTTCCATAGCATGATCATCCATTAGAATTGACAGATTTATATCAATTAATATATACACAATTTGCATTTCTATCAATCATTTCAATGCTAGTGCTTTAATGGGGCAGAAAATCTCCAGAACTACTTGAGCTATTTACGAGAAGACCACTGACTCACTGTTCCAGGCTGTAGTACACATTTTCAAGATAATTCAGGATTTGTAAATGAGATTTTTTATGAGCATGAATATTTTGCCTATATGTGCGTTTGTGCACTATTTGTGTGCCTGGTGCCTGTAGGGCCAGAAGAGGTCATCACGTCCCACCCACAGAACTGGAAATACAACAGTTAGGAGCCATCATGTGGGGTGTTGGAAATCGAGCCTGGGTCCAGTCCTCTCTCCAACCCCCTAATTGAGAATGTATTTGTTCTTACATAAAAGTATGCATAGCCTTGTTGATAAAATCCCTGTGCTAGATCATCAATAAAAACTTAATGAATGAACTGCATTTTCCTCAGAAAAGTGACAGAGACCACTGAATTCCAGCTTATTGGTTCTCTTTTGCCATATAAGGCACACATTTTTTGAAGATAAATAATCCAAATAAGATTTTACCACCTTAATTTATAAAGTAGTATGTTTTTATCACCAAAGTATGAGATTAGTCCAGAAAAATAATATGCTACTTACACACTGCTGGGTTGTGTCAAATATATAAGTTCACATGTCCTGAATGGAAAAAATAATTTCAGTAAAATAATAGCTTAAAAATTTTTTTAAATACTACTGCAGCATGAATCATTAGCCTTCTGAAACAAAGTTAAAGTATATCTGCTTACTACAAAGTGACATCTCACATCACCATGTTCTAATTACAAAAGAACCGGCTTCTGTCACTCACTTATAAATCAAAACCAATGACAAAACCAAACTGTTAGGTCACTGGGTAACTAATGACTATCTAACTAGTAAGTCATATATATCTCTATAGTTTACCCTATAATAAACAAGCTTTGGCATTGCAATCTTCATATTCCAGAAAACTGTACGAGTAAAACGGGAAAAGGAAACCTTGGTTTGATCCAAAGCCGCCAATGTTAAAGCTAAATTATTCCTTAAGACTAGTCAATAAAAATCTGAAGTTCCTTTTACAAAGTGCAGGGCAGCCTTGTAAGGCCAAATCAGACTATGTCATTCCCCAGTGTAAAAGCATTCAGCAAACTTTCCACTGTTTGCAGGGCACAGCCCTAGCTCGCCACTGCCCAGCCTCCATCCTACCTTCCAGACATCAGCAGTTCAAAGCACATCCGGCCACTGTTTTGGTGTGCACATGCTTGTTACATGCTTAACCCACCTATTTCCAGTCCACACTCATTTTTCTTAATACATTTCTACTTCTAATCCCTATTCAGCATGTCTTTCTTCTCGTTTTCTTTAGTTAAAATCACCAGTACTACAGTTACCCTTCTCACCTAGTTAAGAGACATGGTGTGCTACATCATTTCTACTTAAATGCAATACTCTGCAATACAGCATCACAACCATAAGTGCATTTTTCATGTGTACATGTTGTGGTGTATACATGCTTGCACTGGTGCACATGTGCCCATGTATGTGGAGGCCTGAGGTTGATGTCAGGAACCTTCTTCAATTGTTCTTTTTTCATCTTATTCTTTGAGGGCAGGATCTCTTGATCAAACTCAGAGCTCATGGATATAGCAGGGTACTAACAGTTAACTTTATTTATTTATTTATTAACACTCCAGATTTTATTGCCCCACTACGCTTCAACTGTTCCACATCCCATACCACCAACCCAGCCCCACCCAACCCCTGGACTCCACGGGGCTGTTTCCACTCCTCACCCTACAACAGTTAATTCTTGATGTGGTTTGTTAATTTGTTGACAGCAAAACAGCTGACATCACCCAGTTTCTTAAAGTATATCCCATAAAACACTTCTTGTATAAGATCCTAACTGATGTTAAATGCTGTTATGGTTTGTGGTTTGAATGTGAAATATCCCCAACAGGATCACACTTGAGAAAGAGAGTCATGGGGGTGGGGTAGAGGTGGGGTGGGGGTTCAGGCTTCAGTAGCCAAGACCTCCTTCCTGTTCATGCATTCTGCTTCCTTGTGATGGATGCCTTCCAGGCCTACTACCACATCTTCCTCACCATGAGAAACTGTAGGTCAGAGGAAACCCTTTCTCCCTGAAACTGTTTTTGTAGAGGTATTTTATCACAGCAACAGAAAGTAACTAAGACAAACGTTAAGTATAAGTCATTTAGAAAGTGCTGAACTCAGCCAAATAGATCTAGTCCATCAAACTTCTAAGCATTGCCTTGGTATTTTGTGACTGTCTAAGAGGAAATACAATATGAAGATATCGTATTATGTACTGTTTTTCAAACTTGTTTTTTCTTCTTTTAAAAGTTAATATTTGGGCCTGTGAGATAGCTTATCAGGTACAGGTACTTGCTGCTAGGCCTGACAATGGAGGTTTGAAACTGGGACCCACATGGTAGGAGAGCCAACTCCTTCAAGTTACCCTCTACTCTCCACATCTGTGCACAAATCTGCCTACATACACAAAAAATAAATTACAATTCAAAAAATTAAAAGCTATCATGAAAGCACTATTTATGTATTATCTCATTTCATTCATTAAATACTTAGCAGGTATGTGATGGCTAATTTTGATTGTCACCTTGACCATCTGGAACTAACTAAAACCCCAAAATCCAGATCTTTAGGTGAAAAAAACACACCTTTAACCCCAATCTAGTCTGGGTCATACCTTCTGCTGGGAGTCTGTAGAAAGAAGAAAGCTTTTGTTCTTTGCCTGTTTGTCCTCACCTTACTGGCAAGTTCATTCTTTCAGGGCCATTAGAGCCTAACTCTTCAGGATTCCAGCATATGCTGAAGCCTAGCTGAGACATCCGGCCTTGTGGACTGAGTGCACAACTACTGGATTCTTGGACTTTCCATTCATAGTTAACTATTCTTAGATGAGCAGGACTGTAGCCTGTAAGTCATTCTAATAAATCCCCTTCAGATAGAGATCTAGAGATATAGATACAGGTCTGTTCTATAGTTCTGTTACTCTAGAGAATCCTGATTAATAGGTACTCTATTAATTTCATTTAGACTTAGAAAACTAAGTACCCAAGTTAGGTAACCATTTATCCAAGATCACATAGTATATACTCAAGATCAGTTTAGAATAAGACCTGTGTGACTGCTTCTCACTAAGCCCTACTATAACCTCCCCATAGATAGTACCATAATGTCTACTATCTTTGATAGAGAAGAAAGAAGGATAGATGGGGAGCTTCTACCCTCTCTGTTGTAAGGGCACCTTGAACTTCGTACACCAGTAAGGAATCTGTGCATATTTACTATAAGCAGCTCATGGTGTGACATATTGTAATGATGGTTGAGTAGCCCCAATTCAGGAGGAATGTAAAACCCAGTTTCACAGAGAAAGATGATAACAAAGGCAAGCTCAGAAAATAAGGAGAAGCACTATCATAAGACTCTCAAGGCAGACCAGAGGGACAGGGCCTGCTCTGGAACACTGACTGCTCCACTCCCTATCAACTGCGCTATAAGACTCCAGGAGAGAGCTACCTCAGGAGGAGCGTCGTGGATTTCCGACTGTGAGTTCTCTACATCAATGTACATCCAAAGAGTCAACTCCATTGATTATTCTGTTGTGTTGAGTATGTTGTTTGTGTCATCATGAACTATCATATTCCAGTTGTGCTTGAGGAAAATTCTTTGGCAATTGTGGTCCTGTATCCCACAGACTGGACTGTAAATACTGTTGCTTATACTGGCCCTTAGGGAACAGGATACAGGAAGATCCAGACCACTTCAAAACTGTCTATATAACTGCTAAAGCTTTTGAAGTTCAATATGTAGTAGTTGCAATATTTGTTTGTTTTTATGTAATTTAATCAATTCTCTATACCTTCCTTCTCTGTGGCCTTCCAAACTACGTAAAATTACTCTTCAAAAACACAGATAAAAAAATTCTTAAGACCTAGTAGTCTTAAGATTAATATGAATATAAAGAGAAAAATGTCAGCTTAATGTTTTATCTATTGATCACTGCTCTGTTTAGAGAAAAAGATGGTAAACATCTAAACAGAATATTCTGTAAAGCCTAAAAAATCATACACGAGATTATTCCCTTTTCTAATACCCTTTTCTACCTCTCTCTTAACCCGCAGGCTATCAAGTGGACTATATCATAGGAAAGTATAATAAACAACAAACAAATCCCTGAGAATAGAAGCTGATATCAAACCAGAGTACTAATGTCACATAAGAAAGTAAAACTACTTGCAAGTATGAATTAAAATTATTATAGCAGAAATGTAAATGGGGGGAAACTCACAGGGCCCTACCCTAGACAAATAACAGGTAATTAAGGAATGAGAGCAGGAGGAATAATCTATCTCCCAGGGAGAAGCCTATTAATGGTTACTCAATATCAAATAGTTAGCTTTTAAATCATATACACACAAGAAACACTGAACAGACTCAGCAGGCTGTAATTACAGATTTATGCATAGACATGTAACAGCAACAAAGAAAATGAGGTGCCAGATTTAAACGAAAGCAGAAACAAAGTGTGGGAGGGGAGGGGAGGTGTAGGAGTCAGAGGAATAAAAGGGAATGGGGAGAAATGATGTAATTATATCTTAATAACAAAAATAAAATAAAATTACTATAGCAGGAAACAGTAAACACTGTACCCCAAGTCATTCCTAGCCCTCAAATTCTAGATCTAGAAATAATCTTATGGTCTTTTTTTTTTAAGCACTGATTTGTGAAGCATTTTCTTTTGCTCATTTCATTTTTACTTATGTGTATATGTGTGTATGTCTGTTGTTCAGCACATGTCTGTACAAGTATACTGCATAGACCGGAAGCTGAAGTTACAGGCTGTGAGTCACCCGAAGTAAGGTACTGGGAGGTAAATTCTGCCAGAGCAGTAAACATCTTAACCACTGAGCCATCTCTCGAGGCCACCAGAATTTTTTTAACAACTTGTTCAGAGAAATTTTTGCGTACTTTGTCTGTCATGGATAGGAAACCTCTATTACAATTCTAGCAAGCTTCTTTTGAGCCATTTCATGTGATGCACTAGAGGCTTGGATTTTTCCCTTTTGCACTGTCACAATCATAGTATACTCTAATGATTTATATATTTAACATTACAAGTACTTCTTCACACTGTTATTCCTCATCAAAACTAGCTTATTTGATTTAAATTTACAAAACTAGCTTATTTGATTTATATTTACAAACCTAGCTTGTTTGATTATACTTTTAATATTTAAAATCCAGTTATAAAGAGCTCATTTCTAATTTTCAGACATCTAAATAATACCATGACAGAAATCTTTTAACTTTTTCATATTTGGAGTCATAGTCTTATGAAAAACAAGATGATGTTCTGCTTGGAAAGACTGCCTCTGAACTCCATGAAACCGAACAGTCTGAGCTGAACTGAGCACAACTGTACTCAACTAAACTGCACTGAACTGAACTGCTCCAAACTGAACTAAACTATTCTTTCTCCCTCCCTGCTCTTTAAACAGTCTCTCTTTTCTGTTGGTTCTCGAGAGTTGGGCATATCCTATCTCTGACTCACTCTGTCAAATCTTTCTCTGATTTGTCACTTTGCCCCTCAATTAAATGTCACTGACTGAAATCAAAGGTGTGTACCAAATGAGTGCTTGCATTCCAGCCAGAGGAACCAAAGATGTGTACTAACAGATTCCAGCTAGATCATATCTTTGAATGTGATCTCTTGTCAGAGCAGCCATGTTGCTGGATTAAAATTCCTCTACAAGAATTGATTGCTTCTGATAGGGGTATAGCTAGCAGAGGACTCAGTTTCCTTTAATGTGAGATCCACCGGGAGTTTGACCATGCTCCAGTAAGTATGTGGGTAACACAAATTGGGATTCTTTGGTTTCTCCTTCTTCTTCTTTTGTGGGGAGAGAAGTTCCAAAGTGGGCAGGGCTGGAAAGTGAGAGGGCTTGGGGTACATGATGTGAAATTTCCAAAAAACATCAATAAAAATATTATGAAAAAATATAAGCCAGGTTTAGCCATGATTTTCCAGTTGAGCAGTATAGGTGGAGCCTTCTCAACTATCACTGGGGGCACAGATCACAACTTGGTAATGGGTCACACACCTATGAACAACATGGTTTCTTTCTAAGCTGGAGGAAGTTAACATTTAGATCACAATTCAGAACTACAAGTTCTACTAGACAAAATGAGAAGCAAGTTCAAAATCTGAAGAAGCAAATGACATAAAAGGCTAGTAAAAACAGTTCATTTGGGACAAGCACTCAGCATGCTTATAAACAGCTGTACAATTAATTACCTAGGCACTAATAAAGAAATAATAGCGAAATGGATAAGGCTAGGAGATAATACTTAATACTTCTATTACACATGAAACAGTTCTCAAATTGAAGTAAAGTATCACAGTATAAAAATAAAAACCAAAGAATGAAAGTGCAAACCTAAGAAAACTTTTATCTTACCGTTCTAATTTGCTGTAGAGTGCACATAACACATTATACTTCTTCAATAGTCTTGACACAGCATTATCAACTTTGGTACTGGTATCAATTTCTTTTAATAAGTCAAAGAATTTATAGACACTATAAAAATAGAAAAAGAGTGCATGAATAGCTATCAAAATTTACTTTCATTTTCAAAGCATGTGCACTTCAATTAAAAAGATTGCCAGATCTATATTCTCTGGAAGGGCTGCACTGCCAGCTCTAAACTAGATTACTGTGTATTCTCTAGAAGGGCTGCACTTGTTTTTGGATTTTATTAGAAGCAACCCAGGCCCTAATATCTACCTACCCCTCACTATATCTATTTAAAGTTAAGAAAACAAGAAAAACAGGGGCATAAAATATATATATTTGTTTCTAAATATATATGTATGGGTTTTTAAATTAAAATTATTGTCAACTGATATATAAAAGACCCAAAATTGTACATTTTAGGGGAGTAGCATGTGATGTTTTCTTACATGTAAACACTGCATACCCAAGATAAACATACAAATCTTCTCAAACATATATTACTTGTGCAAAGCAAAAACATTTAAAATACATTCTCACAGATTTCTGCAATACATTGTACTTAAATACTAAACAGTCGTCTGTATCTGAATGTTTTTTTCAAAACATACAGTTCATTTTAGTGTTTTGTCCTTACTTATTTTACTCTTTGAACAAATAGCTATCTTCTACCCCAAGGCCTTCTAGTCTCCAACAAGGAAGGACAGGCTAACTTAATTGCACGCTGCCCCCATCCCTTCCCACATCAGGCTGCCCTCCTCATCTCTCTTGTACTATACCTCTCTAAACTAAGTGCCTAACACACCCTGCTTGGTCTGACACTGCATCCCAGACAGCCTGTGTCTGGCTGCCCAGCCCATAATGATAGGCCCCACAAAGTGAATGTCAACCTCACCTTGCTCTGATAACTTTTCTCACTGCTTGGCATTTCCTTGTCATATACACACTAACATTTTTGCCTTACCAAAAGCTTCATGATTGAATATTTAGAGAAAGAAAATGAAAAACTGGCTAAAATTTTAAATTGTTAAACAACTTCTAGTAATTCTTTTATTGTTTTCTATAAAAACTAATCTTCAATATACATATTTTCAATAGGGCAGTAAAGACAAATGTGATCAGATAGATCTCACGTATCAATTATCATCTCCTCCTCTTCCTCCTACTCTTGACACAAGGTCTCACTACATATCCCTGGCTGACCTAAAAATCGCTATGCAGACCAGTCTGGCCTTGAACTCACAGAGATCAGCCTGCCCTACACCATCACACTTGATTTCATACATTAATTTCTAATTAACTTTGTATATAAAATTGTACAAAAGCAGCTAAGTAGAGCAAAGAATAGTCATTACAACTATTATAGGATGTTCAAAGCAAAGCCAGGTAAGATAGCACATGCCTACTGTCCCAGCACCTGGGAGTCTAAGAAAGATTACTTAAGGCCAGGAGTTTGTGACCCACCTGGGAAGTACAAGGTTACACCTCAAACCAAACAAACAAAAAAGTCTGAGATAGTCAGCAGGAGGCAAAAAAACATGTGACAGAGAATATTAAAAAGTGCTCATGCCAAGAGGGGTAAAGCAGTGTTGATAAGCTATGTGGAAAGCAAAGAAGGATGCAGGAATGGCAGAAGACAGCAGAGATCAAGATGCTGATTGGAAACTGCTTTGAACTTCCATCAACACAGTTTAGGAAGTTAGTGAGAAATGCTAAAGTTAAGTTAAATATGAAGGACTTTGGTCAAAGAATGAACTATCATTCTCTCATGGGGCCTTTGGTTTACATTTACTTATGCTGTACTGATTACAAGACAAGAGAGAGAGGGTGGGAGAAAAGGAAGAAAAAGTTTATCATGTACATTTGTAGGATCCAGAAACACAGAAATCACTTAGAGTAGTGCACATGCTTATGAAGAGTACACCAATACCTGTCTTGAGAAGAACTGCACACCATGGACACTAAATTCTTGTAACAAAGTTGTCTTTTTCTAGGGGTAATTTAAGAGAAGGGATGGGGAATCAGTGCCTGTGGTGTTAGAGCCATTGACTCTTGTGAAGCCTTTATGCTATTTATATGCTTTATTCATATACAAAGCCTTTGTTTCCACATTTTATTTAAAGGCAGTAAAAAAAAGTGCTATAAAATGTATAATGTATTTAATCTACTTAGTTTAACTAAAATATTAATTACACTGAATTACAGATTAACTCACTGAAGATATACATCAATTCACAAACTATTTACTGCTGTATTTTGTAAATACGTTACAAAGGAAATAACCTAAGTCCTGTGAGTTTGTTTAAGATGAAAATCTACAAATTACTAGAGAACAAATTAATATATGTTTAAAGCTAAAAAAATGTTAAGAAATGCCTGGATCAAGTGTCAATCAATAATGAATTTATGGCAGCATTTATGTAATTGTGTAATTAAAACATCTACTATGCTAAAGTCTTTAACTTAAATAAATCTTATCTACATTTAAAACAGCCACCTTACATTTTAAAAGATTTTTATTTTTTTACTTCTAAATCTCTGTGTGTCTGTGTGTCTGTGTTGTGTGTGTCTGTGTTATGTGTGTGTGTGTGTGTCTTTGTATAGGTGTGTGCAGGTGCCCATGAACACCAAGGACCAGGGTCAGGTTCCTAGCACCCACAGGATTACTCACAGTACCTCTAACTCCAGTTCCAAGGGCTATGATGCCCTCTCCTGCCCTCTTCAGGCACTGCACATGGTGGACTTACCTGTAGGTGAAACATAAAATAAAAAATAATAAATTCTTAATCCCCCCCAAATTAAGAAAACTTTAACCCCAGCAGAGAATTAAAATTCATTATTGGTTCCAAATCCCTTATATTAAATTTAATTTTAGCATTTCCACAAATGTCTTAATGTGTATTAAAATGTTAGAAGCCCTTTTTAATTTCAGGAGTTTTCTGTTAGAGCTTTTACCTGGTTTCTATGCTCTTCTGTAGCTCAGTAAAAGTGAATGGCATCTCATCTAGGTCAACTGCTGCAATAAAGATGCAGATGCCCCAGAGTTCCTTCTTCTTTTGAATATATCCTTCCTAGGAATAAAAAGGTTCAAGTATTTTATTAAATCATCTGCACACTGAATACCATGTTAAAATTGAATTACATGATTTTTCTCATTAAACATAAAAATGTAATTTTAAATTCATATACTTGAAAATATTTAACTTTATATTAATATAACAAACACTCAGTTTTTATTATAAGGAAAAATTATGAGGAGGTTCAAAAGTTAAATTACTATTTCCTTTGGAATCTTTGAGTAAGTTCGTTATTTGAAAGTTTGTTTTCTCAGTAGTTCAATATCATTAAAGCCACATTAAAAGATTTCAGAATTTTAAACTTTTTTCCAGGAAAACAAAAGCTGATTTACTTCTCAGAGTGTACTATGTCCTAAATCCATCCATTTCTATTTCCCTTTGTTCAGACAAGAATTTTCTGGCCTTGTGCAATTTCTCAACTAACCCATTTGTCCAATGGATTACATGCACACCTTACTTTATCAGGCTTAAATGAAACTATGTTTAAACCCTTGACCATAGTCAAGCACACATTTAGTAACTGATGAGCAATAAGTAACACTGTAGGTAGACTATTTTTCAGTATGCTCCCCCTCAACAATATATGCCACCCTCTGTATGTCTGTTTTGTAGGTAATATCTGAATCATATAAAGATGGAATGATGTGTCAGATTATCTATGGTCTAATAAGAAGGCAGAACTATTTGCTGAAGAAACAGATGTATGATACTTTACACATCTGTGTACATCTCATGTACCAAGTGAAGAATGCAGCATCTAGATTATAAAATGATTGTGGATAATAAATAATTCACTATTGTCCAACTATAAACTTTTCCTTCTAATATAAATACTTTAAAATATAACTATACATCCAAAATAGTTTAAATTAAAACAAATGACAATCCTGATGATTAGTAAGGAAGACATGCAGTAAGCCAACTGAACATCTATGGTAAGTTGTAAAATGGCTATGATCATTTTGAAAAACAAGTTTGGATGGTTTTTATATATTTAAATATACACTTTCTATATCACTTAGAAATTCTATTCCTAATACTTATGTCCAGAAGAAATTAAAACACTACTAATGAACATAATCCCAAACTAGAAACCAACCAAATATAGAAATAGAACTAAACAGAAATAAACAAACTGGTAATTTTATAAACAAACTGCAATAGAATTATGCAGCTGATGCTGTCTAACCAAAAAGAAAAGGCCCTAATAAATGTAGCAACACAGACAGGTAAAAATTATTACACTGAGAAAAAGTCACCAAAAAAAAAAAAAAAAAAAAAAGAAAAAGCTAAATACAAAATAGTAGCACAGCTTCTATCCACACAGTTCCAGAGAAGGTAAAAACTCATATTTAATGTCAGAAACTAGGTAAGCAGCTACCCAAATCAACAGGTGATGTGCTGGGAATGACTACAAAGATGGTAAGAGAACCTTCTGGTATGGTCAGAAAGCTTTAATCCTTGCTGGTGGTCATTATATGAGAATATGTCTCAATCAACTTTTTGAAACTACATACTTAAAATGACACAGCTTAATGTGTTTGTATATGTATATGTATAGTGATTCAGTATTACAATGACTATTATATAGTCTTAGAAAATAAAAACATCAACTTTTACCTGAGTTTTTAATTTTTTTGAGATTATGGTATAATTACATCATTCCCCCTTCTCCTTCCAACCCATTCCATGTACCCTCACCCTTACTCTTTCAAATTCATGGCCTCTTTTTCATTAACTGCTGTTGCAAATGTGTATTTGTACGTATGTCTACGTGTGTTCCTAAATACATACCTCCTCATTTTGTACTTTACTTGTAAGTGCATGTTTTCAGGGGTGACTGTGTGGTACTGGATAACCAATTGGTGTGCTCTTCCCTGGGAGAGACTACTTGGCCTGCTTCAGCATTCCTTAGTTGCCTGTAGATTTGATATAGGATTGGGGTCCTGTGAGCTTTTCCCTTCCATGATGTATGTCAGTTGGTGTCCTCCTTGTTGCCTATGTTTCTTAACTTTTGGAATTTTTAAGTGTACTTATCACATTTCCTGTTTGTTTCCTTGCCCTTAGCCACCTACCCCTGTTGGACATAACTGTCCTCAATATACCTGCCTATAACTATTACAGTCTTTTCTAAGAAAACTCTCACACTCTTAGTAACTAAAGATGATAAAATTTACTATATTGTTTATTCATTTTTTAAACACCAGAAAAAGGTTTTTGTGTTATGCTGGAAATTGAAATCCAGGCCTCACACATACTAGGCAAACAAACTCTAACACTGAACTATATCTCCTTCCCTAAAAGCCTCAAATTTTATAAAGAATAAAGTTCTACCACCGAATTATACCCCGTCTGCTTTGCATTCTCTCTCTCTCTCTCTCTCTCTCTCTCTCTCTCTCTCTCTCTCTCTCTTGTGTGTGTGTGTGTGTGTGTGTGTGTGTGTGTGTGTGTGTGTGTAAGTTAGAGGCTATCTTGGGCTATATTACTCAACTGCTCTCCACTTATCTTTTTGCACAGGATCTCTTATTGAACCTTAAGCTTGCAGCTTCAGCTAGACTGGCTAGTCATGGAGCCCCACAATTGGCCTATCTTTGTTTCTGCCCTCTCCCAGCGTTGGAATTAGAGTTTCTTTCTTGAGTATGGGTAATCTGAACTTGGGTCTTCATGTATACATAGTTAGCATTTTATCCACTGACTCATCCCAACCTTTCATTTCCTTAAAGGTGTATTTCAAAGAGTAGGAGTGTTTAAATGTTAACTTAATATGTTTTTTTTTTTTAATTTTATGGCTCATTTTTAGTGATGATATCTATAAAACTTATCTCTAACACAGTTTCACAATGATTTCTTATATGTCTTGCTCTAGAATTATATGTCTAGGGTTCACGTGAACTAATTTTTCTAAGTACTATGAGACAGAAAATTAATTATTTTAATTCATATTTATTGGCAATCCACATCATACTGGTAAAGGTTTGAGTATAACTTGGCAGAAGTTGGCCTCTCCTTTTACCATGTAGGTTCCAAGAATCCAACTCCGGTTGTCAAGCTTGGCAGCTAGCACCTTTACCCACTGAGCCATCTCTCAAACCCCGTAAATGAATTTTTTACAACTAGATATCCAGTTGCTCCAGCTTCATTTATTGAAAAGAATAGCCTTGCTCTACCAACTTACCTTTGTACCTCTCTAGAAAATGAACTGACAATGCATGTGGTCTCTTTCCAGCTTCTTTACTCTACCCCACTGTTCTACATACCACTGGTCTTTTCAACAACACTACAATATCTCGATTACTATAGCTTTAAAGGTTCTGGATACTTTTAATTGAATTTGAGTCAAGACTTTTCTATCAACTTCCCTGGAAATGCTATACTTTTTACTCATAGTTTTAATTTCTAATTTAATGCTGTGGCTGAAGAGTCACACTATCTAAATTTTTCTCCTTCAACCTACCACTGTGAGCCCTTTTTTCTTAGCTTCTAAAGTCCTCTAACATCCTCGTGCTCTTTTCTGTCTCTTCCCGTTTAACTCCAACCCATTGCTATCCTTCTTTTAATAAGCATCCAGCCCAGTCCACAAGCCCTGCCATCATCTTCAAACAGAGGGTCCCTGTCTCATGCTATTTTGTAGGACAGTGACTCTGGGAAGTTCCAGGATTTATTTCCAATCAATTTACAACTAAGTTGAAAACAGGCTTGCTTTTGTTTATTTGTTTTGCTGTAATTTCTTAAACCTTTTTATAAAGAACTTGCAAATAAAATTTTTTTCTTAAAAATTATAAAAGGAAGGCTGGAAGGATAGATCAGAGGTCCAAAGTGTACATTACTTTGTCATATAATTCAAAATCGGTTCCTGGCACCTCATCAGGTGGCTTACAACTGTTGATCTGACCTCCAGCTTGCATGAGCACCTGCACACCTGTGCACATACACACAAGTACACATAATTTTTAAAAAGCTTAAAAATTATTGAAGGGGACCCAGAACAGCACTTAAAAATTATTAAAACAAAAGTAACTATTTCTCAGTGAAAACAATCACACACAAAAAGGTAAAACTTGTGGAAGAAATGGATAAATAAACACTTTACAAAACTAAAAAGTACCTTTCAAAAACCAGATTCTGCAAATGCTAAATCTTAGAATCGTGTTAACCGAACGATATGTTGTTAGAACATTTTGAGATATTTAGTTGTATAGCTAAAGAATTCACCCAGTAAAAACCACTGGGGAGCTGGGTCAAGATCCTTGTAGCAGATGTTCTAACAGCTGCTGACATATCCCCAAACAGTGGCAGTCACCTAAATATCTTAAAATAGAATTGCTAAACAACGCCATAGTTCAATTATGGGATCACATAAAACCCTAAGGCATTTTCAAAGAATAGTACAAGCACATGGAAAATGCCCAAAGTACAATATTTAGGTGGGAGAAAAAAAACTACAAAATTGTTTGTATTTCTTGATTCCGATTTTGTAAAAACAAACAAAATGGTAAGGAAAGGAATACAATATCTCTAAAGTGGGTTCTTATCTCTAGAGCTACTAGGATCATAATCAGTTTTAATTTTCTTCATTAATTCAAGATACATATTCTTTATTAAAATCAACTGCAACATAGAAGGTGCAACAGTAAAAAGTGCTAAATTTATGAAAAACAGGATAGAAAAATTAGAAATACTATAAAATTATGAAAATAGCAAAACTTCAATTATTTATTAACAATGTAAATCAAAATATACAATCAACATTTTACATGGCTATCTATTATGTGATTTAGTGTTCCTCTGAACCACCGTAAAGACAACCCCAAATTAGTGACAATTTTACTTGAGCTTGCTTTTTGACAATGTTCTCACTTATGAAAGAGCTCCACCAAGTGGTGATAGTAAGTATCTTGAAAACAAACTGCAATCTGAAAAACTTAACAACTGAAGCTAGCTGAACATAAACCTAAACTGTAATTTCACAAGGTAAAAAAGTCTCATGAGACTGGCAGCAGGAAAAGGCACTCTCATCCAAAGCTGATCATCTGACTTTTATATCCAGAACTCACATGTGCCACGACATGAGTGTGAAAGTTGTCCTCTGACCTCCACACTCATGTCACTGCACGTGTGCCACTTCACACACACAGTAAGTAAAATGTAATGAAAATAAAATACTAGCAACTGGAAATAGGTACTCTTCCAGTCAAGAATAGCAAGGTTGCATTAAGCATTGGGTGTGCAATAGAGAGTCTTGAAACAGAAGAGCTACTTCTTTCTTTGCTTGGATGTTTTCTTCATCTAGATTTTATATATGAACAAAAGAAATAAGATATTAATATGTCAGGAAACCCCATCCTACTTGTACAGCCTGACCTGGCAGCAGTCAGTATTAAAGACGTTCTTGGATACGCACAGAAGATGCAAGAGTGGCAGTCACAAAGGAAGGTGAAGGTTGACCTGCTTGACTCAATCACAGGGTTTGTTTGTTTGCTTTTTAAGTTTTTTAAGACAGGATTTTTCTGGCCATCCTAGAACTTGCTCTGTAGAGCAGGATGACCTCCAACTCAAGAAATTGGCCTGTCTCTGCCTCCTGAATGCTGGGATCAAAGGTGTGTGTGCCACCACACCCAGCCAAAGGCAGTTTTTGTTTTTGTGTTTTTAAACTTATTTATCTTAATCTTAGTTTATGTATATTGGTATTTTGAATGTAAGGATGTCTGTGTAAGGGCATTGGATCCCCTGGGACAGGAGTTACAGACAGTTGTGAGCTGCCATGTGGGTGCTGGGAACTGATTGCTGGTCTTCTGGAAGAGCAGCCAGTGCTCTTAACCACTGAACCATCTCTCCAGCCCACCAATCAGTTTTAATAAGACAAGCTGGGGTAAAAACCAGGTGAATTAACCAACTAGTTACATAATAGATTTGAGTGTGGAGTTAACTCTACTCCCAGGAAAACATGGACCTGCCAAGTTTAGGTTAACTGACCCTATGCCCAAAAGATGAACCACCAAGACTCCTTCCTTAAAGACTGGATGCAGATCTCAATGTTACAGTTCTTCCTTGGACTGTGTCTGACTTGCATGCTAATTTTTTACCTCTATCTCAACAAATTTAATATGTGATATAGTAGCTTTCAGATTTTCTTTCTTTTTTATTTTTCCTTAACATGATCAGAAAAGCAAGTAGCAACAGAATCAGAAAAAGTCTGTTGATTCTACCCTGGTTTCTTCAGATCCTATCCACATTCTAATAACAAATTAATTGTATCAACCAAATAATTCAAAGAAATGACTCACAGGCCTCATTTTCTATACAGAGAACATAACTGGCCTAGAATTAGCTCCTAACATTCACTAATTATTTAAAAAATATCCAGCAAACTATAAATTAAGAGGTACTTCCTCAACTTAATAAAGACTATCCACAGAATACCAGCTGTTAAGTCAACAATGACCAAGCTACAATCCATAGAAACGCAGAGGTTAGGTACAGAGTAAGGGATTAAGGGGAACATGGATAGACCTCCCTAGGAAAGGGAAAGATGACAGTTATAGCGGGGGAAGGACCAGGAGGATCAAAGGAGATAAAGGAGTAGAAGGGGATAAAGGAAGGAATATGGAGAGAAGCAACCAAAATTCAAGGCTATTTGAGAGATAGTATAGAACCCTAATACAGTAGAAGCTCCCTAAAATATATACATATATGAAAGTGATTTAAATAAAATCACCAAGTAATGGGGAAGAGAGAGCCCCAACTAGACATCCCCTGTCACCAAATGAAGCTTTCAGTACCAAGACTGGGTTACATCTAATTGAGTTGTTGGCCAAAGGAGTCCCATAGGAACCCCCAAACAAGCCATACTGTTGCCAAGACTGTAGGCTGGTCTCCACAAACTGACAGCAAGGCCCCATTGCTGAAGACAACCCCCACACAACTCACTGAACATGGAGAAGTTGAGTTGGTGCCTATATAATGTCTTCATCCCTACATTCTATTATCTTTGGTACAGAAAGGTACTCTGCACACTACTAAAAGAGAGATGTAAACACCCACTCAGCTACAAACTGTTTGATTTACAATGGTGTCCTACATGCAAGATCTGCTAAGGCAATGGTGGCACAATGCTTGTGGGAGTAACCAACCAATATCTGATTTGACTGAAAGCCTACTTCACAAGATGGAACCTATGTCCAACATTGCTTGGATGACTAAGAACCTGAGATTAGATAGCACTGGCACCTAAGGTAAAACCAAATATTACTATTCTACTAAAAGAGTATAGCAATGAAAGAAAACTATTAATGACATTCTGCTATACTTATAGATCAGTGCCTTGCTCAGCCATTTTCAGAGTTTTCTCTTACAGCAGATGAGAAAAAATACAGAGACCCACAGCCAGACCTGATGCAGAAAGTAAATGACCTTGGAATACTCCAAGGGAATGTCCTAAATGGAAGTCCCCATCAATCTCTCCCCTCAGGGATCATGGGATCCCACAGAAAAGGAGGCAGAAAAGTGTATGAGCCAGATGAGTTGGAGGGTCAAGAAAACAGTACAAATCAACACGATCAAAGTTCATATGAACTCACAGGGAGTAAGGCAGCATGCACAAGCTCCGCATCAGGCCCTCTGTGTATATTTTATGGCTTCCACTTCAGTGTTTTTATTGAATTCCTGAGTGAATGAACAAGTGGGTCTCTGATTCTTGTGCCTTCTCGGGCTACGTTCACTAGAGCTGAAAGGAACAGAGAATACATGTCCCCATCCCTAACCCAGAAGCAATATGCGACTGATATCTACTTGCAAATGTAAATGTAGTTTCCTCTAAGGGACTCTCACGGGGAAAACAAACTACTTAAGGTAGGCTGCATGCCCAGCAGTAGGTGCCAACAGAAAAGGACTCAGTAGTCACTGGAGGTTCCTTGTCTCATAACATCATGTCAGGGCTTTACTATTTCTTTTCTTTTAAATCTTATTACTTTATTTCATTTATATTTTTCTTTCGTTTTACCGTGTGTGTGTGTGTGTGTGTGTGTGTGTGTGTGTGTGTTCTGGCTCCCAGTTTAGTGTTTTTATGGAGTTCCTAAGTGAGAATGAGCCGGTCTCTGTTTCTCATGCCTTCTCTTGCGCTCTTTTCCTTCTGTTTGTTTGTTTTATCCAATTCTAATATATTAGTTTTTGTTTTATTTTATTATTATCCCTTAGAAGCCTGTTGGTTTTTTTAATGAGAAAGGAAAGGTCCAGATAGAAAGGGAGGTGGAGAGGAACTGGGAGGAGAGAGGGAGGAGAAACCTTAATCAGGATATATTATTGGGGGGGGGATCTATTTTCAATAAAAAGGGGAGAAAAGAATCTTCACAGAAAATCTATAACTAATATCATCCTTATTGATGAGAGAATAGAAACATGGTATCAGTGTTATCCTTTACCACACACTGACATCATTCAGAATTCCAGAATAATGCAATAAAATAAAAAGAAAAAATAAAAGTTGTTTGGACTGAGAAGAAACAAAAATGCCTTTGCTTAAAATCATTTCTATAGAAGTCCCAAAGACTCAATAGAGACTATGAGTTCTACTACACGTTATGACAAGGATACAGGAGACAAGGTTAGGGCACAAAACCCAATTGCTTTGCTATATCCCAACAAATAGACAGCAATTTTTAAAAATACAATTAAGCAAGATGTGGTGCACATGCCTTTAATTCTTGATTTTTGTGAGTTTGCATCCACCCTGGCCTACACAGTGAGCTCCAGGCCAGCCAGAAAGACATAGTGAGACCCTGTCTTAAAAAAAAAAAAAAAGAAAAAGGAAAAAAATATATAATTACATGAGCATCTAAAATGGAATAGTTACACATAAAGCTAATAAAGTCTATACAAAATCAACCTGGGGGAAACCATAAAACTCTAAGACCTAAATAATCAAGAAGACCTGTAAGTTCAATAAAATGATTCTAAAATTAACAAGGCATTATAGTTTGGATTGAAATGTCCCCAAAATGTTCAAGACTTGGTCCTCAATGTAGTAATGTTCAGAGGCAGTTTTCAGTAGGTCACTGGATAACAGAGACAATCCATCAGTGGGCTCATAACTGAATGGTCCATAAAGAAGTGGTGGAAACTGCTGGAGTTGCATCTAGCTGGGGGAGACTGTCACTGGAGGCACTCCACTTAAGAGTATAGTTCTTGCCCCTGGCCCTTTTCTTTCACTTTCTCCATTTCTTAGTCAGCCTAAGAGGTGCAGTTGTACTCTACTAGACACTCTGAGCCATGTTTGGCCTTGGCTCAGCTGGAAGTGATGGAGCAAGTTATCACAGACTGAAGCCTCTGAAATCATAAACCAAAATAGACATTTCCACCTTTTAGATGATGTCCTCATACATTTTATCTCAGAGGTAGAAAGCTGACTATCACATAAGGAAAGGCATTAGACCCAAACTAGCCCACACGATACTGAAGGACAACGAAATTAAAATAGAATTAATTAGCACCTAAGATTTATGACAAAGTTCAACAGTAAAGATATAAGGCACTGGAAAAGGAAAAATGGAGAGTGTAGTGGTTTAAATAAGAATGGCTGAATAGGGGGCTGAAGATCTGGCTTGGAGGTTAAGAGCACCGGCTATTCTTCCAGAGGATCCAGGTTCGATTCCCAGCACTCACACGGCAGTTCACAACTGTTTGCAACTCTAGTTATAGAGCACCTGGCACCCTCACATATATGCAGGGAAAACACCAAACACATTTGAAAAAAAGAAAAAGAATGCCCCCATTAGGCATTATATATTTGAATACTTAGTCATCAGGGAGTAGCATTACTTGAGAAAGATTAGCAGGTGTGCCCTTGTTGGAGGAAGTGTGTGGAGGTGGGAGCTGCCATAGTCATAGTGTGTCTTAAGAGCAAACAGAAGAGTGACTAAAATAGAAGTTGGTACCAGGAGTGGGGTATTACTGTGATAGACCTGACGATGCTGATTGTTGGAGCAATATATTAGACTTCAGGATTGGGGGCTGAGAAAGTAATTGTTACCCTTACATAGACAAGACAGGAATGGTTAAAGAGAGCATGAAAAAGGTCAGAGAGGCCCAGAGAAAAGACAGAGAGAGAAAGAGAAAGACACAGAAAAGTAATTGAATGCTTTAAGCAGGGCTTAATGAGCCATCCAAGTAAGAGCATGGAAGACAGTGGTGCAAAGGACTGTAGGGACCCAGTTCAAGAGGTTTCAAAAGGAAAATAATATTATTTAAGTGACCTAGAGACCATTCTTGCATAATTTGAAGAAGACTGACTGCTTTCATTGTCCAAAAAAGCTGCCTGATGCTAAATTGGGTTAATGATGTTGGCAGTAATTTCAAGATAGCTTAGTACTGACCCTGTCACTTGGTTATTCATGGTCACTCTTATGCAGATTTATAATGAAAAGGTTCAAGTTGAGCAAGAAAAATAGAAAATTTATAGCTTGAGGAGAAAAGGGGAGTATCAGGAAATGAAATGTTAGAGCCAAGTCCAATGCTCAAAAGGAGATAAAAAAGTTTAAAGAATAGCCTGATGATAAATGAATAATGAAAGCATTAACCTCAGGGAAAGAGACCAACCAGAAAGCTAAGCTTCAAACTGTGAAAGGAATTAAAGAAAAAGCTTAAGAAGTGAAGGAATCTGTCAACAACAGAAGGGAATACAGAATAACTAAATGAGGGGGCTATGTTCCAAGCCCAGAAGCAACAGAACTTGACCGCTCCAGCCATGTGGTTCTGACTTCAGAGTCAAGAGTACAAGGGGTTGTGGAATCTCCCTCAGCAGCTAAGGAAAGCCACTGAGGCTAGGTGTGTACCAGGAGTGTCCCTGTATGGAAGCCTTGAGAGGCAATTGCTTGAAGTTGTGAAGGTGAAGACCCTAGAACCCCCAAGATACTGAAAATGCCAAGTTGTGGGACACCTGCCTAGGAGAGCTAGATACAGGGTATAGAACCAGTCCAAGTGAAAGAAGCATGTTGCCAGTCAACAAACCTGAAAGTTGTTGGAGATGTAGAGCAATTTGACATCAGATGTGCAGATACAGAACTTGGAGACTGCCCGATGTTTTCTGTTCCTTAGGTCCAGTATTTTCTTACTACTCTCGCTTTCTTCCCTTTTGTAATGGTAATATATATTCTGTGCCACTGTATGTTGAAAGTATGAGATATGATTTTTGATTTTGATTTTACAGGGGTTACAAAATTTTCCTTGAGTCTCAGAAAAGACTTTGAATTCTGGACTTTTAAACAGTGATAATACTGTTTTGAAGTTGGACTGAATGTAATTTTTTGCATTATGATATAGCTAGAAGCCTATGGGGCCTAGGGAATGGAATGTGGTAGTTCGATTAAGAATACCCCCCAACCATGGGGCTAGAGAGATGGCTCAGCAGTTAAGAGCACCGACTGCTCTTCCAGAGGTCCTGAGTTCAATTCCCATCAACCACATGGTGGCTCACAACCATCTGTAATGGGATCTGTGCCCTCTTCTGGTGTGTCTGAAGACAGCTACTGTGTACTCATATATATAAAATAATAAATAAATCTTAAAAAAAAGAATGCCCCCATAGACTCCTATATTTAAATGTTTAGTCATCTGGGAATAGTACTACTTGAGAAGATTAGTAAGTGTGGCCTTGAGGTTTCAGAAGCTCAAGCCAGGCCCAGTGTCTGTCTGTCTGTCTGTCTGTCTGTGTCTCTGTCTCTATTTCTATCTCTTTTGCCTGTGTTTTCAGATACAGAACTCTCCATTACTTCTCCAGCACTATGTCTGCTCACATGCTACCATACTCTCCACCATAATGTAATAGACTAAACTTCTGAAACTGTAACTAACCTCCAATTAAATGTTTTGTCTTTTAAGAGTTGCCATGGTCACTGTATCTCTTCACAGTAATAAAAGAGAGGCTGAGACATAAAGAGACAGTAAAGAATAGAGAGACCAGAAATGGAGATACACAAGTGCAACCTAGTATAATAGTCTTTGATAAAGGAGTAAAACACAATACTATGGAAAAAGATACCTTTCCAGCAAACAGTGCTAGCAATTATACATCTTCACACAAAAAGAAAAAGATGTTATAGACTCAACCCTTCCATACCACACAAAATTAATTAAAAATGGGTCAGAACGTGAGAAGGAAAATGTAAAGCAACAGGCTAGAGATCTAGCACAGTGCTAGTAGAGTGCTTTCCCATAGTGCACAGAACTTTGGGTTCAATCTCCAATAACACACACACACACACAAACACACACACACATACAATGAAAGAGAGGGTGGGAGGGAGGGAGGAAGGGAGAGGGGGAGGAGGGGGAGAGGGGGAGAGGGGGAGAGGGGGGAGAGGGGAGAGGGGGAGAGGGGAGAGGGGGAAGGAATGAATATTTGCCCAACAAAGAAAAAAATATAGTTGTCCTTTGGTTCAACACTGAAATTACCAACTTTGGTTCTGTAAATTCGCTGTCAAGAGAATAAGAACATAAGCCACAAACTTGGGGTAAATATTTGTAAACAACATAGCTGATAAAGAATTGTTATCCAAAAAAATGCAAAGAATGCTTGAATTTCAAATAATAAAACAAATAACTATTCAAATAGGGAAAGATCTGAATAAGCATCATATCAAAAAGGCTACACAAATGGTAAATATATCACTTAACATATATGCTATTAGGATGTTCAAACAAGAAGTTACTTCGCATTTATTAGAATGGAAAAAGAAAATGCATAACACTGACAACACAAAATGCTGGCAAAGATGTCCAGTAATTCACTAACAGGCTTGGGAATGTAAAATGATTAAGCCATTTGAAAATCAGTTTGTCAGTTTCTTACGAAGCTAAACATATTCTTATCACATGATACAGCAACTAGTCCTTGGTATTTGTCTTAGTTGGAAATCCTATGGTTATAATAAAACACTATGACCTTAAACAACTTGTGGAGAAAAGGGTTTCTTTCAACTTACAACTGTCAGGTCACATTCCACTGCTGAGGGAAATCAGGGCAGAAGCCAAAACAGCAGGAAACTGTGGAGGTAAGAAGCCTTGGAAGAGTGCTGCTTCCTATCTTGCTCTTCTTCAGCCTGCTCTATTACAGCACTCTGGAGCACTAGCCAAATGGTAGTGCTGTCCACCTTGAGCTGGGCCCTCCCACATCAATTATTAATCAAGAAAATATACCACAGACTTTCCTAAAGATCAATCTGGTAGCAACATTTTCTCAAGATTCTATCTTCCAAAATAACTCTAGCTTGGGTCAAGGTGAAATAAAAACTAGCCAGCACAGTCTTTATTACAAGGAACTAAGCTTCTCTCTCTGCCTCTGTCTCTGTATCCCTTTCTCTTACACACACACACAAACACACACACAATCTGTACAAGGTTGGCATGATAGCACAAGCTATAACCCCTGGCAGTCAGAAGACTGGGACCAGAGAATCAGGAGTTAAGGCCAGCTTAGGCAAATGTAAAGTCATCAACTAACAAATAAACTACTTTGAAAGGAATTTTAAGGCCAGGCGGTAGTGGCCTTTAATCCCAGCACTTGGGAGACAGAGGCAGGCGGATTTCTGAGTTCAAGGCCAGCCTGGTCTACAGAGTGAGTTCCAGGACAGCCAGGGCTACACAGAGACAAAAAGGAATTTTAACAAGGATAAGTGTGTCACTTGGGGCAGGCTTTGAGGTTTAAACTGACTCTTACCCTCCTGGCGTGTCTGTCTTTGTTTTGTGCTTGTGTCTTAAGACGTGAACTCTACATGCTCCAGTGTCATGTCTGTCTGCTTGCTGCCATATTCCCCACTATGATGGTCGTGGACTCTTAACATTTTGAGACTGTAAGTCCCCAACAGACTTTTCCTTGTATAAGTTGCCTTGGTCACAGTGTCTTATCACAGCAATAGAAGAGTCACTAAGGAAAAGCCCGAGCTGACCTTAGTTTGGACTTGTGACTCTCCTGCCTCAGCCTGAATGCTGGGATTACAAGTGTATGTTTCTATATCCAGTTTCAGTTTTTGATCACATTTTAATAATTCTCATACTACTTAATAATTCTCATAATACACTATTATTAGACCTTATGGTTATCTACTGTCTAATCTTTAATATGTGACTATAATTGGGGGTACCATTGAGTTATACCCATATAAAACAATGAACATAATAAATATGTCTTATAAAATCCAACATACTGTTCTCTCATCTCTCACTTAATCTCCTTATGAGCCCCAGCACTTGGGAGGCAGAGGCAGGCAGATCAGTGTGAGCTCAAGGCCAGCCTAGACTACAGAGCAAGTTCCAGGACAGCCAGGGCTGTACAGAGAAACCCTGTCTTTAAAAAACAAAATAAAATATATCAACAACAAAACCACAAACAGCTGGCCACACCTCTGAGGGACTTTCTTGACTGGATCATTTAAGATGGGAGGACCCAACCTAAACCTGGGCCACACTTTCTAGCAGCAGCCCACGTAAAAAGACATGGAAGAGTAAGTTTTGGGGCTTTGCCCACTTGCCCTCATTCATCCTGGCAAGCTCATCTATCCTGCTGCCAAGGCATTTCTTTGATGGTATTAGAGCCTACTTCCACATCTCAAAGTTGACTGAACCAGTTGAAACATGTAGCCTCATGACTAAACAACTACCAGATTCTCAGCCTTTCCTTTAAGAGACAGCCATTGTGGTACATTAACAAACAGAACAATGCCTGGACGACAGCATGCATGCTTAAAGCATGGTTCATTGAATCATTGAAGCCTGCTGTTAAAATCTTAAGACATACAGATGAGAATAGAAAATCTTTTAAAAATATTTCTGCGTTACTGAAAATGTACTTGGCCACCCAAGGGCTCTAATAGAGATGTACCAGGTAACATTGTTTTCATGCCCACTGAATTTAAAATCCATCAGCAGTATAAATTAAGGAATAATTCTGACTTTCAAGTCAAAATTTAAGAAACATATTATGTAAGTCTATAGCTGCCATAGATATTGAACTCCTGAACACATCAATCTAAACCCAAACTGAAGTTGCTTTATCTCTTTTTAACTACGTGTGTGGTTCCTGCATGAGAGTATGTGTGCTCATCCACATATGTATGTCTGTCTGAAGGCCAGAGTGGACACCAGATCTCTATCGCTCTCTACCTTATTCTTCTGAGACAAGTTCTCCCACAGAGCCTGGAGCTGGCCATTTAGGTTAGGCTGGCTAACTACCAAGTCCCCAGGATTCATCTGTTTCCGTCTCTCAGCTTTGGGATTACAAACAAGTATTGAAGCTGTGTCAGTAGTCAGGTAGGTAGGTGTAAAGGAAACAATTAATTCTCATACTTGTATAGCAAACAATTTATCCACTGAGCCACCAAGATGGTTTGTCTTTTACGTACCAATCAAGTGCAAAATAAATGGAACGTTTGATTGAATTTGTTCTTGTAACAGTTTCACACACGTACTCAAGTGTATTCTGACGACTCTCACCATCACCTTCTCATTTTCCTCCAGGACACACTCCCTCCTGGCCAGTCCCTTTCTCACACTCAAGCCTTTCTGTTTTGTTTTGTAACCCAGAGTTTAGCAAGGGCCACCAGTGCAACATGAGTTTACTATCACTCATTGGAGCATGGTGAACTCATCAGGGGTACACAACTGAAGACAATGCCTGCCCTTCCCCAAAATCCATCAGTAGCTCATATTTCAGCAGGGAGGGGTAAGGCCAAATGGGCCTCTCACAGATCTATGATTGACTGCTGACAAGCCCAGTCCTGTGCAGGCACACTGATGCCAGCTGCTGCCACTGTTGAACTCATGATTGCACTGGCTATGTCATGTCCACAAGGCAGCCTTTCAGGAGAAGATAGAATTTTGGTTTTTGGTGTTTCTTTTAAGGACAAAAAAAAAAAACAAAAAAAAACAAAACAAAAAAACGTGGACTTTGACTCAGTAAATTACCTTGTATATATTTAATATGTATTAACTTATTTAATATTCACAATGATTCCAAGATCTGGAAATTAATGATAGCCCATTTTACGAATCAGAAAACCAAGGACTAGAGATTTTAGGTAGTTTGTTCAAAAGTGTGGAGTCATCACATGGTTTATTTCAGACTTCTTAACCCATCCTCTCTCAATAAACACCGTTCACTTTCAATGCCAAAAAGGGTTCCCCAAGTCACTACATTCCTCTTGTTTCAGAGAACAGACAACTGGGACGACGACAGCTGCTTTGCAAACAGGTTCATTCTGTCTTTGCATTTGCTTCTCTGAACGCATTCCATTATTCTTAGGCCAACCCTCAACATTAAACACTCACATATTGTAAGAAAGGGTCTGCTGAATTACAGCAGGACAAAAGAATAGTCTTCCACACCCTCCAAAATGTATCAAGTCCTAAAAGTAACACAAAGTAGTCCTCTGTTGTCTTCCTCCCACACACAACCAGGAATGAATTCATATATTCTAATTCCTATCATGATCTTCACTAGGAAGTAATATTTTACATTATACTAGTTCTAATGAAAGGTAGGAACAAAGCCGGGAAGAGAAGGGGGTAAGGCAAGAAAGCAGTCACATTTATTTGTATATATTTAATTCTACAGCCCAAAATGGTTTCTGCTACTAACGAACCTTAAAACACAGCTGATGGGAATGTGAACTGGTCCAGCCAGCCTTACCATATGACATATCCAGCTATACCACTCCTAGATATATACCCAAAGGACACAAAGTCAGTATACAACAGATACCTTTGCACATCCATGTTTACTGGAGCACTGGTCACAGTGGCCATAATATGTTATCAGCCTAGGTGTCTGTCAACAGATAAATGGATAAAGAAATAGTATACATATACAGTAGAGTTTTAGCTAACAAAATCATGTTGTTTGCTGGAAACTGAGTCATCAGATTAAGAAAATTAAGTCGGACTCAGAAATATAAACATCTTATATTTTCCCTCATTTGTGGATCCTAGATTTACATGCACACAGAAAACTACTTATTTATTATATATGCTTAATGAGAAATCAGAAAGTTGGCTAGGACAGTAAATGAGAAGGCCCATGTGGTAGAAGTGGGGGGTGGGGTGGGGGGAAGAACTCTTCCAAGTTGTCCTCAGACTTTGCATAGCCACCCTTACCTCTACTCATGTCATCCACATAAACCAGTGTTTATTTTTATTTTTTAAGGAATAATAGCTTGTCTTACAACCAAGTACCTGGTTTGTATAAGCAAAGGAATTTTCTAGTTTAACTTAAAAAAAATTGGACCTGGAGAGATGGCTCAGCAGTTAAGAGCACTGACTGCTCTTCCAGAGGTCCTGAGTTCAATTCCCAGCAACCACATGGTAGCTCACAACCATCTGTAATGGGATCAGATGCCCTTTTCTGGTGTGTCTGAAGACAGCTAAAGTGTAACTTAAAAAAAAAAACTTAAAGATTATCAGTGTGTGTATGTATAGATGGATGCATACCATGTGTGTATAGAGATGTGTACCTGTCACAGTGCATGGAAGAAGGCTAGAAAACAACGTTGTGAAGACAGGTCTTTCCTTCCATGTTTCTATGGGGCCTCAGGAACTAACTCAGGTCATCAGGCTTGTGCAGCACTTTTACCAGCTGACCCATTTCACTGGCCTTTCATTTTCGTTGATTTTTTCAATGTGTATGTATGGTATACACACATATGTCTGCAAGTAACCACATGCAGAGACTAGAAAAAAGAAATCAGGTGTCCTGTTCTATCATTACCTTATTCCCGGAGACAGGGTCTCTCATTAAGCCTGGAGCTGCCTGGCAGCCAATGATCCTCCCATCTAGACACACACGCATGCGCACGCGCACACACACAGTGTTGAGATTACAGGTGCAAATGACCACACCTCCTAGATTTCTTTAAGTTGCGTATAGGGAATTCAAATTCAGATCTTCATGTTTGTGCAGCAAGCACTCTGACCCACTGAATTATCTCCCTAGCCTCACTCCCCAAAGTATAGTTCTAAGTAAACTATAGTTTCTAAGTAAAGTTTGTTGATTATTGGTTGGTGTATATTGACAAATTATATTGTTGAGGTTAATGTTATTAATCTTGATCTTCAAATTTTCTACATAATTCCCTATCAGTTAAGTTCTATAGTTTGCAGTCAAGTTTATAGACATGATTCATCCAGACTTCTAAGGAAGAAGGGGTCTTGTCCCTGGAGTTTCTAGGGACATCACTATTTGCATCAATTTTATTTTTTGAAGATATTATTATTATTATCATTATTATTATTTTGCTATTTATTTTTAGCATGTGTGTATAGGTGCTTTGCTTGCATGCATATCTGTGCACCAATGCATCTCTGGTGCCTACAGAGACCAGAGGAGGACATCAGATCCCTAGAACTGAGTTATAGAGTTATAGAAGGTTGTGAGCCACCATGTGGGTGCTAAGAATTGAATCCAGGTTCTCTGGAACACAAGGCCAGTGTTCTTAACTGCTGAGCCATCTCTCCAGCGTGCATGCATGTCTGTTTAGGGGTATATACATGACTGAAGATGCCAATGGACTTAGTTCTCTGGATCTGGAGTTATAGGTGGTTGTGAGCCACTTGACATAGGTGGAGATTCTCAATAAGAACAATAGTTAATTACTCTTAAATGCTGAACCAACTCCATATGCCACCATGCCTGCCTCTATTTCTTTCACTGTTAAACAAAGATCATTTGAAAAGTAACCTGGAGACTTTAAACATACTACTTTTAAAAGCATCTAAATTCCCAATAAAGACACTTTCTCTTTAATAATCAGATAAAAAGAAATAAAGTACTGGGTAGTCTTAAAGGTTTGTAGATTTTGACTCAGTAGATTAGCTTGTGAGAATGTATTCAAAGAAAGATATCAGAGAACGATTAATTTAATTATTTATTATTAGCAATAACTTGCTTATGCAGAAATTATTCTTATGAGGATATATCAGCATAAACAAGTTAGTTGGAAAAAAAACTACATATCCAACAATTAATTTTTTAAAAACTCCAGTGGTTGTTATATTACCACTAGAAACTCTATTACCAAATAAAGTTTATGTATTTATATAATTTACTAACCTAAGAAAATTCTCATGATAAAGCATACATGAGGCCCTGAACTCAATCCCAGCACTGGATAAACCTCTGAGCTTGGGGACACACCCTGTAATTCACTCAGGAGACTGCTCAGAAATTCAAGGCCACCCTTGGTTATTACATAACGAGTTCAAAGTCAGTCTGAGCTTTACGAGACCCTATCTCAGACAAAAAGAAAAAAAAAGAAAAGAAAAAGAAAAGAAAGGAAAGGAAAGGAAAGGAAAGAAATAAGACTTAAAACCTCCTAGACAAGCTAATAAAAAGATAGAATGACCAAATCAAAAATAAAGATGTAAAGGAGATTATAACAGGCTCTGAGGAAATCCAGAAAGGAAACAGCTTCAAAAGCTTGCATTCCTCCCTCAAACTTCTAGAAAATCTAGAAGATGTGGATAAATTCCTAGAGCTACATAAGCTACCAAAATTAAATTAAAAAGATATAAGTAAGAAAGACAGACCCTAGAAAGCAGTGAGATTAAGGCAGTATAAAAAGTCTCCACAAGGAGAAGCCATGGCCAGACGGATTCACTGCCAGTCTAGCAAACCTTTAAAAAAGACCTATCACCAACCCTGTGCACATTGTTCCTTATAGCAGAAGGGAGCAGGCACTAGTAAACTCAATCTACTAAACCAATACTACTCTGCTATCAAGCCCAGATAAGGATAAGACAACAAAAAGAAAACCATACACAAAATGCCCTGCAATAATTCTCAAAACAACAACAACAAAAAACCCATTCTCAATACAATGTTTGCAAATCAAATCCATAGGACACAAAGAAATTCATCAACCCACGACCAAACTGGTTTTATCCCAGGGACACAAAGGTAATTCAACATACGAAAACTGATATTTAATATAACCTACACATACACTTAAAGACAAAAATCATGATTATCTTAATATAAGCAGGAAAGGTTTTTGACAGTGTTCATCATCCCTTCTTGATAAATTTCTGAAGAGAGGTCGAAGTTCCTGATTTAGAAGTATGAGTACCTGAGTAAGATCTTCAGAGTGAATATAAAAAATAGAATGAATGAATGAATGAATAAATAAATAAGGCCAAGCATGTGGCATATATTTGTAATCCCAGTATTAGAGAGGCAGGCAGATCCCTGGGGCTCGCTGGCCATCTAGCCTCATCTACTTACTGAATGACCTCTAGGGCTGTGGGAAACCTTGTCTCAAAACAAAAACAATGAAGAGAGAAAAAAAGGAGGAAGGGTAGAGGCACCTGAAGAAAGACACACTGGAGGATGTCTTCTGGTTTGCACACACGCACACGAGCCCTGGAGAAACTAGAAATAAAAGAAACATCTCCGGCTGGAGGGATGGCTCAACGGTTAAGAGCATTGAGTGTTCTTCAGAGGTCCTAAGTTCAATTCCCAGCAACCACATGGTGGCTCACAACCATCTGAAATGGGATCCAATGCCTCTTCTGATGTGTCCTGAAGATAGATGCAATGTACTCACATACATTAAATAAATAAACCTTTTAAAAAAAAAAAAGAGAAGAAAGAAAGAACATCTCAACACAATAAAAGCTACATATACAACAAACCTATGTAAAACATTGTTCTAACTGGGGAATGACTGAAATTATTTCCTCTAAATTCGGGATGAGATAAAGGTACCCACTCTAACTGCTCCTATTCAATATAATGTTTGAAGTCCTAGCTGGAGCAGCAAAACAAGAGAAATAAAAGGGATACAAATAGAAGGGGAAGAAAGTATCTCTATTTGGCAAAGGTATGATCCTGTACTTTAAAGACTCTAGTAGAAAACTCTTAGATGTGATAAATACTTTCAATACAGCAAAATATAAAGTCAACAGACAAAAATAAATACCTTTCTACATACCTATAACTAACTTGGCAAGAAAAGAAATCAGTAGGAAAAGATCCCATTCCTAACAGCTTCAAGAGCATAGTGGTACACACCATTAATCCCAGCACTTAGGAGGCAGAGGCAGGATCTCTGTGATTCAAGGCTACTTGGTCTACATAATGAGTTCTAGGTCATTTAGAATTACATAGTAAGACCTTGTTTCAAAAAAAAAAAAAAAAAAAAAAAAAACAAATAAGACAAAAAAATTAGCTTCATGGGAATCAACATAGCCAAAGTAGTAAAAAGACCTCTACAATAAAAGCTTAAAAAACCCTTAAAGAAGATGAAGATACTAGAAAATTAAAACAAAACAAATCAAAATAGTCTTATGCTCTTGGATTAGCAGAATTAATACTGTGAAAATAGTTATATTACCAAAAATACCTACAGAATCAATACAATGCCAGCCCTATTTCTAGTGACATTCTTTACAGAATTAGGATGATGTCAGTTGGTAATGTTAGCTTGAACTGCCAACTTGACACAGGGTAGCATTACTAGAAGGGAGTCTTCAGGAGTTATACAGATCTGAGTGGTCTGTGGACATAGCTGTGGCAAACTGTCTTGACTGCCTTAATTGCTGGGGGAAGACCCACCCAATCTTTTCACTGAAATGGGAAGTCCCAGCCTGAAAGTAGGTAGCACCATTCTAGGGTTTTTGCCTCTGAACTATATAAGTAGGAGTAGAGAAAATTTTATGAGTACTGGGCATGCATGTATTTATCTCTCTCTGCTGTTTACTGTAGATGTGATGTGACTAGTTGTTTTAAGTTTCTGCCTCTTTGACTTCCCTATTATGATAGACTATAACCTGGAATTGTGACTTAAAATAAACTTCTCTCTCCTAAGTTGTTTTTTTTTTTTTTTTGGTCAGAATATTTTATCACAATAGAGATGAAACTAGAGTATGAGATGACAAAATATCCTCAATAATGAAAGCAATCCTAAGCAGGTTATCAGAATAGTTGATTTCAAAGTATACTATAAAACCATAGTAACAAAAACTGTATGATATTGGCATACAAGTACACAGACCAACAAAGAGAATTCAGAATTAAACCTATATATTTATAGCCACCTAGTTGTTGACACTGGGGGAAAAAGCCTCTTCAAATAATGCTGAAGTAACTGGCATCTACCTGCAGGAGATGTGTAACTCAGTCTGAATCTTTTGCCCAATACCAGGCCAGTGAGAGTCTTTATTGGTTAAGGGCACTTGTTAAGCCTGAGAACTTGTATTCAATTCTAGAACTCATATGGTATAAGAACTGACTCCTGAAAGATGTCTTCTGACCATGACACATGCACTGTTCATGAGAGCATGTATGCACATATGATAAGACAGATAGATATAGACAGACAGTCAGTCAGACAGACAGATTGACTGTGATTAAAAATAATATAGGGCTGAGTGTGGTGGGGCACACCTTTAATCCAGCACCTTGGAAGGCAGAGGCATGCAGTTCTGTGAGTTAGAAGCCAGCCAGGTCTTCACAGTGAGTTTCAGGACAGACCAGGAAAAATATTCACCAACTTACATCGGATGGTATTAATATCTAAAACTGATAAAGAACCTCAAATTTTAAATATTATTTAAGCAAATCATTCACTCAATAAATAGGCCAATGAACCAACTGAACACACAATTCTCAGAAAAAGATATACATATGAGTACAAAAAATTTGAAACGGGGAAATGCAACTTAAAACTGCTTTGAGATTCCATTTTGCCCAAGTCAGCATGGCTAACATCTAAACAACAAATGTTAGCTAGCAAAGATGTGGGGAAAGAAGAACCTTATATACTGCTGGTAGTAAGGTAGAGTAGGGCAACCACTATGCAAGTCAGTGTGAGGTTATATAAAACTACCAATCCATTACTTCATAGATGTTCAAAAGACATCCTCACACATCCATGTTTCTTGTCATAGTACTCATAATAGCTAAGAAATAGAACAAGTGTAGATGTCCATAAACCCACGCACAGATAAAGAAAATCCAGTCAATATATATATATAATAAGAACTTATTCAACCACAAAGAAAAATGAAATCATGTTTTCTGTACAAAAATGAATGCAACTGGATGTCATAGGCTATACTAATCAAAATAAGTCAGACTAAAAAAAGACAAGTATGTTCTTTCCTATGAAGAGTCTAAATTTAAGTGTGTGTGTGTGTGTGTGTGTGTGTGTGTGGTCATGAAAGTTGGAAAGGGGAGATAAGAGGAGAGGAAGAGACCTTTAAATAAAAGGGAAAAAGAATAATAGCACAGGTGCAACACAAATGCAGGAGAAGCTGTCTAGAAGTGAAAGGGGACCAGCAAACAGAAGATAAAGGGGTGGAGAGGAGTGGGGGAGGGGATGAACAGAGAAAACACTAATGATGTGTCTGTACAAAACTGTCACAATAAAATAAAACCCGTTACTTTGTATATCAGTTTAAAGTGAAGTCAGCTCAGTGGTTGAGGGTACTTGTCCAGCAAGCCTGGCAACTTGAGTTCAATCCCCAGAACCTCACTTAAAAGTAGAAGGAACACACCCTCCACACCCACCACCATTATCGTTATCCTCATCAGAATCACCGCCACTGCCACTACCATTGTCATCATCACTATCAGAATTTTTTTTCATTTAAAATAAAAATTAAAAACCTAAGAAACCATTGAAATAAAAAAGCATTTTAGTGCTATCAGAGGATACTCTTGGGTAGTGCAATTAATAACTTTTACTTTATATTTTTTACTTTCTAGATTTTCTTTTAAAAAAAATTAACTTTAAAAACATCCTTACCAGGATTCCATCCACAGATGAAACTTTCTCCCAAGTTAGCCAAGCTCTTTCTCTGACATGATCGGGTACCTTTAACTTCTGACATAATGCAATAAATTCGGGTTCTTCAATTTCTTCAAACTCAAGCCTACAAATTAAAAAGTTACAAAACTGATACACTTACAGATCAAATCAATTAAGCAAATACTTGTTTCTACAGTTTGCATATATCAGCACAGTTTTGAAAAAGAACATATCTAAGTGCTTTAAGGTCTTACTTATCTTTGAGAACCATTACACATCATTTAAACATATGCTTATCTTTTTTGTGGGCTTTCCATAATAAGACTAGCACAAAGTGAAGAACAACAGCTGCTAGCATGGTGAACCACAGATACTCCAGAACAGCTAGACAGCATTGTGAGACAAAGCAAGTGCACTAACTAAAGCATGCTGGGAAGACAAAACAACTGTCACAGTAAAAAAGAAAAAAAAAAAAAAAAAAAAAAAACACACCACAGTCAATCCATACATTCTCTCCACCTTTTTATATTTCATAATGATTAACTTGATAGAAATGATTGCATCACATATTTTAGTCCTATCTCTTTGACCTTTCATAACCATAAGCTTTTAATGGCTAATTCCTTTCAATTTGACATATAATAACACTACTATGAAGAGCAACTTAACTCTTGAAAATTTACTATGATCCTACACAAAATATCTTATGCATGGTTTTACTGAATCTCCACATCAGCCACACTTGGTAAATATTCCCTTTCATGGTTTACACATCTACCACATTAGGGAAGCTAAAGCAGTCACTAAAAGCATACCAAGTGAGAAGTACCCAGGTATGAACCCCGGGTCTTAACTCCATCATCTATGCTCCTCACCACTTTTCTAGCTGGGCAACTCCTTCCTCAAAGCATAATTCGTGTCTGCATATTTTAATAATGAAAGTGCTTCAGTCTCCTTGTCTCAGCTTCCATTCCACCTGTAGTACTTAGGTGAGAGACAGTGTGAAAGAAATAACACTTCAGCTGTCAGAGTAGACTTATTCGAGTGCAGATGGACTGGGCTGTATCGATCCCTAAGCTATTTTCTAACCTTCAGACTGAGGCAGTCCTCTTATCCTTGCTAAGAACAGTGGTGCACTACATGACGTTTCAGACAATAAGGCAGTTTACAACAGTAGTACTGTAAGATTATAATAGTGCAGAAACCTCACTTAGAGGCCATCTTAACCAGCAGAACATTGTGGCACAATCCATTTGGTACTTGTGCAGTTAGGGGATGCTGCTGTAAACAATCCTAAATACATTGCTACTTGTAGAGAAGAATAATATATATATACAAGGACATGCAGGACACAATCCCTGAAGTGATTATGTTACGGGCTTCCATGTTTACTAAACTATAGCTTTATCATTATTTTACAGCATATTTCTATTATTAAGAAATAAAGTTTACTGGCTAACAGTATGCTTTGTTACACTGGCAGCAGCCTTGTATCTGTAGTGTTTGCCACCTCTCTTGATTGCAGCAAGATAGCATAAGGACTATCTATATATCATCGGTGTTTGTCTAAGTACATTCTGCAATGATCACACAAAATTCATTTAATGGCACAGTTCAGAAGAGGGAGCAAATCCATATGGTGAGCACACGTGACTAAAGGTAATTCAGAGATCAACTCTAAGTGCTTTTAAGAACCTCTGTGGCAATGAGTAACCAAGATGAGACTATGACTTGTATAGTTTAAACTTAAAGGAGAACTTTCGAGAACTCCCGAAGTTAAAAGTATATAAAAGAGAAAGAAACCAGGTCTGTCTTTCCCCAGGCAATGGCTAGAACTTCAATGTGTACATTTACTCTACAATAGTCCAAAGCTGTGTAGACAGCATGGAATCTTTTAGAATACATGTTACTGCTCTTTCTAAAGGGAAACTTCCACATACTGGTTACATCAGAGTTTAATTAGAAACAAAAGCAAACTCTTCCCCTGGAACAGTCTCCAAACATAGTTTTTATTCTGTATTTATTTTCTAAGAACATGATTTTTATTTGATCCATAAGAAGATCCACTTAATATGAATTTTAATAGACTTAGACAAGCAATTTCCAAAATTATTTCAGTCTCTTAGGATTTGACCTGAACTCTGTTAAGAGTCTGGGTCATACAAAGAGCTCTGGGTCATACATGTTCAATGAGAAGGAGCTTGATATAGCCCATCAGGGTACTGGATGCCTACAATCCCAGAACTTGGGAGGACGAGGCAGGAAAATAGAGAATTCAATGCAAGCCTGGGTTAGAATCAGCAGAAAAAACAAAAAAACAAAAACCAAAACACAAAACTGGGACTTAATGATGGGCTAGAAATGGGAGGATGGTGAGAGACAAAAGCAATTCCCATTCTACAATGAATCTATACTCTCAAAACGAGTACTGCCAATAACAACAATCATATTGTTTCAATTTCTGTTACTTAATCACACAGTAGCACAGTCAAGAAAAATAAAATGTTGAAATACAATAAATATCCCTCCGTTGTTCTTATTGGATCCACATGAACTTAAGTTTAGATTCCATTTAATAATTGGAGAGAAAAGTTCTTTGAAAGAACACAGTACCAAACACAAGACCAAAAAAAAGGGGAGGGGAAGGCACCAGAATCCCTGTATGCTCAAAGGCAAAAGGCAAGAAATAATGAAGCATGCTGCGGGCCAATCAGCACGCAAGAAGAGTTCTACCCTGAAGAAAAAGGGGAACAAAGTTTAGAAACTTCCAAGTCCTTGCATTTAAATGTCTCCTGAAACTTTTGCCCACATACCAGTTCTTCTAAGAGTTATGCTCCATCAGTCTCCACAGATGGCTTTAAATCCCCGGGGCCTCAAAGCATTGTTCTAAAGAAACCCCCACAAAGCCCGGGAGCTGAGGACCCCGTGAGCAATTGACACCCACGACCCTGTGCCTCGCCTACTAAGGCTTTTCTTGGCCTCTCCCAGGACCAAGCTGCCAATGCAGCGCAAGCTCAGAGGGAAATGCTCCCAACTGTTGCATCGCAGGACTGCAAAAGAGAAAGTCAACCCACCCGGGGGTGCTACGGATCTCCTCGGGAAGAAAAAAAGAGGAAGAAAGAAAACAAACACCGGTCAACTTTTTTTTTTTTTTTAAATATTTATTTCAATTGTGTTTGCATCTGACGGGGGCTCTCGGGGACCCGCCGGCTCCGCGCCTGGGCGTCGCTGGAGTAGAGCCTGCACCTGTCACTTCGCTCGGGAGCAGGAGCCCCACCCGCCCGACACCTGTCAAGCCGCAGCCCAGACCCCTTCGGGATGCCCTCCCCGTCGCCCGCGAGCCGGGACCGTGTCAGCGCGCCGCCGCCACCCCGCAGAGGTGGGGTACCAAGGGGACCCCGAGGACCCCAGGCGCCGCTCCTATCGTCAGTCCGGCCCCGCCGAGATGCGCCCGGCGACCCCGCCGAGATGCGCCCGGCGTCCCCGCGCCCTTCCCTTCCCTTCTCTCCCGCACGCGGCGGCCGCGCTCCTCACCTGGCCAGGGGCAGCTCTTCGGGGCCGCTGTCCTGCCCGGGGTCGTCTCCCGAGGCGGCGGCGGCGGTGGCGGGGGCTCGGCGGCCGCGGCTCTGCGCGGGGCTTTGGGCGGCATGACGCGCTGCGCGGGCCGGCGCGAGCAGGCAAGGGAGGCGCGCGGGGAGGCGGGCGCGCGCGCACGCCGGGCACGCCCCGTCCTCACCCGACTCCCGTTACAAAAATAATGGGAACGTCCCCTGAGGAAAACCGGACGCGCCCGGCAACCGAGCGCCCGGGCCAACCGCGGGAAAACGTCACTTCCGCCCGCGGCGTCACGTCCGCGAGGTTCGCGGGCCGCGGGCGTCAGTGGGGAACCGGGGCGGCGGTGGCGGCAGCGGCGGGCGAGGGCGAGGGCGCGGGCGGGAAGCCGCGGGGAAGCCGCGCCTGCCCGGGCCTGTCTCCGCCCGCGTCGTCCCCGTGGGCGGCGCCAGCCGAGGCGGGGCGGGCTCGCTCGGAGGAGCCGCGGCCTCTGGGAGAACGCTGGACAGGGCGCGCCCCTCGACCGGCCCGCGCGGCCGGCAAAACAAAAACAAACGTGCCCGGCCAGTGGGAGGTGGGCTCGGCCGGGGTGGGCGGTCCAGGGTGGGGCCATTAGTGGCTTTCTGGAGACAAGGGAAGATGGGCGATGAACGGAGTGAAGAGTGGGGTTAGTCTTTTGATGTGGAAACAGGAGGCGCGGTCCAAGCGCGACAGATCTTAGCGGGAAAGTAGCTTTTGAAAACCAGTTTGCCAGGCGGACCCGACTTTGAAAGATCGTTTACAAAATCGTTTGAAACGAAAGCAGAAACCAGTTTGCCGTGTTAATGCGCACGATCCGACCTCCTTTCATAATTGTTTCTCAGAGACAGCCGGTCAAACTGGGAAGGTCAGCATTCCACTTTGTGCGTTGGAAATGGGAGTTCGGGGAGCTAATTTGCCCGTGTCACATAGCAGGTCGGTGGCAGAGGACTCGAACCCAAGTAATACTTGATTCGCCATGTCACCAACGCACAGACACCGGAAAAGAGCATACTAGAATTACGGCCACCAAAAGCTGGCTCAGCAACTGTAGCTTTTCTAGCTACAGTTTTTACGTGTCAGTCAACGTAATTTTCTCTCCTTGCCAGTCCTTATTGGAGGTTGTCACACAACTCCCTAATTGAAGTGCTGTGAATAAAATACAGTTGTTCTGGTGTAAACGATCTTGGGACAGCTGAGCAAGGACTGAGGAAGTAGGAACTTAATTGGGTAGGTTGCAAGCCTGGGCTTATTCTCTGCCTTGACGTAAGATGTGTGAAGGATACATGGGCCTCCTTCAATTGTCAGTCGTGCCTAACTTCAGAAGCCTTCTAGAGACCAAATGTTTGTCAGGAGGTAGAGCCCCAGGCCCTGATGCAGCCACGGAGAATGAATGGAATTATAATAGCAGTCGAGTTCACCTTTCCCCAGATCTAGGCAAGAGCTCAGGCTACACACAGTCTAGGTTTGGGGAAGATAAAGGATAGACTGCGGGAGCCTGATAAAATGATATACAGAAATGATACAGTCCTGCCTCATAATTATCAAAGAATGTGATAATTGCCAGTTGATGCCACCTTGGTAATTTGTAGCAAGCTACTCTTGGGGGTAAGGCAGAATGTCAAAAGAACCTGAGTCCTCAGACATGTAACAGAGCTGGTGATTGGTCATCTCTGCTGGTACTGACCTCAAATCAGCTGATGGTCAGCTATTTGTGTCAGAAGTCATTGTAACTAATATTTCCCCCTTAATTCCCTTTCAATATACAGATCAAAGTTGAACCTGACCTAGTAGCTCAGGCCTATAATGCTCTGAGGCTAAGGCAAGAAAATCTTAAGTTTAAGACCTGCCTTGGCTATAGAGTGAGTTGAACTCCAACCTGGGCAATTTAGTAAGACTCTGTCTTATAATAAAGAGTAAAAAGTCTGGGATATAACTTAATAGTAGAGTGCTTACCTAGCATGTGAGGAGCTATGATTCCAATACCCAGGAGTACACACACACACATAGAAGGGGGGAGGGAGGGAGGGAAGGAGAGAGAGAGAGAGAAGGAGAGAGAGAGAGAGAGGAGAGAGAGAGAGAGAGAGAGAGAAATTTCAGACATCATTAGAATCTAAGGCCTTGGCCATATGAGATCATAGGGCAGCCAAGGAAAGGCAAGGGAACTACATTAACTCTCCATGTGTAGATACGGCTTGTTTTATTTGAACCTAGCTCATCAATGCTATTGCAAATGAGATTTTTCAATTCTTGATCACAAATATGAAAACCTGTTTCAAAAAAAAGAAAAAATGGCACAGAACCAGGAATGTAGCCCAGTAGAGGGGGTGCAGAGGGGATTTGGTGGTGGAGAAGGAGAAATGAAGATGGGGAAAGAATTTGAAAAAAACATTTAAAGTGTTTGTGTTAATGGTAGTTTGACACAGGGAAAGACCCAGCCGCCTGGTTATTGGACACCTTCTTACTCACACTCTAGCAGTCTCAGGTGGTTCAGCTTCCCGGGGGTGTTGTTTGTTGTTTGTTGCTGAGCAGGTGGTCCTCAGCTTGCAGGGGTGTTGTTGGGTGGGATGGCTGTGCTTTTGTCACATGCCAGGGAAACTAGAAGGTGAGTTTGTCCCTTGCTACTCAGAATAGGTAGCAAGCTGTAATAATATAAGTATTTATTGTTATTTTCAAAGTCCTTTTCATTGTTTAACTGAGCCTGGTTTTGAAAATTCACAGCTAAATTAAGGAAGTAAAAGTTTTGTCATTTCTTTTGAATCTTATAGTAGTTTCTTTAAAAAAAAAAAAAAAAAGCCTGTCTCACTTTGTCAGTAAAAGACACACATCTGTAATGCATTAGTAACAGTAGTAGTAGATTTCACAATAGTCACAGAAATTATTCCAAAGAATTATAAAGCCCTATGGGCTTCTCCTGACTTAACTGAGAACTGTAGTCTCTCATTTATTTAGTAGGAGGCTGAGACAGAAGGATTCCACATTCAAGGCCTGCTTGGGTCCAAGAGTGAGTTCACAATCAGACCCTCTCTCAAAATAAAAAAGTTTAAAAAAAAATGGGGCCAGGCTGGGAATGTAACTGAGAACACTTGTCTAATGTGTGTGGGCACCAGGTTCCCTCTCCAGTACTACAAAATAAAAATAAATTCAGTCTCCCACTTATTTGTAGCCATAGCTCTTAGCAATGGCAACAAAGGCATCAGATGTGAATGATAAGTATATGTCTAAAATAGAAATTAGTTAAGAATTTGCTAACCATTTTGAATATTTACTTTCTACCAAAATAAGCTTCCCAACAAAAATTCACAAGCCCAGACCAGGCCAGAGACCCTGAACTCAGAAATGCACTTGCCTCAGCTTCTGAATGTTGGGATGAAAGTTGAATGCCATCTGGCCTAGTCACAATCTCTTTCTTTTGCTGTAAAACAATGAAAATAGTGCTTTAATCCTGTGAGCCTGCGTTTGAAACAGGATGCCGATAAAAGGCTAAGAATAACATTTTAAAATAAAGCATTGCTTCCTTCATTGTGGATAAAAGTTTATTGCCTGGGGGCTGGAGAGATTATTAAGAACATTACTGCTCTTGCAGAGGACCCAGTTTCGATTCTCAGCACCCACATAGCAGCTCAGGACTATCTACAACTCTAGGTCTAGGGCTCCAGTGCCCTTGTCAGGCCTCCACGGGCGCTAAGCATGCACGTGGCACACAAACATACAAGCAGGAAAAACACCCACATGCATAAGAAAAATTTTTAAGTTTATTGAAGTATCTTCTATTGCCTTCATACTTTTGAGAGAAAGGTTTCTGTAGTATTGATCATGTTATTAAAATAAAATATAGAAACAATTTAGCTAAGCATTGCCTTCAAGTAGCATGTCATCAATCTAAGCAACCTAAATGTAGCTAAACTATCTGGTTTAAACAAGCAAAGAACACAGCTCACTTCTCACATTATGTGTATCTGTATGGACATATTAAGTAATGTTATTTTTGTAATTCTCTTCTTTCCATTTTATGTTTGCCCCAGTTTTATTTGTTGAATGTAATTTTATTTCTGGTTAATCTGAGAAAAATCTAAGTTTATATTTAGTGTGTCCTTATTATTTGTTTTCATTTTCTTTTCCTGGCAAGTCTTTGTGGTTTTCTGAGACAAGATCTCATGCATAGCCAGAGCTGTCCTGGAATTCACTGTGTAGCCCATTGTCTCAGATTCCTGGCAGTCCTCCTGCCTCAGCCTCCCAAGTGCTGGAATTGTGCCCAGTTTAACAATTTGTTTTTATTTCACTTTCCAAAAGTATCAGTTCAAGACAGCTGGGGGGGTTTGAAGGAATGAACAGTTCCTGTGCAGAGAGTATGGGAAACAACTGGCCTTTGAAGAACGTCTGTTCTCTTGTGGCGGACTCAAGACCAGGAATGGCTTCCCAGTGCACTTCTTAGATTCTTTCAGGTTTCAAGAGAGGAGACCTGCTACTTTTATCTCTATTACTAAAGGTGGTGATGAGCTGGGATGGGAGCAAAGGCACAGGAGCCCTTTCTGCTTCCTCATGTACTCTGTGATGACAGCAGGCACTCAGCCATTCCCCACCCCACCCTGTCCTAACCATGCTGAATGGTATTCTTCATCTCTTCATAGTTGTTGTGCCCCTAGCCAACTCCCCCACCATGCCACCAGTGCACATACCACCTGTTCACAATGAACAGTTCACACCAGTTCAGTAGAAAAAATAGGATTCATTATCCTTCAAAATTATGGTTTCCATCAGCAGGACCCGTTGCATCATTTCCAAGGCTCTAGAGAAAATGAAAGGATAGAATCCCTGTTTAAAAATTACTAAGAGGGCTGGAGAGGTGGCTCAGAGGTTAAGAGCATTGGCTGCTCTTCCAAAGGACCCAGGTTCAATTCCCAGCACCCACATTGTAGCTCACAACTGCCTGTAGCTCTAATTTCAGGGGATCTGGCACCTTCACAGACATACATGCAGGCAAAACACCAATGCACATAAAAAAAGTAAAAATAAATAAACCTTTAAAAGAATAATAGTCTTTTTAAAATTACTAAGAATTTCAAGATCATGACCTCAGAGCATAAAAATTATTAAGATTAATGCTGTGGTCTAGCATGAGGTGCAACATGATTTCATAACTCAAGATATGTATGTGCAAAGCCAGCCAACCAATGAAGGTAGATCCACAATCATGCTAAACAGATGAGTGTATCCCAAGGCCTGGTGTAGCCTTGGCACATGATACAGAATGTTAAAGTATGTAAATAAATGACCCTAACAACCCCATTTTGACTTCATTAACCTTATCTCCAAATACAATCACATTCTGATGTACAGAAGAAGTCGAGATGCCAGCATTATCATCAGAAGGAATACAGTTCAGCTCATAATATTTGTGGAAGTAATTTTGACATGGCTCTAAGCTCTCCTCTAATAAAGAGGGTAAATATTTCTCAAAGGTTATGAGGGAAGACATTAAACATCCAAATGTATCTAGTTGTCACATAGGCTCTAACTTGTATCTCAAGGGCACAGAGGGATAAAGATGACAGGCAGGCTTTAAAAAAAAAAAGAAAGAAAGAAAAAAGCCTTTATTGTAATGTTTGTGTTGGCCTCACATTGTAATGCCCTCATTGCATGCTCAGCATTTCCCTGCCAGTGGCAATGGCCAGGAAGGGTGACCAAAGCAAGCTGCTGAATTACTGTAGCGCAAGCCAGCAAAGTTACTACACTGCAAGGAGAAACGGTTCCACTTCCAAGTTACATGGTTTTGTCCCATGAAGAAAAACAATTACTTATGGTTTAAATGTAGCCCTCAAAATTCATCCATTGGAAACTTCATCCCCTACGCTGAGAGCTGAGACTTTTGAAGAGGTGGCATGCCCTTTGACATTTGTCCTAACATTACCATAGACCAAGATAACAGCTGAGTGAGTTTATTGACATTTTCTATAACCTAGTCATGAGTTACATGCTGGGACTGAAGACACACCCCTTTCCTTACCAGTTATTAACACAACTATTCTTGAGTGCACAAAACTTTCACTAGTTCTCCTCACAGCACCACCGGCCCCTGCCAGGAAGAATGAGAGCCGATTAGTTGTTTCATTTACATGTGGTTTCTCTCACCATTCTTAATGTGAGGTAGGCCCTAACCAAGACAACCAGAAGTACGGTTTACAGATGGGCCACACTAAAAGCTTTTCCTGCTTAGAAAAACACCACTATTGTTTTAGGTTCATCATTTTGTGTTAAGGGATAAAAAATATTTTGTAGTTTCCTCTATTTTATCCCATTGTCTTAATAATTTGATAATCTATACATGTTTCTTTTAACTCCATCATTTCAGTTCCTATAAAGGTTGCCAGTTTATTTTAACTGGTTTATTCCCTTCTTCTTCTAATGAATAACGGCTTTCAGAATCACATGACCTCTTCAAGATCCCATTGTTCAACATTGCCACACTAAGGGTAACATTTCCAGCATATGAAATTGTGGGCACACATTAAGCCAGAGCATTCCTTTTTCCTTTTGAGGATTAAACCCCTGCAATTACACGTAGAAGGTTTCTCCTTGTGGTGAAGTGGCTTTGTTCATTGGCTTCGGTTGTCACTGAGGACTTGCTGCTTTGGTCTGTTTCAGGCAGCGTGAGTGGAAAGAGAAATACTACACTATAGAGTATGGTCTAAAGGCGCATAGGTGACATTTCAGTAGTGCAGAAGTTAACCACAGTGATATTAGCTGACAATAATAGAACTTAAATATCAATGTATTAAAAGGTCACATTTACTTCAAGGAAATGTCTAGAGATAGGAACACCATGACTAAGTGAAGGTTCTGTTTAGCACAGCCCTTAGGGACACAGGCACCTTGAACTCACAGCTTTGCCCTCTCAAGATAGTGCCCCAGGTCCAACATGACAATGAAATATGAAATATGAATTTTATGTGTAGGAGTGTTTTGCCTGCTTGTATGCCTGATGCTCACAGATGTCAAAAAAGGGCACTGGAGTTAGACATTTGTGAGCTGCCACGTGTGCTGAGAGTCAAACCCACATCTTCTGGAAGCACAACCAGTGCTCTTAACTACTAAGCCATCTCTCCAGCCCCTTGAACCCTAGTTTTTAGAGAGTATAAAATAAGAGACTTGGCATAAGAAGAGTCCTACTGACCCTTAGGACACTGGGTAATGCGTGCATGATAACAAGACTGCCCAAAGATTTGTTTTGAGAACCAGAATGGGATATTGGAGCTGAGTTACTCACTAATCCTATGACAATAAAGGCCCCTGGCACCTTGAGTAGTAAGCAGAACTTACAATAATATAATTACTAAGGCTTCATACCTTCAGCCAATTAGGACGCAACGTAAGTAGGAGGTGAACTAGGTGGTGGCCATGATGTTTGAATAGTACAGGAACAAGCAGAACAGTTGTGAAGTGGGATGAATTCTGTCGATGGAGTTGTTTACTTTGCAAGTATCTCAGAGCAGCTTGTCACTGTAAAACACACTGGGAAATCACTTACCTGTACTGGTGATTTTTAATCACTCTAATTTCCTGAAGCCTAAAGCTATAACACAGGCACAGGATCTAACTGTAAGAACAGGCAAAATGAGAGGAAACACAGGTTTGCAGGGCCTCGTAGGACCACGTATGTTCATTGAAGGCAGGGGAGGGAGAGTCAGATAAGAATTTAGAGACATTTAGGTCGAAATGTTTAAAAATATTGAACCCCCACTACCTGTATTGTATCTTATTCAGTGAATCCTCTGAAAATGTGCTATAAACTTTCTAACCATAAAAATATAATGTATTGGTTCATTCTTCTCTGGACTATTATTCAGGTCCAACCAACACTTATCAGAAAGTTCACTTCGGATGGCATATGCCAAAGGACAGAAAAGTCTGAGATCTTCAAGGTCCCATCTCATTGATGGAAGTTGGAGTCGACACTTTTCATGTTCTGAGAATGTCGTTTTTGATGTAAAGGACAAGTTGTGCCTCTCATGTCCTGACACTAAGAACGAGATGATTTCTTAGTAAGCATCTTCGGAGGGAAGTGAAACTCCAACGGACTCATCATGTGACTTAGAAAGCTTCCAGTGGCAAATGAATAACAAAGTCAGACACTTCTCTTGATCAGATCCAGGTTGCTGTGTAAGCTGCCAAGCCACTTGATCTATACAACCCATCTCTCTGATGATGCCAGGGGTGTCTGCGGTGGATAAGTGTTACCGATCATGTCTGGTAAATTCATATGGGAGTTATACCCCTGAGGGTATATCTTGGAACCAAGCGATTACTTTTAGAGAACACTGAATTTCCTTAATTGATTTTTAATATTATTAGTGTATGTGCATGTGTGCACGCCACAGTGCACGTATGGTGGTCAGAGGACATCGTTCAGAAATTGGTTCTCTCTTTTCATCTTGGTTCTGGGGATCAAAGTCAGGTCCTTCAGGAGCACTAGCTGCTGAGACACACCACACACCCATCACGAATTACTTTTTCTTTGAATTTCAAGCAGCTTCTAGGAGCAGGGGTCAGACTCTCCTGATATCCGGTAGGAAATTGAAGTCCTGAGTCATATGACTTCAGGACATGAATTCTGCCAACTACCTGATTTTGGAAGTGGGTCCTTGCCCAGCTGAGCTGTCATGAGAGAATTCATTCTAAACCATTGTCTTAATTGGAGCCTTGAACGGGTCCTATTAAACTGTGCCCAGACCCATAAAAATTGTAAGGTTAAAAAAAAATGTGTGGTTTAGTCTGTTTTGTGGTGTTGTCGCTGCTGCTGCTATTGCTGCTAGTGGTACTGGTGGTACTGGTGGTACTGGTGCTGACGGTGCTGCTGTGGTGGCAAGATTTGTATCTAGTGAAATGATACACTCTCTCTAGAAAAATCTTTGACTTTTAATAACATTAAGCAGAAGCCAAAAATATGACCTCACAACCCCAAAGAAGAGGAAAACAAGTTGTCAAAAAGACTTGTCTGAGCACATTCATCACAACTTCATTTATTATCATTAAAAGTCCTTTTAAAAACCAACTTTTAATACAAGAATGGATGAAGACACTTCCACACTCAGGGTGGAACAGAGGGGCCCTGCAAAGTCCAGACACTCCAGGAACACTGGCTTCCTGAGGTGGTGCGAAGGGACACAAAATGTTCTCTCAAGAAATGGAGCCGGTTGGTCGCCCTGTGGAGCTGGGACTTGGAGTGCAATGCATGCGCCATCTGCAGGATTCAGGTGACAGATGCCTGTCTTGGATGTCATGCTGAAAAACAGAGGGATTGTGTTGTGATCTGGGGAGGAAAAAAAGTCATTCCTTCCACAGCTGCTTCGTGTCCCTGTGAGTGAGACAACCATCACCGCCCTCCTGGCAGCAGGATTGCATTTCCCCAGAGTCTGTGGATGTTACTGGGTAGGAATGTTTTTCCCACTCAGTGGCTTGCAACCCTCATAGGTCTTGAGGTGGAGTGCTGGACAAAAGCTAGAACATGCCAATGGATGGATTCTTCAAATAAAAGGATGGATCTGTGGTCTTTTGGGACTTACCAAAGGCATGGTTTAACATAATGTCAGTTTACATCTTAGAAACTCTACAACTAAGATAATGTATTAGAGATGGTCTTTTTTTGTTACCTCCTCTTAGAAGTGCCATTTAAAAATAAAAAGGAGAGAATGTCAACATTTGCATGACCTTTATCATATTCTTCTCAGTGTGCAGGGGCTGTGGGAGCAGTTGCATTCACAGAAGAACATTTGCATGTTTATGCAGGATTGGTTTCTAAAAAGAGTGTTACGGTAACAGCTTAAAACCTGCCCCGAAAAGAATGGATGAAGAACATTCTGACATTTAATAAAATACAAAGACTACTGCTTTAAATGAAAGGAACTCTTAAAACTCTCCAAACAGGAATAAATCTAAAAAGCTTGTTAAACCGAGAAAAACAGCACAAAAGGAATACTATCTATACGAACCCATTTATAAGACACTCTAAGACAGACCAGCACAGCCTATGGTAAAAGAAACTGGACCAGTGGTTGCTCTGAGCAGTGAAGGCAAGCATTACTTTGGAGGAAGCAATGGTGGACATGCTTTGTGTTTGAGGTACTGGTCATACAAGTCTATGACCTCACGACCCCAAAGAAGAGGAAAACAGGTTGTCAAAAAGACTTGTATGAGCATGTTCATCACAACTTCATTGATTATAATTAAAAGTCCTTTTAAAAACCAACTTTCAAACGATTTTTAAGATTTATTTTTATTGTTTTTAGATTGTGTGTATGTGTGTATGTGTGTCTTTGGTTTGGGTATTGAAGTGATAGTGGCTTCAGAAAATTTAGCAGTGTTACGTGTGTGTGTGTGTGTGTGTGGTGTGTGGAGAGAGAGAGAGAGAGAGAGAGAGAGAGAGAGAGAGAGAGAGAGAGACAGGAGAGAGAGAGACAGAGAGACAGAGAGACAGAGAGACAGAGAGAGAGAGACAGAGAATGAGTGAATGAGTGAATGAATGAATGCTAGTGTGGATATCCATGAAGGCCAGAAGAGGGCATCAGATCCTTGAAGCTGGACGTCCAGGCATAGGTGACATAGGTGCTGGAACCTGAACTTGGGTCCTCTGGAAAAGCACCAAGTGCTCTTAACTTCTCTGCCGTCTTTCCAGGCCTTCTCTTTCTATTTTATGGAACAGTTTAAGGAGTGTTACCTCTTCTTTAAATATATGGTTGAGAATCCATATCTACTTGTCTGCCTGTCAGAGACCTATCTCACTCTTCCTCCCTCAGTCTGGTATTATGGGCTACTGATATGTATTGTGTTTCTGTTGGATGCAGTATTCTATAGTTATTTGTTAAGTCCATGTGCTAGCCACTGTGAAAATGCGACAGTGGAAACCATTACTTTGTATACTAATTTTAAAATCTAAGAGCCAGATGGTGGTGGCACATGCCTTTAATCCTAGCACTGGGAGGAAGAGGAAGGTGGGTCTCTATGAGTTCAAGGCCAGCATGGTCTATATAATGAGTTCCAGGACAGCCAGGGCTATATAGTGAAAACCTGTTTCAACAAATAAAAATAAACATAAATAAATAAAAACTAATACGAGAACAAATTGTTCCTCTGATCACCACAGGAACACCATAGCACACAAACAAATGTAATAAAAATGTTAAGCACTTGCCATGGTTGTGCAAGAAACATGGAAAATTACATGTATTCTGTATGAAAATCACAGTGAAAACCAAAACCTTATTGGACATTCAGTTGGCTCTTGTCTTCTTTTTTCTCTTAATTATCTTTTCCTTCTAATATTAAAAAGGTCATTTGCCACCCCCACTTTCTTCTGAATAAGACACCATATTCTTCCTCTAGGTCACTAAGACCCACATTTATGTACCACTAAGAACTGTTTTTCCAGAGCTGGGGAGATGACTCCATGGTTAAGAGCACTCATTGCTCTTGTAGAGGACGTGGGTTTCACTCCCAGCACCTATGTGGCAGCTCACAACCATCCGTACACACACTGACACACACCACACACACACACACACGCACACACACACTCAAAACTAAAAGTTTTTTTAATGCTTTTTAACACCAATAGAACTAGGTTAGTGAAATGACTGATAAAAGGTGTACTTTGATCATGTTCTATGGGACACATGTTAATAAGGGAAATTAGCATTCTGAAACAAATGTTTGTGTAGTGATTTCAAATTTCAACCCTCAAATCACCCTGTGTAAAAAATAGTAACTGTTTTTCTCTATTTTTTTCTATTTACAGACTTAATCCCCTAACTGGCAAGAAGTTAAATTTATCAGAGAGATATATTTGATTTGTGTGATATCAATACTGGGAGATGGGGCACCTGGTCCCCAGAGTCTGTTTTCACCTCAGCTGTCACTCAGTTACCAGCTTCTTATCCAGCACCCATTTACTGACTTGCCCAAGAATCCATTCCACTGCTAGCTTGAGTCAGGGAAATTGTGGGGTGCTATCTAGGACCCCAAGTGTCCCAGACTTGCCACAGAACCATTGACGTGTCTTCAGGCCACACTGTGGCATGCAGGACTCTGTAAGCTGTCACAGACTCATGTCCACCACACAACGTTCTTCACTGAGGAGTGTGAAGGGTCTTAGGCTGAGAACTCAGTGGGCACACTGAGGTTGACTGTCCTCAGAGATTTATTAGACAAGCTATTAACTCCATAGACAGACAGACAGACAACAACAGCATGAGGGGTACCCTGGTGAAAGTTGAAATCCATGAGGCAGAGGAGGGGTCCTTCTTGAAAGCGCAGAGGAAAGGGGCAGTTCCACGTAGTCAGGCCATGTCTGAGTCTGGGGCAGCAGAGACAAGGGAGGGAATGCTGGAGTAGGGATCTGTAACTCCGAGGATATGGAGAGGAAAGGATTTAGTTAAAATGAGGCTGCCTATTGTGTGAATGGGAGGTGTGATGCCAACAGTACCCCTCTGTTGTGGAGGAGCCTGGCCACCTGACATGTAACTTTCACGGGGACAAGAGTGACACTTGTCATTCTCCTGGACTCCAAGCGCCTGGGAAATCTATTTCTAGATTCCTAGTAGAATGTCTCTTCCTGCTGCAGCAAGGATCCTGCAATCAACCGTAAGAATGAGGGTAGAGAGGGCTGCAGGTGGGTATAACTTAAACAGCATCTGGCCTGGGAATGAACCTTTCCTTCCAGTAGCCCTGGTGCCCAGGGAATCTGTTGCAGATCGACCGCCAAGCTCTTGGTATGGTTTGTCCACAACTGGAAGGCTAGAGAGAAAAGGGGAAGCCAGCTTCCAGGAAGTGTGGCTTGATCAAACCCTATCTCAGAATTCGAGAATCTGAGATCTCCTTGAGTTCCAACTTGAGAACATTCTAGATTCTAGATGGCCTCTCTACCTAGTTCCACAAACAGCTGCTGTTTCTGTCATGTCCCTTTCCCCACGGGACATACTGAGTGTCCCTCTCAGCAGCTTGTATGTTTGCTCCTTCACTTCTGACAGCCAGCCCTTCTTTTCCTCTCTGAAGGCAAGAACCTTCTCATTGGCTCATATTGCAATAAATCCTGCATGACTGTGCTGAGTCCTCCTCATGGTTTATGAGAAATACAGATAATTACAAAGATGCTGCTTGCATGTGAGCTAAAGTTAGACATCACACAGAGGCTTCTAAAGCCACAGAAGTTAGTGAAAGTAATTTTCTGTTAACAAAGATCATTTCTGAGTCATTCCTCTGATAGGAAAGGTGGTATTTTCTTTTGTAGTTAAGGTTTTGACCTTAATCAGGTAAACTATATGTTCACCTTCTTGTTTACAGTCATCAAATGATGACTTTATCATAGGATCTGAAGTGTGATTACAGAATGTACTGGAGTAGGGCTGGAGCCATACCTCAGTGATAGAGCACTTGCCTAAAGACAGAGAGCCCTAGGTTCATTCCACAGTTCTACAGAAAGTAAAAAGAACAACATCAACCAAGCAGAACCCCCTCAAAGTCCCCAGGGACTAAGCCACCAACCACAGAGTACACATGGGGAGACCCATGGCTCCAGCTGCATATGTAGCAAAGGATTGCCTTTTTTGCATCAATGGGAGGGGAGCACCTTGGTCCTGTGAAGGATCAATAACCCAGGTAGGGGAATGCTAGGGCACTGAGGCAGGAATGGGTGGGTGGGGGAGGGGATAGGGGGTTTTTGGAGGAGAAAATGGGAAGGGGGATAACATTGAAATAACCAATAAAAAATATGGGAAAAAAGTTAAAATGAATAGGAAATGTTGTAGAATTGTGGAGTCATTTATCCAAGAGTTTACTCATTTCTTTTTTTTTTTTTTTTTTACTTTTCTTTATGAAAACAATAAAAATTTGACAATTCTTTCCTTTTTTATCCCCAGGTGTATGTATGGGGACAGGGGACAAAACCAGATCCACACACTTTCTCCCCAGGCATCAAAGGGTCTTTTTAGAAAACAAATTCCAGGGGCAGTGATGACTCAATGGTTAAGAGCACTCTTCCAGAGAACCTGGAATTGATTCCCAGCACCCACAGAGAACCCAATGCACTCTCTGGTCTCTGCAGGCAATACACATAAATAGTGCAGACATACATACAGGGAAAATATCCCACATACACAAAAATAAATAAATCTTTAAAAAGAAACTCTAGATGTTAAAGTGAGAAGTTAAATAGTCAAATGGGAGTGTGGTTAGAAAACTGCCCCAAGGGATAGGCAGTTTTCATCAGTGCTCTCTCCTCTTCTCTCTCTCTCTCTCTCTCTCTCTCTCTCTCTCTCTCTCTCTCTCTCTCTCTCTCCTGTGTGCCTGTCTGTCTCTCTTTGTATCTCTCTGTGTCTCTGTCTCTCTCTATCTCTCTCTTTGTCTCTCTCCCTCTTCCTCTTCCCTTCTTCCTTCCCCTCCCCCTCCCTCTGCCTCTCTCCCTGCCTACCCCCACAGTCCTTATAGTTGTCGGGTGAATGCTCCATCACAGAGCTCTATTCCTTAGCCTGATACAGAGTTTTAAAGACGTTCAGGGTTCTAAGTATGGTGGCACTGCCTGTCATCCTGGCACTCAGGAAAGAAACAAGAGAATAGCTAGTTGAAGGCCAGCATGAACTACATAGTGAGACTTCACATCTAAAACACATGAAGAAGGAGTACCACGCCCTTTTTTTGCCATTTACACTGTATGTACAGGTTGTGATGGTGTGTCTGTCTGTCTGTCCCTAGTCTGTCTGTCTCTCCCTCTCTGTCCCCTCTGTGTGTGTATGTTGCCTATGTATCTATTTTGGGTGAGTCAGAGAGGAGGAGAGATTGAGGTGAAAGACCAAGAGAAGTCAGCCACCCACTCCAGCACCTGTCTAATATCTGCATGTCACACCGAAGGGGAAAAAAACCTCCCTCGCTGTCACAAATGTGATACAGCTATTGAAAGTGCATGATGTTACAGAACTACATCTGTATGCACCATCAGGCACAACCTATGCTAATAACTCTTCTGGATTTATTCTCGTTGATTTACTCATCTAATAAATATTTATCAATTCCATATCCTTTAGGTACTTAGGATCCAGAAGGAACGTGTGTGTGTGTGTGTGTGTGTGTGTGTGTGTGTGTGTGTCTGTGTGTCTGGGTTTTGCCAGGAATCAAAAGTGAGGGAATGGTTGATCACTGAGCTACATTCCCAGTCCCCAAGGGAACCTACATCCATGAAGACTACAAACAAATAGGGCAGGCAGACATGCTAATTACTCAGATTCGTCATTATAAATAGTGAAGGAATGTCTATTGAACTGGCATAATCTGGGAGTGTTCTACTCTGGAAGCTCAGTAGATAAAAACCACTTTGCCACCAAGCCTAGTGACCTAGATCCAATCTCTGGGGCCCACATAGCAAAAGGAAAGAAACAACTACAACAAATTGCCCCTGACCTCCACATGCATGCCCTGGAACACATGGACACACACACACTCATACACACACACACACACCTAAATACGTGAAAAATTTGAAAATATTCAGTAAGAGATGGACCTCTTCAGGTTTGGAACCAAGGCCATCCTATAGAGATGAGGTCTCCTTTGGACCATAATGCTAGGCCAAACTGATTCTAGGATGAGAGCTAGAATCCTTGGATATGAGATGTCAGCCTCAAATACTTGAGACCCTTGGATGAAGGCAACTTGGATTGATGTCAGTGTCCACTCTGGAAGCTTTTATAGTCTAAGTCGGGGAGTAACTGCTGCTGCTGGCAGGGGGCTCTAGAAACTAGTCACACAGCAAAGCTTGTACCAACCTTCAGCTGAATCCAGGAGGTGAGAGTTACAGAATTATGGTGAATGAAAGGACAGACTGCTTACCAGTTCTGGCAGGTCACCAAGCCCCTGCAAAAGCCTGGGCAAAGGTAGTGAAGGACTCCATTGGGGCATCCTCCCATGTTCATTAGAAGACAGTGAGCTTCCTCTTCCTGATGGTATGTGTGACTTGGGCCACAGCTAAATGATTCAAGATAGCAAATAACTCCTTTCCTTATTTAGGGCTTGGATGTTGGCAGTTCAAGAAGTAACCCTTGTGTTAGAAGTACAGGACCTAAAGTGTTTTCTTTGTGCTGTGTGGTTTAGATGTGCTAGTGGGCCCTCTGTGGTTTTTACCCAGGTGAGGCTCGGGGCTTGGAAGGTACCTAAGTTTTTGACAAAAACGAGATCTGGTATCATAAAGACCAGATGTAAATAGAGGCAAGTGACAAAGGCAGTCTGCTGTCCAAGGAGCAGAAGAAACAGGTCCTTGGAATGCTTCTGCACTAAGACAGAAATTGACATAATAGAATTACAATCCTCCTGGGACACTGAGGCAGAAGGATAACTAGTTTGATCCCAGCACAGGCTTCAAAGTGACTTCAAGGCCAGGCTGTGGCTAGACAGTAAGACCGTTTCCAAAAGAAAAACATCCTCATTTTCCATAACCCACTCATTAGGTTTTATCGAATTAAACTACTTAACACCGGACATTTTGAAAAGAAATCTATTTACTGGGTATTTGGATCAAACCCAACATTGAAAAAAGAGACTACTGTCTTTCAAACTTCCCACTTTGGGGCAGCAGACCTTCAACATGGCCTTCCATCTGATGCATCTGTTATTAGGCAGGAGCTGCAGAGGCTAAGCGTGGTTTCCAAAGCATCACGTACATAGTCGAGATGAGAACCTCCACAGCCCCATTCTTGCTGTCCCACTAGATATGTCACACCTTGGTGGAACGATGACACCGTGACACACCACTTCCTTTTGATTCTCCTACCCTAAGGCTACTTCATTCCATGCAGGGGAACTACTCAACTTAGGGAAGCAAGGTTTATAATGAACCATGAGAAGCCAACACACTTTGCTGATAAGAATCAAGTAACCAAGACAAAGTTCCCTCTCCCTTACTGTACTTTAAATCAAACATTAACTCATCTTTAGGGTGTCTCTTTCTCAAGGAAGTTAAGCTAGTTTTCACTTCACTTTTCCAAACTTTATAATTAGGTCATCATGGTTGGTCCAGTAAATACATCTACAGTAGAAAAAAAAATTAATTTTATAACTTTGTGTTTGCTTTTTAGATTACAAATGAATTCAGGTGCATTCGGGATGGCATGACTTTAGACTGCTTTTAGTATTACAGATCTGTTATTTAGAATAAATCTTAATAGAATAGTGAAGATATCACATACTCGACTAGTTTTTAATTTGAAGAAAACCTGCTGTGTTTGTCTAAATCTTCAAGTCTAAATGACAGTCATAAAAATTATGTATAAGTATTTTGTCTGCATATATGTGTCTGGTGTGCCATGAGAGTGCCTGGTGTCCTCAGAAACCAGAAGAGGGTGTCTGGTCCCTTGGAATTGGAGTTATAGATGCTTGTGGGATGCCAAGTGGGTTCTGGAAATCAAACCTGGCCCATCTCAAAGAGTAGCAGTGTTCTTAGTGGCGGAGGCAGCTCTCCAGCTCATATGGAAAATTTCTTTTTGTTTATTTAAATTTTTTTGAGATAGTCATTGTATAGCTCTGGCTAGCTTCTAGATCAGTGGCTCCTAAGCTGCAAACTTTTCATACAGTTAGTTCTTCATGTTGTGGTGATCCCAACCATAATAAAAACATTTTAAAAATTAAAAAGGAATTTTCAAAGAATAAATAAAAATACTTTATGTTTTGTATATATATATATATATATATATATATATATTATATATATAGAGAGAGAGAGAGAGAGAGAGAGAGAGAGAGAGAGAGAGAGATGGCAGGGCTGGGAGAGGCTGAATCAGAAAATTCAAGCATACTACATAGTTTTTGTCAACTTGACACAGCCAGGGTCATTGAAAAGAGAACTTCAACTAAGAAAATGCCTCCATCAGATTGGACTGTAGGCAAGTATGTAGGAATTTCCCTGATGAATAATTGGGGTGGTATACTGGGGATGGTGCCATCTGGGCAGGTGGTCCTGGGAGATATAAGAAAGCAGACTGAATATGTCATGGGAAGCAAGCCAGTAAGCAGCATCCTTCCATGGCCTCTGCTTCTATTCCAGTCCCCAGGGCCATGCCTTGAGTTCCTGCCCTGGCCTCTGTCAACAAACTGTGGTTTGAGACACATAAACCAAAGTAAGCTCTCTCCTCCCCAACTGCTTTTAGTTATGTTCATCACAGTAATAGAAATCTAACTAAGATACCAAAATCGTCCATGTTTTAACAAAACAAACTTTCTAAGTAGTTGTGACTTGCTGGCCTAAATAAATCCTAAATCATATAGCATTCGTGGATTACAAGACTAAATAGCCTAACAATATTATCTCAAATGTCTATTGATAGGTGAATGAATAAACAAAATATGGTAATTCATACAATGGACTATTATATTCCTATGGGTACACTTTGATAAGACTGTTAAGTGCAATGAGCCAGGCATAAAAAGACAACTAATGTATGATTGCCCTCAAGTGAGGTGCTGAGAATAGTCAAATTCATACAGAGAGAAAGTGATGGTTGCTGCCAAGCCTGATGATCCGAGTTCCATCCCGTGGACCCACAGGGTAAAAGGATAGAGCTGACTCCTACAAGTGGTCCTCTGTGGCATGTGCACCTCCATGTCTATACACAAATAAATATGTACACATATGCCTACACACAAGAAATAAACATGTACACTTATATGCCACATGTAATAAATTTATTTATTATTAATTTTATTTTATTATTAACTTAAAAAGAAAAGGAAGTAGTTGCCAATGTCTGGAGAAGATAGGGAATAGAGTGGGGTTATTAAATAGACTCAGGCTCTCTGTTTCACAGGAGAAAAGGTTTCTAAAGACTGCTTGCACAATATGAGTGTACATCATAGCACCAAAATGTATCCTTAAATGCTGAAATGATCAGTTTAAGTTTTGCATATTTTACACTTAAATTTAACTTAAAGAGGATCAATAAATTTTACTGTACAGATCATATTGGAGACTGATTCAAGTATACAGACTTATATAAACTTCAAAAACTTTAAAAAGGAACCAAAACCAGTTGTAAATTTCAGGAAAAAAAATTGAGGGTAATTGCATTCTTAATGATATGAAATTTTTATTGCCTGGTTTTTTAGTTCTTATTTTAAGGATTTATTTTATTATTTATTTATGTGTGTGTGTGAGTCTCTGTGTGTGTGGTTGCTCACACAGGCCGGATGAAGCTGTCGGATCCTATGGAGATGGGGCGCTGACATCTAAACTTTGATCCTTTGGAAGATCGGCCAGTGCTTGTAATCACCAAGCCATCTCTCGAGCCCTCGTCTAGGTTTTTGGTGTAACTTAGTGTTGTTTTATTTAAAACTTTAGCTTTTATAAATAAATAAAAAAAGAAACTTAATGACTAGAGCTCGGTTCAATGTACTCAGTGGATAGGAACATAGATAAAGCTGGTTATGAGCTGATAGTAGCAGAAGCTGTCCTCAACACATGTATGTATTACATACATATTACTATACATACTACACAGCCCACATAATAAAACTGATGAATAGATAAAACTTGACATCACTATGCTAGGCTTACAAGTGGGAGTAACAGAGAGTGAGTGTATAGTATACATATATAATTCAGACAAGCAATACTATTTTCTTGAATATGGGTGACATCTGACTTCTAAAACATTTTATTTTTATGTGTATAGATGTTTTGACTGCCTGTATCTCTATGTACCCCATGCATACTTGATGCCAGCAGAGAACAGAAGAGGGTGTTAGATCCACTGCAACTGGAGTTACAGACAGTTGGGAGCTGCCAGTTGGGTGCTAGGATTCGAACCAGGGTTCTCTAGAAGAGCAGCCAGTGCTCTTAACCGCTGAGCCATCTCTTCAGCTCCTGACTTTTATCTTTACTGTTAGCTACACAAATAGCAAAGACACTACTTTGATGTCTATTTGTTCCCAGCTCACAATGACATGCTTGCTGGGTGGTAGTTGATGTTTATCTTTAAATATTAGATATTCAAATAGCAAAAACACTACATTTATGTCCATTCATTCATTCTCAGCTCACAATGGCTGCTTGCCTTCAACCTTGTCTTGTAAATCTGTTTCCTTCTGTCAAACACCATGGAAATAAATACCTACTTGCATTTCAATTGCTCAGAAGCCAGAGTAAATAGCCGTGTACCCCATGGCACCATCAGTTCCTGTACCTAGTCCAGAAATAACATTGGGAAATGGGTCGCTAATGCACATGTCTGTCTGCTGAAAGATATCCTGTAAGTCACAAGGTGTCAAAAACCTGTGGTCTGATTACTGCTCTGCAAACAGGACAGCAGTGGAGACACGGAGGCTGAGTGTAAGGTTAAATTTATCCATGAAGGAAACAGCCAGGCAATGTTTATGAGCTGGTAGGAAACTGAAGAGTGAACCCATCCTCTAGCTGCTTCAAACTATTGTCCCAGAGCTGTTGCTGAAGAACAATTAGCTGTTTCCTGCCATTTATTTCTAACCTTCACGTGTACAGTTTGAAGTAGGGCATGGTGAGGGATATTTGGTTCTTTGTGGGTTTTTTGTTTTTCTTTTTTCTTTTTTCTTTTCCAAGACAGGGTTTCTCTGTGTCACCCTGGCTGTCCTGGAACTCACTCTGGAGACCAGGCTGGCCTCAAACTCAGAGATCCATCTGTCTCTGCCTCCCAAGTGCTGGGATTAAAAGTAGGTGTCATGTCATCATGCCCAGCTGAATGAGTTTTAAAATGTATATTTGCTTAAACTTATTCACATAGAAAACTATGTTTAAAAATAAGAAAATGGGGCTGAAGACATAGCTCAGTTAGTTGGTAGAGTGCTTGCCCAGCAAACCTAAAAGCCTGGGTTCAGTCCAGCACCATATGAACCTTGTATGGTTGTTCTTACCAGTGATCCCAGCACCAAGGTGGTTCAAGGCCATCCTCATATATATAGTCAGCTTGAGGGTCATGTGGGTCTAAATGCAATTCTCAAAATAAATAAGTGAATACATAAATAAACTCATGAAAATATAATCATAGTCCTACTTAAAATGTATTTCCTGTCTCAGGAGATGAGCCATACATGTTATATAGTTCTATGTTAATAGCATGTATGCTCTTGCAGAAGACGAAAGTTCAGCTCCAGCAGCCATGTCAAAGCTCACAACCACTTGTAATTCTAAATCTAGGGATCCGATGCCGTTGGCTGTCATAGGCATCTTTGGTTCCCCTTACTTACTTACATTCTCTCTCTCTCTCTCTCTCTCTCTCTCTCTCTCTCTCTCTCACTCCCCCTCCCTTTTAAGAATAATAAAAATAATTTTAAATTACAAGCATTTTCTCTCCTTCTCAAACATCTGTCTTTGGTCCTAGCCCTCAGCCTCTACTAGGAAATCCTTCCTGGCCTGTGTTTTACAGCAGTACTCTAGGGTTCTGGATCCAGTAAATTCAGTATTCACCCTAAGCATATTGAAAAGATTATGTAAGCATTCCCTTCTGTTTCTTCAGGGAAAATGCTTAATTCAGGTTAAGCCATGCAATGGCAGCACATAATAAATAACGGACAGTGGTGCTGAGTTCAAGTCATGTTTTGGAATCAAAGTAGCTGAGTGGTCAGCTAACAATCCCTCAGCCCACTGGGGTTCCACGATCTTCATTCTGCATGCAGATGCTTCCAGCAGATAATCTTTAGGATAGCTTCCAATTCTAGGGTCTTTTAAACTAGCTCATGTTTGTAAGAACTGGTCTGACTTATGACTCAAGATATACAGATATTCCAGAAGCCCACATCCTTCAGCACAGATTTGTTTTGTCCTCTTTTCTACTTACTTTAAATTTAAAACACTAACAGCCAGTGCAAGACATGATCGAGAGTAAGAGACGGGACAAGAGAAGCATGCCAACATCTCTTCTTTTTCATCTACAAAAATGGAGCACTTTCTATAATTTCTTTTAAATGCCCAAATGAAGTAGCCTGGTTAAATGTCAACTAAAATCTCTCAGGAATTTCAAGCAGCTGAGTTCGTGAAGCCCATCAAGTTTTTCTTAACCGAATACAGAGAATGGTCTTATTTGTTGTTGGCACCACAGCCTTTGGAGAATAAGTCAGTCTTAGGACTTGGAACTTGCAGTCAGACAACTCCAAGCATTAGTGCACTCTGAGACGTCTCAGGCTCAGTTTCCTTTTGATGACGTGGAGGTATGTGCCTCTCCAACAAGGTTATTGTGAAGATGCTTAAAAAGCAAAACAAAACAGAATAACAACACAAAAATTTACTACATAACAGGAAGCTAACTCTGCCAGCTGAGTGTTTGCTGCTGCTATTGGGGGAGAGGCTGAGGCAGGGGAGCCAAGAGTTTTAAGTTGCACAAGTTTGAGGCCAGCCTGGGCTATTTGAGACCCCATTTCATAAATAAAATAGGTAAGTAAATGGCTGGAAGGTGGTGAAGGAAAGAACTCAGAGGTTGAGACAGACTTAAGTATATATGGCAGTCAAAGTGGGTAAACTGTGACCCAGATTTGAATCCCAGTTAACAAAAAATAACTATGAAAAGTCAGTTTTTAAGCCAAATGAAGAATATTGACTAAAGATTTAAGTATGAATTAGCTCATTTTTGTTGCTTAGTTTTTGAAGATAGGAATAATATAGGAATAATATCATTGTGACTTTGTTTTAAAAGGTTATCTATGGTTGTATGTATGGGTGAAATGATATTTTAGAAAAACAAAGCAGACACATAAGGAAGTCTTCATAAAATGAGAAACAGCAGAATATTAATTCATAAAATTAAGCAGCAAGTTAATGAGAATTCTACAATTGTGTCTTCTTTTGTGTCTTTGAATGTTTTTCCAACAAAAAGAAACAAGTACCATTATCTTTAAAAAGAAAAGAAGAAGAAGAAGAAGAAGAAGAAGAAGAAGAAGAAGAAGAAGAAGAAGAAGAAGAAGAAGATTTCTTGCTTTCTTTTTCCAGACTGCCCCTGCTGTGTGCTCTGCCTTGCCCTGAATCCAGGTGATAGAACACTGTTTAGTCAGAACCTTTTGCTCAAATTCTCCAGTTCCTAGTAGTGGTGATGGGGTAGGGGGGTTGGGGGGGGGGAGAGGGACAGGGAGATATCAGGAGCCTGCATGGCCCAGGGACATTAGTGATATTGAAAACTGGGTTTCAAAATCCTTGCCAAGAGAACAGAAACTTGTAGCAGTCTTTGCAGGAAGCTGAAGACTTCTGTAGAACACTCTCCAGAAAAATAACTTTATATTTCCGAATACTGATGCTTTGAGAGATATCAGCCCATCGGGTCATAATGGCTCCAGCTACTGTTTCAAGTGGACTATGCTGATAAAATCACCAATGTGAAGCCGGGGAAGTTTATGCTTATTATCAGGTATCTTTATATGAACTTGGTTGTGGTTTTATATCTGACCTCTATCTGAGGTTTTTTTGTTTCCATTCTGGTTTAAATTCTCCTTGTTTGCAATGCCTTGCCCTTTGTGATCAACTGGCACTCCCCATCCTTGATCCAAGTCCCTGTGCCTAGAGTTGACATAGTTTAGGAAAGGTCTTAAAAGATTGTGTATGTGTGTATGTGTGTGTGTGTGTGTGTGTGTGTGTGTGTGTGTGTGGTATGTCTTAAGATAGGGTCTCCTATGTCCAAAGCTGTTCTCAAACTCCCTATGTAGCTAAGGATGGTCTTGAACTTACAGTCTCCTGCTTCTTGCTGGGATTACAGGTATGCACCACCATGCCCAGTTTATACACTCTACCATTGGAGCTACATCCTCAGCCCTTCCAGACAAACTTCCGATTTTGTGGATTTGGTTTTGTCTGGTATATGTATATTTCATCAATTACTCGTGTCTTCTGTTTGTTACTGTTAACCAGACTTTGGTGGGTAGAACAGCCATGTGCTTGCAGAAGTCATCTTGACCATCTCTCTTTCCAAGTATTAGGGCAGGAAGAGGTTCATAAAGGATTCATAGTCCTTCTAGTCATAGGCTGGTTCCATAATGAGTAATCATAGTATGGAAATCAATAGTATGTCAGTCTACCAACACTAAATAGCCCACCAACATTTAGCATAACAAATACTGATTCCATCTTACAGAAAGGTGATCTCGAGCAGGAGCAGTCTCAATAGAGCACATCTCTTCTTGTGCTGAAAGGAGTTACCCACAAAGACAGCTATGCTTATTCTTGTTTCAAGACCTTGGGAAGAGAGAATTTGTAAACTCCTTCAGGGCAGAGCTTAGCACACGTGATCTGCACACATGGGTGCTCACTGCATGTTACTTATTGACCCCCAAAAGACTGGATTTTCTGGATCATCTAGTAGAGAATATTTTACTCTAGTAAGCACTAGCTTAAAAGAAAAAAAAAAAAGGTTAGTATCTGGGCTGGAGAGATGGCTTAGTGGTTTGAATCTCTTGCTGCTCTTGCAGTGGGTCCAGGTTCAGTTCTCCATAGCCATGTGGTGGCTCACAACCATCAATAACCGGGGTTCCAACCCTCTCTTCTGAATCACACAGGCACCGGACATCCATGTAGTACATAGACATACATGCAGACAAATGCATATACACATATACACAAAATAGTATCTGATACGCAGGACATAATAAAATTATTTCTTGGTATGGATGAGTGAGAAAAGGCTCTCTATTGAGTCTGCACTATGTACAGCCAGTTAGCATGCTAAATGTGTAGGCTTTCAAGCGATCGAGCAATCTCTGGGAGGACCTTCACTTGTGAACTGGCCTGACCTTCAATGCACTCTGCCATTTTTTCCCCTCCAAGGTGATTCAAACTACCACATTCAAGAAATCCCACATTAGAAGGAATGTGAACTTCAAACATTGAAATTAGTAGCAGATTTCTTCTACTGGGTGCACTAAAAACAGAATGTTGGTCTTGCTTAATATGGCAACATAACTAGTGCCAAGTCTGAGGTGTATGTGGCCATTCCAACCCCTAAATAAACTCTAAGACCAAAAGGAAACAAAAAAGCCCCAGAAGAAGGTTTAATTTGCAACAGCCTCTGAAGTCTACACAAGGAAGCCAGTCTCGATCCCCCCGACCCCCACCCTGCCAACCTGACACGGCGGTCTCACATAGCCCACACTGGCTTCAAACTCACTAGGTGGCCAAGGATGACCTTGAACTTCTGATCCTCCTGCCTCTACCTCCTGAGCGCTGAGATGACACCGTGATGCCACACCTGTTTTATGAGGTACTAGGGACTGAACCTAGGACTTCCTGAATGCTGGGCAAGCACTCTACCAACTGAGCTATACACCCCTTCCCCACATGAAGCCAATTTCTTAAAAGGAGACTCCATAGAACTATGTTAAGCAATTGAGCAAAAATCACTAGGCAAATATTATATACTTATTATGTGCCAGGTGTTGTTCTCAGAGGTGAGAACAAGAATAAAGTTTCAGGTTGTCGTTAACATCGCATTTTACTCAAGGAGATAGGCAATAAGCAAATTAGACAATGTGTGTATAATATTTCAGGAGGTAGTCAGTATCACAGAGAAAAGGGACACAATATGGTCATGACTACTAGGAAGGCCTCAGGAGATTTAGAGAAGACCATAGTCACAGGCCCAAGAAACACTGGGCATGAGCCTCATCAGATTTACAGTACAGCAAGATGACAAAACATCTTGGTTTGGGTTGTTGAATGGCCTGCATGGGGACAGGAAGAAAACAAGAGTTCTATGTCCTTTGCTCTAGTGGACATAAACTATGTCTGCCATGTAATTTATGGAGAACCCAAAGTTCTAGGACCCCTACTTCCCATGAGAAATCAAAGGAGTTGGGATAAAGCTTGTCTTCACACTCAGCTTTTCTGGCCCCTGATTTTGCACTACCTACTTCAGAAACTTTGGGGATGAATGAGTGAATACAGTTTGCATCAGGAACATTCAACATCCAGGGTCTTACTTGCTAAGCATGTATGCTACCACAGAACCACACCCCTAAGACTGTTCTAGGAAGCTTGAAACAAGGCCAAGTCCTGGTGCTCATTTTTGCCCATCCCCTAACTTGAATCTGTCTTTGTGGTCTGGCCAAGATCAGGCAAAGTAAGAACACTGTGCAAATAGAATTTTCCACTGTTGCCAGTGGAAGTGGGAGTCTGTTTAGAAAAGGTGATCAGAGGCTGGATGTGGTGGCACATGCCTATAATCTCAAAACCAGAGGTAGAGGCAAGAAGATTTCTCTGAGTTCTAGGATATACTCAAAATCCCAGGGTAGTCTGAATTATATATTAGACCCTGTGTCTTAGTTAGGATTTTACTGCTGTGAACAGACACTATGACCAAGGCAACTCTTATAAGGACAACATTTAATTGGGGCTGGCTTACAGGTTCAGAAGTTCAGTCCACTATCATCAAGGCAGGAACATGGCAACAACCAGGCAGGCATGGTATTAGAGGAACTGAGAGTTCAACGTCTTGTTTCAAAGGCAAACAAGAGAAGACTGGCTCCCATGTGGTTAGAAGGAAGGTCTCATTGCCCACCCTGACAGTGACACACTTCCTCCAACAAGGACACACTTCTTAATAATGCCACTCCCTGGGCCAAGCATATTCAAACCATCATACGCTGCCTCAAAATAATAGTGGAAGAGAAAAGTTTATCACATGAGTTTATCACGGAGGCTCTGAGGCAGGAATGGTCTTGGTATGTTCAAAAGCAAGTGAGGCAGCCATGTGATGGGGAGACGGGCGGCAGATGGTGCAGGGAAGACTACAGGAGGTGCCAGATTAAATATGGTCCTATCTCAGATGCCATAAGGACTTGGGCTTTAATGCTCAACAAAAATACTGGGATTTGATCGAAGGAATGACATGACATTGTTTCTATCTAGAAAGGTTCACTAGTGGAATCCTGCACTGATCTTAGCAAGAAATGTTGAATGATGGCACTGGCGTTTTAGCAGAAGAGTAAGCCTTGGACATCTGCAGCTTGAGGGTAGAGTGTACTGGACATGCCAATGGAGCAGATGTGAGGCGATGGAAAACCATCTAGATCAATGGGAAAGGGAGCTGAAGAAATCCCAGGAAAGCCAGTGGGGTGGGGAGTAGGGTTGGAATAAATTTGTCATGCCAGGCCATGAAAAGCCTATTAGACAAGCAAGATGAGATTTGAAGAGATCCTAGCTTATACTCTGTAGGGGAGTAAATGAGACGGTATCTCAATTGTAGCTAGAAGGCACAAGTTGTATATATTTGATTAGGCCTTAACTCCAAGGTAATGGGGGACATATTTATAAGTTGGTCTTAGTGTTTATGACTGTGAACCTAATACTACTTGGGAACTGCTATAGGCTCCTGTGTTATTTATAAATATCAACTACTCCAAATAATAAGGTTTATAATAAAGGTGGTTTCATAATGAAATTGTTACAGATCTTAAATTTTATTCAACTTTGGGAGTTTCGTTGTTATTGTTTTTATTTTTGAGACTGAGTCTCATGATATAGCTCTGGCTAGCCTGGAACTTACCATGTAGACCACAATGGCCTTGAACTCCCAGAGATCCATCTATCTCTGCCTCCTAGTACGGGGATTAAAGGTGTATGCCATTGTGCCCAACTCATAACAGACTTTTAAAAACAAACTGTCCCCACAGGCTTATATGTGAATGTTCACAATAACTTTACTCCTACAAGGCTATTCCAAATTGGAACAATCATATGACTCTATGACATATTCATGAAAAAGAAACCATGGTACACACAAAGGCGGAGTACTCAGCACCTGAAAAGGCACCACTCACATGACTGTCAAAAGCACTGAGTGGAAAAGGGACCAGGAAAAATGATCACATGGTACACGTGCCTGTATGACTCCAGTCTAACAGAACTCAGGAACAGCCTGACATGTTCTGTGGCTATAAAAACCACAAAGTCGCTGCAGCAGAAGAGGGGATACAGAGTTGAAATGGGAGCAAGGGAATTTTCTGGAATGATGAAAATGTTCTGACAGTTAACATGGATTATGAAACTGTCGAAATTTTATTGGATACTTATGATGTGCTTTTACTGCATACAAATTACATCAAAATACACAAAATACGTGAACCCTAATGAAAATGGTCTATGTTGAAACGCTAGGCTAAAAATAGCTTGTCTAAATCAGGAACAAACTCAGTGGTGAGTTTCCCATCCACCAAAGCAAAAGGGGAGGAACTAATCTAGCTACATACGCTGTTAATCTAGCACACACTGAAGGAGGAGAAAACCGTCAGCTCTGCTAAGATTACGGTTAAGAGTATTGGGGAAAAAACAAGCACTTTTGTAAGTTGAAGGAACTTTTTTTTTTTTTGGTTATGTTTTGTCTATCAATCTTCAGCACAAAAGGAGAATATCACACCATTGTTCAGTGAAGGCCTTCCTTTGAGAACAAAGACAGATTTAAGACAGAGGGTTTTTGGAGTACAGCTAGCTGCGGAGAGCATCTAGATCCATCCCTATGGCCTAGGAGTCTCAGATTTCACAGGCTCCTCCCCTTGATGGGGGTCTCAGAGTTTGTGATAGGAGTTGAGAATTTGCTAACTAGGGTTGAAGTGTAATGTTCTCTGGAATTGAGGTAACTGGGCTTTAGTTCCTGAACTTGCACTTTGCTAATTACAGGTAATAAGGAATGTTCTGAAAGTCTGCCATATTTATACCCAAGTGGGAAAACATGCTCCTTCTGCTTACCGGGCTTAATGGATACCTTTCTCCCTGGCATTTGGAAAGCTCTTCTGGGTGTCTCTCAAGCTCTGCAGCAGACACATACAGACGATTAAGATGGGGCTGACGTTGGGCAGCAGGACTCCTCAGTGTTCAAGCTCTTGAAATCACTGGGTTTTGCAACACCAATATCCTTTCGACGGACTGTGTAGAAGACCATGACTCCATATATCACCTTTGTGAACCACAGAGATGTAACTTTGTCTGAAACATGTGCAGACAGGTATTCTCAGCAATCCACTGCTGTCAGAGAAAAACCTTAAGAGGTCCCCAGTGAACATTTTAACTAGAACAAGACTTAAGTCGTTATGCCATAAACCTGGGGGATGAACAAGAGAAATTCTTGCCAGCTGAGTTGACCCACAAGCTGTGTGGTTCATGTGTTCATTTGACAAACACTGAATTGCTTCACAGCAGAACTACGATGGGCAATCTCGGCAGGGCATGAGTCTGCTTTACTTGACTCCCTACTTTTTCAGATTGTTTCATAGGGTCAGTGGGAAGGCTCTATGGGTAAAGGCTCATGTTCCCAGGCCTGACAACCTGAGTTTGATCTCCAGGACCCACATGGTGAAAGGAGAGCACTCCAGTAAGTTGTCCTCTGATCTTACAACACCTGTAAGTAATCTAAAATAAAAACATATTTAAATGCCAAAAAATACTTTAGTTTTAGTGCCATCCATGGCATACTATTCCACTGACTAGGATAGTGCTTTATTTCTGCATTCAACGTTAAGACCTACTGTGTGCCAAATATCAGAAGCACCGTGGTCAGAAAGCTTCGCTTACGGTCTAATGAACACAGAAATAGGTCAGAAGACACCCAGGGTGTTATCTGTGTATCTGGAGGATGAAGACTTGCCTATCTATGTGTTTTGTTTCTAAGGCACAAGGATGGGCCAGAGCGAGAAAACTGTCTCAGCCTGGGCTAGCAGCTCATATTACAATCAAGTCATAGAGATGAGGACATGCAAAACAGAAAATGGCAGACAACACTAGTGGGGGCAGAATTTCAGGACTCAGGAGATGGATTTTCCTACATGCAGAAGAACAAACATCGGGACTTACGGGGGCAACCTACATTTTCAGAAGTAGACTTAGGAAAATTACTTGGTGTGTGCACACTGGTGGAGTCAAGAAGGAATAATTCATTTAATAAATATGAGTTATGTGCAAGGCACTTTACTAAGATACTGGAAGCTAGGGGCCAGCAGTGGAGTGCATGTTATAGCATGTGCCTCTCAGGCATGAGAGTCAGCACCAACAAAACAGAAAACAAGATACTGGCATCTTGGGTTAATATTTTAAAATGTTTATCATATTAAATGCCACAAAAGAAAAACATGTGGTGCAAATGACACCGAGAGACAGGATGTTTACCATTGGTCCACAAAGGAAGGAAAGTGAACAAATTTCAAAGGTTGAAGTACATGCTACCTCAAGAGCATGGTTTTGTGTAGCAACTTCCTTTGAGATAGAACCATTGTTCTTGGGCAGAAGTTCCTTAAGAATCAGGATGTTAACAGGACATGAAACATCAGGGTCCTCTAAGGGGAGGGGAAACATTCCAACTTGCAGAGAAGCACTTTAAACTCAAAAGTGAACAACTCACTAGTTTCAGGAAATTCCTAAAACTGATCATAGTCACTAGGCTCCTCCCTCCCAAAACATCTACAAGCATTTAGGGCACCTAAGAAATACTCTCAGACCAGGCAAGCCACCTTAAAGGGATAGAGACCAGCTGAGTGCCTGGAAGAGCTCAGACTAAACTACCTGGAAAGGGCACTCTCCAACCTATCAGGTACCTATAAGCTATGTAGTGTTTCAGGTTCCCAGATTTTGTGAGCTGTCATCCATGCCAGAGTGGGCTTTGGTGACACAGCTGTCTTAGAGTCATTTCTGCTCCTGTAAATAACCCCTCACCCATATTCTTGTAAGAAACCCCAATAGAACTTATTGGTTTAACAAGTAGGACTTCGATGGTATCTTTACTTTGGTCTATTGTCAGTTTCCTATCTGCAGTGAGTAGACATTTGTTTCTATCTCCCCAGGAAGAATGCCACACAACAGGAGGAGAGCAGATGGAAACCGCTTCAGGGGAGAAGACCATTTACCAAGAAACCATAAGGCACCTTGTAGCAGGGTGGGAGCTCAGGGCAAAGGAGAGTTTGATATGTGGCTAGAGTACAGGCTGGGACTGGATTGTACTGGCTTTCACTATAGGAACCAGAGGCTGGACAATGTTTTAAACAAGTGCGGGTACAAGGTTAGCAATGTTAGATTCATGATTTGAATTGAAAATTACTTTGTTAAAAAAAAAAGAAGATTACAATAGCATGTGTGTTGAAGTGGGTTGAGCCACAGCTGCAGGAGCTTAGGAAGTTCTTTGGAGATGGAGGATTTGGTAACTATGTGAGGATGAATTTTCTGGCTTGGCCTTTTTAAAGATTAATTTTATGTGGCTATGACTATTTTGCCTGCACATACATCTGTGTAGCAAGTGTACATAGTGCCCCAGACCAGAAGAGGGTATTGGATCCCCTGGAAGGATGGTTCCATAGTGGTTCAGACCATTGTGAACCACCAGTGTGTGCTCGGACCTGACACAGGGGCTCTGTAGGAGCACGGGCATGCTCACGTGCTGAGCCATCTCTCTAGGCCCTGGCTTGGCCTTCTCAAACATATTTTTGGTGAACACAGGGTAGTATCACCCTTAGTATTCTGAACTTTTTTTTCTTAGTAAAAGTATATTTCCATGTAAAAGTTTGATTAAATATAGAAACCCATGAAATTATGTATGTAATACAAGTAAAAAAAAAAGCCAGGGACTATCCAGCTTTGAGCCACTGTTCTGGATTTGTAGTTCTAGGGAGCCCACTGCTGTCACTACTGCTTACATTTAAGCCGCCACAGAAAGTCAAAGGACTGTGAATCATCGTCCCAGTGGACACACAAACAGCATCAGAAAACATTTCCATTCATGGCTTCACAGCTCAGTAAGTAGTTCAAAGTCTTAAGGTGTTCTTCTGATGTTTTCAACATTACAAAAGCTTGAAGGGATCACAGTGGGGAACAGACACTGAACTATGCCTTACTCAAATAAGCACTAACTACAAAGACCAAGAGAGAAAAAGGTGATAATATCTTTGAGTAATATAGCGTAACGGTGTCCTTTTTCTAAATAGGCATGCTGAAGTCCTTGTTTAGGAAACAGAGCCTGGAATACTTGAACATGCCAGAGTTAGAGCCCAACACAGAATAATTTACAGACACCTGGGCTACAAGCTCTGTTCAGTGGAAGGAGTCTCAAAAATACTAAACTATTAAAGGTGCACCTACCAGAATCCAAAATTCAGCCAGAAATAGCTCCTAAGCATATTCAAAAGTAGAATCGTACTGTTTCCAATAATCCACTTGATTTTTGGTTGTATTATTAGACCATCCTTGAGTTTCTTTAAACTGTAACTCCTACTGCCGGCATTTTGATAAATACCACTCAGATCACTGTGTGCTTTTCCCCTTCATCCAATTTACTAAAATTGGTATATTAAAAAAGTCAGTCAGGAACTGCAATGAAAAAATTACACATTTAAAAGAAAAATCCTCATTTACTTGCTCATCGTAGTAGTGCTGGGGTTAAAAACCAGCTTGAACTGCCAACAATTGTACCTAGTTAATACAAAACACTGTTAGTCTCGGTTTAACCAGTCACCTCTTGAACCAGAGAGTCTCTCATTCCTCTGTCACAGATGAGCAATCAAAGTCCTAACCATTTGTTTTCTAACTTCTGTGCTCTTTCTCACACAGAAGCAACAGGATACACTACAAATGGGGCAGGCCTAGGCCCCTTGAACCTTCACACACAGCCATTTAGGGTACCCTCATGATCAGAACTGTATTATTCTGACCTGGCCAAATGACCCAAATGTCATGTTGAAATACTAACCTCCAAGGTGTCAGTGGCACTAGGGGAAGGGGCCTTTGGGGTGGGTACACATGATTGGAACCAGTGTCCTTACAGCAGAGGGTTCAGAGAGAACAGTGGGTGCTTCTTGTTGATGACTTGATTTTGGACCTCCAACCTGCATAGTTGTAAGAATCAAATACCTGTTGTTGATAAGCCACTCACTAGTCTACCTCACTACAGCATCCCACCTACAAAAAGAACTCGAGGTCCAGGAAGGACACCGGTCCCCTTGCAAACTGGAAACCAGCAGCCATCCACTCTCTAGCTTTTTCAAGGCTCCACCACAGAACCTGAGATCAAATGGCATCCGCCAGAACCACAGCTAGGAATTCTCAAATTCCTGGGAGACACACCTGGCCAAGCATGGGCAAGCTGCTTTTTCTTCTCCCTTTCTTTCTTTCAAGATCTCAGCATGTGGCTTACATCACCTTGAACTCATAATCATCCTGCTTCAGTTTCCCAAGTGCAGAGATTACAGGCACACACCACCACTCCTGACTTGGGGAACTCTACTTGATTGACGTAATAGTAATGGAAATAAAGTTAGGGACAACCTGCTAGTCTGGTCCAGCCAAATCAATGGTTGTAAATGTTCTGTGCTATCAGGTGTTTGACTAGGACTGTATGAAATTCTTAAACCATTCCAATGAAACCTTACACTGGAGCTCAACGTGCTGACTGCAGGCAAACTCATCTGTGTGAGTCAGTGAGAAGCTGGGGTTGTTACCTCAGTTTGCCACCCTAATGGTGCCCTACTGTAAACGGAGGAACAAACAAACAAGCCTCTTTCAACTCCAAACCCTAAGGAATGCCCATGGATTCCCGAATGAGAGCCTGAAGGCGGTATATAAGGAGGATGGGGCTCTCTCTATCTCAGTGACTGCATTTGTCTAGCACCTTCAAGGTGCTTAAGATTCACAGATCATAAAAATGTTTAGATGAAGGTCTGTCCAGTAATTATCATAACAAACTGTAACTGCTGGATTACTCACTTACTGGATTATAAAGATCCACAGATGAACACTTTTTTTTTCCTTTGAGTGGAATCTATCTCTACGGGTAACTGCATGTGTTGGCCCATTACGGGACGCAGTATCTGCTCTTGAGTGTTCACAGGCCCCTGAAAAGCCATGAAATTTTAAAGCCTGGGAGGTAGGAAAATGTAGTTCTTAATTTAGTAAAACCTCTCTTCTTAAGTAAGTTCTCAATCCCTAAATATCCACTTAGCTGCACTAAAGCTCTGGCAGTATTACTGAAATAAAACTCAGAGACAGGAGTCGTAAAACCTCCTTCTGAACAATGACTGGTCTCCAAACCAAATCCTTTATGGACTTTTAAAGTTCAAAAAATTCCGACCTAAAGTCAGAATTGAAAATGTTTTGTTTTGAGAATTTATAGCAAAACTGCTCTTAGTGTTACTTCTTTTTGTTTGTGTGCATGTTATCTTGTGTGCAGGTGCCAGTGGAGGCCAGAAGAGGGTGTTAGATGGCCAGAGCTGCATTTACAGGCCGTTGTGAGCCACGCAAAGTGGGTGCTGGGAATCAAACTTGGGTCCTCCAGAACAGCAGTAAGCACTCCTGACTTCTGAGCCATGGTTCCAGCCCTACTCTCGGGTATTTTACATGTAGTGGATTCTGAATTCTTTCAGGTAAGAAGCAACCTCAGAGATATAAGTTAGGTATGATGGCTATTCACCCTGAAAGCTGCGGCAGGAGAATCATCATGAGTTTGAGACTGGCTTGATTAGATGAGTTCCAAGTTAGCCTAGTTTTCAGATTGAGACCTAGTTTCAAAAACTGAAATAACAACAAAATCCCATCTCTGACTTGCCAGGTACTGTGGTACATGTCTATCTCTCTGCTACTAGAGGCCAATGCCTGGAGATTATTAGTCTCAACAGCACAGTGAGATTGTGTCTGAAGAACACAGCAGAACGGACTGAGAACAACCACTTAGTTCCACATCTTAGATTTGATAATAATCGTCCACTGAATGAAAGACCCACTTCCTATCAAGCAGTGTCAGTCAGGCTCGCCCTCAGAGTCATTGCAACAGCATCCACAAGGAATCTGATTTAGTAATTAATGGCTTGTTTTATTTTATTTTTTTTTTTAAAAAAGCTGATTGTATAGCTGTATGTAGAGAACTAGACTTTATAAAATAGTTTCATTCTTTCTGTATGCGGATTACCTTAAGATATGGAGAACCAAATTACTTCTTTGGTTTTATCTTATGGGAAAAACAACGCACAGTCTCATCACATGGCTTTGCGATATTTATATTCCATTGCACAGATACGGGCTATACAAATTAGTAACATGAGTTGCTTCTTATATTCCAAACATTTGTCTATAATCTTATTACAGCAGAGGCCTAGGATATTAAAACATCAAGGCTGAAATCCTCTAAAGTAGTTAAAGCAACAATGGAAATACTGCTCATTTTAATTAAAGTAATATTAGAAGATGACCTCAAATGCTAACAGACTAGGTAGGTAGCAGGGCTACTAGCAGCTACAAACAAGTCACTGTGGTCCTTTTAACATTATGTGAACGACTACTCTTTAGGTATCCTTTCCTCATGGAAGTGCAGAATTAACACAAAAATCCAGATAAGTGAGTTCAAGAAATTTAGATTCTTCCTAGTATGTAAGCTCTATGGAGAAGCAAATCTTATCTAGGAACCCACACATTTGCTAATTCAAATATCAAAGACACCACACTTAGAAAAAAGAAAGGTTTTGTTTTCTTTTTTTAAGATAATGGTTTTTTAATTGAATTATTGAGATGAAGAGACAGTGAAGCCCTGTTTGCTACTTACATGAAAAGAAGATTTTAAAAAACAATCACTGCACAAAATACAAAGGGGTAGGGTATGCTGTGGCATTGAATTTCTCCCCATGGTTTTTCTTGACTTCTCAAGAACAAATTGAAGTTTCCACAGCAAATTTGTTCTCAAAATGCCGAATGTTGAAACAGTTACTGGCTTCACGCTTCTGAATACCTGTTTGGAAAGGAAAAGGGTTTTGTTTTTGTTTTTAGTTGTTTAGTAACAAATACTTACATCAATCCTCACAGTTACTCTTTAGCCATAAAGAAGTACGCCACTATTCTATATCCATCCCATAATTTTAAATTCATTCTCCACTGGCCTTTTTCATATCTCCTAGCAACTGGTGACAGTGCTTTACAAACAGCTTACAGACATGCTGCCTAGTCTTGTGTTAACTTAACACACAAACTAGAGTCATTTGTAAGGAAGGAAATCTGTAATTCAGAAAATGCCTTCATAAGATTTAGCTGTAGGGCATCTTCTTAATTAGTGATTGATGGAGGAAGGCCCAGCCTATTGTGGGTGGTGCCATCCCTGGGCTGATGGTCCTAGGTTCTATAAGAAAGCAAGCTGAGCAAGCCATGGGGACTTGGAGTAAGCAGCACCCTCTTCATGGTCCCTGCATCAGTTCCTGCCTCCAGATTCCTGCTTTGTCTGAGTTCCTATCCTGACTTCCTTTGTTGATGAACAGCAATGTGGAAGTATAAGCTGAATAAACCCTTTCCTTCCGACTTGCTTTTTTGGTCATGGTGTTTTGTTGCAGCAACAGAAACCCTAAGTCACAGATATATGAGCTCAAAGGTTTGGGAAAAATATTCTAGTTTCATATGGTAGAGTCACATGCCTATATAAGGCTTGCAGAACTCCACACCAGGAGAGATAAACTTCATTCTATCAAATTGGTTTTAGAAAATTATGAGGCAAGATAGTAACTTAAATGTAAGAAATCAAGCGGTAGGCTTCAGGTGACTCATCAGCCTGAGGTGAGAACAATGTCATTACAAGTACTGGAAAAGACCAGGCAAGCATTTGTGCTGGGTGACGCCATCCCACAGAAGTCAGGCTACAGATGGACATTGTGTACCATCACACACACTTTTGCTTTGCATTTATAATGGGCACATGCTGTTATTCTTACTATTCAGAGGAAAAACAAAATTTAGTGACGGCAGATCTGCACAGGTCATGTCAGGGCTCTGCACTCCTTACCTAAGTCATCTGGCTATGACCAGCCTCAGCATGATCCACAAGGTGAATGGACCTGAGAGCTCAGTCCAAGTGTGAGGCTGAAAAGAGGCCTCTCGAGAATGAGACCTCCTCTCTCCTGTGGCCAGGCCACGGTGAGGAGGAAAAGTCAAACTGGCGTCCCAGGGCAATGGCATTTCATGCTCACTGATGTTTCTATCTGGAAAGAGTGGGTGTGGGACTCCGTTGATTCTAAATCCTGGAAATACTAACCAAGTGTGACACAGGTTCCCTTTCATTTATTTCTCACCCAAGTGTCATAGGAATTATCGGACTCTCTTTACCTCTAATGGTTTCCCTGCGCTGCAGTTTGTAGGTTTCCTTGTCGTGACACAGTCGGTAAATGAAGAAGCCCAGGTTGTCCACATTTTCGATGCGATCAGTAATCACCATGTGCTCATGGATAAGGTATGACTGAGGCAAGTAGGTCCCGGCCTGCGGGTGAAAGATGTGACAGGAAACTTTCCAAATGTGCACTGAGCAAATCAAAAGGCAGACAAAATTCGTAGGTGACAGTTTTAAAACAGGGTTTATGGATATTTAACTGTCTGCTTTTATAAATATAGTCTTGGTTTTTGAATTGGAATCTTGCTTTGTTGCCCAAGCTGGTCTTCAATTCCCAGACTCCGCCAGCTATTTTGCCTCAGCCTCCCAGGAGTGACTATAGGCACAGATCACAGTTTTGTTACAATACAGCCATGCCCAACTCGGAGGCATCAGAACTGAGTAGATGGTTAATAGCTATTTTCTAGTGCTTTAGGAAAATTTAAATGTGATAAAATTTTAACATCTAAAAACTTTCCATTTTATTTATCATTTGCTATGTATTATGTATGCATGTGTAGTGTCTATGTGTGTAGTGTGTGCGCGCATGTGTGTAGTATGTGCAGGCCTGAGCATGGATGTCAGAGGAGAGCTTTCTGGATGGAGCACACAATGTCAGGCTTGCACAGCAAGCACTTTTACTGCTGAGTCATCTCTCCAGCCCAATTCTGAATGTTCTTTAAAATGTCATTTATAAAATTTAAAGCATTACAAATAAAAAGAAACCACACAAAATTTCAGCACTTTTTTGTAAATCCCTTGGCTACACACACTCTAGAAGGGTGAGCTCCAAGAATGTTAACTTTTCAAGACACTCTACTGACACCGTTCATCAGAACTAGCAAGCACTTGGTACCTTGATGTTAATAAGCAGCTCCAACAGGTTTCTGGGTGGCATAACGATGGAAGTGTTCAGAGGGATCACGTAGCACTTATCCAGGTTAAGGTCCAAATAAGCAGTGAGTTTCTGGAAAGAGAGACATGTCTCAGACAGGTCAGCATGCCTGAGATACACAGCAACTGGGCTTCTAAGGTGGGCTAGCTTTAGAACTTATAAATGACTTGAATTGCAACCAATCAAGAACGTGGTGGGATCAGCAGGCATGCCACAGGCAGCGAGGCGTGAGAAGGCCGAGCCTCACAAGGAGAGGAACCTAAGTCTATTTTTGTTTATCTCATTTGAGACAGCACTTGACTACGTAGACCAGGCCGGCCTCAAAGTTGCGATCCTCCAGTCTCAGCCTCCCCAGTGCTGAAATGAGACACATGCTTGGAGTTTCCAACTCTCCCCTCTCCTTTCTCTCCAGTGAAAAACTAAACTCGGAACCCAAGAATTTAGCAACTACTAAAATTAAAACTGTAAAAATCCTAGAGAACCTGCACTCTTCACAATCCTGGACACAGGCTCACCTTGTTAAAGTCATGCACAATGTTGGCAGGATCGCTGTCCGCAAACTCGGGTACAGGCACGCTGATGAATTCAACTGCGTCTTCCTCAAAGATCTTAATATTCTCCTCAATTGTCTGGTAGCGAGCAGCTGGGGCCTCGGCAGAAGGCTCGTTCAAGATGACGTCATCTTTGATGTACTTCAGTCCACAGTAGTACACATCATCTGGCTACAGAGTTGAAAGCACTGTATTTCAGCCATCTCACAGGAGACAGGTTTTTAAATGTAAGCCTTACTTAACCTGCCACCCCTACCTAAGTAGTATTTTGCTTACAAACTCTTACTTTCCAGATGACAAGTCAGACAGTTTAATTACAGAGCTAGCACTTTCTTTATCAGGTCCTGAAGTTGTCTTAAAAAAAAAAAAAAAAAAAGGGCTTTTCAGAAGGAGAAAAGCAGCTGATTTCCTTCTTTACTCTTTGTGGTAAGAACAGAATATGAAAGCTATCTGGTGTTAAGAAAATCTGAAGAAACACGTAGCCCTGCTCCTACCTGTAGGCAGTGTCTCTGGAACACATTCAGAAGCAAGCAATGTTTTCCTTTCTTTTGAGATAGGGTTTCAGTGAGCCCAGGCTGCCTGTGTCTTGCTATATAACCTTAAACTTTTGATCCTTCTGCTTGCAGCAGGTGAGAGGTACCATGCCCAGTTTATGTGGCACTGGGAGATTGTGCCCACTCACACAAATAAGTAAATAAATGTATGTAATAAAGTATTTTTAAAGTATACGTACATAAAGACTGAGGGTATTTAACAAAACATTTTGATACCAAATGTTCTCTTTGGCAGTGGAATTGCAAACTATTATTATTTTCTTTTATGCACATGGGTGTTCTTGTTGCACATATGACTGTGTGTCAGATCCCCTGGAAATGGAATTACAGACAGTTGTGAACTGCCATGTGGGTGCTGGAATCCTTTGGAAGAACAGTCAGTGCTCTTAACCGCTGAGTTATCTCTTCAGCCCACAAATTATTTTTTCTGTGTTTTATGCTTCTTATAAAACAAAACACTACATTTAAGAAGACATACACAGGAGTGGTAGTGGTACATACTTAGCATATGAGGCAGAGGCAGCGGGATCAAAACTTTATGTCAGACTTGTCTACATAAGTCTGTTTTAAAATAAGAAAACCCACTTTTACCCTATTAGTTCAGAACTGTTTGTCAGTATGCCTTTACCTTGACTAAGACTAAAAGTGAACATGGACTCCATATAAACTCTAGAAGACGACTTCAAAATTAGCTTAAAAATCTGGTTTTGAACCATTTCTCCCTGCTTGGAAACATGTGAAGTAGTCATAAAAGTGGGTTTAGTGGGGGATGATATCATAAATTATAATTAAGTGGAATGAAGTCTTAACACACTGAGAGCACTATAAACACTTGGCTACAGGCAACTTTCACCAAAAGTGACACTGTCATCTCTGCAAGTCACCCAAGAGTGCCTGACACTCTTAGACACAGCAACAGCAAGGACTGTCGGGTAGTGGCCTGAACTGGTTGTCCAGGCATGGGTCTGTCAACACTGTAGCTTATATATTCATACGACTGGAAATTCATGGTCTATCTTTTTACTATTAACTATGGTAGGAAGATGAAAGTCCATTCTGAAAATCACCCATGTCCAAACACTGTCACTGGCTATAGACAGAAAGTACAAGCTTAGAGCAAGGTGGGACCACATTCTAATTCACAGGAAAAAAGGAAAGAAAAAGTCAGGCCAAAAAAATAATAATAATTTCTGCAGAGTTGGCAAGACTGCTCAGTGGGTAAAGGTACTAGCTACTAAGCCTAATGATCTGAATTCAATCTCTAGGACCCACAAGGTAACAGGAGAGAACCGGCTCTCCAAACGTCTTCTGACCATGTCCCCTCCCCTATAGGTAAGTAAATAAATGTAGTAAAAAAATTTTAAATACATTTTTCTATTTACCTGAAGTGCAAAATACTTGTACAGGTACGCTCCTCCGAGGATGACACCAGCAAGCATGAAGGCCAGTCCAAAACACATGCACCAACACCAGGCTCTTCTCTGTCCAGCAGGAACCACATCATCCGGGTCCTGGAACGTAAACAGAACAGCCACTTAAGAAGCAGAGTAACAGAAGGCTTGGGGTTATTAATGAAGATAAAGACCAAAAGTGTTTAAGGCTCTGATCACAACTAACCATGGAATGAGGAACAGGAGGCATCAGGACTCACCCCATACCTCCTCAGCCAGGGAAGAACACTGGTCTCCAGAGAGACTTCTAGGCAGAAGTCTTCTCTCTCTCAACATTCCATCTACTAACAGTGTCTTGAGCAGTAATACAAGCCACAATTTTTATTTTCCATACACAACTTTTGGCGCCATGTTCTAACATTTGAAATTCATAAAAAGTAACAACATGACCTTGTCCCATAGTTTTGTCAGGCTGTATTACACAGGTATTTCCAAACTGGATCACTTATAAAATGGTTAGCCTTTACAAGTAGTTTATCTACTTCATTCCAGATATAGAATGTTCCTTAACAATCTACGGGAAAAAACTCATGCAACACTAACAAAAGGTAGGACACTAAAATTCTGTGAACAAACAGAATCTAAAAATCAGGACAAAGGTACATCTCTATAATTAACTCTGCAATTCCACCCTACCCGAATCTCTGTTTGATAATGGCTTTCATTTTATTTTTGAGAACTAAAACTGAAACCCAGTGTGGACTGTGGACATTACAGGACCTAAGCCAGCGAGAAGGACAAGCTGGTGAATGAGGAGGAGAACCACGGTAGGACAGTGCCTCAGCCCGGGAGCAACTATGGCTAAGGGATGAGTCACTTAGGAACGGCAGGTCTACATTTTCATTTCTAAGATAAGCGCTCGTATCCGGGTACTGATGGGCAATGTCCAATTCCAAGTACAACTTGTAGCAATCCTCCTGCCTCTGCCACCCACCTGCTGTGATTACTGGCATAGGCCATTACATTCACAGGTTTGGAAGCTTTAGTTTTAAATACAGAATCAAGCAGAATAATAAATAATATTCAATGTAAGGTTCAGGCCAAATGATGTGGCAATTTTGAGGCAGCTCTTATCAGTGAGTCTACTAAAACGTAATGTGGATGGGAGTAAATGGGCAAGAATTCATCAGATGTCCTATTAGGAAGAAGTTCTAAGAATCCCACATGTGGTAATATTTTATAGGCCCGAGCAATAATGCACACAGGTCTGCTTAAGTTTGCCTTGACAAAAACATCCCAGGAGACAGAAAGTGTCCTAGCATAATTACTCTCAGATGGGGACAAGGGTGGGGGATGGAATGACAGATGCAAACAGTTGCTCTTAGCATTTGTTACCAGCTGCTCAGACAGCCAAGTGTGCACATACCAGCCCTACCTGCCAGGCTCCCTCCTATGAGCACATAAATGAGTAGCTATGGACCATGGGTAGACACCAAGAAAGAATATGCAGCCTCACTGTTACATAGACAATGACTTCTCAGGTTTTTTGATTTATCATTTTAACTATGTGACAAACAATGATTCTGAGAATAAATTACACATGTCCAATGTGTTTAAACAGTTGCCCTGGGCACTAGGAATACAAATTCTGCCAAGGAAAGGATAAGGCTGGATCACTGTGGAAAATAAATATACAAAAAGAGCCAAGCAGGTTGTGCGTACCTAGAATCATAGCCCTGGAGTGGGGAGTGGGGGATTTCGGCCAATGACTGCCATGTGTTTGAGGTCAGCCTAGACTACACAGGAAGCTCTAGGCCAGCCTTATCTTTCATATAAAACCCCTTTCCTATCTAATGAAACACAAAATAACATAAATGTGGGCTCTGACAGGAAAAACTCAGAGAGTGAGACAGCATGGGTTAAGGAGAGACTTCCCAGGGAGAGAACACGGCGTGGAAGGACACGAGACAAACAGACACTGCCAGGCAGCAGACAGTGTTCCAGGAAACAATATAAAAGGTGAAGAATGAATAAAATCATGAAGGCAGAATATACCACCTTGCCAGGGAGCCATGGAGCAGCTGGGCGTTCAGTATGGTAGGAGGGATCCTAGGGACAGAGAACTGGAGCAGGCCACAAAGGGCCCTGGTATGGAGCTGAATTCATAAGTTATTTTAAAAAGTCATTTTCCAGGACAACAGAAGAGACTAATTTGTTAAAGAACTTGGCTTAGAACACTGATTCAAAGGGCAGCCAGTTACTCTGCACCTGAAACATGGCTTGAGAATAAAGAAATAAACAAGAGTCTATTTCAGTATCTAAATTACAGACCTGAGCCGGCAAGCCACTGGGAGCCTCCTAAGAGCTGACGTCTTCAAAGTCTGATCTCTTCTATACTGCTATTAGTCACTTGCTTTCTTGCATTAGAAATTCATGTAGAGATCTTATCTTTTGCTACTAGGCTAGACAGTTCCTGTTTATTCGTGTTCATTCTGCATTCCTAGAAACTGTATTCCACCCTTGGCGCTTAGTTAGCATGCAGATACTTGACAACCAGATGAAGAAAGAGCTTGGCTGTTTAAGTTTTCATGATTCACAAAAGCTGTATCAGCAGCCAGAAAGATAATGGAGGGGGACAACACAGTCATCTAGGATGTATAACGAGCTGGCTATCTGGCGAAGGCAGGAACTGCACTTAACCCGGCATCTGCTACGCCAGTCTCGTGGAACATGCTGGGCAAGGTCCTGTAAGAAAGTGAAGTGTGAATAAACCTTGCTTCTAACTGTCAGCAGTTTATGAACTAACAGGTATGACAGACATGATGGCCCCATTACAAGCTGAGTCACAGAGCAGGATCAAGCACATTCATTCAAGATAAAGATTGTTAATTAAGCCCTGTATGGTGGCTGAGGCAGGAGAACGGCCACAAATTCAAGGCCAACCTAGGCAAAAGTATGTTCCAGTTCAGCCAGGACTACAGTGTCAATAATAATAATAATAATAATAATAATAATAAATAAGGTGTTAGAGCATAGAACTCTAAGCAAACTTGTACCTGTTGGTTTACTAAAACTCACACCACAGCCTTTCCAATGAGGTGGACATAGATGCTAACTAAAGTCGAGTCTGTTCCTACTCAATGGGTACTAGACATCCCAGCCAGTAAACAGCTGTCAATAGGCACAAGGTGAGAAAAAAAGAAAACTGTAGAAAACCTAACAAAGTCAAATTACTCTACTAAAGATCAACTATTAAACATCACCTGTCCTTGGGCAGGGTGACATTGAGCAGCAGAAGTGAAAGGACTAACAAGGTTGGCCAGAGAGATGACTCAGTGTGTAAGAGCCTTGCGGCTCCTGCCAGGGAGCCCAGATTCCATTCCCAGCACACTCATCAGGTCGCTCAGAACCCTCTGTAACTATAGTTCCTGGGAATCTAACAACTCTTAGGACCTCAGAATCCACACTCCCGCGCATACATGTGAAATTCAATAAACATTTAAAAAGAATAGTAAGTTCAAAGTAACTCTCCTACATAAAGTGTTTTTAGAGAAGCCTAGGTCACAGGAGAACCTGCTTCAAAAGAGCAAAAAGAAAAAGAGAAAAAGAATAATTATTCAAATTTGTTCCAAAGTAAAACCAACCCAAATTTTTATTAACTGATAGATTTCCATTTATCACATTCATATTATGGAACAAAACAGCAGTCCTATACTTTGTGTGTGCTTCAAACATTTTATAATTTAAAGAGGAAAAGCCCACCCCCATGTTCTCAGGAGCGTTTTTTCTTTCTCTTAACCCTAGTGCTTAAAGTTGCATTACAAATCTCTTACTAAACTCCAAGTCTGCTTTAAAAAGCCAGGTATGTAACTTCCCTTGGCCTGATTTAACGAAGGCACAGTTACCTCCTCCCCTGCACGGCGCTGCAACTGCTGCGCCTTAACTGTGCTTAGAACTCCCGCAGGCCCCACACAATTATCATCTTCTTAATCTTCCTCAAAGTCAAGATTTTAGCCCAGTTTATTAAAAGCACACCCTGGCCTACTCCTATCCTCAATAGCAGATAAAGAAGTGGCTTCCAGGGTCTGGCTGGTGGTCCAAAGCAGGAGGGCTGCAGTTAGCAGGCAGCCTAGCTAGCTTAAGTTAAAACCATTAAATAAAAAAAGAATACTGGAGATACAGTGTGCAGAGTAAGTACTTCGAGGACACACAGACACTCAGGTTCAGTCTCTGACACACAGACACGGTGCAGTGGAATCTCTCTCTCAGGTACCACAATATGTTCTGGAAACTCATCAGACAATAAGACAAGACTACTTAACTATATCTTAAGCAATATGAAGTTTAACTGTATTTTACTTCCATTAGTTATGAATTAGGTCACCTCAGTCAGTTCCCTGACAGACTTCAATAAACGGGCTTCAATCGTTAACATAGCTCAAATAAAAGGTAGGCTTAAAAATGTTTTATTATTCAGCTTCAAAGTAACAAACACTTCACATCCTTGCTGCTTTGATTTGAACCTTATTTACATAATAAATGGAGCACAGAGCTTTTTATAAGACATTTTCTAGAGTTCTTCAAATGTAATGTTTTGAATTTCACAGCAAATGCAACAGTGTGTCTTAGAAGCCACGTTACTGAAGGAAAAATATGTCAATGTTAAAAAATATGGGTCTAGGGCTAGGAATGTGGCAGATGGGTAGAGCGCTTGTCCAGCCTATGGGAAGCCTTTGCTTCAGTCTTCGCATCACCTGCAGAAAACCAGCTGTGGCTGGCACACCTGTGAACTTAGCCCTGAGGATGGAGGGCCAGGAGGAGCACAAGTTCAAAGTCATGCTCAGCTACACAGCTGGAGTACAATAGACCCCCATCTGAATGAATGAATGAATGAATGAGGGTTCCAAACAGAGACACTTTGGGGATGGGGAAAACATGGCATAAAAGTACTAGGTATAAAAATAAGAACAAAGGAAAAATTTTAAAAATATCGTTAATTCAAAATAACATGCAATACTGAATCATCAGAAATAGATTTACTTAGAAACATATATTAATCATGTTGGACAAATACAGGTAAATATTGACAGGGTATCAAACAATCCAAAGGCTGTCTCTTGGAGAAGATTTGGGGGACAGTCCTCCCTTGGAGTCCTGCCAAGGTCTTGCAAATTCCTTCCTCACTTTTCTGTAATAAATTTATGTTTGCTCTGCTTAAAAGAGAAAAAAAAAAAAGATTTTGGCATTTCCTTGTATGCAAAGCAAAACAAAAGAAAATTGTTTCAAGTCAGGAAATAGAGGTGGGGTGTGTGGCTCAGCACAGGAGAGGGTCCCTGTTACTCCGCTGCACATCCTGGAGAGTTCTGCTGCCCAAAGGGCTTTTTCCCTTGACAGGTGACATCACAAGACTCTTCATGATCAGTCTCCTGTGAACTGTCTCCAGGAAGTAGTATATTATAAAGTATTTACTGTATAATTTTAACTCCTAAGATATAAAACTTTTCTAAGTACCATTAACCATCTTTCCCTAATGGAAAATATTTTCTAAGATAAACAGTAAAAGTAGCCTTAAGTATGAAAAAACAGAAACTTAAAGTACACCAGTAGGCTACTTTTCTCAGTACAGGAACACCAAACAAAACAAAACACCAGAAAACCAAGTCTCATGACCTTCCTACCATCAAAAGCATCCAGAACCAAGAACATCTAAGGTAGGTGAGACAGAGCCTCAGACTGGCAAGTTAATAGCTATTTAGGACAGCAAACATCTGTTTGCTTTCTTTCTTTTTCATCCTGACTAATATATAAATTCTGCTTCCCAATTCCTTTTCAAACAGGACTGTCACTGTCCACATAGGAATATTACCTTTGACACATAAACAGGAAGCAAGTTCCCAGAGCTGGGCACACCTGAGAGGAGCAGAGGGCTGCTCTTTGCATTTAAGGGCCACGGTTCACAGCAGCCTTGGCCAAGTTAATTAGTACTGACTGAAATTAGGAAGCACAAGTAGCACGTTGAATCGGGAGTCAGCGGTTAGTCTGTATTTAGAACAGGGGCGATGAAGGAGAGGAGCTCGCGGTGGCAACACTGAGCCAACTAATACCGCTCTGCACTCACATTTTCTTGGTTAACAGATTCTATAATATACAAGCAGCAATGCAGGAAGAAAAATAGCAGTCTAAGCTATTGCATAACATTTTGAGAAATCTATAGAATCTGAACCAAACTGCTAGCATCTTACAAAATGAGCGCATGCCTTGGTTAAGTAAGCAGGCCAGAGTGAAAAGACAAGACTGAGTGTAGCTATAAAATAAATGCTTTTAGTGATAGAACACATCAGTCAATTCTGTATCATCAGGAAAAGGCAGAGGATCGGATGCAAAGTAAAATACTATTAAATATTAATTTATGAGTAACTGAAAATCGATTCCTTTTCTGCAGTTTAAGATCTCCTTCTTTGGCCATGGTTCAGAGATGACCACCATTTTTTCTAGTGCTCATTCACTCTATGCTTTCTAGAGCTTTACCAACATCAGCGTATGAAGCCAATGTTGGTAGATTTTCCAGTTCATATGCTGTTATAAAGCAAGGGGAAAGGACTGGCAAGTGCTTTGTAAGCAGTGTTACATACAAGTTTTACCTGTTGTTAACAGGTCCAATCTCTTACAAGGCACAAAGCAGCTGGCAAAGCAGGGTTTGCCCTCCCACAGAAATCTGACTGTTACTAATAACAACCGTCTTCCGAAAACCTTAGTGTTTTAGGAACTTTTTAGGAACCAACAATCTGATTGTTTGGTCTTGGTTCCTTATTCTACCATGCTTCGGGCTCTTGGATGGAGGGATATAATCTTCTTGTGAAAGCAGAGATGACTTTTTTTTTTTTTTAACATGCTGTCAGACTCATAGGACGTTTCTCTACCGTTCATCAAATTATATGGGATAGTGTTTATGAAAGAGTACTGAAACCATATACACATGAGGCAAAACTAATGGAGAATATTCAGGTTGCCAACATGCACATTTTAAAGTAAATCTTGAAAAGCTAAGATATAAATGAATAGTTGAACACAGTAAACACCTGTAATTATTAGGTGTAGTTCAGGGAGCAGAGGCAGAAGGATTGCTACAAGTTCAGGGTCAGCCTGGTCTACATAGCAAGTCCTAGTCAAGTCAAACCAGGGCCACACAGCAAGACACTGACAAAATGAAAAAAGGAAAAAGAAAATGAAAAGTTTTCATTGAAAAGCAAAACTCAGAGCAGTAAAGGTGGTAAATCAAAATCCCAAAGTTGGTAGTGAGCTGCCTTCAAAGTTACTCACAAAGTCAGCGTCCTGGCTCTTTGGAGAGGAGAGAGAGACTGGTAGCTCATTTTTCTAGGTCATCTTGTCAGGTCTTAAATTAGTGCCAATAATCCAGACAGTTTCCATTATTATCCATTATTAATTATCATAGGCCTATTGTTAGTGCAAAGGGAATATTCTAATTAAACTTTCAAAAGCTTTGGTGAAGGTGGAGTTGAAAGTCCAAATATTGATTTTCAGCTAATGTTTATCTTCTGAAACCTCAATGAGGTAATGGTAAAAGCAAAGCAAATGAACCCGTGGCCCTACAGAACAGACACGATCGACAGCAGAGTCTATCAACAACAGTCTCACAGACGGGAAAAACGTCACAGCATGGGGAGGAAGCCTCAAGCCTCTGCAGAGGTAGAGCAAACATGAAGCAAGGAAGACAGCAGGAAGAACTAGAATCCAGAAGAGCAGCAGAGCAGCGGCCGAGGCACAGTACCGGGAACCACAGCTGAGGTAGAACTCGATACCAATGGAATGCAAGGGTCAGCTGGAAATGTGCATGCCTGCAATCCAGCGCTCAGGAAGTGGAGACAGGAAGAGTAGTGTGAATGTAGGGCAAGCCTGGACTCCATCACTCTAGGCTACAAAAAGAGACTGTCTTGGAAGGAAGAGGGAGGAAGGGAGGGAGGGAAATAAGGAAACGGGAAGGTGGGGATCAGCGCACTCATATATGCAAGACTTTACAAATTTTTGATCATAGACTTTTTTCTTTTTCTAAAGCAGATCAATGGCATGGAAGCAAACACAACCCTGAAGAACTGACTGATTCTCTGGTAAGCCTGAAGATACAGAAAGGTAATTAGACTACTGTCAGAAGATGAACGACCAAAAAACTACACAGATGATTAAGCCATATTCCCTCCAGCTCCAAGAGACAATGATCAAATCCAGACAAAAGAGAAAGGTTTTATACAAGAAAGTGCAATGCGAGTATACACATTACTCTAGGGTAAACATCACTTGTCAAGTATGGTAAAAGCAGTGGCTATCAATTTAGCAAAAAGTTACTATATTGCCAGGCAGTGGTGGGCAAGCCTTTAATCCCAGCACTTGGGAGGCAGAGGCCAGCCTGGTCTACAGAGTGAGTTCCAAGACAGCCCGGGCTATACAGAGAAACCTTCTCTGGAAAAACCAAAAAGAAAGAAAAAAAGAAAATTACTATGTATACCAAGAGAATAGATTATGTGTGTAGTGAAAAAACACACACATGTACGTGCATAACTATATTCATCTTTCATAAGGATACTACCAATGAGGAATTAAAAATAAACTTTTGGAAACAACACGAAAAAGCAGTATAAGCAAGTTATCTGTGGATACTGTCACCCAAGTGTGGTGCGGAGGTCCCCGTGAGGGACACACAGTCCTATTACTTTCCTAATAGGGCTAGGAAGCTGCTCTCACTTTCATTCTCTGTAGTAGGCAGCACAGTCTCCACAAGCTGAACTCACGACATCTTAACCAACGACGTGGCCGTGCAGACTCCAGCTGACTTCTGTCAAACTGTTCATTAAACACCGCACAGCTCCGGGAGAGTTACTTTTAAACTCTGAGTTGTTTGGAAATGTTTGTGACTCACAGAACAGCTGTCTGTGTTAGGAGTATAAATAGTCTGCCTTCTTTCTAATATAGTTAAGTATCTCTTTATATAAAATCTGTAGAATGCAAAAGCTCCTTGGGTTTATGAACAATTTTTTAACTTTTACTGAACACTTTGGGCCCAAAATATTTAATCCCTGGTTGAGAGAGACGTGGAGTTCAGACCATGAAGAGCTCAGCAGTGTTTCTCGAATACAGATACCAGCCTACACTCTGCTCAGCAAAGCCACAAACCAGAGGGCCTAGTGGCCACGTTGTAACAAGAGACTAGAAGTGAACATAATTGCTTCTAATTAATTTAAGGACACTGACATTAGAATATGTCTCTAGGGAGAGAAGAGACTCTTGCACTAGAATAGTGACTGTCTCTAAGGAAAGAAGGCATATTGTAAAGGAAATAAGTAATTTTCCCAGTTGGTGGCAAAATTCTTTCCACACTGACTGGGGTATTAGTTCAGGTACATACATGTAACATGATCTGTCACTTAAGAGTATAGGTTTTTCTGTGTATAACTGCAGCACAGCCTCTAAAAGTGTGCCCTACTAAGATATAGCGGACTACTTACATCTTAAAACTAAATTGATTCTATTGGTACCTAATATGTACTGGAGAAACACACATTTTAAAATTCTGCTGGTTTTTATGTCAAAGGACTTCGGAACAACAAAAATGTCAATACTGTTCTACAACTGACATGAGGTGGAGGCATACAGAACAGTATCACAGACATAATAGTCCAAAGTAGGAATGACTGACAGGGGTGAAGGGCGTGGCTTCTGGGGCCTATATTTGCTGTGTTGCTGATGGAAACCGATGCAGAGACCTGAGGTGATTTAGTCAGCATAGTACTTGAGAGATCAAGGCAACTGTATCACTAACTGTATTGATGTGTGAACTATTATCACTAGCCCCTTAACTGAGGGTGCCGGATAAAAAGGAATAGCACTTTTTCATTCTCTTTCTCCTAATCATCGGAAACTGTAGATATCACTCCTACTTCCTGTGCTATAGAAAACCAAGCATTACATCGCACCTGAAGGCAAGAGCTAGACTTTGCTAGCTTGGTTTCCACATGAAAGATTATAAAATGGTGGTTTACGTCAAGCCATGAGTGTTTCTAGCTAAATTATTATATGAGTTGAATGAAAATCCTGATCTGCCTTTAAAACTGCAGTATGATAGCGTATTATGTGGAGTAGCTCAGAGGTAGAGTGTGGGCTTGCTATGTGGGCCCTGTGACCAGGAAATAACCACTACCAGCACCAGGGTACAAAGAGTGGACCTGATTTCTTTTAAATGAAAACCAAAGAAAGTCTAACTTGATTAAATATGCAAAAACTCCAGCTTCATCAATTCACATTCTTGGGCACAAGAGTAGTAGTCGGCCATGCTGCTTAACATGGCTCGCCCTCTTCTAACTAAAACGGACTGGACTGGGGACATTATACACCAGCCAAAAAGTGAAAACAAGAACACTAAACGAGTAACAATGACCTAAGCAGACAGTCTCTCAAAGTCACCTTCCCTAGTTTAACAGGGATCTTTGGATACTGCAGCGATCTAAGCAATTTAATTAACAATGAGGATTGCCTTTTTGGCTAGGCATGGTGGTGTATGTCGTGCATTCAGTCCTGGGACTTAGAAACCTGAAGGCAGGAGGAATGCCATGGATTTGAGGCCATCTGGTCTACACAGTAAAAAATTTCAAGCTAGCCTGGTTTACAAAGCAAGCCTCTGTCTCAGAAAACAAGGGGAGAGAGTGAATGAGAAAAATAAAATAAAATAAAACGGGCTGATTGCTTTTTACAGTAACTAATTTTAACCAGGTACAATGGCTCAAGCCTAAAGTCAAAGCTCGCAGGAAGTCAAGTCAGGAGACTGCAATGAGCTCCAGGCCAGCGGTGTTACACAGTCCCAGGTCAGCCTAGGTTACAGAGTGAGACCCTGTCTCCAAAACTTTTAAATTAAATATTACAATCATATTTAAGAAAAAAATCAAGATTTACTCTTTATACTCACTATGAAAAACAAACTTAATTTCTAAAAATAATCTGACTCTAAAAGTTAAAGATTCAGAGACAGGTGTGATAACAAGTATCTGCAGTCTTCACACTCATGGACTGCTGAGTTCTGAGGCTAGCCTGGTCTATACAGTCAGTTCCAGAGCAGCCAGGGACACAGGGTGACCTTGTCTCAAAAATAAATAAACAAACAAACAAATAAATACCAAGAAACTTAAAATTCTGAATATTAAAAATCCAACAAAGCTTGTTCCTTAAGATATGGAATCCAACCACTTTGATGAATACCTGTTGTATAAACAAAACTGTTTATGCAAGTACTTCAGCCAGGCAGTGGTGGGGCACGCCTTTAATCCCAGCACTTGGGAGGCAGAGGCCGGCGGATTTCTGAGTTCGAGGCCAGCCTGGTCTACAGAGTGAGTTCCAGGACAGCCAGAGCTACACAGAGAAACCTTGTCTTGGAAAAAAAAAAAAAAAAAACGAAAAAAAAAAAAAAAAAAGCAAGTATTTCAAAATTTAAAAGTAGTAAATTTCCAACTAGGAACAACTGTTCACATCTGTCATCTCAGCTCTCTCTAGTCTGAGGCAGGAGAATAGTTATAGTCCTAGACCAGCCTGGACAATAAAGTAAAGCACAAACAAACAAACAAGCAAACAAATAGATCTCTATCTCAAAAAACCAAAAGAGATTCTAATGCCATGCACAGTGTCAACTTCTCAAACAAATTTGGTACCTAACTTAAATTGCTAGCATTAATAAACCAAACTATAGGTGTTATTTCAATATTAATGTCTCTTTTAGTCATAGCACCAAGTCATGAATCACTCCAGGAAATATGTCAGCATTAGCTGATAAAACAGTTAAGTATAAAGTTAGGAGATTCATTCCCCCACTAATAAGGTTTTCATTTCTATAACTCAATTTAAAATTTCCTGTTTGGGAATAAAAATTATACTATCAATCCAATTTGTCCTAAAATGGGACAACTACTGAAACACTTCATAGCTTTTTTTCCCCCCTCAACTCAATGTAAGGACTAAAATTCAGCAATTCTTAAAAAATTTTTTTTTTCATTCAATTATTAGTAGCATAAGTTTAAAGCTTGTAAGAATATGGATCCTAAATAGAGAAGAAAGTGAAAAACCTAAGGGGAGAAGGCTGTTCTAAAAACAGTTTTTGTTTTCATAATTTTTAAAATTAACACACCAAGTAATGGGATTTGGTTTTGCAAAGTTTTTAAATGTTCTTAGGGTCACTTCTGCAATGTAATCCTAAACCTTGAACTTTCAGCTATCAATCACGTAAAAGACTGGCACTGTGAAGCTCCATGCGGAGTAAGTGCCGGGGATACCTAGCTTTACAAGGGAACTGAGCTAACCACAAGCACAGCCCAGCGTTCCCAATTCTCTAAGCCATTCAGTCATCGCCTTTAGAGTCAACGTGAAATCCTTTATCTTAACAGGTAGCAGCTATGGCCTGAATCCTTTGGTGGGAAAGTCCTTAACTCCTCCTTCAGTCTCTAGGCTCTAATTAAATGACATATTTAGGGCTGGAGAAATAGCTCAGGGCGAGGTGTAAAACCCTCTTCTAGCATGCACAAGGTCCTAGGTTCAATTCCCAGGACCACAAAAGTAGAACTCTTGCCAGTTAAAAGAGAGCACCTTTATTTTGACCCATTTCTTTGTCCAGGATGATCTTCACTAACACGATGTCATACAAAGTGATCCAAGAGGCTTTAGTCAAAACATGAATTCCGAGAGCACTCAAAGCATGCAGCTTTTGAAGTTACTTCGATTGTTTGGGTTATGACATTGAAACTGCAATGTCTCAGAAGACTGCTTCATCCATTCTCCTCTGGCGCTGACACACAGGTCATGCGTTTGCAACATATAATAAACACCTGCTAAGTTGAATACTGAGTGCATTAAGTATACCTATATCATAAACGAGTCTTAGTATTTCTGATTTTAAAAATATATACTGCTATTCACATAAAACTCTTAGGTGGAAGAGTTGAACTTCCCTGAGTTCTTAGAGGTTTATGAATATGCCAAGGACAGTATCTGGCCTTGCCCACCTGGGGACTATCATCCTAGCAGCTAACTTGTCCTCCAACCAATGACAATGACAATATGCAACATTATCCACCTTCAAAAAAACGGAGTGTCACATCAGAGATATGCAAAAGCAATTATCTGTCTCCCAGAATGAAACCTTCACTTTAGACATCCATATCCTCTACGGAGGTCAAGATTTAACGAATGTGAAAGTTTTACTGGCTTTAGCCAGGCATGGTGGCACATGCTTGTCCTAGCTCTAAGAGGCAGAAGGCAGGAGGATTACTGCACTTTCCAGGCCAGTCTGGTCTACACTGAATTCTAGGATAGCCAAGTCTATTCTATAATAAACGTTTACAGCCAGTGTCTACAAACATAAATTACATTAATAGGTAATGAGATGCACTCTGATTAAAGAGAGCCAAGCTCCCAGTCCCCCTGCAGAGACCAACGTGTCTCACTGAATGTCTAGTCGTGCATTTTATGTCCTTCCTCTCCCCCCTAAAGCCACAAAAACACCAAAAAAACCATCATTACAAACTGAAATCTAGATTATCAAACCAATCAGTCCTGACTACGGAAATACTGAAAAAGCAGAAAGCACAAACTGGGAGGCACCGAGCCAGTCTGGGACAATTCCGAATGTGTTTGTCACCCAGTGTCCGTGCTGTCTCTTCTGCTCTGCAATGTCTAAGGAGCAGACAAATGAAGGGGGTCACGAGCAGGCACTGCAGCATGGGTTGTTGCTTATTCCCTGCTCCACAGTGAGGTAAGCAAAACCAGTGCCTACTTGATTACATAACCCTCCCTTCCACTCAGTTCCTGTTCCTTTGGCCACTGGCCCCTTGTAGGACTCCAGGGAGAGATCTAACAAACTAAACATGGAAAGGAAGAGAGGAAATCCTCTGGCTGAGGAGAGGAGCACTTCCCCCCCCACACACACAATTAAAACAATTGAATTGTTAGCAGGGTGTGGTGGTACGAGAGTACAATCTTAGCACTCAGGAAGTGAAGACCAGAGGATCTGGAGTTCAAGGTTATCAGCAGCTACGTGGCAAGTTCAAGACCAGCCTGGGCTATGTCAGACCTTGTCTCAAAACCCCTAATAACAATTTTAATTACTGTAAAACTGTAACTTATGTAACCCTAGCATCTTCATACAATTTTAAAAACTGAAAGGGTCCTTGCAGACCATCTGGTTCAATCCTTGAATCTTGCCCCTCCCCCAACACACCCCCAAAAAGAATTTAAGCTAAAAAAAAAAAGTAAAGCAGTTATGTTGGACATACTTGGGGCTTCTGATGCAGTAACAGTATTTTCTTTGTATTTGCACACATATTTCCCCAAGGTTCAAAGAAAGCTCTGAACACAAACATCAAGGACTGCTGCCTGTACTACAGTATATCCTTATCATTTCAAACTGACCTTTGTCACCCAGATATCACGATACTATGGCTCTTTGCTGCGTCTGTCCCTCTAAAAGCTGTGTGTCAATCAGGATGGATCTGAGAAGAGGTCAAGACTGTTAACCAAAAGATGTGGAAGAAAAAATAATGCAAACTAGCTGGGATAACGTAATCAAAAGAAATATCTGCTGGGACGGAGAACCGAAGCAAAAATTCGTCTGAAATCGTAACAGAGCAGCAGAACTGCTTCCAGAAGGTTCTCGTGCAAGGTAGGAGACAGCAGAAGACAGCAGTGTAAACGTACGTGTGTGTGTGTGTTACTAAGTCACTGACAGGAGAGAGCAGAATTCTTACAGACACCCACAGGGTAATCCTCAGCACAGTCTGTAAAACCTCGTCCATAGCTACAGTGTAAAAGTGTTAAAATGCTTTCTTTCCAAGTTCTCAAACAGCTTGGTCCTCTTGACCGAAGGAAATGCCCCAGGCAAAACACATTAAGGCTAATTCTGTTCCCAGCCCAGGCGGTCAGAAAGGTGGTTGCCACACATTGCAGCCCAAAGGAACACCAGAACATTATGTAATCGCTCCGCAGCTCTGGATGAGATCAGTTCTCTCACGCTCAGTAAGCAGGCTTTTCCTTTACTCTTCCTACTCCCGTTGTAGAGATATTGTCCCCCCACTGAGAAAAAGCTACCAGCTTATAGGTAGAAAAAGAATTTGGGTTTTTTTGTTTTGTTGGGGGGGGGGGAGAGAGTTCTGTATTAACCAATTTGGCTGTGACTTCTGTGTGGCTATAGAACATAAGCCCTCACTGTTTAATCGAAGTATCTTCCTTTAGATAGAGAAATCAAAGAAATTAAGAAATAAAAGCAAAGCATACAGCTATAAACAGTTACTTTGAAATAAAAATTAAATTATTGTGAGCATATGATAAATCCTAAGAGCTCAAAAATAAGGCAAGTACTTCATTAATGGCAAGACATATTCAAAGCCCCTTGGCGAAGTGAATTCTGCTGTTTGTCTAGAGTTTCAAACCTTTACAACAGTGGAATAAAGGACAGAGAAATGACATCATTGATACTTTCTTAGAGTGGGAGGAGTTATAGTTTTAGAATTTAAAGATCATATACCTATATATTATCATTGAGAATATGTATCTGAAGCTGGGCAGGGTTGTGCCACCTGTAATCCCAGAACTTCGGAGGAAAATGAAGGGAAGGTCAGAGTTCAAAGCCTACCTGGGCTTGATGAGACTCAGGTAGTCTCCACAAACAAGAATACTGATACGGAGTTGTTGTGACTGGGTACTTGACTACAGGTCTAGTCCAGATTAAAATGTGCATCCGACAAAGAGATACGATAATTTGCTACGACAATTTTCACCTGTGAATTCTAAACATTTGTTTTGAAGACCAACAGTGTTTGTTCTAAGTTCAGATAAACAATACTAGAACCAGAGCCCTTAATCGTTTTAGAGGATCGGCTTACTCTTCTTATCTCAAGGGAAGACACCCATTTAAAAATCAACCTGATGTTTGCTTTTGGCTGGAACATTTCCAGAAAACATGTACAAACAGCCCAGATTGCTATTATAGTCTCAAAAATTTCATAGGGCATTAGTGGCCTGTTTCTTTACAGTAATAGTCATTAGATCATAAAAAAAAAAAAAAAAACCAAAACACTCCTTACTACTTGTACCATGGGCACAAATTGATTTTTAAGTCAAAACTAAAATTACCCGAGTGACCATAAGTATTTAAAAGTGTTCTTCAAAAAACGAAGCAGCACCCATGTTAATATCTATAGGATCAAATGTCAACAACCTAATGAGGAGGCAGAAAGAAAACTTAGGAAACAATTCTATTTATGTTTAAAATAATATTATTGTATGCCACTTTTAAAAATTGAATCCAGTGACAGCTTCACTCAGTGCTAACGGGGGATGTGGTAAAATAAGGGTGAATTTTGTAGTGACTGGAGCAAATTCCTATGTTCGGGTTCCAGTTTCACTTATTCAGAAGTCCCCACAAAGAAGCTGGTAACATTTAAAAGTCAACTGTTGGGTTCCTCGGGAACAGCCACAATAGCAATTACTTTCACCTGGAATATTTGTTACACTAATAAAATCACCAGCCAGAAACTACTCCCAGTCCACTGTCGTCTTCTCCTCTCTCCAGACCCCAAGATGTTTACCTGCCAACACCGAAGGCCATTTGTAGGCAAGGGAGTTTGTAAAAGAAAAGGGCTTTTAAAAAATTAAGATGCTTACAGTTGTTGGACTTAGTCCAAGTGCTGTTCAGCCTAGAAACGAAAGTAGGAAACAACAGAGGTTTAGGCTTGTTATGATGTCAGCCATTTTAGGCACAGTATTTATACTGGAAGAAAAGTGCCAAACTCGGTGGTGGTGGCGGTGCCTGTCGCTGCAGGTTCCGGGCGATCAAGCCAAGTGCAAAGCCGCGGGAGCTCGTACACCTGTGCAACTGTCCCCTCGGGGGTCGCCAGGGCCAGGACCCCGCCCCGCCCGCTGCACACACCCCACGGTACCCGGGAGCGGAGGGCCGTCCGGGACCCGTCCCCGCCGCGGGGACCCCGCCCGCGACCCCAGCCAGGACCTTGCAATCCACCGCCACTGCATCCGGAGGGACGATGAGCGCCTCCTCGCTGCTCTTGGGCTCGTCCTTCTTGGCCTCCTTTTGGGCCAGCGCCGAGTTGAACGTCACCTTCACCATGGTGCGGCCTGGGGCGACCTAGGCGGCGGCGGCGAAGGTTGGGGTTGCGGGTGGCAGGATCCCGGCTGCGAGTGCAGCCTCGTCGGCCGAGCTCAGGGCACGACTCTGCAACGGAGGAGCGGACTGCGCGACAGCAGCAGTGGCTCAGTACAGCGCGGTTTCCGGCCTCGCAGCTGGGGCGCGGGCGTGGGGCGGGGCTCGGAGGGGGCGTGGTCTATGGGCGGGGCCTGGCTCACTCCAGACCCTCCCTGTACCCCCCTCCAGACTCAGTGGGAATCTGGCCAGGCTTTGTGGAGGGCGCGCCTGGTTGAGCTAGGACTTGTTGCCCCTCTGGGCTGCCTGGATTTTCCGGTTCTGAATTTGCTTCCAACTAGTTCTCCTCCGGGGCCCAGTGTTGCAGGTTGATAAGAAAATGGGGTGAACTCTGTCGGTTGGCTACGTAGGATAAGTTCACTTCTGATAGCTCCAAATTCTTTTAAATTGTGAGCCCACAGGCCGTGGAATTTTTGTGTGAGAAAAACAAACAAACAACAAACCCAAAAGCTCGTTTAATTATTTATTAGCAAGCGACTCAGTAGAGCATAGGAATATTTGAAGCTTTGTGTTCTGGTATCCTGGTGATCTGACTTATCTCCTACAAACCTCACCCTAAGGTGTTGCCTGGTTGACTAAGCTGGTCTTTTCTTCCTCCCTCAGAGGTCAATGGCTGCCTGGCTGGGTGCGTCTCAATCCAATGACCAGGAACCCTCTTCACCCATTTGTATTCCTAAAATCCTACACTGGTAAAACAAAATGTACCAACCGAGCTCATTTGTAAAAACAAAGCAAAAAAAAAAAAAAAAAAAGAACCATATGTGCCTTAGGCCAATCTGTGATTTGTGACAATGTACTTAGGACAAGTTCTTATTTTTCTTCAAAATAAAAAATTCTCCTTCTTTGAAGATGTTTTGCTTCTAACTGACAGAAGACACTGGCCCACACAATCTTACTGGGTTTACCACTCTGGTCCTTTGGTCAAATGATTGATCCTTGTTCATCTACAGTAGTGTCTGTTGGCCAGAAGGTTCCTGTTGAGTCAGCTCTGGTCTAGGGCAACCTTGAAGAAAGTAGTTGAGCTTTCTTGGGGTTCTTGAGCCCCTGGCTCTGTTCAAGGAGGGAATTATTTTAAAATCTCTATGGATTCTGGATCACAAATTCCTGAAAAACTGCCCTTAAGAATAACCTAGACTGAGAAAGAAATCCAGACCTTCAGTTTTCTTTAGTATTTTGAGATTCCAGTCAAAGTTAAGTAAGCCTGGGAAGACGTGTGTTTGAATTCTGACCATGTTCTTAGTAACTGTCTGCAAGACCTGCAGCAGCTTACTTAAATCCCTTCAACTGGAGTCACTTGTCCATGCAGTAATCCTGTGGTGGTCACTAGCCAACTGGCTTTTGAGAAATGGTATGTAGCTGGGCACGATGTTGAATACCTTTAATTCCAGCACTTTGAAAGCAGAGGCAGGCAGATCTTTATGAGTTTGAGGCCAACTTGGTCTAAATAGCAACTTTGAGGCCAACCTGGGCTACATAGCAACTTTGAGGCCAATCAAGGGTGCATAGTAAGACCCTGTCTCAAAGCAAAACAACAACAGAAACACTTAAAGTGGAGATTTCCAAGACATTATAATTGAATACCACAGAAATCTGGAAGCAAAACATATAAGACAAAATGAAGAGTTACTTGGAATATCTTAAAATCTTTCTTTTTATTTTAAAATATTTTTTATGCCTACGAATTTTTTTGTCTGCATGTGTCATGTGCCTGTGCCTAAGGAAGTCAGAAAGATGAGTCAAATCCTCTGGAACTGGAGTTACAAATGGTTGAGAACCGCCATGTGGTTGCTGAGAACCAAACCCGGGTCTTCTGGAAGAGCAACAAATGCCTTTAACCACTGAATGGTCTCTCCAGTCCCATATTTCTATTTTTGACTCTGGAATGGAGTAGGACTCTATTCCATGAAAGAAGTGAGGGGGTAGATGGTTTTATAAATAGGAAAAAAAATGAGTACGCTGAAGAAAGCAGATATGAGAAACAGAAAGCAGATTGTCATTTCAGAGTCACCCTGGAAGCCGAGACAAGGAAGGAGAGGAGCAGAACCATAGTTCCATAGTTCCCTGGTTAGTACTAGGTCACACAGTGTCAGATAAACAACTGCTCATAATAGAGTCAATAGAGTCGATGCCTGAGTCGGTCAGTCCTGACAGAGGTAATTCCTATTACAAATGGGTTTTATTAGGCACCAAATAGTAAGATATATTCAAAACAAAACAAAACAAAAACCCCAGACCCTTACAGGGAAGGAAACTTTTCCTTAAAACCTGGAGAGACACTGTCTCAGTGATGGAAGTAAAAACTAGGAGAAGGTTGAGCAGTCTTGAGAGGGATGGCGGGGAGCATCTGGGGAGCCTCTTCTGAGGAGGCTTTTAAGATACCCTAGAGCAAAGGAAATATCAGACTCTTCTAAGTTTTTTGGGGGGGAGGGGTTCTGGTGAGAAGTTTTGCATCATGTGATTTAGCTCAACATATCAGACACAACAAAGATCACAGAGGATCCCGGTACTGGTTAGGACCACAGTGATGGGGGTGGGGTAGGAGTGGGGTATGTGGGGACTCCACTGCTAGGTATGAGAGCTTCTTAACTCAAGGCTAAATCTGATCTCTTTAGGCTGTAGGAGCTTGCCTTGTAAGAGTAACCTCTATCTTTTTTAAGGGTTAAAGGGAGAGAGTTCATTAACATGCCAGTTAGAACAAACCTGTTGAAGAAGTTGAGACTGTTGTATCCTCAAGCCCGATTTCTCAAGGACAAACCGTTTCCATGGTGACAATGAACTTCCCTGTAAATGGACTCCATTTTGATTTTCAGAACCTCTTGCAGGAGCTTACTCTAAAACAAGGTCTTCATACAACTTTTTAAACGTGATGTCTGTGAATGGGAAGATGGGCATCCGTGTGCCGTGATGCATGTGTGGAGGTCAGAGGATAATTTACAGGAATTAGTTCTCAGATCTAGGATTAAACACCAGGCTTTGCAGTAAGTGCCTCCACCTCCACCCACTGAGCCACCTCAATCCCCTCTAAAGTTTTATTAAAACCTTCTGTGTTGGTTAGTTATGCCTGTCAACTTGACATGACCTAGAATCAGCTGGGAATTATCTAGATCAGGTTTATCTGTGGGGGATTGTCTTACTCATTAATTGATTCGAATGGACCCAGCCTATTGTGGGTGGTACCATTCCCTAGGCGGTTTCCTGACCTGTATAGCAATGAAGAAGACTAGCTGAGGCAGAAACAAGCTGGCAGCATGCATGGTTTTGTTTCTCTCTGCTTTTGACTGTGAATATTAGAAACTTTAAGTTTCTGCCTTGACTTGATGGGTGGTAACCTGGAATTGTAAGCCAAGTAAACTCTATCTTCCCTAAGTTGCTTTTAGTCAGAGTATTTATCACAACAATAGAAATGAAGCTAAAACACACTCATAGTTCAATGTTAGGATGAAATAAGACAAAAGTCCTCAAAGCATTTGACAGTAGGTAGAATAAGAGAAGACGGTTCTTTCTGAACATTTGTTATAACTCTTGGGAAACTGAGGCAAATGGAGAGTCAGTGAGGTTGACAAACCAGAATTTTTCCTCTGCCCTAGGACTTTTATTTTATAAAGGCCTGTGAATAAAAGACCATTATTTTTGTGTGGTAGCAGTGAGCAACAGGATGAAAATCAGTTGGCTGACAGTCTGGGAATAATCGCTGGGTTTTGCTTCTCTGGTTCGCTCTGGTGTGTCTACAGAGCTGTGTAGTGCATAACAACACAGATAATAAAGAAGCTGGCTTGAGACCAAACACAGCAAACCCAGTCCCGTGTTTTAGAAAGTTGGCTTGTTGACCCTGTAAACTAAGGGGCGGTGGAGGAGGAGAGTACATGACTCAACAGAAAGCTAAAAACATAGAGCTAAGTTGCCATTAACTACCACATGTAAAGGGCCAGCCCCAGAAGGACTTTGTTTTCCTTTCTCATGTGAATCTGCTTTTAAAGTGATAGTCACTTTATACTTCACCGGGATCCAAGCTTGCTGTTTCTGGTAAGAAGGCTAATGTGGAGAACTACATTCTGGCATCCTAATTCACTTAGATCTGTTCGATATGCTTGGGCTGTTTTGTTGCTGTTGCTTCCCATTCCCTTTTCTCTGGTTGGTTGTTGTTTTTTTTTTCCCCCAAGACAGCAACTCCCTCTTCTGAGAGACTTTGAAGTTGAGCAGAACGATTAGAGAGCATCTTTTGCAAACACAGGGCCCTTGCTGACACAACATCACTGAATATGCCCTTTGAAAAGTGTTCTTGGCATCTGCCCTCATGCCCCGAGTGTGGCTTTAGCTAGGCAGCTTGTGGCTTTGTCTCAGCTTTCAAAGGGAAGTGGCTCTTCTAGGTTACAAGAACTCTTCAGCCTCTACAGAGACTTCAAGACTGCTTTTGTCACCGTAACAGTGGCTGTCCTTTCCTGCTCGTACATTTTCTACCTCCTACAATCTACGTTCTATGATCTACTTCTTGAATGCTTTCTAAAATGTATATGATGGCCGTTTTTTTTTTTTTTTTTGTTTTTGTTATTGTTTGGTTTGTTTTTGTTTTATTGTTTATGTCTTTTGAACAAGGTCTCACTTTGTATTTTTTGTTCCTGGAGCTCATATGTAGCCAGGCTGACCTCAAACCAACACAACTCTGCCTCGCTTTCAAGTACGGGATTGCAGGCATGAGCCACCATGCTAATTAGTATAAATTGTTTTGTTTTCTTTTTTTCTGAGGCAGGTCTCTCTATGTAGACCAGCCTGGCCTCAACCCACAGAGGTTGCCTTTGTGCCTCCTGGGTGATAAAGCGTGCCATTGTACTGCATTATAATACTTGTTTTCTTTGGTGACAGTCTTACATATAGCCCAGACTGGCCTTGAACCTGTGCCTTACACACCTGGTGCCTCATGCCCAGTTATAGCGTGATTTAAACTTAATAATATATAGTTCATCATACGGATGAGAGACGACCCAACATGTTAAAAGCACTGTTGCTCTTGCAAGACTTGAGTTCAGGTCCCACACTCATATCTGCCATTCTCAAATATACTGTGACTCACGGGATCTGACATGTTTCTGGCACTTGCACTCATGTGCACATAACTCCCCACCCCCCACTGCATGTGTGTGCACACACACACACAAATTAAAAATTAATAAGTTAAAAATAACTATTTTCTACAATAAACTCACTAAATGACCGCCCCCGTCAAGATTGTTACTGAAATTTTTAGAGTAAATGATACGGTTCTGGCAGCCCCCAACGGCAATCCTCTCCTGTTCCGGTAAACCAACTGAAGATAATCATAAAAATCAGAAAGAGGGAAGCTTATCAGCTGGCCACACTGGAGAGAGGAACAGATAGAGAAGTCAAGTGATCCCCATGTTCATCTTTGGGGATAATGATATGAGCTTTGGGTTTAAATAGAGGAGGGATTAGGGCAAGGGATATGAGGTGTATATACCTAAGCAATGCTGGCTAAGCTGTGGTCCTATACATCATTGCCTCAGCTCCAGCTCTGCAGGGTGGTCCAGAGAGGTGCCTGAGAGGGAAGGAGGAGGACCATAGAGGAGGCTGAGATGGGTTAGATAGGCAAAGTCAAGGAGGAAAGTGAGCCAAAGTAGACTCAACATACACAAAAATGACGGCAGAAATGCCAGGTTTTCATTTTTACCCTTCATTTGTTTTCTCTTCCTCCTCCTCCTCCTCTTCCTCTTCCTCCTCCTCCTCCCCTTCTTCTTCTTCTTCTTCTTCTTCTTCTTCTTCTTCTTCTTCTTCTTCTTCTTCTTCTTCTTCTTCTTCTTCTTTTCTTACATGGCCTTAAACTTGCAATTTAGCAAGGATGAGTTGAACCTTCCTAAACCTCTTGCATCTACCCTGGGATTATAGATATGCACCACTGTACCAGCTGTGTGCTACGATGGGAATCAAATCCAGGATATGGTACATATTAGGTGTGATGGTTGTTTTGATTGTCAATTGAACTACACCTGAAACTAACTAAACCCCCTAAATGGTTGGGCATACTTGTGAAGGACTTTTGCTTAACTAAATCATTTGCAGGGAGAGGATCCACTTCTAATCTTGGTCTTTGAGGTGGGAAGACACACCTCTAATCTGGGCTATACCTTCTCCTGACAGCCTGTATAAAGAACGTAGAAGAAGGAAGCTTGCTGCTCTTTGCCTGCTTGCTCTGAGCCTTGATAGCATTAGAGTCCACTCCTTCAGGATTCAGCTTGTACTGAAGACCAGCTGAGACATCCAGCTCCTGGAGTAAACAATGAATGATTTCTTGGACCTTCTGATCATAGGCAGCCATTGTTGGATTATCTGGACCAATGCTTATAAAATACTCTAATATATCATATATATATATATAATATATATATATATATATATATGGAGAGAGAGAGAGAGAGAGAGAGAGAGAGAGAGAGATTCATTCTGTAAGTTTTGTTACTCTAGAGAACACTGGCTAATGCACTGGGCAAACATTCTACCAACTGGGATAGTATTTCCCATTCCTTCTTCTGACTTTAGTTCTATCTTATGGCCTAAGTGAGGAACTACCCTCCCATCCCCCTTTTTAAAGCTTAAGCACCTTCTAAGTGCTCTTTTCAGAATTTTGGCTTGCCATAGCTATGCAATGGTTGGTGTTGTTGACATGCCAGGATCTAGACTCACCTGGCAGTCAGGCCTCTGGGTGGTGTGTGGGAGATTGCCCTGATTACAATAATTGATGTGGGGAGACTTACCTTGACTATGGGCTGTACCATTTCTGGGTAGAAGATACTAGATAGTATAAAATGGAGGAATCCATCTGAGAACATCCATCTCTCTCTGCTTCTTGACTTTAGCTACAGTACAGCTCTCTCAATCTCCAGACACTGACTGGTCCACCATGATGGACTGTAACCTGGAACTGTGAATCAAAATAGGCCCTTCTCTCCTAACTCACATCAGTCAGGACCCTTCTTTCATAACTTACATTGGTCAGGGACCCTTCTCTCCTAACTCACATCAGTCAGGGACCCTTCTTTCATAACTCACATTGGTCAGGGACCCTTCTCTCCTAACTCACATCGGTCAGGGAACCCTTCTTCATAATTCACATTGGTCAGGGACTCTTCTCTCCTAACTCACATTGGCCAGGGAACCCTTCTCTCCTAACTCATGGTCAGGGTATTTCACCACAGCAGCAGGAAAGAAAATACTAAGATAGTCCCAAACTCTCTTCTGAATTATCTTAATAATAAATGCAGATTTCTCTGTATTCAAATGATTATGGAATTTGGTTTGTTTTTTTTTATCATATTTTGGTTGCTATGAAAAAAATACATCTCCTCCATATTGAATACTTTAGGCTTTAGCTGTCATGGCTTTTTCTTGTCCAAAATGAGAGAAACCTCACTGGGTAAGAGCCTACTATGTCCATGTTTTGAATGTATTTCCTTACCATTAAAAGAAAAGGAGAAAAAGAAAATGAAAAAAAGTGATAGAAGGAAACAAGAGAAAGCATAAACAAAATCAAAAGACTAAGACCAATTATGGTCATGCATGATTTCCAGCCCTTGGAATGTAGAGGTAGAAGGATCAGAAGTTCAAAGCCAGCCTCTGTTACAAAGCAAGTTTGAAGCCATGTAGACTCTGTCTCAAAAACAACAGCAGCAAAATTGGAAAAGTGGGATAACACAAAAGAAGATGGTGGTCCAAGGAACAGAGCCCATTCAAAAGACACAGGGCTTCCTGGCTATCTTGTTCAAATGTCGGCATACTTTGTATTCTCACTGGTTGGCTATCTTTGTATACACAAGGGATTGACTCCTGGACTCTCCTCCGGCTGGACACACAAGTCCCTGGATGTTCAAATCCCTTAAATAAGCTGCGATAGTATTTGCATATAACCTCTGCACATCATCTACACACAACTATGCAACAAGCTTAGCCATCTCTAGATTATCTACAATGCCTAATGGGTGTCAGTGGTGTATGGATGGGTACTAGTGTGCCATATTGCTAAGGAATCATACAAGAAGAAAAAGTGTATGGAGGATCAGTAGAGATGCAGCTTTAAAAAAACATTTTCAACATGCCATTGATTGACTCTATAGATTAGGACACAGAAGGCTCATTGAACTATAGAAATCAACTGTTGATGGCACGATATCAGACTCTAGACTATGTGACAGTAGCCCAGTAAGTTTCTTAAAAAAGAAAGAGTTTCAGTTGAAGTAATGGAAAGGGTTTGGATAAAGAAAAGGAAGAAAACAACAACTTGAATAGAATAAAGGACAACACCAAGACCAAGAGAAGGATGGAGCCAGGGCGAGGGTACCCTCAGCAGGCAGACGTATCTGCTGAGTACTTTAGGAAATATGGCTGCAGGGGCTGTTGGTTGGCATATTGTGTGTTAGGCTTCCATGACTGTAACAAAATCCCTGAGATGATCGTCTTATGGAAGAGAAAAGATCATTTTGGACATTTCAGTTTACAGTTGGCCCTGTTGCTTTGGGGCTTGTGGCAAGGCAGCATATCATAGCAGGAGCACTGGGTTGAGAAAACTGCTGGGAAGCCAAGGGTGACAGGACACAATGATCCAGGATCCCATCCCCTAACTTCTATGACTTAAAGTCTCTCCTAGCCCCTGTCTCTTAAGGGTCCCCCTACTTCTCAGATGGCACTTTTTAAGTAGAATGTAAGTGCTATATGTTGTTTCCTAAACATCCTTTCAATGATTTAACTGCTAAATAACTAAAAATTAATATGTTTAGGACTAGAGACTTTTTCAGAGTGACTCAATATAGTCTACCCGTGGTTTGATATGCTACAGCTCTCCCTATTTTACATTTTGTGTGTATGTTATATTTTAAATATTCCAACTAATGGCACATAAAGTACATATATAATGTAAATCTAAATCAAAATAGAAAAATGTTCTAAGCCAAAGATTAAAATTACAAGAGCAACAAACAACAGCAAAAAAAAAAAAAAAAAAAAAAAAAAGTGGCTGACTTGGGAGGCAGAAATTTCTGGAAACCAAAATTTGAAGTCTCATGTTCTCAGACTTAATAGCCAGAGGACTTTGCTTTGTGTTCAAACAATGTTCCAGCTAATAGAATCAAAAAGCTGGAAAACAACTCTGAGAGGCCTCTCAAACTTCATTTGCTGCTCAGTCCAAAAACATTGTTACTGTAAGGCAAGACAAAGGTCATGCATTTTTTAAGGAGACTTTTTATTTTAAATCTACAGGAAAATTACTTTTGACATTATCACTTAACAAAACTTTTCAAAAATCAAAGGAAGACCTGAGCTACCTTGGTTTCCTGCAGAACTGTAGACAGGACAGGCGTACATGGACCTAAGAGAGCTTTCTGGCAGGGGACCCGTGCAATAACTGTATCTGGTAAGAGTTTTGGTGAATGTGGTGGTTTAAATGAGATTTTCCCAACAATTGAGGGCATTTGAATACTTGGTTTTCTGTCGGTGGCACTGTTTGGGTAGATTTAGGAGGTGTGGCCTTGTGGGAGGAAGAATGTGACTGTGGATGAAGGGCTTTGGAAAATGTAAAGAATTTACATTTAAATAATTTGAAGAGTCATTTCTGGTTCACTTCTTCTCATGCTCATGGTTCAATATCTGGGCCCACAGCTTCCTGCAGTCACGCCTTCACCCCGCCACTGTGGAGTCTAACCTTTTGGAGCCATAAGTCCAAATAAATGCTTTCTTCTGTAAACTGCCTTGCTCACGATGTTTTATCACAGCAACAGAAAAGTAAACACTACAGGTCAGGAACCACACAGAGCAGTGTGATTATTGGGATAAAAATAGTAAGAGAAGTGGGAAGGGGCTGGAAGGAGCTGTGGAAGCGAAAACTCCTAAACAGAATATATTGTATAAAAATCTATTTTCAATAATTAAAAAAAAAAATCCAGTAAGAGCTTTATTCTGTTCTTAGTTCTCATAGCTACAGGATGGTAATATAACCCAGGCTCAGACACTCTGGAGGCTCCTTGCTGTAACTCTGGGAACACTTCTCAGCATGATGTCTGTGTCTAAACTGTCTCTCATATTCCCAGCCACTAGCTGCCTAGATGCCGATCCTTAGAATCATTTCCTGTGCTACTGGAGTCCTTTTCAGAAAGCTCTTGTGTATACTTCAGATGTTTTATCTATTATTTTCCCGTGGCAGATTCAAGCCTTATGTATCAAGGTCATTGATTCATGCTATGTTGGTTATTTTTGTGCAGGAAGAGCAATGACAATCTAGTTTTATTCTACATACAGAGATCCAGTTGTGCCAGGACCATTTATTATAAAGGTGGCCTTTTCACTAATGTATACTTCATAGCTTTGTGAGAAGTGAGAAGGTTAAAACTAAAGGAACCTCTATTACATCCTATCAGTCTGTGTGTTTAGTTTTTTTGTGACAACAGCAGGTGGCTTTTATCATTATGTTCTGTTATACAGCATGAAGTCAAGGGCTGTGACACCACCAACTTGTTCTTTCTGTAAGGCTTGTTTTCACTACTTGGGACCTTTTGTGCTTCCATGTGAACTTTTTTTTTTCTAGTTCTTTGAAGAATGCTGTAAGGATTTGCTGGGCTTTGGTGATCTGTCGATGGCATTGGTGCGCTCCTCACATTTATGTTCCTTCGTGAGCATGGGGTGTCTTTCCGTTTCTTGAGAATTGTTCCATACTTCCTTCATGTCATAAAGTTTTACTATGGAGGTCTTCACTTCTGGTTAAATGTATCATTATCTCTCTCTCTCTCTCTCTCTTTCTCTCTCTTGTCTTCTTCTCCTCTTCTCTATCTCTGTGTGTACATATGATCATGTGCATGCAAGTGCATATATGTGTGTTTGTATGTGGAGGTCAGAGGACATCTATCTTAGGTGGCTTTCTTTGGGTGCTATCTGTAACTTAAACTTTTTCAAATCCTACTTTTAATATGGGTCTTAAATGCTTTAACCTCCCTTCTAGCCCACCACCCACCAGAGGTAGTGGAAAAGAAAGGTTATTAGGATATGGAGGAAGTGGACCTGTTTAGAAATTGTTCTTTGCAGCAAATCCCTTCTGCATTGTTAGGAAATCAGCAGTTCAGTTCACAGGATTCAGCAGCGGCAGCTTGATCCACTTGCAAATACTTCACGAATACACCAGCATTCCAGTTCGGTAGCGTCCGGATAGCAAACATGAATTGGTAGTGGTGGTACAACCTAGTAGAGACAGCAGGCCTCAGCCAAATCAGCACAAGTCAGCGGGAGTGTCTTCAGTGACAGAGGCACAGCCAAGAACTTCTGGTGTCTCCTGGTCCCTCCTGCTGACTAGTGCCAAGGCTGAGGTCTGGTTTAGGTAGTGCCACCACTGAGTGTTTGCTATTGCTTCTAAACAGGCCTACTTCCACCATATCCTTTCTTTCCTACTTCCTCTGGTGGGTGATGGGCTAGAAGGGAGGTTAAAGCATTTAAGAACCATCGTTAAAAATAAGGTTTGAAAAAATTAAAGTTACAGAACACTATCTGTTGGCTTGTTGCTCGCAGCTTGCTCAGCTGGCTTCCTTATGGCACCTGGGACCACCAGCCCAGGGGTAGCACTGCTCACAGTGGCCCTCCCACAGCAATTATCAGTCAAGAAAGTGAACTACAGGCTGGGTGGCCACAAGCCAGTCTAGTGGGGGCTCATTTTCTCTATTGAGGCTTCCTCTTTCAGAATGACTTCAGCTCTGTGCCAAGTTGACATAAAACTAGCCAGCTCGGCCCTGGATTACATTCTTCTGCTTGTGCATCCTCTTTCATGTTATCCATCATTTTTTACCAGTATATGTTAAAAAATCATTTGCTCATTTTTGTTAATACCTCTGACTTTACTAATTGAAGAATCTCTTGCTTTTTGATTTTTTTTTTTACAACTTTTTCTTTCCTTTTAACATTATTTTTTACTAGATAGCATCTCATGTAGCTGAATGTAATCTTAAATTCCTAATCTTCCTGCTTCTGTCTCCCAAGTGTTAGGATTATAGGAATGTACCACCTATCAGTTTTAGGAGGTGCTGTGGAGAGCTTTGTGCGTGCTAGGCAAGCACTCTGCTGAGATACCAGCAGCCCCATAGTCTATTTCTAAACATTTAAAAATTAAATTAAACATGTCTGATTACATTTATCTTCCTGTGTGTGTGTATGTGTGTGTATATGTATGTGTCTGCATACATATATGTCCCTACAGCACACATGTGGCGGTCAGGCACCAGTTTGTGGGGAGTTAATTCTCTTTTTCCATCCAACTCAGGTCTTAGCAGCTGCTCAGTTTGAACAGCAAGATTGTTTACCTGCTGAGCCTTGCTGCTGGCCTTAACTTGATTCTTTAAGTTATCACAGTTATGGGGTTCATAACAGCATTTTCATATTTACTTTGTTCTCCTTCATCCCCTTTTCACTGCCCTGCTGTCCCTTGTGTTCTGTGCCCTCCTGCAGGCCCCTTTCCCAACGGAGGCCTTTCTGCTTTTAAGTCATCTTTCTCCTTCTTTCCCCTTCCTCATTCCCTTAATATCTCATCATCTCTAATCATCTGTTGTCTAGTTTTATGACTACCATATACATATATATAATATATTATATGCAGATATATGTGTGTGTGTGTATATATATATATATAAAATATACCAACACACACACACACACATATATCACACACACACATATATATTTAGATATACAAATATACGCAGATTTAATTCTAGGTTCTGCATATGAGAGAGAACACAGAGTATTCTCTCTTTAGTGAAGTGTTATTTTCAGGACAAACCGGGGGTTATAATTGAAGCTGCTCCAGGTGGAATGAAAGTAATGAGAAAAGAACGTGCTTTGCGGTTCGTGCCGGGGAGCAAATAATACCTTAAACAAGAATGTCTGAACTGACTGCAGTCGTGTTTGCTTGTAGCCTGTAATCCCAGCATTCAGGAGGCTGAGGCAGAGAGATGGCCATGAGTTCTACGCTAGCTTTGGCTACAGTGTGAGACTCAGTCTCTGTAAAAAATACAAACTAAACCAAACCAAAACCCCCAGCTAAATGAACAAACAAACAAAACCCCAGAGAGTATATGTTCCTGCCCTCATAGTTACAGATTGCTTCCTGCAGCACACTTGGATACAGGCGTGTTGTTTCATTTCTAAATATGCATATGCCCTGCCCAGTCTATCTCAAGGACAAAAGAGTACAGAAAATGCAAATGAGCCCTCCAAACCTGCATGGAATTTTACCTTGAGTCTGTAATAACGAGTGTTTTTTATTCTGAGTCACTAAATAGTGACAAAGACTCACATCCAACCAAGCAGCAACCTGCTTGTAAATCAGCAGCCGTCCAAAGACCCTGCTTCTAGATAACCTTTCATCTAATTCCTCTGGCTTATTTTAAGAAAAAGGGAGGTTTCATTTATTAAAATTCTAAGGAGCCAGTAGAAAAAATATTTATATAAAAACCCCTTTAAGTTAAATAAAAAATCCTTAAAGGGTGTTCCAGGCAGATAAAATAAATGCAGAATCGGGATGTACTTGAAGGTAAGAGGAAACTCATGCCTATTAAATATACTAAATGCAGATGTTTTTCCTCAGGATAACCCTGGCTTGAATGATCTCACTGCATAAAAGGCCTATGAGCTTCATCTGAAAGAAAGTATGTGGCCTAAATCAGCAATCACGTGGTAACCTGCATTTGCTTTGAGAAGCCACAGCAAGGAAAAAAGATAACAGGAAAATCTGAAGCTGGCCTGGTAGTTGAGGTCTGAAAGCCTGGTGCCTCGGCTGCGAGTCCAAGAGGATTGCTGCGTGTGAGTGGAATAGTGGTAATCACAAGGGAAGCTGCTTACCAAGGAAAGCATCGGAGGAGGAACCACCAAACACCATCTTCCCCCCAGCTGAGGTCAGGACTTTTTTTTTTTCAAGTCACAGGACGATTGCAGCTGGGTATAGTGGTGAGCACTGCAACTTCTAGGCTAGCCTCCGCTTTGTTTCATGAGACCCATCTTTAAAAGCAAAAGAGGAGGGCTAGAGAGATGGCTCAGTGATTATACATGTACTGCTTGCTCTTCCAGAGGGCCTGAAGTTCATTTCCCAGCACCCACATGAGGTAGCTCACAATCACCTGTAATTCTAGCTCCAGGCAGATCCTATGCTTCTGACATATAGCCTCATATAGAAACATGATTTATGCATGATTAAAAAATAAAAATAAATTTTAAACAAAAACAAAATATTAAAGGGTTACACCTGGTAAGACATTCCTTGAAAAAGATAAAATTGCAGAAGCTACCCTCAACTCACTGTAAATGAAACAAGAGTACTGTTAATGAAGCAACATACATTCAAGACATTTCCCAACATGCCTTAGTCTCAGTTAAAGCCACATCTGTTACTAAACAGGAGGCAGCACCCCACAATGACTCTGCATTAATATCAGGGAGAAGACGACTCTTTCTGTTTTACTCTTTCAGGGGTACTGTGGACCACACTGTTGATGGAACATGCTGTTGCATCTACTAGGTTTTTCTGGTGCACCTCAGCTAGATTTTCCTTCTTTTTAAAACTTTGTATATTTTGATGCCCTCGTTTGGGATGCCATGCCATTGACCGAGTGCTTGTCTAGCATCCATGAAGTCCTGCATCCCAGAACAGATGTGGTAATACACAAATAATCTTATCACACAGGAGGTTCACCCAGAAGGATCAAAAGTCACAACTGTCCTCAGTTACATAGGCATTTCTTTCTCATTACATTTTGTCAAGAGATAGATGCTAACTCTGGAGGCATGGTAAAACCCTGTGTGGTAGTCATTAGCAAAGAAGAACATGACTCTCATTCTGAGAGACTAGAGTTAGCTTTATGAAGAACAGGGGAGGGACCAAAATAAGCAAACATGCATACTGCAAATACTGAAGGTTTTGTTCTGTTTTGGTTTTTTTGTGTGTGTCCCTGTGTAGTCCTGGAGGGCCTGGAACTCACTGCATTGAACAGGTTGGTCGTGAACTTATATCAGCCCTTCTGCCTCTGCCCTTACATGTTTTAGAAAACTCAGGTGCATCATGATAGGGATGAGAAAAGTCTCCTTTAAAAAAAAAACAAAACAAAACAAAAATTGTGTGCTTGGGCATGCACATGGGTGTGGAGTGAAAGGACAATTTATAGGAGTTGTTTTTCTCTTTTCCACCATGTGGTCCTGAGGATTAAACTCAGGTCAGGCTTGCTGGTAGATACTACTACCTGCTGAGCAAGCCCATCAGCCCTAAAAGGCCCCTTTTTAAATGCCAAATAAGTGGGTAGTTGCATTCAATTGTGCAAAGATCCAGATATTCATGGAAGATAGTGGGCTGAGGATGGACACAGGTTAAGAGGTAGGAGAAAGGATGTACATGTGGCATTAGGGCCAAGTATTAGCATTGCCAGGCAGGGAGTTAAATTAATAAACCTGGTTATGAGGTAAAACATCACAAAACAAAACTGAGACACCCGGCTGGCTGAAGATAAAATATTCAGAAAATGTCCGGTGCCCTTCCTGGCCAGCAGAAATTAGACGCAAGACAACAAGGTTCCTTCTCAAGGCAGTTTACTCAGGATTGTAGCTTTCTGGTGGTGGCGGCCCCACCTACTCCGGGGACCAGGCTTATATCTAAGCAAAGGCCAATGAGCATACACCACGTGTAATCTCCCCATACTGTCCAAGTCAGATGACCATTCCCTGCCCCTGCACAGCTCCACAGCCAATTAAGGACTTGTTTATCACAAGGAGCACTCTCAGCCAGCACCATCTTCAGGTGTGGCACACAGTGGCTCTCTACAAGAAAATATTTTACAGAGTTCAATATTTTAGAAGCTCTACTATCTTGACCAAATGATATCTTCCAACATCCAAGGAGAGAGGCCAAAGCAGACGCACTCAAAGTCGCTAAATAAGGAATAGGGCAAGCCGTCGACAAACCATAGCCAACCTGCGCTTAACCCTGTGCCAACACAGTTGTAGCGGATTGTTCCTCAAAGCTGCTGCTCTCCTGAGGGAACGTTTCTCAGCCAGAAGGGCCAGGGCAGGAGGGAGCTGCGGAAACCTAACAGACACAGAGAGAACCTAAACAGAGTTTTTAGTCTCTCGAATCCTGTGCTGTTTTTTTTTTTTTTTTCAGCTGCTATTTTAAAAACTAAACATTACATTTGTGGTTGAATTCTTTTCCAGGTTCAAGAAAAGAAAACAATATGGTCACGAAAAGAGAAGAGTTTAGATGGAGTTAATGACCTTGCAAATGTAGACTCTTTTCTTCCTGGTTTTAAAAACAAACGGGAAAAAAGCGGTCAAAGAGCAGGGGAAAGCCTTTGTCTGTCTAGTGTCCTGAGCTGTGCCCACAGTGAACCAAACAAACAGACCTTATCTCACGGAAGCCTGGTGAGCTGAGGGATGGCTGCTTTGCTGCACAGTCAGATTGACTTTTTCTTTTCTGTTAATTGGTGTCTAAGAGGCGATTTTGCTTACTCTTAAACTTTATTAATACTGGGCTATTTTCATAGTCTTAATTAGAAAAAGAAAGGAGTTTTAATTAGAAATGCTTTAGTCTGTTTTATGTGACTGTAACAGAACATTTGAAGTCAAGTAATTTATAAAGAAAAGAAATAAGGTAGGCAGGGTGGCCCCAGCCATCCTAGGTGACATGAGACTCTGTCTTGTTTTGTTTTGTTTTTTAATTAACTTATCTATTATGTATATAGTGTTTTGCTTGCACGCCAGAATTGGGCATCAGATCTCAGTATGGATGGTTATGAGCCAACATGTGGTTGCTGGGAATTGGACTCAGGACCTCTGGAAGAGCAGCCAGTGCTCTTAAACTTTGAGCCATCTCTCTAGCCTCTGTGATTCTGTCTTTAAAAAGAAAAGAAATGTGATGTATTGGCTTATGCTTGTGGAGGATGTGAGATGGCGTCTGTGTGGGTTTCACCCTGTTTCTTAGTGTGATGGGACACCTCCTAAAGAGAGCGGCTGTGGATGAGAGGTTGGCTCACTTTCATCTTATGATACTGTTCTTTCTATCCCGAGAATCCCGTGTCCATGACCTTAATGAACCTCAGTTACCTTCCTATCTCCCAATCCTGTGAAAATAGGAAGTTGAAGATTGTTTCTCATACAGTAGCATTGGGGAGACACATTCCCAACTGCTACAGAAGAAAGCCAAAAGTTTCCTTGTGGCTTCAAAAACAGTCTTACTGCCCTGCTGGACGAGAGAATATTTTGGTTTAGTGGTAGATAGCACAGGAAGCTCTTCCCCTATCCCGAACCCTGCTGTCATTACAGAGCGCGTTGCTACAGGCTCCTGATCCAGATAGCACATCCCAGAGGTGAAGATCAACCTGAATGGAGGGACACCTGGTAGACAAAAGATTCTTGAACTTGATTAACAAATTAGTTGAGATAGCCAGGTACAGAGATATGCCCGAAATCTTAGAGATCAGGAGGTTGGGACAGGAGGAGCTAGCTTAGCGGAGGCTGCAGAGTGAGCCTGCGTCAAGATCAAGAGTAAGAAACAGTTACTGCAGGTGGAGCATCACAGGCATCAAGAGGCATGTCTCCTTTACCAGCAACAATGTGTCGCAGATAATGGTGTCTTTCCACAGAACTGGAATGGCTTAAGGAAATGGGCTATACACTCTTTTCTTTCTTTCTCCCCTCTCTTTCTTTCTCTCTCTTTCTCCTCTCTCTTTCTCTCTCTCTCTCCTCCCCCCTCTCTTTCCCTCCCTCCCTCCCTCCCTCCCTCCCTCCCTCCCTCCCTCCCTCCCTCCCTCCCTCCCTCCCTCCCTCCTTCCTTCCTTTCCTTCCTTTCTTTCCTTCTTTCCTTCTTCCTTTCTCCTTGGCTTTCCTTTCCTTTTCTTTCTTTCTGTTTTGTTTTTCCATAACAGGGTTTCTCTGTGTGTTGCTGGCTGTCCTGGAACTCACTCTGTAGATCAGGCTGGCCTACAACTCATAGAGATCCCCCTGCCTCCCCCTTTCAAGTGCTGGGATTAAAGGCATGCTCCACTACTACCCAGCAATTTGCTACATTTTAAACCTCCCAGTGTGGTACTGTTCAGCACCATAACAGTTTTCTATAACTGCTCTAACAGATCATCATAAATGTGGCTGGAAAAAACCAGAGAGCTGTTCTTACATAGTTCCGGGGGCCAGAAGTCACAACACTGTATCTCCTCTGAGATCAAAGTGTTGGTGGAACTGTGTTCCCTACAAACACTTCAGAAGTGAAGCTGTTCCTCCCTGCTTTCAGTTTCAGACAGCTGCTGATACTGTAGTTTGTAGCCATTTATTTACTTATTGAAGCAAAGACTCATGTAGCCAGGCTAGTCCTGATCCTTCTACCTCTGCTTCCCAGGCGTTAGGATAGCAAGCATGCAGCTCCACATCCTGATGCCATTTCCCTCTTTAAAAAGGCAAACGATGGCTCAGAGCGTAAGGGCTCATGCCGTGCCAGTGCGTATGAACCCAAGTTCAGATCCCTAGCTCACCACAAAGCTGAGTTAGAAGGAGGGGCCAGCAAGCCTAGCCAAACAAACAAACAAACAAACAAACAAAACCACCAAGCTCCAGGTTCAGCGAATAACTCTATCAGGGGATAAGACAGAAACTGATTGAGCAGGGTGCCTGATGACCTCAATGGCCTCCAAGATGAACACCCCTATAAACATGTAAATACAAATAACACAGAGCAAGCAATAGCAGGAGCAATAACAAAAGCAGTACTGGATTCTCAGTCATACTAAAAAGATAACAAAGCAAACACGGATGCTTTGATGCAATTAAGGAGAAGTCGGACTGGAGAGACAAGTCAGCAGTTTATAGCCCTTGCTGCTCTTGGGGACCTGGGCTTGATCCCCAGAACCAACATGGTGTCTCACAGTTTCAGGGGGTCGGATACCCTCTTCTGATCTCTGCAGACACCAGGTGTGCACATGGTGCACATACATATTTGCAGGCCAAACATTCACACATATAAACTAAGTAAATCTAAAAAGACAGAAAGGAGAAAGCAAACATGTCTATTTTAGAGAATATGTACAAAATATGTAACTGTTCAAATGGCTGAGACTAGATTTGTAAGTTTCTAAAATGATGTCTGTGTGGATGAGGAGTGGTGTATGCGCATCAGTGTAGGCCCCATGGAGGCCAGAAGAGAAGGTTGAATCCTCTGGAGCTAGAGTCTCAGGTGGTTGTGGGCTGCTGGTGTGGGCGCTGAGAACGGACAGAGCTCAGGTCCTCAGGGCCCTTAGCTGCTGAGCCCTCTTCCCCAGTCCCAGAACAGCTAACGAAAGCAGTTTTTTTCTTTTCTTTGTTTGTTTTGTTTTAGTAGTATGTAGTGGTCAAAATACTTTAGGTATTAACTGCTTTTCTCATGACAATGACAAAAATACCTGATACACAAAACCGAGGGAAGGCGGAGTTTGTTTGGCTCAGTCTCAGGATCTCCAGGCAGTTGGGAAGCAATGAGAGCTGGCACTCGGCTTACTTCCTCCTTCATTCAGTCCAAACCTGTGGTGTCAGGATTAGGGTGGGTCAAGCCGAATTGCTTAACCCAACCTAGAGTGTCCCTCACGGACAGGCCTGGAGGTGCGATTCTAGAATCCAAAATGATTCTAGATCCTGTCAACTTGCCAATTGATATCAAATACCACAATCTATTAATTCATTTAGACTTCATACGATTCCCAGTGAATTGGTGACTGTTATCATCTCCACTCAACAGATAACCAGGTACTTATCAATAATTTGCTGGTGATTGGCAGAGCTAGGATTTCAATGCAGCAAGGTGATTTCAGAATGCTCTTATATATTATACTAGGTTACCTCCTGTTGCTGTATATTCTTTTTGATTAAAAAAATAATTGCCTATTCAAGATGAAGAAATAAACAAATATTGCTTCTTTCTTGCTGGATGAAACCAGCTCCAGATTTCATGATTTAAAACAACAGTTGCTTTTTGTCTTCACAAGCCTTTAACCTGGGCCGGGCTCAGTTAGCATCCTCCACTGCACAACCATCGAGACAGGTGCAGGCAGTGAAGTGACAAGTGGATCAGTATTGGCCACCTTCTGGGCTCAGCCCGAGGGTCATTCCTCACAGCGTGGTGGTTCACTTCCAAGAGGCCACCTTGGAGAATACGCAGTGTCCTTCCGCCACAGTCCCCAAATCAGCCACATGGCATCAGCAAACAGTTGTCACCTCTCAGTGAGGCCTGTGTGTGCTGCCTTGGCTGTTGCAGGTTGAGAATGTGTGCTGTGTCACAAACACCTTTATGCATGCAAGGACTTAGTAGCAAGTGAGATAGGAAGTAGGAAAATGTAATCACTAGGCTAAGGGGGTCGGGGGAGGCTACCACAGTTGATATAGGTCAGTGATAGAACACCTGCATTAGCACATGTAAGGCCCTAGAGTCAGTCCCCAGCATCCACCACATCCCCCCCCCCCCAAGAAAAACTAATTGTAAACTTTCAAAAGAATTTAAAATTTTAACATAGTATTTGGGCTGGCTGAAGGTCCCTCATAAATTGATTTACGGTGTAGAAAACTGACAGTAGGAACCTTTGAAACAACACAAAGATGGAAACATTGAACGACAGGACAATAAGCACAATGGTTTTGTGTAATTTAGTAATTATATAGATAAAAGAAATGTCAGCCGGCCTTGTGCACAATGGGAGGCAAAAACAAACAAGTGGATCTCTGTGAGTTTGAGGCCAGCCTGGTCTACAGAGCAAGTTCTAGGACAGCCAATACAGAGAAACCCTGTCTCAAAAAATAAAAATCGAAAACTTAGAACTATCCCTTATGCACACATATGCTCCCACCTGAAGTCAGCATCATTTTTTGAAACAAGATCTTTTTATGTAGATGTAACCTGGCCTGGTATTTGCTGTGTAATCTAGTCTGGCCTTGAACTTGTTGAAGCCCAAAGCCTCCTAAGCACAGCATGACGAGCATGTAACACCATACCTGGCTTCTTGTGTTCTTTTTCTCTCATGCACTAGCTTAAGTGTATAGTACTACTTAGTAATTTTAATATATTAAATACATCACAAGTTCCAATTATCGCAAATGCAGGATATTAAAAGACAGAGAGTCGTTCTGTTTTATCACAGTTAAGCTAGTATATATGTTTACACAGCGTGTTGTGAGCTGACATGCTAGTATATAATGTTTACACAGCATGTTGTGAGCTGACATGCTAGAACATATCTGCAATCCCACTTGAGAGGAGACTCAGGGGTCCAAGGTCGTTCCTGGCTGCCAAGAGTCTGAGGCCAGTCTAGGTTATATTTGAGACTGTCTCAAAAACAAAAACAAAACAAAAAAGACAGAAGTTGAATATTTAGTTAAGAATATTCTTCTGGCCCTGTCAGAATTTAAACTTATCAGGCTACAAAGGAGAAAATTTGTACTATTGCTTGAAAATAACTAAACAGGCCACCAGCAGATCCAAATGTTAAAAAAAAAACTTCAAGTATCAAAGCATATATAAATAGATTGCAAACCCCAATTTAAAATCTATTATAAAATGTACCAACTGATGCAAACGGTTGGTAGGTTGGCCTTCAGGAGGCAGTACACAGTAGCTCTTTGTAATTCTGGAATATTCCAGTGTTATATGTGTAGAGTACTGGAAAAAGCACCAGGGGTATACTGCGGTCGGTCACTTTCTAAACAGAGGGAACTTGCAAAGAGACACAGAGACCTTCTCCACGTCTTGATTGTTGCTAGGGTGTTAGCTCCTCCTACCTTTGCAAAAAATTGGCTCCTGGGAGGGATGTGAGAGAAAGGGAAGCAAGAAAGTTTAAATGTCACTATATTCTGTGTTCCCTACTCCCAAGGGCCACCATAGACAAGCATGTAGATGACATATCTGTGGTACTAAAGCATCATGGAGGTGAGAGATGATGATCGAGGGAGAAGGTTCTAGAAAGGTAAGTTCCATCTTACCCCAAATCAGAATTGTAATCAGTGATCAGGCATCCAGATGAGAACAGATGCTGACCACATGTGGAGAAAGAGAGCCTTGCATGCTGTTGGTGAGGAGTCAAACAGTGCAGCCACTCTGGAAATCAGTCTGAAAGATTCTCAAAAGAACTGAATCAGAACTACCACGTGACCCAGCTGGGTCACTTCCAAGTGTATACCCCAAAGGACTTTATATCCCACTACAGAGCCAGTTTTGAATCCATGTTCAGTCACTCTAGTCATAAGAGCTTGGAAACAGACTTAATATAGATGTCCATCAACAAATGAACAAATTAGGAAAATGGGATACATATACACTCTGCTGTGAAGAAAAATGAAACCATGAAATTTGCAGATAAATGATCAGAGCACGGAGAAATCCTACTGAATTTAGCTCACCTGAAAGACAAACGCAGGATGTTCTCGAGCACGAGGGCTCTAACTCTGAATATTTTTGTTTTGTGTGTTTAACCTGGAGGGCACATTTGGAAGCCAGAGACTTAGAAACAGGTCACTTGGGGAAGGTGTCTATTAAGTGAGAGGAGGCAGTAAAACAAAAGTAGAGGGAGGTGGGGATATGGGGTGGGAAGAGATTCTAGCATGGAGGAAGTGGAGGTGAAGGAAAAATAAAGGGTGGGAGAGAAGATAGGGGTATGAGGGGCTAGGGGGGATTCAACTAAAGTAAAGGTGCAGAATAAATCTGTGTAAACGTGATCATCCAACCAAGGGGGGGCAGGAAATGTAATTAGATATTTCTTTATGAATTAGTAGTCAGGAAGGCCCCAAAGGCATCCAGAACAACCCAGGCTGTTGCCATTGCTCTTGGTTGTTCACCATAACTAAATGGTAAAAGCCTATTGCTGAAGACACCACAGACTTTTGAGACAGAACATAAAGAAGCCAATCTTGAACTGACCAGAAAACTCCCTTATTGCTGGCCAGTTTACACAGTCCCAGGAAGTCCTCTGCAGGCTGCTGTGGCAGAGAAGACATCCATAGGCTTACCCAGCACTAGATACTACATGCTACAATACCAACCTTCCTGGCAAAATGTGCCCAAGGAGTAATACTGGCATGACAGTTATAGGGGTAACCAACTGCTTTCTGATTGGTTATGATGGCCATTCTACAGGAGGGATTTATGCTTGGTACTGTAAACACAGTAAAATGCCATGAATGGAGCTCCTAGTTCGTAGGGGGCACATACTGTTGTTTAGCTAAATTGTCATGCTATCAAAATGCATTCTAAACCATTCTTTATTTTTATTTATTTAAACAGGTGCATGTGTGTGTGTGTGTGTGTGCACATATGTGTACTTGCCTGTGTCTCTACATGCGTGTTTATATGCACACGGTAGTCAGAGAACAATTTGTAGGAACCAATGCTCTCCTTTCATAATGTGGGTCCTGGAGATGGAATCCAGGTTATCAGGCTTGTTAGCAAGTGCCTTAAGCCACTGAACAATATCACCATCCCCAACATACTTTTGAAATATTTGTGTTTATATCCATAGATTTGTATTGCTTTTGACTTTAATCAGAGAAGCTTCCTTTTGCACTGTGCACTGGTTAACGCAGAGACTCATAAACTGGTCAGAGTACTTCGTATTTGTGACTGTGGTGCTCAGCCGTAGCTGGGCCCTCTCTTTCAGCCTTCTCTCATTCAAGGCTCAGGAAACTATATAAGAGGGGACAGAAAGGATGTCACGGTTGGTTGGATGGGCAGGAAGCTGTGAAGTGCTGGTTATGGAATATGACACAGCTTTTGAACAAATATACTTATGGCAGCTGTGGTTATCTGCAAGATATCAGGTCAGTCAACGTCCCAGCATGGATGGGGAGCCCTCCCTTGGGAGAGGAGTGGGAAGAACTATTGGCAGTTGTTTGCTGCTGAGAGCCAATTTCCTTTGGGAAAGTGGTTGTTGGTAGGTTTCAGGTGTCCCAGTGGATGGTCTCATCCCCATGTACATACGAACAGCTCTAATCAGAAGTTAGGTTTGAAAGGGCAGGAGGACACAACCTGGGAGAGAAACAGGATGGGGGTTACTATAAAAAGTTGAAGGGAGGCAGTGTGGATGGATATGATAAAATTATGCTATACAGAGCAGTGGTGGCACAAGCCTTTAATCCCAGTATTCAGGAAGCAGAGATGGGTTGATCTCTGTAAGTTTGAGGCCAGCCTGGTCGAGTGTGTTCTAGGATAGCCAAGGCTCCATAGAGAAACCTTGGCTCGAAAACCAACTAACAACTAACTAAACAGAAAGAATGAAAACAGAAAAGGTTAAATTTTAAAATAAAAGCTGTCCATTCAATATTCATAAAAACATACTATATATAATGAATACGTTTTGATAAGAATAAAAGATATTTCTTAGGAGGATATTAATGAAAAAAAATGTAACTGGGACGGTAGCATGGTTGCAACTGCTTTGGAAGTTGAGCCAGGAAAATTGCAAGTTGAAAGCTTGCCTGGGCCACAGAAAAAAGATTGTGGGCTCTTGTTCCAGGGAATCTTGAGCTGGATATGGGAAAGAACAATGGACTATGCCTCTGGGCACCTCTGCTCTGATCCAGCCACAGGGTCTGCACACCACAGCTTGCACAGCAGCAATGCTCAATTGCAAAGGCGAGCAGCCAGTGAAGAACCACAAGGCTTTAAAGGACCCCAACACCCAAGAAATGAAGAATAAGAATCCCAGGAAACTGCTAACAGAGCAGCCGAGAGTCCCAGCTCACTGTGATTAAACTCAGAAACAGAAAAGGATATTGCAGTCCTAATTACAGGCAGGCTCTTTTAAAAAAAAAAAAAGAATTATGTTGAAAATAAAAACAATTTATGATCACCAAAATAACAGGCCTCTTAGATAATGCAGACAGCAAAGCTAAAGGGTAAACTAGCCTCTGCAGGAAACGAACATGAGCAGCAGCTATTGTCAAGTACGGCAGCCAGAGGTGGAAAGGGAATACTTTGTTTTTCTACATAACACAGGCTCTAAGGTAGCCCAGGTTGACCTCAAACTCACAGTATAACCATGGCTGACCTTGAACTCCTGCTCCTCTTGCCTCTACCTCCCAAATGCTCGGATCTCAGACATGTGCCCTTGGACTGGGTGGTGATTTTGCTCTGTTTGTAAAGAATACACATTTATGTATGTGTGTAGTAGACTCCTAGCACTGCTCCTAGAGAGGCAAGCTTTGTGAAGTGAATTCTGGTATTCTGATTTTGTTTAGTTGTCTTTAGGCTCGGCTCTAACTCACAGCTGCTCTGCCTGACTCAGCCTCCCAAGCACTGTACTATAAGCAAGCCACGCTTGGTATAGATTTGTCTTCCTTTGCTTTTCTCTATGAGGAAACTGCAAAAGACAGCTTTGTGAAATTCTTAATTATATGTATAATTGTGGGACTTATTATCATAAAGTGCTCCTTAGTTTTCAAAGTAAGTTTCAAAGTAAGACACTTTCTTCTGAAACACACCACTGCTGCCTTAGTGTTGACTAAAGACTTCTGTCTGCCTTGCACAATGGGATCTTGGCCTCAATTAGCCGGTTTAGAGTGATTCAACAACTTTCTCTTGCCTATTGCACAACAGCAGTACACAGCAAGCTGTGTCAGTTGGACAAAAAGCAATAGGTCTTAAATTCGGTGAACTACTGTATTATTAGTGGCCCTCAAACTGCATACTGAGGGGACTATACAATTAGTAGTTAGCTATAATGAGACACTAATTGTCTGTGTGTCAGAGTTCAGGGAAGTGGGAAGACTAAGGTTGCACCATTTCCCACAGTTGTCGTACCACAGCAAAACTAAAATATTCCACAGTTCCTAACTTCCAGGCGTTCCCCTGGACTTCTGCAATGGACTTCTGGCTCACACGGACCCTAGTTGGTCTCAGGTAATACTGATTGGTTACTGTTTTCCTCTAGACACTGAAAAGAGCTTCCTATGTATTAATTGAGATCACTTATCTGCAAGACATGCATTCAAAATAAGTATTAATTCTCATTTTATAGATGAAAAAGCCAAAGTAAGATGAGGAAGGTGCCAGGCATGCATGTAGCAGTTTGTTCTGACCCAAGCAGTAAGGCTCTAGAGTCCATGCTCGAATGGTCTAGAACCTTGAGACTGGTTGGGGTTATAGACTGCCCCTCTGAAGAGTGCAGTGGAAACACAAGACTCCTACTATTGGCATTTCAAAAAGCCTAGAAAAACATACCCATCCTACGTCCAATGTTTGATACTCTTTCTTGTGTGATCTTTTCTTCCTTTATCCCTGTGGATTGACAACTACGGTGGCCACTGACACAAACCTGAAGATCTCTGGTGCTGAAGAGTGTATACATGTGCAAGAGGAACCTAGAAGTACCAGAGAGGCACACGTATGGTGATCTTCGATTTTTACAGTAAAATATGTGAAGTCCAATTTCATTCTTCTACTGAACTGACAGTTTTCACATTATAGCTATTCTTGGTTTTGCTTTTGTCAAGATTTTAATTGAAAGACATGTCTACATTATGTTAGCGACTGGCTGTATTTTTACAGATTGTAAAAGTACTATATGCTTATTGTAACAAAAGCTGAAAGTGGGGGCTCAGGGCGTGGTCATGCTTGCTGCTCTCTCCAAAGCTCCGAGTGCACTTTCCAACCTTCATGTTGTGTATCTCACAATTTCCAGGGGACACAACACTTCTGGCCTCCACAGGACCTTGCAGAACATGCACACAGTCAGACACACATAAGCACATCAAATAATCTTTAAAATAAATGGAAGAATACAAATGTATGTGGACCAATAGCATTTTACTTAGGTCTGAAATTTAAATGTAAATAAGAGTCCATGAGTTACTGAAGGAAAATGTGATAAGTTTACACAAAAAAATCTCAGGACTCAAAGGACCCAAGGCATAAAATACTATCTGTAATGGTAAAGGAAAAATTCTTACACTAACCCACATATAAAACTTTATCATAAAAGTGGACTATGTAATACTAACAATTTAACAGAAGAGGGAAAAAATAACATTTGTAACAAATGGCCCTTTAAAACACTTTGCAAAGGGCTAATTCAAGTCAGTAAGAAAATTGAAACTAAGTAGAAGCTTGGCAAAGGACATGAATACAGAAAAGCACATCCAGATGTTTCTAATTTAATAAAAATACTGGTCTGGAGAGATTTCTCAGTGGTTAAGCGCACTTGTTGCACAATCATGAGGCCCCCGGAGTTCAGATCCCAGCACCCATGAAACTAACCAGGTGTGCTCTCCCGCACTCCTGAAACCCTGAGCAGTGTGGGGGCTGAAACAGTAAACTCTCTGAGGCTGACTGGATGTCAGCATAAGTGGAAAAACTTAAAAACAAAACCAAACAAACAAGCAAACAAAAAACCACAGGTTCCAGGCTCAGAAAGAGACCAGGCCTCACAGAAACCAAATTGGATCTCTGGGTTAAGGCACTCACACCAATCCTAAACCCAAATGGCCTCTCTACATCCAACAAGGATACTAACCAATACATTTAATACTCATTTACCCCAGGGAAATCTCACCATCCATATACCTCTTCAGATTGCTTTTCTCACTAAATAGTACATGAATATCTTTTTAAAAGTAGGTGCTGTTTGCTTGGGGTTTTTGTTTTGTTTTTGATACAGTTTTGTTTTCTATGTTGCTCAGGCTGGCTTTGAACTCCTGGACCCTCAATAGTCTTCCTGCCTTAGCCACTGCAACTGCAGATGTTCACCTCCAAGCCCAGCTAAACAAGCATGTTAGCTTTGCTCCATTATTTAAATGCTGGACAGTACTTTGTAAAAGGGAAATGTCAGAGTGAATTCCTTCCTCCTGAAGGTTGTTTGCATTTTTCCCTGTTACAAGTTGGCACAGTAGCATAAATATTTGTGTGTCTGTAATAATTTAGGACTAATTCTTAGTGGAATTACTCAGTTACGAACTCTGAAAAGCAGAGTGTAGGGTACACATCTCTATTTCTAGCATTTAAGAGGCAGAGGAAGGAGCAACGACTGGAATGAGTTTCTGGCTAGCCTGTGATGAAGACACGGTCAGAGAACATTCTGGATGAAGCCCCATCTTGTGACTGGGGAGCAACAGGGGGAGATTAATGGGCTGGGGTCCAACGTTCCTTTCAAGGTCACTCTTCCAGTAACCTTTCTCCCACTAGTTTCCATCTCTTAAAGGTCCTAGTGTTTTTCAATAGTGCCACAGGCTGGTAACAGGACCTTTAAGACACAGTCTGAGTGGCACAGAAATACCTTCTCTGTTGGTGGTTCTGCAGGGGCTCAAACCTTGAGCTCTGAGGCTACGAAGCAGGTATTCTATCTCTGAACCAATTCCTGCCCAGCAATACTTTTTAAATTAAAAAAAAAAACTTCAGCCAGGTGTGGTGGCACATGCCTTTAATTTCAGTACTAGAGAGGTAGGGGCAGGCAGATTTCTGTAAGTTTGAGGCCAGCCTGATCTACATATTGAGTTCTAGGATAGACCCTGTCTCAAGACATAGACATAGGCATAGGCATAGATATTAGATGATCTAAATAGAAATCTTGTCACCTGTTACAAGATGAATGAAGCTTGAGGACATTATTCTAAGTGAAGTAAGACAATCATGACAAGACCAAGCATGTATCATTCCACTTAAGGGAACTGGAATAGCCACAGTCATAGAAACAGGAAGTAGAATGGCTGGCAGCCGTGGCTTACAAGAAGAGAAAATGGAGAGTCACTGATTTTCAGTTTTGTTAGATGAATTCTGAAGGTCAGGCACTCTCACACAAGGTGAATGCATTTAAATTTTTGAATTATACACTCAAAACCAGTTAAGAGCTGGGTGTGGTGGCTCATGCTTGTAATTTTAGCGTTTGAAGGGGCTGAGCAGGAAGACTGCCATGAATCCAAGGCTTTTGTAGCTGGACAGTGAGTTCTGAGCTAGCCTGGGCAACAGTAAGACCGTTTCTCACTCTCCACACAGTGATAGCTGGACAGTGATTTCTGAGCTAGCCTGGGAAACAGTAAGCATTTCTCACTCTTACACACAACACCTTTCCCCAGATAACAGGAAAGAACAAGCAGTGCTGTGTGGGACTCTCATAGCCATGCAGAAGCATTGTGTCCACGTAGGGAAGAATCTCTTCTTGAGCCCATTTCTCACTAAGGATTTTCTTTGTTGAGATACAGTTCATGTTGTTTTCCCAGTTTTCTTTTAGATTGTTCACTTTACTGTGAGACATGTTCTTTACGTGTTCTGCATACTAGACCTTTATCAGATATGCCTTTTGCAAATATTTTCTCCCCATCTATAAAGGTTTTTTTTTCCCTCATCCTTTTGACAGGATCTTTTCCAAAATGAAAGTTTTGAATTTTAACAGAATACAACTTTCCTGTTATTTCTTTCACTAAAATCAGCGGATGCTTGAAGAGGGTTCTCCATGGTTAGTCTCATTTTGCCCTTTAGGTAGCTCAGAATTTGGGGAGCTGAGACAAGCAGATTGCTATGAATTTGAGACCATCCTGGTCTACATAGTGAGTCCCAGACTAGCATGGATTACAAAGCAAGACCCTGTCTCAAAACAAACATAACAAACAAAGAAGGAAAAAAGAGAAATGAGAGACAGACAGACAGACAGATTTTTCCATGGTAGAGCATTTGCCTAGCATGCACAAGGCTTTGGGTTGACTCCATCGCACTGAAAAAAAAAAGGAAAGGCACTCTTATTTCTAGCAGAATAGTTCGCCCACTTTGGAACATAGTTTGGCCATTTCTTGCAAAGCTAAAAATACTCTTACTGTACTATTCAATAAGTATACCTCTTTGCATTTAATCAGAAGAGTTAAAGTAAAAACATCTACACAAGAAAATATACATGTAACTTTATGGCAATTGATAAAACTTGGAACAATCAAAACGCCTCTCAGTAGAGGACGAATAAGCAAACAGCAGCACATCTATACAATGGAATATTACTCAGCACTAAAAGATAGCTACCGCACTATAATAAAACATAGACATAGACATGCAGTACTAAGAAAAGGAAACTAACATGAAAGTGTCACCTCCTATGTATGCTCTTACAGTAAGATGACATCCTGAGAGGAGAGTGGGGCAGGGACAATAAACAATTCACTGATCTCTAGGATCTTGACAGAGGGGATAATGAATAGATAGAGAATTGGGGGGACGATGAATCCACTCTATGTATGAAGTAATGGAGGATTCATATCACCATTCATTTGTCAAAACACTCACAATGTACAGTACCAGCAAACAAAACATGGAACCTGGGTGGTGACAATTTCCTAGTGTTGATCATCCACTTAAAAGGGGCTCACATGACACCACCACTGACTTAGACTAAGCTACTGCAGCCAGTTCCCAAACTTACTTTGTTAAATTTTTTTAAAAAAACCATAACAATGTACCACTGTGACAAGGGGCTGTGGTGTTGGGGGAGTTTGTGTGTGGGGAGACGGGGCATCTGGGAGATCTCAGATTCCATGGTTCAGCTTTACTATAGGCCTAAAGCTGCTCTCTAAAAATGATTATGATGGCCACTGTGTGTTTTTGTAAAGCCTTGGAGCCTAGGGAAATGCAAATCAAAACCACATGGAGAAGCTGTGGAGATGGCTCAGCAGGAGTGAGTCTTAAAACAAGAGACGGAGTGAGACAAGTCAGACAGAAAATACCAGTTATTGCTGGATTACACTTACAAGCGGTCTCTAGGAAAGGCAACTTGGAGGCATTGTGTGATGGGCACAGTTTCACATTTGAGAAGACAAGCACGTTATGGAAATAGATGATAATGATAATTGCTCAACAATTCGGATAACTTTGTTATTGTTGTTTTTAGACAAAGTCTCACTATGCAGTCCTGGCTGGCATGAGGCTCAATGTACAGACCAGGCTAGCCTTGAAGTTACAGACATCTGCCTGCCTCTGCCTCCTAAGTGCCGGGATTAAAGGTGTGCATCACCACATCCAGTCCTATTTGGACAGTTTCAGTGCTGCTGAAGTGTGTTGTTAAAATAGCTAATGTGGAGTCTTTTGTGCTGTGTATATGTCCTTATATTTTGCTGTTTTGTTTAAGTATATTTGTGTGTGCAGTGAGTAGGAGTACATGTAGAAGCCAGAGGTCAACAAAGTGTCTTCTTCCACAATGACTTTGCTACCATATTTTCTACTTATTTATGTATTTTTACACACATATACACACACACACACACACGCACACACACACACATGCACAGACAGTGCCAGGGTGCTCATGTGGTGGTCAAAGGACAACTTTCATGAGTAGATTCTTCTACCACTGTGGGTCTTGGCGATCATCCTCAGGTGGTCAGACTTTGTGGCAAATGGCTTTACCCTCCTGACAAGCTACCTAAAGGGCTTCCCCCTGTGTTTTTTGAGGCAGGATCTCTCACTGATTATGCTAGACTTACCAGCCAGAGTTCCCCTTTCTCTGGTTCCCCAGTGTTTTGATTATAAATGTATGTTGCTGCACCAGGCTTTTTTTACGTGGGTTCTGGTAATCAAACCTAGGTTCTTATGCTTGTACACCACGGATTTACTAACTGAACTCCTCATTACCCCAGCCACAACAAATTGATAAATAATAATAAAAAATAATAATAGCAAAAATAATAATAAAGAAGCCACACACAGACTATGCAAGAGCTCAATTGTAGGATGCTCAAGGCTAGCCAGACTTATGTGGTAATTGGTGGAGTGAGAACAGCAGTTACCTTGGTAACTGAGAAAAGGAAATTGAAAGAAGAAAAATCTGAGCGTACACTTCAAAGAGTTTAATTGGGGACAAGCAGGTAACATTTGCTAGGAAAGCCAAAAAACAGGGGAAACTGGGTGTAGTTTTAGTTTGTAGAGCAGAGAGAGGGAGAGGGTGACCAAGGAAGAGCGGAAGCCATGACATATGGAGGAGTGGGGGGGGAGCACCAGCAGGGATGAGCAGAGTCATTCTTGGCTGGGTTGGTGACATCTCTTGCTGTGTGGACAGGAGGAAGAGAATAGAGACTGGATGAGGACTAACCAGCTGAGGGAGTGGGAGGGAAGCATCGTTCCATCTGCACCCCGAGCCCCAGCTGAGCATCACCAGGGTTCTGAAAGTGCCAACTCTCTGATATGCTTCGCCCCTGAAAACTGAGCCCTCTGCCACAAACTTCTGCTTAAAAACACTTCTGAAGATTTCCAGATCTGGGCAGAGAGGTGTTTGCTCAAGACCTCTAAAGTTTGTTCGAGATGCAATGTTTTGCTTGCAATGCCTATGAATTTGAGAACAAGTCACCTGGGAAACATTTGCATTTTAAAGTTTTCTCTGTGTCCTGAATGTAAGAAATGCAGCTGGGAAATAAGTGTACTTGAGCTAAAATTACATTGGAAATAAAGAGAGCTATCTGCTTTCTTTCCAAAAGTTCTAGCTCCACCCTCCCCCGCCTGTTTTTTTTTTTTTTTTTTTTCCAGATTAAATGAAAACTCTTTGCATTCTGCAAAGAAAGCTGATTTCAGACTTAGATAGCTAAATTAAATATATTCACATGCATCTGATGTATCAACATTTTGTGAGTAGGAGGAAAATAATTGGAACAAATTTCCTTGTCTGTTCTGAACAGTGAAAATTGCATTATTGTTTGTCAGTCCATGATAAGATTCGGGACAAGTCTAGGATGTACTTGACTGGGGAACCAAGGCCATTGCTGAAGGCCAGGCAGTACTGCAACTCCATCACGTACTTCAGGAAAGTGCCTCCTTCCTTCCCTTCCTTTTGCCAGTCCTCCATCTCTCTGCCCTTCTTTCTCTCCCCCTGTCTTCCTCCTTCTATTTTATGCTTTTACCCTTTGTTTCTGTTTGTTTGAAACAGTTACTCTGTAGCTAGAACTCATTGTGAGGTACGGACTGCTCTGGTAATCCCTTTTCTTCAGCTTCCCAAATGCTGGGATTACATCCGTGAGTCATTACACAAAGTTTAAAGGAGGTCCTTTCTAAAAGACAAAATTTAAAGTAGTGGAGAAATGGAAAGCATCATTATTATTCAAAGAATGTATTACTAAATTAAAATGTCATAAATCCCATTTCATTTTATCAAATTAGCAAATTTTGTAAAAGCAGTGCTTAAGGATAAAGTGTAACGAGGAATTTGATGAGTTACCTAGAGAGTAGTTTAATTTTTTCAAAGTGATGTATTAAAATCTTATCAATAGTGTATCTTTTACATAATTGTGATAGGATAGCATTTTCAATATGCTGTATTCTTTCAGAATTTCATACAATATATTTTGATAATATTCATCCCCTCTCCCCCAACTTCTTCCAGGTCTAACTCCAACATCTCACAACCTCCCCCCACGTTTGTTTCTGGTGAGCTCCCAGTTGATTGACAGGTCCTCTCATGAAACAAAAGTGTGGAAATCCATAGAGACATCTGATGTTGATGTCTGGCTTCCACAGATACATGTGAAGGGCATGCCCTCACTTACACATACATGTATACCACATTTACATCTTACACACACACACACACACACACACACACACACACACGTGGGAGAGAGAGAGAGAGAGAGAGAGAGAGAAGAGAGAGAGAGAGAGAGAGAGAGAGAAAGAGAGGCTAGAAACACCTGAAATTCTAATCTTAAGAATTTCAATTATGAAAGATACATATGATAATACAACTTTTATACCTGTTTAAGATGTTAATGAAATGGATAGACAGATGGCTCAGAAGTTAAGAATGATTCCTACTCTTCTAGAGGACATGAGTTCAGTTCCTAGCATCCACATCACCACTGTTCCCCCAGTTCAGAACTGTAATCCCAGCCAGAGGATCTGATGCCTTCCTCTACCTGGGACAGGTACCCATACAACTTGTACCATACATTAACAACAACAAGAACAACACACAGACACAAATAAACAAATAATTCTTTTTAAAAATGCTTATAAAGATTTTTTGTGATATGGAGAAAATGTTTCACAATTATGAGTCTGTTATTATGTCTGTGTTAAAATATGTTCTATATATGTACAGTAGAAACTACCAAGTGTCACAATTTAAAGTAAATATATAGCTGGTAAGATTCTGGTGATTAATTTTTTTCCTTTCCTATAGTTTTGTTTTAATTTTTATAATGAATGACATTATTTTTTTTAAAAAAAAAGCTATGTTCTGGAAAGATGGTTCAGTATTAAGAGCACTTCTGCCCAGTCTTGAGGACTGGAGTTTAGATTACAGTAGCCATGTAACATGCCACAGAAGCTTATATCCCCAGACCGAAGAGGGAAGAGACAGCTTATTACTGGAGCTTGCTGGTGTCCAGCATAGCTAAGAAAATATGAGCCTCATAGATCTTTTAAAATAATGCTGATCCACTCTAAAAATATAGACAATATGAGAAAGGGGAAAATCACTAAGACCCCACCATCTAGATATTTACTTTAAACGTTGACCCCACCTCAAAGGATGGGTGAAGAATGATGGAGGAGGACACCCAACACCCTCTTCTGGCCTCTGTTAATGTGCACAGTGAAGTGTGCCTGTGCCTGTGTGTACTTACAGCCACATACACAGACACATACAACCACACACATACATTTAAGAAATTCTAAACTCGAAAATGCTTTCTGATAAAAGGGAGAACTACCCCCTTCAAAAACTTTTTAAAAATAATGTTTAAATCCCTGTCATCCAGAAAACAGGCCCAAATATCCGGTTCCATCAGCTGTCCACTCACGAGCTTCTGCCGTGGACCAGGACCCACAGTGTGCAGGAGCTAAGAGTGCAGTGAAAGGGAAATGTCACACTCGGAGGCTGCACACACCAGAGCTGGCTTTCCCACAGTGCTGGAGGCTGAAATCCAGATCCAGGTTTCCAGGCTTGTTCCTCCTGAGGCTCCTTCTCCCAGCTCGAGCACACGGGCCTATTTTCTTTTCATCTCCGCTCTGTGTCAGTAGCCAAATGTCCTCATTTGTTTCTGTTTAATTTGAAACTGGATCTCATTCTGTAGTCCAGGCTAGCCTCAGATTCATAATCCTGGCTAATGCTGGGTCCTTAAAGATGCCAGTCACACTGGATCAGTCTACCTTTATGACCCAATTTTAACTTAATTACCTCTGTAGAATGTTCAAATATGATCCTACTCTAAGGCACCAGGAGATTGGAATTTCAACTTTGGAATTTTAGGGTACTATAACTCAGCCCCAACTATCTAGCCAAGTAAATAAATAAGCAACTGCAGGAGGAGGAAAGTCTTGAGACACTGAGAACTAGCCACACCCCTGCTCTCAGCATCCCTGGTTGTTTTTAGAGAAGTGTTGTGTTTACTCTACTTGCCACTCGCTGATCTGTTTTCCTTCCCGGAGTGTGCTTGACTGTTTGTAGCTCCTCATTTAACAGATGCACGGAGAATGAGCAAATTTTTCATCTTGTTATATGTCAAGTATAACTGACATTTAAATTTTATCTTCAGAGTGTCAGAGAATGAATATTTATTCCTTGATGCTTGATATTACAAAGTCATTCATTATCTTCCAGGGGAACAGATCGGGTGTGAATTGATACCTGCTGAGTTCTCAGATGAGAGCCCTATGATTCCCCAGAAGGGTTTGGCTGCTTCTAAGTTCCTGGGACTGTAAACAAATAAGGCCTGGGGAATAAATTCTGCCCAGGATAATAGCATGTTTGAGATGTGTTTTCAATGATACTCAAAATTCAGAAGAATTAAAAAAATATTTTTGCTAAATTTATCTATCTATCTACCTACCTACCTACCTACCTACTTACCTACCTACCTACCTACCTATCTATCAGTCTTGAAAATAAATGCCTTTACCCACTGAATCATCGCGCTAGCCCCAGAAGAACTTCTTTTTGGTTCTGGGGTTGAACCTAGAGCCACATTCACATGAGGCACACATTCTAACGCAGAGCTGTATGTATCTCCATCCCCAGGAGAATGCTATTTTATGTGATCATACACAGAGTTTTGCTACATTAACTATCTGCTCCTTTTCATTCTAGGCGCAAATCTTTCATAGCCTGTGACAGACTAGAAACAAACTCCCAAAAATAAGACAGATTCTCAGGGCTGAATAGATCACAGTTGCAAAATGTTTTTAGATTGCATTCGTGTGTGTACAGTTTGTTCTGATTCCATTCAAAGAAGAGATAGAATTTTGCATAATGACTTGAGATGCAATAGAAATATCTGATGATAAAAGATCCGGGCTCTGGAGGCAGCTTCACCAGGCCCATGGGTGTGTTAGTTACTTATCTATGGCTAGGAGAAAAATCCCTGACAAAAATAAGGGAAGGAAGAAAGGGAGGGAAAGAGGAGGAGGGGAGGAAGAAAGGAAAGAAGGATTGGCTGATTTTGCCTCATGTTTAAGATACATTCTATCATGGAGAAGACATCATGCTATCTAGAGTTTGATACATTGTGTCTGGTCACATTGTATCTGGTCACATTGTGTCTACAGTCAGGAAGAGAGGAGAGATGAATGATGGTGCCTGGTTTACATAATCCAGGACCCTAGTGGGCAGACTGGGTCTCCCCCACCCCATTTTAGATGGGCCTTCCTACTTCAACTAACCCAATCTAGAAGTTCCCTCACAGATTTGCCCAGAGCTTGTTTCCTAGGTCATTCTAGATCCTGTCACACTGACAATTGCCAGTGGCCATCAAGAGGGTGAAAGTGTGCGCTCTGGCACCCTTAAGCGGCTGTTGGCATTGACATGTGCAATATTTGGGAGCTGCTGATTTAGACTTCGCAGCACTTTCTGTCTTTGATGGGCTTTCTGCCTGTTGCCTCCAGACTTAGCTCTCATCCATTACTGAAGTCTAGTTTGAAGTTGCTCCTGAGTGTTGACAATTTTGGGCTCTCCGTGGGTGAGACCCTGATCAGGCGAACCAACGCTTTACCTCTTGCTTGTTTGCGATTCTCTTTTCTGTAACTACAAATTTAAACAGTGGGTATGTTTGAAAGAATAGTTGTTTTCCCGTTAGCTCATAAATATTCCTATCCCTTGGACGACTCTAAGGGCAGGGTGAAAAGTCCCTGTAGAAGAATCACTGTCACAATGGCATATGCTACAGCCACCTCAGCACTACTGGTGCTTGTTAGATCTTTGTACATAGTTTGTTCTGTCCTCAAGGTCCCATCCTTGGCCCTTCCAAGTCTTGCCATCCTCTTATTCCTTTACTGTGTTAGGTAAGCCTCGTTTACTAAAAATGTCAACTTCAAACCTCTGGGGTCATATGGTCTGGGCTCCTCTACCTTGGCCCTGGCTAATATTTATCTTCTATCTGACATTTACCTACTCTTATAAATTAATGCTTGGAAAATGTGGGGTTTTATCCAAGTACCATTCAAAAACTCACTGGATTGATAAACTGTTCTGTGCCTTGTTGTCCCATTCATATTTTAGAATAGCAAGGCTATGCTAAGCCTTGCTTACAATGATGTGTTTTATTATTCCTTCCCCTCCAGTTACTCTCCTCTACCTTATGCAGTAGCTTTAGTGGTTGTTTGTATGCTACAGTAGACCATATATAGGTTTTCAATCTTCTTGTATCCCCAAGTATCTTCCAATATTTCTTTTATTTTTTCCTACATTGGCTTCGATGTTACCCCAGTGATGCTGAAGATGGTTCCCACAGTATGCAAATGATAAACCTTTCCTCTTTGTGCTGGGGACAGGCTCTTTTATAATGCTTTCCCATTTAGTTTGCACTTATTTTTGTGTTGATAAGCACCTTAGTTCTCAGCCATCTGGAACATGCTACATGCTTAATAACTGCATCCTGAAGAAATGAAGGGTCAGCCGGAGAGATGGCTCAGTGATTAAGAGCACTAGTTGTTCTTCTGGGAACTATGTTCAGTTTCTAGCATCTTGATTGTTGTGGGGTCCGATGCCTTCTTCTGCATTGTATGTATGTAGTGGACAGACATTCATTCAGGCAAAACACTCATACACATATAAATAAAATAAAATAACAAAATCTCAAAAAAAAAAAACCCTCAGGCAAATCAATTTACCTATGAAAGCAGGGACACCATGTTGCTTTGTCTCGTGAAAATCCAGTTCTAAACTTGTGTTGTAAAGTTCAGACACTGGGACCAAACAATGTGATTGGCAATCACAGAGCTATCCTCTTCAGACTAGTTATATCATATATAAAAGCTCAGAAAGCTGTTACCAAGATTTTTATTTTAATTTTAGGAGAGACCGCTTGTTGGCTAAGAATGCATATTGCTCTTACCAGGACCTGGGTTTGGCTTGCAGCTCCTGCACTCTATGGCTCACAGCTACCTATAACATTAGTTTCAGGAGAACCTATATCCTCTTGGCTTCCACAGGCATCTGCACACATTTGATATGTCTAAATTATACCACACACAACACACACACACACACACACACACAAAATATAAATGTTTTTTTAAAAACCTTTGAAATCATTACATTTATTTGGTGGACGTGCATGTGCTACAGTCCATATGTCATTGTCACAGGAGAACCTCTAGAAATTGAGTCTCTCTTCCTACCTTCTGGCACCCAGGGATTAACCTTGGGTCATCAAGGCAGGGTAGCAAGCCTTCCACCTGCTAAGCCTCACTGGGCCACTATGATTCTTGCAGCTGGGTAAATCACAGTTGGAAATGCCTTTGGATTGCATTCCTGTATACAGCTCACTCTGCATCTGTTCTAGGAAAGAGATAGAATTTCATGTAATCACTTGACATGCAGTAAAAAGTGCTAATGATTAAGGGCCTGGGCTCTGAGGCAGCTCCATCACTCCCCATGGCTAGGAGTTGGCCACACAGTATACAATAAGTGCTTAAGACATTAGCTAGTGTTATTATTTAAAAGCATATTAAAGGCTCCTATTTAATTACACATAGACCCTAGAAAATCACTCTACTTCACTGCCACCACGGACATTTGAGTGCTGAGCAGAAGTTAGCATTAGACCTATGTCTCTGAGTAGGGACCAGATTTTATCTAGTGACTATCTAACAATGCCAATTTTTGGATTTTTCATAATTTAATTTTTAGTTATAAGTCAAGGTGAAATATACACAGCATAAAATTATTTTTTAACCATGTCTGAGTGTTCCCTGGGCACCAAGAGACTTTCATCTTCAGAATGAAAACCCTGGACCATTAAATGGCTTTCTGTTCCTTCCCAGCAAGCCCAGTGACCTTACTGTGCTGACTGTGACTTTGGCTGGGTAGACATCATGGTTCCCTGAGGTCATCCAGCTTATGTGTCTGGTTCCCTGAACTTGCCTGTTGTCCAGGTTTACCTTGTTGTAGCCTGAGACTCGATCTATTTTGTTTTAATAGTTTTAGCGGGTATAAAGCCTTTCTTTACTGGGTGTGAAGGCACATGTCTATAGCTTCCCAGCACATAAGGGGCTGAGGCAGGAAAATCATGAAGTTTGAGTCTGGCCTAGATTACACAACACACATCAAACAAAAGTTCCTTTTTATCAGTATATATTTAGGTGTTCTTGTTTTGTTTTGTTTTGGTAGCTATATAAAATTGGGCTCTGTCTTCATAAAGTTGCACGAGTTACTGGATGCTTCAAATAATAATGGAAGAAAACCAAACCAACCAACCAAACAAACAAACAAAAAACAACAACAACAACAAAAAAAAAACCAAACTGCTAAGCCTAGTGCTACACTCCTGCAATCCCACCACTTGGGATGCAGAGGCAGAAGACTACTACAAGTTTGAGGCTAGCCTAGGCTACATTGTGTGTTCTAGGCCAGTCAGGGCTGCATAGAGAATTATTGAAATGTATGACTTTCTATTCCTCCAACTACCTAACACATCATTTTGTCTACTATATTTACTGACCATAAGAATAAAAGATGTGGGGGCTTCCTTGATAATATTGAGGTTGAGCTGGCCAGTGTGCTCTGGCCTTGCCTGCCATGAGCAACAAGATTGAATGGAAGATATTCTCACCTGTCACAATGTGACTTAAAGCCTTCAAAGTGCTTCTTTCCCAGTAATTGCTAAGATTATTAAATTGCAAGATGAGCTGAGGAAGCTTCTGGTGTGTATTTTTATTTCAGATGGGGAGCTACTAATGAGAAAGCCAGCGAGACAGCAGGGAAGCAAAGGGCGGAATCGCAGCTAGCAATCTTGGCAGTTTAAATGCATTGTTAATATGAAGAACTCGCTCACAAGCCTGGCAAGTTCAGAGTGTGGATGTTCCCTTTTCTTTAAAGGGAAGGAAACTTTAAATTGGATTTTATTTTATTACTCAAAGTGGAAGAAACAGTTTTATCCTTATGATTTATACCTAGTGCTGGAGTGTGATGAAGCGATTGAGAGACTACTAAAGCATATAATTTAGGAAATTTGAATAGAATTTCCCCAACTTGTCTTTTGTTGTTCTGGCATTGACTTTTCCTCTGAAAATATTAACAAGAACCTTCAAGAAAGAACATAAAGTCCCCTGGTTGCTGGGAACAAGTTTAGCGTTCCTATGTGGCGATAGCTTGTCTTTTCTACCAAGGGCTAGTGAGTTCACCCAGCTCCTGTAATTAGGATTTTCTTGGCCTGTAAATAGAGTAGCCATATGTTCTAGATTTTTCTGGGGCAGTCCCAATTAAAATATTCCTTCCTGTTGTTAGACCATGTGTCAGACCATGTGTTCTGATTTTTTTTTTTTTTTTATGTAAAATGTGGTCAGCTTTCCCCAGATTGTCAGATTGTCAGTATTTTCCTCATGACTATTTCCTTCCAAGTACAAAACACTCCCTACATCCTGGTGGGGTCATTATCCCTGCCACTGTGTGAGACACAGCTGATTGACGATGCGTGTCCATGGACCCCAATATAATTTTTCTAGCCGCCTCCACAGGCCTCATTTCTCCCACATCCTTCTCCATCTCCTGTGTCAGCCCTGGATTGCACACAGTCTGCTCCTGTGCTTATTATTGTCTGTGTGCTACACTCCTCTCCCCAACACACTTTTACAGCTGAGAAGTAGGCCTGAAATGCTAACTACTCAGAAGGCTGAGGCAGGAGGACCACAAATTCGAGGTTTGCCTGCACTATAAGATGAGTTCTAAGATTGCCTGAACAACTTACTGAGACTCTGTCTGAAAATTTAAAAAATAAAGAGGACCTTGGATAAAGGTTAGTGTCACAGCCCTGCTGAGCATCTGCACGGTCCTGGGTTCAGTCACTAGCACTAAAGAAGGGAATGGGGGCTGGAGAGATGGTTCATTGGCTAAGAGCACTTGCAGCCCTCACAGAGGACCCACATTGGTTCCCAGGACCCACGTGATGGCTCATAACCACTTGGAACTCCAGGATCCAAGGCTGCCTTCTGGCTTCCAGAGGCACAAGACATGTACATAATGCACATATAATATATGCAGGCAAAACACTCATATACATAAGGTAAAATTAAATTAAAAAGAATACCAAATTTTTTTCTATAATGTCTTCTAGGCCTCATTTGATTCTGAAGATATATATATATCTCCACTTGCATACACACACACACTCACATATACCAGTTGATTAGACTTTTTAAAATATCATTACGAACAATGACATCCTTTAAAAATGTCTACCAGGATTGAAGAGATAGCTTAGCTGTTAAGAGGATACACTGTTCTTCTAGCACTCATGTCAAACAGCTCACAGCTCCAGGGGATCCAGTACCCTCTTCTGGCATTTTTGGGTACTGCACTCATGTACACACACACACACACACACACACACACACACACACACACACACACCCCAGAGGGTAAAAACCTAGTTCTTGGCTTCTGTAGTGGTTTGAATAGGTACGTGCCCATAGAGCTATGTGTTTGAATGCTTGACCATAGGGAGTGTCACTATTAGGAGGTGTCCTTATTAGAGGAGGTGTGGCCTTGTTAGAGGAAGTATGTCACTGTGGAGGCAGGGCATTGAGGTCTTAAATGCTCAAACAAACATCTAGTGTGAAACAAATCCAGTCTTCTGGCTGCCTTCAGATCAAGACGTAGAACTCTCAGCTCCTTCTCCAGCACCATGTCTGCCTGCACTCTGCCATGATGATAATGGACTAAACCTCTGAAACTAGAAGCCAGCCCCAATTAAATTTTTTCCTATGTAAGAGTTGCTTTGGTCATTGTGTCTCTTCACAGCAATGAAACCCATACTAAGATAGCTCCTCATCCGTACTAAGAGAGTAAGCTGAATCTTATGGCCTTGCCATATGTTATCCTAGACACACACAGCAATCTAACCAACATTTCTTTTTCTGTATATCTCTTCTTCCAAACCCTTCAATATGGATATCCTCCCAACCCCTAGACCTCTCTAAATATTGGCTCCATAGAATTGCTTACAAAGGAGATTCTATTACCACAAGGTGCTATTTCCTGAACACTAGAATGAACCCATGGCATTACTCATGCTAGGAGAGCATTCCACTGCTGAGCTATACCCCCAGTCTCCCTAGGTGATTTCTGTGACATCTGCATCTCTCCCCTAGTTCTCCTCTGAACTCTTGCCAGCAACTCAGTAACAAGCAGTGGTTGTAAGGATTGGGGTAAGATGAGGAATGTCTATGGGAGACATGGACAATAACAGAAACTGAACTATTCATAGATGAAATTTGATTGGTCCACTGAGGGGTTTGCGCATGGGCACACTAAAAGGCTACAGTGATTCTGAATCAAGAGAACTCTCAGTCCCAATCATTTAAGTCAAAATGTCAAGGCCTCAAGTCCTTGAAGTGTTTAAAGCAGACGTCTCCTCTACAGATCGGTGTAGCTGAGACTGTCGAGGAGAGTTCAGTCACCCACATTAGCCATGCTTTTACTTTTAACTTGCATTCTGTAAATGAGCTCCCACCTGCCTTCAATTCCAGGAGAATTATTAACACTTTCGAAATTCCTTGTTAAATGCAATATTCATTCAGCCATCCGCTGTGTAAGGAGGAGTACGTTTATGCCCCTGATCTGTTCATGTTAACCTATCCCTAAATAAATGATACACTCATATATAGAAAAAAAAAAAAGAACTTAGATCTGGAACCCCAACCCACACCGGCCTTCATTTTTCTTCTTGAGAGCAATCTAAGCTTTAAGAAATTCTTGTGCCAGCAGATTCAAGCATAATTATAATCTGATATTTTTTTTCAATACAAGGGAAGTTGAGACAGTAGACTACTCCTTTCTCACTCCCAGACTGCCCATTTGCTCACATAAAACTGCCCATGAAGCCAATACTACTGTGCAAGCACACTGTCCTAGATTAAATGCCTGGCCAGGCCCCAGGTCATCTTTCAGGTTCTGGGACATCTAGCGTATGGTTACTATATAGCAACAAATAACCCATTTTATGTCATTTTATGCCCTCATTATAGGCTTGAGGGGGTGTCTCAATGGATGATTGCTGCCAAACCTGATGACCTGAGTTCAATTCCTGGGATCCAAATAGTGTAGAAGGTTGTCCTCTGACCTTTACCCTTACACATACAAAATAAATGAACAAAAGTACAAAGTACATTCTCATATACATGAACTTTTAGAGTATATGTGTGTGTTTGTGCATGTGTGTGTGTGTGTGTAGTATGTGCATGTGTGTGTGTATAGTATGTTCATGTGTGTGTATGTGTGATGGCACATATCTTTATTCTCAGCACTGAGGTATATCACTATCTATCTATCTATCTATCTATCTATCTATCTATCTATCTATCTATATTTATATTTAAGACAGCGTCTACCTATATATCCCAGGTTGACCTTGAACTAACTCAGTCTCCTGAATGGTGTGCTTTCAGGAGTGTACCACCATATCTGGCTGCCATTTATATATGTGTTAAAGAAAAGGGAATATATACAATGGTACCTTCTGGTTGAGTTGAACTGAGGAATATCATGCAGATTCTGGCAGCTTGTAAAGTGCAAAATGAACTAATAAACACAAATTCTCTGGTGTAAGTATTATCTGTGTGAAGCAGAATTTGCTTGCAACTGTAACACCAACGTAGAATTCAGAAACAAATTGGATACACCGATGCAAAACTAATGAAAAAGGACATTTCCATCCGTTCAGCGTTAAAGCTTTTGTGTTTATGAAGCCAGCCTCTGAAACATTTTGGTTGGCTGTATTGTAAGCAAGTGACACATTTAAAGCTGTTAAGTAAACTGTTCTAATTAAAAAGACCAGGACCCTCCTGGTTTATACTGTCGAGATGTCACATAAAATTTAATTTTCCCAACAGAGTCTCCGCTGGAACAATTTGAAAGGCCTCTGATTCACGTCAAATTTGCTGCCCTTTAATTTTGGGGGATTTAGCTGTTCACATTCTTATATGATATAGCACACCAAACATATATCAACTTTCCTGCATGTTTCAATGTATTTCTTCCTTTCTCCATTTTATAAGGGCTCTCTGTGGACTGCTAAATTCGATTCAGTGTTTTCAGCCTGGCTTCCCAGGAAGACAGAATGTGACCCTGTTCTAGCTATTCTCGTGTAATTCTCCCTAGCCATTCCCTAGATCTTACAACTCAGGAAAGACTTGGAGCCTCTGCTTCCTGCTCTCCATCCCCCGACAGATCCTGTTGACCATTCTGTAAGGAGCCATTTCTAATCTCTTGAAGAGTTGAAAGCCATGTGCCATCCTGGTCAAGTGTGCCTATTCACTGTGTTCCTTTGTGTCCTACATTATGTGTCCTTAACCTGGAGACTTCCCCCTCTCCCTTCCTCTGGTCTGATACCTCCCACGGTCCATGGACCCATGAACCCTTAATTAGCATCCTGAGTTCACACAGATCTATTCTTTCCACGGGTTTATAATTTAATGGTGCCTGAGAGGTTTCTTTGTTCTCCCGTCTTCCCTCTAGGATCATAGTCACCCTGCTGTGATCGTATCTTCTGCATGTCCCCCACAAGTCTCTGCTGATCACAGGACTCTGTTCTTGTAGTATAGAAGGAGCCCTTCCTTAATGGCAGCTACAGGCTTGAATCAGTCCTGGCTCCAGTACTCACTGAATTTTCTCTTAATATCAAATCATTTAAACTTTTTGAGACAGGCTCTCACTCTGAAGCCCAGGCTGGCCAGAAACTTAGTATGTAGGTGAAATTATTCTCAAACTCACAGCAATCCTCCTGTCTCTGCCTCTTAAGTCAGTACAAAGCACACACACACACACACACACACACACAGAGAGAGTGAGTCTTTCTTCTGAATATGATTAAATATAATTGATGACATATTAAGGGATATTCTGTAAAATGAGAACATTCTGCAAAATCATAATTTTTATCTAACTATGTTTTAAAATATCAAAGAAGAGGCCTACAAAACATCCTTTTATCTCAAAGAAAGCTATTTTTAGTAAAGGGACAATTCAGCTGCAGCTCTGACTTTTAGCACACATGCCAAACTGGTGGAGGCCGACTAAGGAGCCCCGCTGTAACCGTTAGCGAGCTTGAAGTAATTGTTCTTTTTAAGTGCGTCCAACTCGTTCCTTTCTGTTTGTACCTTCAATACGACTCCTCTTACACCATTAACTCGAATCCCAGTCTCTGCCTACATAGCACAAGGCATTCTTCCTCAACCTTGGGTAGGATAATGTGCCTTCACATGACAGCAACTTAGCTGAATAGGCGTTTGCTCTCCTGCATTACTTCTTAGACTAACGGCTGAATCTTTTAGTGTACATGTGGCAGGGAAGTATTTACACCTCCGTTGCTGTCTTCAGTCACCAAGCCCAGAGAAGGAGAACCCCATTTGGCAGAAGGAAAGACTTCACTTTTCTCAGATCTTCTGTTACTCACTGTCTTGAAAGTATTTTCTTCAGCAGATAAAAGACTTCTCTTTTTAAGTTAATGCTCATGAATGTGTATGTAACTTTCTCAACTAGATTTCGCCTGGCAAGGGGGCAATGAACAACTTTAGCCTCTCCCTGCGGTCCTTGGCTCTGGGGTCCTTCCCTGAGTTTCTGCTTCATTCCTATTAGATTTTCCTGAGCACCTCCACTTAGGATGCTAAAAGGGTCACACATACCACCCACCAGCACAGCCAAGAGAAAAAGGAAACTTAAAGGAACAAAAGAAAATTGTGCTTAGTCACCTGTTCAATGAAATCAACATCAGGTCTAATACACAAACCAGAGAGAGGTATCACAAGAAGGAAAAAACTATAGACCAATATCAATAACAGTAATAAATACAGATACAAGGCTTCTTCAAAGGATTAACAAATCAAATCCAACAGTGTCTAAAAACCACTATACACCACACTCAAGGGAGATGTATTCTTTATGTGTTTGGTTGGAAGATCTGAGACTGTAATCTGTCACATCAACGGTAAGAACCGTGTGGTCATGGAACCCGATATGGAAAAGGGAAGATATTTAGTGGTGAGAAGCTGCATGCTGTCCCCCAAAAGATAAAGAAAAGGCATTCTTACTCAACAACGTAGTGGAAATCCAGGCCCATGTGATGAGGCAACAGAATACAATGTGTATAGTTTGAAAAGGAAAACTCAAAGCAAATTTTGGCTAAGAAACAAAGGAGTCAACAAGGGCTTGTGCAGGGCCTGTGCACTTTCCTTACTGCACATCTGCCTTCTGTTCCAGAGGTGCCCGCCCTTACTCCATATCATTTGTAGTTTATTGTTTCCTTCTAGTTCCTTTAGGTTTAATGTGCAGTTCTGTTGTGGGTTCTTAGAAATGGAAGTTCGGAGCCTGTAGTCTTCAATCCTTCTCAGCTATACCCATTCAAAGTTATAATTTTAGAAATTCCTGCTTCCCTCCATCCGGATGCCTTAGTGGCTCACGTTTTCATTTTAGTCTAAAATATTTATAATTTCATTGCATTTTTTCAGAACTTTAAGTTATTTTAAAATATATTGCTACCAGACATGGTGGCACACACCTTGTAATCCCTGCACATGGGTGGCACACAGCTGTAATCCGAGCATATGGGAGGTGGGGGAGTTCTAGGTCATTTCAGCTATCTAAGGAATTTGAGACCAGCTTGTCATAGGAGACCCTATGTATGTATAAATAAATAAATAAATAGGAGCTGGTGACAATAGTACTTGCTGCTAAGCCCAGTGGCCCCAGGATATCCACAGTGGAAGAAGAGAACAGACTCCTCTAAGTTGTCCTCTGACCTCAGTTCTTCCAATGTGGCACTTATGCATGTATGTATGTATGTATGTATGTATGTATGTATGTGTATGCACACATACACTAAATGCAACTTTAAAATTAAAATAAATAGGGGTTGGAGAGACGATTCAGAGTTAAAAGCATGTATTGATCTTGTAGAAGACCTGGGTTTGGTTCCTAACACCCATGTTGGATATCTCACAATTGCCTGTAACTCTAGCCTTAGGAGGAGCAGACCACTTGTGTGTGTGTGTGTGTGTGTGTGTGTGTGTGTGTGTGTGTGTGTTTGTGTGTGTTAATTTCCAACACTTCTGAGGGATTTGCTAGCTATTTTTTTATTAGGCATTTTTCAGTTTGGTTCCACTTTAGAATAAAGCATACTCCATGTGATTTCAAATTTGGTGGGACTTGCTTGATAGCCCAGCATGAAATACATTTTGATAACTGACTATGTGCTACTGAAAACTGTACATTTTGCTCTCGTTATGTGCATGTTCTATAGACATCACTTAAGCTGATGGTACCTTTACTGAGTTTTTCTTTTCAGTTGTTTCTACCAGTTATTAAAAAATATGTTGAATTCGTTGATAATAGCTGTAGGTTTACCCGGTTCTCTTTCTTTGTCAAATATCTCATGTCCTCTGCCCCCTTAGTTCATTTGTTCTAAAGCTTGTAGAGGCTCTCAATTATTTTATGTTCCTCTTAAAAGGAAGACAGAGTACAGAGAAATCACCCTAATCCTGTCAAGGCTGTCTTTTCGGCTAATTTAAGGTTGGCTGTGTGGGTGTTGGCTTTGTTAGTAGGCTGTCCCTGGTCTTTTAGATTGGGTACTGCTAGAGGACACAGGTCTTGTGATCATGGTCTCCATGTACCATCCTAATACAAAGAGCTCTGCATGGCTATTCCACCTCCCAGCAGCTGCTGTCCCTTTACTGTCTTACAGTTTCTGCCTGTGCTGGCTCAGCTCAGGAGTTGGCAACAGTTCAGGGGAGGGAGAAGGGGAGTTCTTGTCATCTTGTGGTTTTACTTCCTGTTATTCTCTGGGCCTTACACCACCAAGTCCTTGCTCCTTCGGCTGTTTTGAGCTTCATCCTGTCTCTTCGGGGCTCAGCGAAGGCGCTGCTTTCTGTTTGTCCTGCTCTATGCTTTGCTGTAGGTCCTGCTCTATGAATTGGGTGGGGATGACTCTGGAGGTCACCATCGTGTGACTGTCTTCTCTCCAGGCTCATCTGTGCTTGTCACTTTCAGATTGAGTCAGGAGTTTCTGTTGTGTGTTTTGTCTGTCTGTCAGAGTCTTTCAATAAAAGGGTTAGCTTGATATAAGCTACTCTGTTATGGCTGGCTTCCAAAGTCTTCCCTTTTATATCTAAGTATACTATGTATTATACATTTTAAAAACGAAAGCCACTTACGAGACTGAAATAAGGAACTTACAAAGGCAAAAAACAATGAATTATGAACCATAGGATAGAGATCTTGGTCAAGATCACCCGCAAGTCTTACTTATTATTCTTTTTAGAACAAGTGCCCTTCCTTTCTTATCTTTATGGCTTTTTGTTTTGTTTCGGGTTGTTTTGGTTTGGTTTTTTAAACACGGGGCCATTATACAGTTCAGGATATCCTTGATCATACCTCGTAACCCAGTTTGACCTTGAATTCACCATGACCTTCGTACCTTTGTCTCTGAAGTGCTAAGATGACAAAGCTAAATTTTGTTGATAGGTTTGTACTTGGTTGAGAAAGACAATGTGGTTCCTGTTTTAAATATTTGTTTATTTATTCTTTATAGGTATGTGCCTGGGTATGTGTACATGCACTGTGTGCATGCAAGAGGCCAAGGAGGTCATGAGAAAGTAAGTATCAGGACTACAGGAGCTGGAGTTAGAGGTGATTGGGAGGCAAGATGTGGGCGCTGAGAACCAAACCTGGGTGTTCTGCAAGAGCAGTAAGTACTCTTAACTGCTGACATCTCTCTAGCCTGAGAAGCCAGTGGTTTACCTCTCAACTACCATGCAAAGCCCATGCGATCCAGGAACTCTTCCCTTTACCAATTTGGTTCTATTATTTGTTAGTCAAAGCAGATGAACACACATGTCTGATTCCCTCAAGTCCTTAGCAACTAGCAGGACATAAACAGAGACATCCTATCTAAAGGACTGCCTTGTCTTCCTGACAGTGTTGTCTGGGGTCAGCTGAGTTCTATAGGCAAGGTCTGCCCTGTATCTTCCTGTAGTGATACGCTCACTTTAACACTTGTCCAACTTTTGGGCAATTTCTACTGATGCTCTGTTTTTCTTTACTTGTCTTAACACAATGCTGACTGCCTTATCTGGATCAGATTGTTTTGCTTAACCCACTGGTTCTTAACATTCCTAATGCTGTGACCCTTTAATATAGTTCCTTATGTTGTGGTGACCCCCAACCATAAAATCATTTTCATGTTATTTCATAACTGTAATTTTGTGACTATTATGAATAATAATGTAAATAGCTGTGTTTTCCAATGGTCTTAGGTGACCCTGTGAGAGTGTTGTTCAACCCCAAGGGGTTGTGACCCACAGGCTAAGAAACACTGCCCCAGAATAGAAGACAACACTGGAATTTGAGGGGTTGCTGTTTTGGGGAGAGCTGGCTGGTCCAGTGGGCCTGATCAGAGAAGAACACAAACTATCAGGAGCTGGAACAAAAATTACCTAACCAAGAATATGATCCAAAAGATGGGTGTGCTGGCACCTGATTCCAGTTGTTGGAGGTGAGGTCAAAGAGTTCAAGGTAAGCCTTGGCTACATAGTGACTTTGGAGCTAACTTGGGCTCCATGAGACCCTGTCACAAGCAAACAGTGGATGGCCATAAGTTTCCACAGCCGTATTGGCTTATTGCTGTGATTGGAATGGTCTGAAACAGCTGATCTGCTAGACGCGATCAGACAGAGTTTCAGAGGCAAACTGTCTCTCAGGGACTGCTCCTTAGGTTTTCTCTTTACTCCAACCTCTGTTAGTTGTTGTATTGCCCTTGTATTATACTAACTTCAGCCTGGCTTGTGTCCCTCTTGTCACTCTGTACACGTGGCACAATGAACCAATGCCATATACACTTATCTGCGGATCTTCCTGCCATTCAGGGAGGTCAGCACCTTCATTTCAAAGATGTGGAACCCGAGAGCCACAGACACAAATCTGTCTTCCTGTGGTCTTAAATCTCAGACTGTTTCAGAGCTTGTGTTCAGAACTCAAGTCTGGTCCCAAACTCAGCCTCTACCTGACGTTGCTAATAAGCAAACACTAAATGGGTAAATCCCCGCAGAGCCATCTGAGTAAATACCCGCAGAGCCATTTGCAGAGGAACATGAACTTTTCTTAAAGTTGATTTTTGTCAAATAAGCAACTCCCCAGTCTAGCATCCTTTCATGCCTTAATTTATGTTTCTCTCAACTATAATACATCTCTTCCTACCTATTGAACACCTACTATGTGCTAGGAGTATGTAGTAAAACAAAAGACATAAAGCATGAGGTTAAAGTATAAGTTGGTACAATCCCTAAAAAGAATAATTGAAACATTTTTTTTTGTTGTTTCTAAATGTGCATAACCTTTAGCCAGGTTTCTGTTCCTCTATTTGAGGAATAACCCATCCACATGTATTAACTCGGAGGTCTAGGAATATTGACAGATACCTAGTTATATGCAAAGTAAATAATCTCGTTAAAATAGATATTTAAAGCCAGGGAGGGAGGACGTTAGTCAAGGAACAGGACTGGGGTTTCCATGCAGCTGAGCAGAAAGAGAGAATGAAAGTGAGATTAAGAACTTACATTTTTAGTCTTACTAAAAGGCTTCCATGTTTGGGGTACTGGCATTTGGGGCTGAGGTCTGCAAAACAGGCCAGGGTCTAGAAGCAGGAGGAAAAGCTGATACTGCAAAGAGGGATTTTTCTCTTCCTTGGAGACATTTTAGTTCTGCATTTAAGTCTTTTACTGGCAGGATGAAGCTTACTTAGATGAGCAAAAATAATTGTCTTCACTTAAAGTCACTTCAAGCAGATGTGACTCTTACTTAGAGATCTTCATTGGGTTGGGGCTTGACTGAATGACTGGGTAGCTGTGGCTGATCCCTTTGAGTGTAAAACAAAACAACAAAATGACTTAAGACCAGGCTGCTTAAGACTCAATGGCAAGTCAGGTCCGGAGGAACTTGAGAGGCTGAAGCAGGATGAGTCCTACGATTTCATAGCCAGGCTGAGCTACACGGAGAGACTCTGTCTCCAAACAAACAAACAAACAATAAAGGAAACAAAGAAAAGGGGAATGAAAATAATGAAAAAAAAGTTAGAGAGAATCTGAACCAAACTACCTTAGACCATAAGGATGTGTGCTGGTGCTTAGCAGAAGGGTCCTTTGGTTCCAAGTGTCTGCATAACCATCCATCTTTTGGGGTTTTGTGCTCAGCGTTTTGACTCTATCTATGACTACGGAGTTTTCCAGGTCCCATTTAAAGAAGAAAGAAACCATCTCTTCCTGAGATATCTTTATCACAACTCTTTTCATGTCTCCTCATTGGCCTCAATTTCATCATGAGTTCACAATTAGACTAAGTTTGTCACTGGTAGACTTAGTACTGAGAGGCTAAGTGGTCAGTAGTGAAAGGAATGGATACCCATGATGCCCATGGGCAGGATTGCCCCAACTTCTTGACAATTGTACAGTTGGCAGGCTGGAATGGCTCAAGCAAACATCCCTGGCTCCTGATGGGTCAAGCATCCTTGACTGTCTCAAGTGATCTTTACATACTAATGGGTGAAAACACATATATTCAGTTAAACCAATTCAGAATGACAGCAGAAGGCATCTGGGGATACAGTGCCTAGGACCTACATGGAAGCCAGGAGGGTGAAGCAGGCCTGTAACCCCAGTGCTGGCCAAGGGGTACAGGGCAGAGACAGGAATCCTTGGAGCTTGCTGGCTAGCCAGTCTAGCCAATCATGAGTGCCAGGTTCAGTGAGAGACTCTGTCTCATGAGGGAAGACACTACAAGTCCTGAGTCCCACACACATTTGGATACACCACACACACACATACACACATACACACATACAGAGAGAGAGAGAGAGAGAGAGAGAGAGGAAGAAGAAGGAGGAGGAGGAGGAGGAGGAGGAGGAGGGAGGGAGAGGGAAGAAGGAAGGAAGGAGGGAGGGAGAGGGAGAGGAGAGGGAGAGGGAGAGGGAGAGGGAGAGGGAGAGGGAGAGGAGGAGGGAGAAAGAGTTATTCTTTGCCTATTAGATTGATAAGAGCAAAATGTTTAGTAAGTATTAGAGTCAAGACTGGGAAGAAAATTGTCCATTGCTAATGAGAGTACATATTGCTAAATCTTGATAGAAGGAAATGTAAAAAAAAAAAAATGTTTTCATCATTCAAATAAACATATTCTGCACCAGCAATTTATTTTTGGATTTTACCTAAAAGGGAAGAGTGGACAGTCATTTGCAATATCTCTGTTTATTTTTCATGGGTATTTATGCAGTTGTGAAAGAGAATAAAGATGTGTGCGCGCAGAGACATAATTCAAAAAGTGTAGTGATGGAATTGAATATTTTAATGAAAAAATGAGAAGGAAATATCATACAGGCTTGAGCAAGCACTTAAAAACTATGTAAAAGCGAATTTTGTATTGTGTAAATTTCATCTTAACTTGGCGCCAGTGAAAACAATGATTAGGATTTCAACTCAGAACTTAAGGCCAGCCTCTCTTTCCTCCAGTCCCTCTCTGTCAGGGCATGGCACTACCCTACTTCTGTGCCAGTAAGCTTTAACGACTATCTCCCTACTCCCAACATTTAAAGCACCCATTTTTAGCATTTTTCAATATCTGTAGTGTAAATATTCCCACCACTGAACATGGATTTGGCTGAGACGGCTAGAGCTAACCCTTATGATCTACTATAAACCAGTCACAGCACAGACACGTACTCAGTCAGGGAAAACCACAACCTTTGGAAATATCCCCAAGTGCTCGGTGGGATCCACCCTACAAGCCCCATGGAACTATGCGGTCACGTCAGCATTATAACTGCAATTTTATCTTGTCCTCTGCTTTGGGATTTTACCTTTTAGACATTAACTTACAGGACAGAAAAATACAAGACTGGTGTCTGCCATTTACATGAAAAGGAACTCTTACTGTTGCCTCGTGGGCTGCTCTGCTGGCCCAAGACCAGGTCAGAGGCCAGCAACAACAGCAGAACATGTGGTACACACTTTAAATCATGTTGTGTTTGGTTAATGTCTGTGTGTGTGTGTGTGTGTGTGTGTGTGTGTGTGTGTGTTTGTGTGTGTGTGTGTATGTGTGTGTGTGTTGTGGTTAGCAGGGGTCAGGGACCACAGAAGTTCTCATGACAGTTGGGAAAGGAACTTACCCAATTTGTTGATTTCACTATTTTCAATTCTTCTCTTCCTCCCCCTCTTCCTCCTTCTCCTCAAATGAGATAAGGGGCTGGAGGAGCATAGTGATAAAACACCTGTCTTTCTTGGTATGAGCAAAGGTTTGATCCCCATCATCATAAAGAAATAAATATAAGAACACACACACCACACCACCGAACACACACACACACACACACACACACACACACACACACAGAGTAGTGTTGGGGAATCAAATGTGAATTAAACTCTTTTTCAGGTCTCTGCTTTCAACTGTTTCATTAACTCTGGTATGACAGTCTTGTCTATTTCCTCTGTCAGTTTTGCTGTTGCCCATATCTATCAGAACAATGGGCACCTTCCATGTGAGATAAGGTGATGTCCTACTCAGAAAAATATTGGGCCACTTTTTTTTTTTTTCTTTTTTTACAGAGAGCTAATCTTGAAATCAGAATCTGTAGGTAGTGGACTTTCAATGATCACTGTTTCAAATCGAGATGTGACTTAAAAAAAAAAAAGGAATTCCAGACAGACAGCTGACTGTGGTCAAACAGCAGCTGTGTCACATGCTGGTCTGAGGAAGTGACCAGAGAGCAAGCAACTCTGTATGTACAGGATGGAGCCCTGTACAGCTGAGTGAACCCATGGGCTGGCTGTTCTCACCCTGTGCTTAACAAAAACACTTCCAAGGTGTATGTGTGGGTGGGTGGGGCAGATGAGGACGGTTTCACCAGCTGGAGCTGAGAAACAACTTGGGGGAAGTAACTTGTTCCCATCCCCCAGAGCTGCTAAACATGGGATTGAGCTGGAGATATCTTCCTGCTATGGCTGCATTGTACACTCTAGCTTTGTGGGCCTGCGGGAGGTTCTTTGCTCTTGGTGGGGTTCTTGGGGTTAAATTTTACTTGATTTTTATCTTTACATCTTTTATTAAGATTTTTTTAAAAGTGGTTTTTAAATTGTGTGCATGCCTAGTGTGTGTGTACTTGTGTGTATGTGTGTGTGTGTCTGTGCAGATGTCAGTAGAGTCCAGAAGAGAATGGAGGATTCCCTGAAGGTGGAATAACAGACACTTGTGAGCCACCACCAGCATGAGTGCTGGGAAACAAAGCTGGGATCTCTGTAAGAGCAGCAATTGCTATTAGCGCCAAGTCGTCTCTCCAGCACCATGTGTGCCCTGAGTGAGTGCAAGGGAGGCCAGCATGGAAGGGAGGCACTTGGTTATTATCCCAAGTCTATAGGATAACTCTGGGTTCTGTGTTCCACTCCACTCAAGCACTCATGGGTAGAACCTAAATAGAGAGCTAACTGTGGGATTTCTAGCTACCACTTCCCTGTGTAAATCTGGCCAGTGCAGACTAGCCAGAGCAGACTCTCAGTTTGTTCTCTGCAAACCTCAAGAATGGAAATCTTGGGCTTCTTCTTATTTTTTCTCAACTCCCAGGTCATTTATGCCTGCCCTTTAACACTTCCCAGTGGCCCTGTGGCCCTTGACGCCCAAGAACTGCCTCCTTCAGTCTCACTGTCATGACACAGAGGTAAGGGACTATTATTTTTTTCTATTGCAGTCACTGACCCATCAAACAACAACAACAATAACCCAACACTATGAATAACTACATTGTTGAGCAAAATTTAAAGCTAACATGGAAAGAAAATACAAAATGATTAAGTTACTGTAACACAATGCAAATTGCAACCTAATATGTTGTTGCCTTTTGAATGGGGAAGAGAAAGGGATGGTGGGATTGCAACAGAGGGAAAAAAAAGAGTAAAGGGTAAAGGCGTAGGAGAAAAGCAAGGACTCATTCAGTGGAGGAAAGTAATGTCGCTGGCTGATCCCCGTGCAGACTGCCCATGGAAGCATTCTAAGTTTGGATTGTTGTACACGTGTGTTCACAGTGTGTTTTGTGTGGGCACACATGTGGAAGTCAGAGGACGCTCTCTCAGAGTTGGTCACCTTATATGGGTTCCATGGATAGAACTCAGTTTGCTCAGCTTGTGTGGTGAGCATTCACCCCCTGCTTCTCCAGGGTGCCATCTTTCTGGGCTAGAAACAAAACAAGTCTGGTAGGCAGTGGTGGCACACACCTTTAATCCTAGCACTTGGGAGGCAGAAGCAGGTGAATCCCTCTGAGTTCAAGGCCAGCCTGGTTTACAGATCAAGTTCTAGACAGCTAGGGCTACACAGAGAAGCCCTATCTTGAAAAACCAACCAACTAAACAACAACAAAAAACAACCTCTCTCCCACCCCCAACTCTTTCTAGTTTTCTTTCTTATTCATTCTTAGCTACACACCGTTGGTTCAGCTTGCAGTAAGCAAACCGTCGCCTACAGTGGAAACCATTATTTAACCTACAGTCAAGGGAAATGAAGTTACCTATCTCAAGGACCTGGCAGGAGCCAGAGAATTGAGGAACTCAACTGTTGGCTGAAGGTTATAGTTGTAGTTGCATTGGGAGACGGAGTGTATATGTACACAGGCCTCAAAAAATGTATTTGTGAAAGATTCTGACGCCAGTGGAAATTGTTTATCAGCCTCATGAGTATTTGCCTTCTGACTGAAGCCACTAAAATGTCAGGTCACCTGCAATACACAAAGGAAGGAGTCACCAATGATGGAACTTCAGGTGCCTTTAAGGTAGAGATCAGTTTCTCTAGGGGGAGGGAAGAATTTTCTCTTATATTGAAACAAAAAAGAACCCCAAAGCTTTAAGACTAGTGATTTGTGTGTGTCCATGCCCGTGAAGACCTGAGAACAGCTTTGAGTGTTTTTCCTCCGGAGCCACTGGCCTTGTTTTCTTCGAGTACTAGAACTGAAGCTTGGGCCTCGTGCATGCTAGGCCAGCTTTCTATCACTGAGCTATCTCGCCAGCTCACTTTCCTTTTGAAGCAGACTCTATCTTCAGGATCTCAGGTTAGCTCATTATGCTAGCTAGCTGGTCAGCAAGCCCTGAGGGCCCTCTGTCTTGGCCTCCCAAGCGCTGGGATTACAAACCCTTTCCATCTCTTGGGTTCTAGGGGTTAAAGTCAGTCCTCCTGACTGAGCTCTTCTCAGCTTTCTTTCCTCCTTATAGCTTCTCTCTTTCCTTCCCACTCTGCCGTAGACTGGGCATGGAGAGATCCTTTCGGATGTCCTTCTGTCCAAATCTTTCTTCCCTGCTTTAGCCCCTCCTTTCTGACCCTGTGTACACGCTAAATGCTGTTTATCAAGTAAATACTGCTGGGGGCAGGGAGAAGAGTTTGTATGTCTGTGGGGGGTGGTTCTCCCTCTCTTCAGCTATCCTCAGCTTCTCTGGCTCCCATTTCTGCAGGATGACAAGAAGGTCCCCTCCTACTGTAACACCCCCGATGAAACACTTCTGAGTGTTCTGTGTAGAACTTTCTGTCAACCTGCAGTATCCACTTGGTCCAGGTGCTACACCCCCACTCTAAATGACAAAACTACACTATTGCAGGAGGCTGCTTCTATGTTGAGGGGTGGGGGTGGGGATGAGTCACTTTCTATGCAATTTTTCTAGAACCTTCCACTGCAGAGTGTCATTAGCAAGTTGGCTCCTGTAGTCTCTCCCAGTCTACCGAGCCCACACAATTTTACCTCCTAGAAGAGAGTTGTTTGGGGGGCAGTGGTTTGCATTTAATGGAAACAATAATTTTAGTCTCTGGAAAACAGGATCTGGCTCTCCTGTGGTGAAAACTGCTTATTTTCTTTCATGCTGACCCACAGACGTTCCAAAGTTCAGAAACTTCCCTCCCTACCAATGGGTTCACAGCTACGCATGGAAAGTTCTTTGTCAGCCGGTACCTAGTATTCAGAAGGATCCTCGCCTGTGGCAGCAGGAGGAACTGGTTTTTAGTAATTGGTTTTATAGCACAGTAGAGAAGCTGACTACCCTTTGTGTGGAACTTCTGGAATTCTGTGTCTACCTCCTTCTCGGCCCTCACCTTGTGTCCACTCTAAATCCATCCCCCTTGGTTTTAATTCCAGAAACACATCACCCTTGAAATGACTCCACTCTGACAACAGGCATGCCCCGTGCTGCCTCTGGCTGAAACCTCACTTTTCAGGCAAATAAGCAACTTTAATTTGGGCTCCCAAGTGGAAATAACAGATAGTCATCAAGAACAAAGAGCGCTTGCCTGGGCTTGCTCAGAAAGTCCCCATGTACCATGGGTGCAGCTGTCTCTCAGCTCTCTGGTCATGCCTCCCTTGTCATATTAGCAGGCAGTTTAACTCTGTCAAACATTAATCCCATCCTCAGGGCTCTGGTTGCTTTAGTAGACAGAAGTCAATGAGGGCAGAAGGTAAAGGGACCGAGAAAGACACAGCACACTCAAGGACTGAGTTCAGTCTCTACGAACACACACACATGTACACACAGACACACACACACAGAACACACACATACACATATACACACACAGACTCACGAAGACACAGACACACACGAAGACCACACACATACACCCTACACTCACACACTTGCATACACAGACACATACACCCCTGTACACACACACACACACACACACACACACACACATGAACACACAGATGCGCATATGTACACACACAGATACATATGCCCCTACATGCACACACATACATAACCCTACACACACACATACACCCCTACACACACATGCACACTCAGATATACATATGCCCCACACACACATGCACATACACACAAAGACACACACATGCACATACACATACACAGTACACCCCTACACACACATGTATGGCCATGCCCACACACAGACACACACAGACACACAGAGACACACACACACACACCCCTACACACACACATATGCCCCTATACACACAGAGAGAGAGACACAGGCACACACATGCACATACATATAGACAGGCAGACAGACTCACACAGACAGACAGACACACACACACATACACATACAGGCTGGAAGTGGGGGTGGGGAATAACTTGGAGGCTGCAGGCCAGAAGAGACAATAGACAGAAGAGTTAGGCGGGTGAGGCGGCATCAGGAGGGAAGAAGGTATCAGTGAGGGTGAGTAGTTCAGCCAAGCACAAGCTGTGGCTAAGATCCCTGCTGTTCCTCGATGGCTGATCAAGGAACTCTCTTGTAGCCATCGTCTTAGTGACACAGAGCAAACAGAATCACCAAATGACAAAAGTCAACGTAAATCATCATGGATGAGCCAGCCGAGGTGGCTCACACTTATAACCCAGCACTTAGGAGGCTGAAAGGAGCAGGGAGTTGGCTGCACATTGAAGATCAGCTTGGGTTCCAGCGTGAGTTCTGGGCCACTGTGAACTATAGAACTACAGAACAAGCAAACACCCCAGCTCGTGCTCTGTGTTCCTCTTTTTAAAAAAAATTCACACTTATTTATTTTGGGTGTGGGTGTGCATGTGTGTGGGTGTAGTCTTGTCACAAGTAGATGTACAGGTCAGAGGATAACTCATGGAAGTCATTTCTCTCCTTCCAGTTTATGGGGTTCAAGGATCCAACTCAGGACATCAGGCTTGGCAGCACCTGCCATCTTGTCAGGGCCCCGCCCCACTCTGTTCCTTCTTTTGACTTTGTATTTGTTTTTGCATACATATCCAGAATATCATGAACAAATCTTCCTTTGTAACTTGGATGGCAGGGTTATAGGTTTTTTAAAAAATAATATTCTCTTTGCTTGAGTTTACGTTCTTTAATGAATATTTTGGATATCTTTTTAAAATAGTGAAAAGGATATTGAACACCGAGGAGAGAACCAGGCATGGTGGTGCAGATCTATGATCCCGGCACTTGGATGGTCAAGGAAGGAGGATTGGGAGTTTAAAGCTATCCTCAGCTACACAGTGAGTTGGAGACCAGCCTGGGCTACATGAAAACCTACCTCAAACTAAGATGGGAGTAAGAAGGAAGGAGAGAGAAAAGTGTGCTGTGGGAGGAAGGCAGTGAAGCTTTCTGAGTTGCATGGTGACCCTGTTAAACTCAACTCTGCACTTCCCAGAGTTAATCGCCTGCTCTGTGCATTCCTTAGCTGTTTGAGTAATATCTACAGGAGTTTGTTTTAGGGAATTGATTTGTTTGTTTGTTTTCTTCAAAGCAAGATTTCCTGTTGCCCAGGCTGGCTTTCAACCCATAATCCTCCTGCCTCAGTCTTCTGAATGCTAGGATTACAAGTGTGGATTACCACAGCCAGCCCTTTTAGGTGTTTTTGTTTTTTGTTTGTTTGTCGTTTAGTATTTAATTATTAAATCTTCAGTGCTGTGTTGGTCAACTATAGGTACAGAGTGAGACTAACAGGAAACTTTTACAAAATCTCCTAACCAGAGCCTCACCTGAAGAAGTACTGATTTAGAAAGACCAGCTGATTTGATTATTGACATTTAGCAAATCCTGTCTGACTGTTAGACGCTCATCCTGGGGAGGACTCCACAGTGCATAAGATGGTCTACAAGGTCCTAGAGCAAATATCAAGATTAGTTTATTTTTTGTCCTAAAACACTCTACTTGTACATATAGAAATGATGTTTATAACACAAAACAAGTAATTTACATATCTGAAGGTATGTTAAAATATTTTTCTTATGTCCATGATGCTGACCAGGCTGAGGCAGTGGGATAAAAAGTTGAAAGCCTTCCTGGACTACCTAGGGAGTTGAAGGCCAGTCTGAGTAACTTAGCAAGACCCTAAGATCTCAGTGGTAGAGGTCTTGCCTAAGATACACAGGGCCTTGTGTTTGGGTCTTAGTACACACACACACTCACACACACACATACACACAGCTTTTCTGATAAGAATACACAATCCAAAACTTCAGAGACAGTTGCTTCAGAGGAGTTATACTTATTATGTGATAATAACTCATGGAACTCAACTCAGGTCCATCCTCACTGGTCGAGGCAACAACGAGGAGGGAAATTTTACACAATTGGTTATGACTCACTCTGACCTAGTTCGCTTCCTGCTTATGGGTGTGCTGTTCTTTACTACTGAGTGTCGCCGTTTATGGGTAGATCACCTTCCCAGGTAGGCTCAGCTGTCTGCCCCGTAAGTACACAGGCATATACATGCAGCCGCTACAGAGATTCAATTGTGGGAAGCCCTGAAGCCCTGTCATTATCTCTTGGTTCTTATGTTCTTTGTAAAACCAATTAGATAGTCCTAATGTTAGAAGCGAAACAAGTCACAACAATTAATGATCAGTGACTAGATATTGAGTAAAAGCTAGAATAACAGAAAAAGAGTAAAAGGTTATTGTCCTGATCCCCAGGTAAGTATGGAAAACAGTGACTACTCATCTATGACTCATTTCCCTTAGGAAAAGAGAGGAAACTCTAAAAGCGGTTTTCAACTCCCCCTTTTGAGACAGGGTCTTTTTGTGCAGCTCCTGCTGGCTTGAATTTGCTATATAGACCAGGCTATCCTGGAACTCTCAGAGATGTGACTGCCTCTGCTTCCCAGGAGTGTTGGGATTAGAGGGCTGTGCCACCACACCCAGCCAGCAACAGGTTGTTTTGGTTGGTTGGTTGGTTGGTTGGTTTGGTTAGTTGGTTTGAGACAGGATTCTACTAAGTTGCCCAGGCTGGCCTTGAACTCATGATCCTTCTGCGTCAGCCTGCTTAACACTGGGGTTTCAGGCATGCACTGTCATGCTCCATAGCAAAAGAATTTTGAAAGCTGGAAGGCAAGAAATGTGGCCACTGGTATCAGACGTGGGAAAATTGAATCCAAAGTCAGCACCAGAGAAATTTAAGAACCTAACCAGGGTTCCCCAAGGTCAGCTCCAAACAGCTCTGGCAGTGAGGTGGAGCTGTGGAAAGCAGAAATGACTCAGACTGTTTAGGAAGCAATTAGAGGCCCAGATACCTCCCTGCTCTACAGACCGGTGAGTGACGGGGTTCCCTGAGAGCCTAGAAGAGGTAAAGTTGAAGGTAAAGAGCTGGGTGCTGTCCTGGCCTGCTTGAGTTGTGTGCTTTGAGTTTCTCAGAAGACTTGGATCTCCTCCAAGAGTTAAAATTTAGAGGCACCGACATGACCTTCTTCAATCAAAGCCCACAGAGGGACCTCACAGGCCCCAGAGTGCCCATTCAGCATGATAGTGCCTATCCTTAAATAAGAATGGATAATGCAGTTTTATCTGATGTGGACAATTTCTTGCATGAAGCACAGAGACAAATGTAAACAGGAAAACAAACTATAAAACACAGCCTGAAGGAGGAGGCCATGGGTAGAGTCCAGTGGCTGAGAAATTGCACATAGTGAGTGTTTGAGGCCCAAGTTCAGTCCCTACAACAAAATAAAATACAATAAAAGAGGAAACGGGTGATTTACAATAGCATACTTCCCTTGCCACACACACTTGGACTTTTAGTTAAATACAGAGCCATCAAACAGGAACAAATGAAAGGAAAGGGGAATACGGGGGGGGGGGGGGGGCGGGGAGTGAGTAAGAGGTCTTAGAAATAGAATAATACAAACAAACAATGAATAAAAGTTAGAAAAAAAGAACAAATTTCTCTGCAATGAGAGAGAGAGAGAGAGAGAGAGAGAGAGAGAGAGAGAGAGAGAGAGACAAATGAAAGGAAAATTAAAAGACCAAAACTGCTAATATACTCAAAGGGACATTCCAAAAGGAGAGCAGACAACAGGAATCACTACAGGTGGTCCCAACGACGCAGCCCAAGCACATGTTTCTGAAAGGAAGAGACCACCAAATGCTTGCCTCGTGATAGAGAATGGACCCACACACCTGGGAAATCCTAGAACACGGAGGATAAAGAACTGCTGTGTGCCATAAACATCCAGAGAGAAGCTGAGCTGGCTGGCAGCTGTAACTGCATCAGACGTCTCCCTTGTAACCCCTGACGGCAATGATCTTCATGTTTCTCAAGGCAGTCACGTTCAATTTAGGAAAATTTTATACTTTGCCTCGATATACTGTGATGGTTTGTCTTCCTTGTGAACTTAATAGGGTTAGAATCACATGGAAGTCTTGTCTCGAGCAAGTCTGTAGCAGGCTTTCCAGAGAGGGTTAGCAAAGGAAGGAAGACCCACCCTGAGTATGGGGGCAACATCCATAGGCTGGCTGGAGTTTCACACAGAAAGAAAAGTAGACAATTCAAAAGGGACGCCAGCATTCATCTGTGCTCTGACCATGAAGCACACTGTGACTAATAGTCTTGCTTTTGCTGGCTCTCTCAAACTGGGAGAGAAAATAAACCCTCTTTTCTTTAGGTCGATGTTCTTCTGGTTTGGTTTTTGTTTTGTTTTGAGTTTTGGCATTGTAACCAGAAAGGTAGCTATGCAAACCATCACATTTGAGAGTATATTGAAATGTTTTCAGACATGCATCTTCCCAGAAATATGCAACACATACCCCTGCCTTAGGAAATCCCCCAAGCATGTGTCAAAACAATCAGCACAAGAAAGAAGACAGCCACGTTTAACCAGGAGGAACCAGGAGAATCCTGGGTAACAGTAAGGTTCCAAGAGGTGAGCCATGTCTCAGGAGCAGTTGATAACAGACTGGAAGGCTCTAGGAGAGGATTTCACTTTCCCTGAAGACTGTCAAAATTATTAGAATGTATGAAGGTTCTGAGTATCTTGGGTTCAGACATAGGCAAATGGAAAACAAATACACAGAAAACATTAACGAACGTTAAATAAGACAATGAGCTCCAAGGACACATAAAGTTATGCAAAGGAGGGAAAATTAGCATATTTATTATAGGCCTCACCTCTACCTAGTGTTTTGTAGTCACAGTAGTACCAACATTGATAGCACAATAGAGCTATGGGCTCAGAGAAGATAAAGGGATATAGCCAGGCATTGGAAGGAAGGGTACCAAACCTTAACTCTCAAGACTGTGGACAAGGTCAGACTGATATTGGCTAAACTAGCAAACAAAACTAACCAGCCAACCAAACCTAAGAATAACTTTCCCAGTTTTTGTTTAGAGGCCTGGAGATAAATCATAAAAAGAACCAACCAAAAGGCTTAAAGTGTGTGGGGAACACAGAGAGGGTTAGGAGAGAGTTTTGTATGAGAAGCTCTGTAGAACACAGACTAGACTGTAGCCCTGCATGTGTAGTGGTGCATACCTTTAATCCCTGAACTCGAAAGGTGGGTCGACCTCTGTGAGTTTGAAGCCAGCCTGGTCTACATAGGGAGTCCCAGGACAGCCAGAGCCACATAGTGAGACCCTAACTCAAGAAAACAAAAGGACAACAACAACACAAAGCTCAAACAGACAAACAAACCCAAAACAAAACTAGAAAACAAGACAAAATAGATTATATGTATGGGTAATTCTGGGAGAAAAACAAAAACAGAAAAGTACCCCCCAACATTGCATTCAGGGAAAAAACCAAAGTCAATACCCACTCTCAGTTACAATCCCCCCCCACGTACATACTGCTCCTCAGGCCCCTTTGAAAGGAGTTCTATGACTGTTCACACGTGCAGACTGCAAAAACCAGTGAGACTGGCTGAATCTTGTCATCTACCATTGACTAAGCCAAGGCATCCAGGCAAACAGGCTCATCTCTTGAAGCTCTCGGTACATTGTAAAGAGAGAAGTTGCAAAATGGGATTGCATGCTCCATGCTTACGATAACAGATGGAACACCTCTATCAGATGCCAGATGTCGCAAGTCTGCATTCCAGGGCCTATGTGAATGAGAAGCCAGGACAGGCAGCCTTCATGCACCAAGACCCTCAATACCAGGGCTCCTCTCTGACAGGCCCCATTCTAGATCCTACCCCTCCTGACGCACTAAGCCATTGTCTTCCTTTATCAAGAAAGCGTGTTCTGCAGCTACCTCCACTGCATTGCGTTATGTTTCCAGGAGCTCTGGCCTTCCTCAGCCTGCTGTCAGCTGTCCCCTGAGTCTACACGCCTTCCACCTAATAGCCTTCATTAATTAATTAAATGGCCTCCTCTGCCTGTTTTCTATGTTTGTATGGCATTCGTATCTAATGAGCATGCCATTCCTTTCTGCCGGTAACACACAGAGTGTGTCGTTCGGCCAGATCTCCATGGTCATCCCACATGTTTTGTCTTCAGGGTTAATCATAAGCCATGGATAGTCACCCTCTGGGCATGCAGCCACCTTCTAATTATGTGGGCTAGAAATGAAATTTTAGACCAGTAGTTTGCAAACTTGGCTGCATAGATAAGAGACACCTAGAAGGGGTTGTTTTTTTCTTAAGGTAGATACTACATTTTACTACTTTAATGTTAAAACATCGGTTCAATAAGGAAATCTGCTCTCATTTAAAATCTTCTTTGTTCCTTTAAAGAGAAGAAAAGGAAAAATTGGCATTAGCTTACAGAGATTGCAGTAAGAGGAGAAATTGGTCAGACTTAGTTTTTTTCCTTTTCTTGCATTCTTAAAAATGATTTTTTAAAAGAACTTAGTCATGAGTGCTCTTTTAGTTTCCTATTCTTGCTATAAAAAAATTACCTCAAATTATTGGCTTAAGACAACATGGATTTATTATCTGCAGTTTTGGAGGTTAGGTCTAATTCAGGTCTCACTGGGCTAAAATGAAGGTGTGGTCAGCAAGCACTCCCCGGCTCTGTCGACCACCCACACTCTGGCTCATAGTCTCAATTCTATAATGGCTAGACCTAAGTACTGCTGTTCTTTCCTTCTCCCCCTCCCCCTCCCCCTCCCCCTCCCTCCCCTCCCTCTCCTCTCCCCTCTCCCTCTTCCTCACTCACCCTTCCCCTACCTTTCCCCTCTCTCCCAATCTCTCTCCCCATCCCTTTCTCCCTGGTCACTCTCTCCCACTTTTAAGAACCTTTTCGATTGTTTTGGCCTCACAAGATAATCCCAAATAATCCTCCTGTCTCTAGGTTGTCCAGCAGGCAGCCATCTGTTTTTCTCATATGATCTAATATATTCCCAGTCTTGGGACACAGGGCACAGGCATCATGGAAGGCAGGTAGACACTCTTCTGCTGACCACAGACCATATGGGCATCCTTCTTTTAGGTGTGCTCTACAAGACTATAAAACCCTCCTGCCAGAATTCTAGTTGACAGTTGCAGGCTCTGAGCAAAGTGATGCACCCTAACTTGTACCTGGAGGTCTAATCTGGAGCCTAGGGACCTCGCACCTCAGCCCAAAGAACAGTTACTCACCCCTGGGTGCTGAAGACCTTGTCAGGCCAGTACATCTCATGGGGTTGATGTGCTCAGAGGAAGAGTTAGGACTGTAGCAATATAGTCATGTCTGGGTTAACTTCCTTCCACCTGCTGTCAATCTCTGTGGCTGCCCAGAAGGCTGCAAGCCACATCCGCCCCTTCCAGCCTTCCTATGTTCCTAATTGGTCAGAAGCTGAAGAAGTAGGGCCCAAAAATCAATATTTTCTACGAATCTCAGCTTAACTCTGTAGACAGTTAAGGATTATCATATGTCTTTTATTTTAATAGCTATGTTGCAAAGAATATAATTTAAACCTTGCTAAAAGAAAGACCTACTGCTTTTTAAAGTATGTGGGTGCTGGGCGATGGTGGCGCATGCCTTTAATCCCAGCACTTGGGAGGCAGAGGCAGGCGGATTTCTGAGTTCAAGATCAGCCTGGTCTACAGAGTGAGCTCCAGGACAGCCAAGGCTACACAGAGAAACCCTGTCTTGAAAAACCAAAAAAAAAAAAAAAAATAATAATAATAATAAATTAAATAAAGTATGTGGGTTTTGTTAAAAACTGTATAGACCCATGTGATATATATATACACACATAAATATATGTGTATGTGTGTGTATGATTATCATTCATGGATAGAAGATTATATTCAGATGAAAAGAATGTCCTCTGAAAGCACATCTAGGGCTGGAGATACAGCCCAAGTTTAGATCATTTGCCTGGCACGCATGGGGCTGGAGGTTCAGTCCTCAACATCATAAACAAACATGAGTAGATTGGAAAACGATCACAGATAATAATAATTTACTTTAAAGAAAATTTCCCTGGGTCACTTAAAGTTTATGTTTACAACAGTTCTCCTGATATACTGCTTTTCAGGGCCATTTCTGGAGTGTTAAGCATAGTCACCTGAATCCTTGAAGGTGTTTGGAATTTCGTGGTAAAGAATCTGCCTGAGGAGTCCATCTACCAAACCTTCCTGCCCTGAGGGTCCCGTCTTGCTAATAAGATATGCTACCTCAAGGAAGCTCTGGTGTCTCTAACTGAGTCTATCTGGAAACACCTTTAGGCTGAGCCCTGGGCTTATCTCTGGGATGGATCCTAACGTCTGAAGATGTCTGGACCTCTAGAATTGCACTATCTCAGCCTTCGCTTTGATCTTCTCTTCTCGTAACTGTATTTTCTGATTGTAATCCTTTCTTCAATCTCTCTTTTCCTTCCTCTCTTTATCTACTATCCCAGCTTCCCTTCCTCTCTCCTTTCCTCCTTCCCTTCCTTCCTTGATAGGATCTAGATATGTAGCCCAGACTGTCCTCCAACTCATAATCCTCCTGCCTCCACCTCCAAGTGCTAGAATGACAGATCTGCACTTCAGTCAGCCTTTCCTCTAAATACTCAGCTTATAGATCAAGCTCACGCTTGATGCTTCTGCTCTCCCATGAAGCTTTCTTGTACAGTCTCTGATTTCTGGCCTCTCAGGATGAACTCAACCAAACCCACCAAACAAGGGTGCAGGAATGGACCTTGTTCTTCCAAGCTGTTGGATCCCATTAACTGTAGACCCTGACCACATGGCTATCCAGTGGGGCTTTTATTGAGATCCAGTTCCATAGTACTGTTTGCAGACTAGGGCTGGCCCTCAGCCTGCTTGTCTGCTTAATTGTGATTTTCTTGTCAAGAATGAGATTTAGTGCTCCAAGTTGTTTGTTGGCATTCTGTTTCAAACCCAACAGACTCTCTGGATTATTTTACTATGAACCATCCTTTTGACAGCAGAGCCTGCTTTGTAGCTCTGTCGTGACCAGGTAAGAGTTGACTTCATAACCATCCCCAAAAGGCTCTAGCAGGCCTGAGCTTGGCAAATATGGCACCAAGAGTTTTTGCCTTATCTTTCTCCCCCATTCCCTCTACCTTGCTAAATCATTAGATTACATTCCTAAAGCTAGTCACCAAGGTCTAGTCCCTTATTTGGCCACTTTCGCCTTCTATGGCAGACTGCCAGCATCCAGCTATCAAAGTATTCAAGTCCAGCAATCAAAAGCCCCCTTTTGGCTACCATAATTAACATGCCTGTTGGTCTCCTTCGGGTAGGAGATCTTACAGCAACAATGTGGGGTTTAAATAATAATTAATTCTACTACAAATTGGTGCCCAACATCTACTACACATGCCCACTGAAAACAAACCAACTCATTCTAACTTGGGCTTTTCTCCTTCTCCCTTTATAAGCCGCCATTTGCCTATGAGTCATGTCTGTCTCCTCTCTATCCAGAGGCAGTCCTTTGTCCCCCTGGGTCAAATACCCCTTCCCTCTCCCCTGGGTCCTTTTCTTCCACCCTCTATCTCCTGTCCTTGTCTCTTATTCCTTGCCCTTTATCCCTCTGAGGCAAATAACTCTTTTTTATTCTAAGACCTTGGTCTTGGGGTACTTTGTGCCCATGTTACTGTCCTTCCAATCCCTGTGGGACCTTCCCTGAGACAATGTCGGCTTATACCCAGCTCCCTGGTGTCAAGGAGTTACTTTATCCTTTAATCTCAAAGGCCAAATCTTGAAGTGCTTGCCCCATAGTAGGGCAATATTTGCCATTGGATTTCCTCTTCTTTATTACTCCAATAAGTCTGACTGCCTAAGGATCATAGATGTCTCACAACAAACAAATCCAAAAATGTCCTTACTTATATCTACTTTTTGGAAAGCTAAGAGAAGACTGAACAATTTGGAAGTTTGAATCATTCTCTCTTCTCTCTCTCTCTCTCTCTCTCTCTCTCTCTCTCTCTCTCTCTCTCTCTTGCTCTCTCTCCCTCTGTCTCTGTCTCCCTCTCTCTTTAGTTTTTTGAGACAGGGTTTCCCTGTGAATTTCTGGCTGTCCTGTAACTTGCTCTGTAGACCAGGCTCACCTTAAACTCAGAGAGATCCACCTGCCTCTGCCTTCCCAGTGCTGGGATTAAAGGCATGCACCACCATCACCTGGATTCTGAAACTCTTAAGATATTAAATAGATGTTAAGTGACTGAAAAGACATAAAAATACCAAGAGAAAATATTTGCAAAAGATGTATATGAAAAAGGATTTGTACTTCTATGAAAAGAACGCTCAAATTTCAACAGTAAGAAAACAAACAACACATTAAAAAGTGGACAAGCTCTGAACGGATAGTCCACCAAAGAAAATGTATGGAGAGAATGACCATATGGAAAGACGCTTTACGTCATATGTCATCAGAGAACTGCAAGTTAAAACGAAGCACCGCTGCACTCTTGTGCTCCAATCCCAAACACTGATGCTATGAAGTGTTGACAAGGATGTGGAGCAACAGGAGTGCTCTTCCATTTCATTCTTCTTCTAGGAATGCAAAGCACGTGGCCATCTTGGAAGAGTTTGGCTTTTTTTTTTATAAAGTTCCATTTAATCTTAACTTCATGATTTAGCCCTTATTCTTTGTGTTATTTACCTAATTAAGTTGAAAATTTGCATTTACATAGACATCTGAACACTGCTTTATTCACAGTTACTAAAACTTGGAAATAACTAAAATGCCCTCTAGTAGAAAAATTGCTGAGCAAGCTGCAGTACATCTGGACACTGTTATATTCTTCGGTGATTTTACAAAAGAGAGAAAGGAGCTTTCTCAAGACATATGCATAGCAACACATATTGCTAAGCAAAGGAAGCTGATTTGAAAAGGCCACAAACTGTGTGATTCCAGATATATGACTTTGTGGAAAAGGGAAATCTGCAGAGATAATAAAAAGCAGATCAGTGCTTTAGGGGCTTTGGGGAGAGGGAGGCATGCCAGGTAAAACTGCACAAAACTGTGATAGAGACTTGACCTTACACATCTGTCAGAACCTGTAGAAACCGCCAGGCAGAGTGGCTCACGCTCTAACCCAGTGTCTGGGATTCCGAGGTAGGATGATTACTGTGAATTAAGGCCAGCTAGGATTACAGAGTGAGTTCCAGGCCAGCCTGGGTTGCAAGGTGAGGAGGTCTTTTTTTAAAAAAAAAAACAAACCAATGGATCTATACAATATATAAGGTGAACCCTGACATAAATTATGGACTTCTATTTCTAATAATATAGCAATACTGGCTCATCAGATGTAGCAATGACCTCGTGAACAGGGTGAATAAATAATGGGAGAACCTGTGCTGGAGCAGTCAGAAGAATGTGAAAATCAGCCCTGTCAGGCCACTGTTTCTGTAATGCTAAAACTGTTGGGAAAAAATTACTAATTAAATAAAACCATTATTTTATTTGAAACAGGGTCTGAAGTACACCATCTAGCTTCAAACTAGCTAGATGAATGATGAGACTAGCATTTTTATCCACATATTTTCATTGCCCAGAGCTAGGATTATGGGTGTGCACCACTGTGCCTGATATATGTGTGCTAGTCATGGAAGTCAGCTTCACAAGTGCTAGTCAAGGACTCTAGCAACTGGGCCACAGCCTCAGACCCCATCTTGGCCATGAAAAGCTTATATTTGTTGTAGAGATTTAGTTATAACAAACCCTTCTTTGTCCTTGTCATAAAAGGGAGTATCCTGCCCCCTTCTAAGATGCCAGCATCCCAACTGAGCCTAGTGATGTCAATCTATAATTGCAGTTACTCAGAGGCAGGAGGATTACTATGAGTTTGAGGTCAGACTACACTAACTATATATAGAGTTCCTGGCAAGTTGAGGCTAAAGAATTAAACCCTACCTCCAAAAACAAACAAACAAAAAACAAAAAACAAAAAACCCAAACAAAGCAAAACAACAAAAAACAAAAATAAATAGCTGGGTAGACAGCTAGGTAGATAGATAAACAGATAGATAGTCAAAAGACTCTAAGAGGTGTAAATAAGAAGCAGAGTGCTCACTTAATATGCTAGAGGCTTTAGAAATCAGCTCCCAGAACAAAAATAAAAAATAAATAAATAAATAAATAAATAAATAAACCTCAGACTTCCCCCTAGTTCTTCAAGGGGTTGGTGGATCTTTTCCCCCTTTGCATTCTATCTAGACTGAAACTCTCATCTCTCCCTTCCTAAGAAGTTGTGCTGTCTAGTTTTATGTCACCTTGACACAAGCTAGAGTTATGGGAAAGAGGAGCCTCAAATGAGAAGATGGCTCCATAAGATCCGGCTGTAAGGCATCTTATTAATTAGTGATCAATGGAAGAGGGCTCAGCCCATTGTAGATGGTGTCATCCCTGGGCTGGGGGTTTTGAGTTCTGTAAGAAAGCAAGTCGAGCAAGTCATGAGGAGCAAGCCAGTAAGCAGCACCCCTCCATGGCCGCTGCATCAGCTCCTGCCTCCAGGTTCCTGCCCTGTTGAGTTCCTGTCCTGACTTCCTTCAGTGTTGGACTAAGATATGGAAATGTGAGTCTAATAAAACATTTCCTTCCCAAGTTGTTTTTGATTTTGGTGTTTCATTATAGCAACAGTAATTCAAAGACAGAAGTAAATATCAGTAGAATGATTAAATTATATCTAGAAGCTATACCATGTTGTTTTTCTATGTTTTGAAGCAATTTCTGTTTATAAAAACAATACATTTCAAGAACTTTTAAGTGTAGGAAAAAATTTTAAAAATAGTAACAGTTTATAAGATAATTTTATCATAGTTCTTCTTTGAGTATTTTCCACATGAATAGATGTTTATTTCCTACTTTTTAATTAAGATTATCCCAGAATAATGCTTCAGTGTTAATATAAATTATATTTATTTATGTAATTCTTTTGTGTGTGAGAGATAGTAGGGATTGAATCCAGGCTCTGTGCATGCTAAGCAGATACTCTGCCACCAAATTACATCCCAGCCCAGCAAATATTTATGAACCTTAAATCTAACTTAGACCATTTCATTGTTCTCTTTCTTTCTTTCACTTATATCTGACATTTTATTTTATTTATTTTATTTTTTTTTTTTGGTCTTTTGAGACAGAGTTTCTCCGTATAGCCCTGGCTGTCCTGGAACTCACTCTGTAGACCTGGCTGTCCTTGAACTCAGAAATCTGCCTGCATCTGCCTCCCAAGTGCTTGGATTAAAGGCGTGCGACACCACAGCCCAACTATTTATTTCTAACTTCTTATGTTAAACTAACACTGGGTGAACTTCTTACACATACAGATTTCCTGGATTTAGAATTTTGCCATTGATTAGGATTCCCAAGGGAATTCCTGAGTCAAAGGCCATGAAGAATTAAGACAATCTGGGGGGACCTACCCACCCACCTCCCTTGCCCTTTGGAAGTGAGATCCTTTGTATGCAAGGAATCACTCAGGGTGCCTCAGTCATTGGGAAGCTTGTAGGAAGGACAACTATGGAAAATATTCAGATCAGGAATCTAAGGCATGAGGGCAAGCTGTGTAGGGATCTGAAGAATGAACTGACTAAGCTGCACAGTCTGCATTGGAGATGGTTCACGGTGTGGCAGTCTCAGAAGCATTTTCCAGAGACTGGACATTAAAAGTGTTCTGCTTTCATTTCCTGCTTCCATTACCAACTCCGCTTCATTCGAGGTTTTAGCTCATTCTCCCTACAGAAGTAATCTCATTGGCTCACACCTGTTTGAAATCAATTCTATTTCATTAGTCACTTGCACAGACCCGTATTCGGCTACATGCCCACTTCTGCCTCAATTCTCTATGGAGTTAAAAGAATTTAACGCGGACCTCTCAGGTTGAAATATGATAATCTGCTAATAGTTATTTGAAATATTTAACCACTAATCCCATTGGCACTAAATACTGCATCCTTAGCTAATGGGCCAGATTCCCAGGTGATGGCCACTGGGACTCGTTAGTTTCTCCACACACATAAAAAAAAAAAAAAAAAAAAAAAAAAAACATAGCAGTGCCATTTACAATAACCATTGGCAGGAAAAAAAAAAAACAATATCCACCAGAGGATAAGAGGATGAGTGGACATTTGAATTATGGCAGAGAAAGGGGGGGGAGGAGGAGAAAAGAAGGAGGAAGGGGAGGAGGAGGAGAAAAGAAGGAGGAAGGGGAGGAGGAGGAGAGGAGGAGAAGAGAAGAAGAGGAGAAGGAGGAGGAAGAGAAGGAGGAGGAGGAAGAGAAGAGCATTATTCAGTAGCAGACAGGAATGAAGTGCTACTGTCTAGATACTCTGGGACAACATTGTGCTTAGTGAAAGAAGTACATACACAATGAGACAGTACACACTGTCTCGTTACAGGGAAATCCACAAAGCCAGGAAGCAGGGGAGTTAATGCTGGGGCTTGAGATGGGTAAACAGGAAGTGATTCCTTGATGGGTACTACCTTTCTTTTCAGAGTGATGAAAATGTTTTGGAATCAGAGATGGTGGTTGGTCATTCCCATGGTCTACTAAATACTACTAAATTGTTTACTTCAACATGGGTCATTGTTTCCTTTTAGATGTATTTATCTTATATCTTATGAGCTTTTTGCCTGCATGTATGTGTTTGCCTGGAACTGGAACAGGTGTTTGTGAGCCACTGTGTAGGTGCTAGGAAGCAAATCTGGGTCCTCTGGAAGAACAGCCAGGGCTCTTAACCATCTCTCCAGCCCCAGGGTGGGTAAGTTTATGCCATATAGATGTTACCTCAATTTAAAAGAAAAGGCACAGTAAAAGGTTTCTGTAACTCACCCCCCCCCACACCCCTTAATGACAGATAGACCTTGACTTCTTTACAAAATTCTTAGAAAAGTTATAGGTCCAATTGATATCTGTTTTTCTCTAAGGTTTGTCAGTAACATTCGTTGATTCGTTCAACAGATGTTTACTGAAGGTTCTTCAGGTGCCAGATGCTGTTCCAGGTGCCGGGAACACCAGAACAATTGCCGGGTGGAGTCTAGGGAAAGCCTTACCTACCCACTTCTCACACAGCCGGTTAGATTCATCCCCTGGCAAAGTGCCTGGAAGAACAGCATAGCAGCTCACATGTTTGCTGTGTGTCTCCTGGCCTAGTCCTGAAGGGCTTGCTGTCAGTGTGAGCATTTAGGCAAACTCTGGATCTCCTAGTTGGTTACATCAGAAAGTTGGAGGACCGGTGAGGCAGGGAATAGAGTAGTTAAGGTGGGGTTATACAGTGTATAAGACTCTGGAATGGGAGGGAGGCTTGAAGAATGTATACCTTTAATATTTATTATATACAGCATCTTACTATGTAGTTTTGGCTAGCCAGGCTGGACTTGAACTCACAGAAGGAATAAAATGTTATCTGAGTGTGGTAGTACAGACCACATCTAACTGCTTCTACTTCCTGGGCTGAGATTTCAGGGATGGTCGATGACCCTTGGATAATCTTCAATCTTTTTTTTTTTTTTTTAATTAGACAGGATCTCTCTACACATCCCTGGCTGTTCCAGAACTCACTGTGTAGCCCAGCCTGACCTTGAACCCACAGAGATCCCCTTGTCTCAGCTTCCCAAGTGCTGGGATTAAAGATGCGCACCACCACTACCTGGCCCTTCTTTGTGTTTATAGATTTAACTTTTCTCTGGAGGTACATGGCATGTGTTCAGGGGCTGTGGAGGTCAGAAGAGGGCACGGGATCCCCTGGAGTTGTAGGTGGTTATGAGACTCCCACCCTGAATGCTGAGAACTGAACTCCAGTCATCTGCAAAGACACCCAATGCTCTTAGCTGCTAGACTGTCTCACCAGCCCTGCTTAGTCTTTTAATAAGTGAAAATTTTTATCTATATATTTTATGATATGCAACATTGTTTGGAATCTGTGTTATTGTGAATCGTGAATATGTGTTAAGTGTAAATAATACACATTAACTCACATGGTTTCTGTGGTGAGAAGACGAATATGTTCTCCAATCATTTTCAAATAACGAATACACTGTTATTAACTATAGTCAATAGATTGTAAATTTCATGAACCTAAACCCTATCTAAGGGAATTTTTGTGTACTTTGATTAACTTCTCCAGCCCATTTCTGTCAGTCCTTGATGGCCACCATTTTCTCTGGTGCTGTGCTGTTCTCTCTTTCTTTAAAATTATTTTATTATTTTACTTGTTATATTAAACACACACACACACAGACATCCTCACACACACACATACACACATATTCACATACACACACATTCACATATACACTCACATACACACTCACACAGGCATACACACACACTCATACACATTCTCACACATACATGTATAACACATAGACACATACACACTCACACAAGCATACACATATGCACACTCACAAATGCCTACATACACATGCACCCTCATGCATACTCGTGCACACACATTTACAAATGAGCACGCACAGCCTCACACACACAGACACACACATAGACACATACACAGTACACACTCACATACATATACTCTCACACACACACTCACAAATGCACAAGCACACACACACATACACACACGTGGGTACACACATATTTATTTGGGTTGAGAGAAGAAACCTTACAGAAGTTGGTTCTCTCCTCATTTGGTGTCAGGGATAACATTCAAGCCAGCGGACTCTCAGCACGTGCTGTCTCTCTGCTCCCTTCCGCCATGTTGTGTCAGGAGCTCACACTGCAGCCCAGACAGGGTCAGACTTGTGCCGGTCTTCCTGACTCAGATGTCCAAATGCTGGGATTTCAAGTGTGAGCTGCCATGCCCAGCCTCTCCTTTTATTAGTTCAACGTTGTAAGATTTCACATATGAGGGAGATGGTGCAGCATTTGTGTTTCCATGCCTGGCTTGTTTTCATTAACAAAGTGTCCTCCAGGTTCATTCATTTGTCCTAGATGGCAGGATACTGTCCTTTTAAGCTGAACAGTATTCCTTTGTGGGTGCATACATGTACCTGTGTGTGCACACATTTGTGCTCATGCTTTCTATCTCTCTATTGGTTGATAAACATCTAGGTTGAGTTCATGTCTTGGATATCGTGTGATGAAATGAGATGAGAATTCTGGTCCCTTTCCTCTTTCCCATGTGATAATGGTTTTCCTTTGGATGTGCACCCACTAGTGGGATTGCCTGATCATACATTGGTTCTTCAGAGCTGTTGGATCACCCTGGAGTTGAAGTTACAGGCTGTTTTGAGCCACTCAACATGGATGATGGGAACTAAACCCTGATGTTCTGCAGAAGCAATCATTCTGTCAACCATGGAGGCATCTCTCCAGGCCCCCGATTTCAGTTGTGTTTGAGGAACCTCTGTGCTGTTTTCTACAGCGACGGTGCTGCTCTGCATTCCTGCCCACAGTGCTCAAGGGCTTCCCCTTTCTCCCATCATAGCAACGCCAGTTGCCTTCATTACTTGATGCCAACTCTCACCACTTGGAGGCTTCCATTTGAAGTCCTCCGTGGTCAGCAATACTGAGTGTTTTCTTCAGACACATTTGCCATCCTTGTGTCTTCTTAAAAAAGAAAAATCTATTCAGATTCCTTGCTCATTCTTTTAATGAAAGTCTTGAGAGGAAGAGAGGATTGAGGTTTAGAGTTGGGAGAAGATACTTAAAAGGTAAAATTGGAAGGGAACTCACAATAAGTTCTCATTTTAAAAAGCTAACAAATAGTGTAACTGTCACAGAATCTCAGCTAAGCAAAAGGCAGCTGCTGACATGCCAGTGGTAATTAGTAAAATGATTTTTTTCTTCTATCCTTTTCTGATACATACACCTTGATTACCTCTTCATGTGACCACAGTATTTAACGAAAAGTAAGTAAAAAGACAGGTTAATCTTCTCAGCATGATTGGTTGAATATAGAGGTTTGAATAAAAATAGCCCCCATAGGGATTGACACTTTTAGGAGTTGTGGCCTTGTTGAGTAGGTGTGGCCTTCTTGGAGGATGTGTGTCACTGGGGTGGGGCTTTGAGCTTCCAAGCGAGGCTAGTGGCTCACTGACTCTTTCCTGCTGCCTATGGATCCAGATGTAGAACTTTCAACATCTTCTCAGCACCGTGTTATGTTTCTGCCATGACAATAATGGATTAAACCTCTGAAACTGTATCCCAGTCCCAATGGAAATCCTTTATAAGAGTTGCTGTGACCATCGTACCCCTCCCTTCACAGCAATAGAAATCCTAACAAAGACAGTTGAGTTTTTTTATTATTGACAGCTGGGGTGCATAAAGCATTCATTTGATGGACGAGTTTGCTATTTAAAGTGCTGCTATAGGTAGAGGTAGGGCTGAAGGGGAAGCAAGCTCCACCTGGCATTGTCTCAATGCTGACTAACTCTATTCCTTCACTTTGGAGGAGAGGTTGTTAGGACCAATGGGTCCCAAGCACCCATAATGGACCCCACCGATGTCAGGCCTGCCTACTTGTTCCTGGATGCCAAATCTGAAACAGATATTCAGAGATTGTTCATTAAGAGGATGTTTCTGATCAAAGACAACAAGCAAGTAAGAGAGGAGGATTCTTTGGGATTTGGGATTCAGAAGTGGAAGACTGGGGACTGTGAATGTAAAAATGCCAAATGCAATTGAAAACTTGCCTTTGTCTTCTAAACCTGGGGAAATGTATGAGGTGATTCTGTTACACATGTAGCAACAGGAACTCACACATAAGAAGTTACCTGCGTCTCAGCAACCTTTGAACATCTGGAACATGTAAGCTTAGATTTTTCTAAACCTACTTTAGGGTTCTAGAATGCTTTAACCTTCCTTCTAACCCACTGACTAGAGGTAGGATAAAAAGGTTTATAGGAAAAGAGGATTGTGGACCTGTTTAGATGTAGTTCTTTGGGGCGATTCCAATCTTTGTTGTCAGGATATCAGCAGTCCAGTCCAACAGAAACACCAAACACGAATCAGTGGCAGCAGCTTGATCCAGCAGAAACCACAAGGCTTCTCGGAATTGCCATGAGTCAGCAGAAGCGGCAAGAATCAGCTGGAATACCATGAGAGGCTCTTTGGTGCATTTCTCTCTACAAAGTGAAGACTGGTGCAGACTAGAAAAGTGTTGCATGGTCAGCAAAGACCAGTGACGAATTGCATGGAGCTTTGTAGCAATGCAAGAGCATCCTCTCACTATCTCTGGGGTTGTATTTATATTCTTTCCAAATATTTCACACCCTCTCAAGCATCTGCTTCAGCAAAACATCATATGCCCTCTCACATGTCTGCTTCAGCAAAACATCCTCTCGTGTGTCCGTCTGCTTCAGCAAAACATCCTTTCAGAAGACAGTTTCCAGAAAAACAACATGTGACACAACTGAGTTTCCAAAGAAACTAGAAATTTCTACTTGTGAGCATGAGCTAAATGCAGTTTTCACTATGAGGTGGCTATGAGCCTTTGCAGGCCAGGGCTGGGATATTATGTCTTACTGTGATGTGTTAAGAGTGTCAGATTCACAAGAGGTAAACTTGTAATGGGTCTTCACTGTTAACGTGACCTAGTTTAGAATCATCTGGGAGATACTTGTCTGTGTGTGTCCATGTTGATGGTTCCGGAGATCCTTAACTATGGAGGGAAGACCCACCCTAAACGTGGGCGGTACAAGGAGACAGATGGATGAGTACTAGCATTCCTTTGCCTCTGCTTCCTTACTGAGGACACAGTGTGACCAATCCAACCCATGTTGCCATCACTACGCCTCCCTGCCGTGACAGACTCTATGTCCTTAAAACTCGAGTCAAAGACAATCTTTTCCCCTTTAAAAACTGGAAGAAAGTTACTTTAAAGTTTGTGTCCTACAACTTCCAAATTCTAATAAATTGTATTTTATATGATTCTCATTAAAATGACAAATGTACGGTGCATTTGTAACTAGTGCACTCCTCTTGACAGGCTAAAAGATCTATTTCTGCTTGTGATTTTGTGTGGCTAATATTTTAATGACTTTCCAAAGACTGCCTTCTACTCTGTGCTTCAAGCCTTCATTCTTCCCTGCTATGTATACAGTCTGCTGAAACACTGCAGGGCACGTTCATCTTTCAACGTGACCTCTGGCCCATGTACCTTCTGGTCAGAACGGCAGGTGGTTGGCATACCAATCCTACACCCACGGGGTACACTAAGCAATAACCTGGACTGTGCAGGTGTCAACAGTACACAGCATAAATATATCCAAAAAACCCAAGACTTAATTTATCTCCAAGTACAAAATGCCAGGGCCCCTGTGATGACACACTTTGCAAGGGAGAGAGTGATGGATGGAGGGACAGGTAAGTTTCGGAAAGGGGTAGTTGTAGTTAATCATTCAAACTTCTCCCTGTCTGGCTACCAAATGAATGAGAGTCAGACTATTATTATTTTACTTTGACATTATGGGGGGTAACCTTCAATCTGCTTTTCTAACTGCTGGCGCTTAGGGCTGGTTATTTCCCCAGTGGTGTATCCCAGAGACTTGCTGTTTCCCATGGCCATGTGCTCATGGCTCTTTCCTCATGGCAGCTTCTTTCCCTCTCTTCTCTATCCTTTTCCAACCCACATCCAGGTAACTCAAAACCTCTACTCCCTTCAATAATCGGTTGTCACCATTTTTATTTAACCAACAGCTTTAAATTAAGGAACAAGGTTTGCACAATAATAGCTGGCAACCTGTGAGAATTCACTCATAGGCCTAGACCTTCCTGTACAGAATTTAGCATTACAGTACACAGTAGCAGCAGATCAAATCCAACAGGGAGTGTTGTCAGCCAGATAGGATTGAAATGATTTTTTTGCAAAATTAAAAAAAAATACATGTTGAAAAACTGTTGGGGTGTCTTCCAGAGCCTTGAAAACGATTTTCTCAGATGAGGGCCTCAGATCTTATGCTTCAGGGTCTTAAGCTAAATCTTGCTTCCTTTCTGCTATGTCTGTGTTGATAGATGTTTCTAAGTTGGTTCCAAAAGAGGGTATCTCATCCATGATGCGTCTTCCCTCCCAAGGTCTTGATGACACAGTATACTATCACATTGTAGACTTGTACAGGGCAGAGCAGCCTGGGAAAGGTGGTCATCACCACTCCCAAGTTCCCAGGGCATCTTGGGTTTAAGAGCTCTACCTCTTTTTCTGTGAACTCTCAGTTTGTTTTGTTTGCTCTTTTCAGAGCATGAACTGTCCTTTTCTTATTGATTGCTAAGTACATTTCATATATTGGTAGATTAGTCTTGTTATCTCAATAAGCCTTGCAAGTCTCCTTTTATCTCTTTTGCAATTGAACCTGATGGGCTCTCGGGAAATGAGAGAAGATAAATTGTGTTACTTGCAGCTGGGAAGAAGATCACTGAGCGGAATTGCAAAGCAGTGCTCTCCTTCATGAAAGCTTTGGGATTAGCTGGGGAGTTGATACGTATTCTCATAGGAGAGCATAAGGTGTGTGTAGGAGGGCGTTTCTGAGCATGCTCAATTCCAGGCATATGGCACATTTCAAAATGGACAGATGGCAAACCCAAAGGCTTTGCAGTAGAGGATTTAACATTATACTGAGCAAAAGTTTACTCTAGGCAGTCTGAAAGAATGTGTCAGGGAGACTCAGCTACTTTGTTTACTCCTTTTAAGTTTTTCCAAAGAATTTTACCAAAAACTAAAAAAGGAACAACTTGAAAGACTCATTAACGACATTTAAAAGAGGCAGCAGCTTTCTCTGTTATAAATGTAATCATTTGTCCCTAAAGTGTCTAGCCCCTGCCTCACTTCAGGGAAATATATATATATGTGTATGTGTATGTGTATGTATATGTGTATGTGTATATGTATATATGTGTGTGTGTGTGTATGTCTGTATATGTGTATATATGTATATGTGTATATGTATGTATGGGTGTATATATATATATGAGCTATTATATTATATTACTTCTGGAGATTTGGTAATAGGAAAAAAATGGTTTTCTGTACTTCAAGGCTGTAAATAAATTCTCCTACATTTTCTAATGAATTTCATGTCATTATACTAAACATTTCATATTTTATCTCTGAATCTTTGATCCATGTGGTTGGAAAGCTTTTAAACAGTGGTGGTTTATTTGAAGATTTTTAGGGCCTAAAGAAAATGGAATTATTCAAAGAAAAGCATTTGCTTTTAAGCTGTACCTTCAAGATGAAATGAACTTCTAATTAGAGTATAAGACATATACAGACAAAGACACCATGATGAAACCCATTACTTTGTATGCAAACCTAAAAAGTTAATTTAAAACTTAATTTACTTTTTTCAATAAGCTAATATTTACTGGACACCTATTGTGTGCTGAGCCATGAAACATCTCTGTGTGGAAAAATACAAGCCTGAAAACGAACTAGTTCCAAATAAAGAAGAGTCCACTCTTAGAAACAGAAGTAAAAAATAAACAGGGTGCTCAGTACAGCCCAGAATAAAAGTACCCACATCTCCCAGACGTCTTGATATTTACAGCATTGCAGAGAGCTGTCTGCCTTCACGGCTGGGGCCACACACCTTCTTGGGGGCGGGGAACTCGCTCTTCTGTGCATGAGCAGACTTCCTTTATAGCACAGGTACTTATTTTCCAAGAAAAGATCAAATGCTCTTCTGGGCTGGAAACACCCACTAGGCCCTGGTGTTCAAGGGTTTCTCTGCTCACATCCCAGACATGTCCAAACCAAACCTCGCCCAGAGAAGTTGCCCTGAATTTCAATGCAACCTGTTGGTTGCTCTAGGGTTAAGAAAATAAACCAAGTAGAGGCTGGTAGGGGAAGATACAAAGTAGAAGGTAAGAGAATGAACAAGCCTGGGTCTAACTGAGTCAACGACACTACAGGGGATGGACTTAATAACAGGCCATACCAGGGATCTTTGCTAAAAGTAGACTTCAGGGACTCTGCCTATCAACACGTAGGTAACTGAAGTGCTGCTACATTCATTTTTGCTTGGGACTCTTTTCATTAACTGTGTATCAAAACGCCATGCTGTACATCCGATACTTATATAAAGATGTAAATTCCCAAAACCCTATTCACAATGATTCTGTGATAGTTATGTAATACTTTGCATGATACTTTGACTTGAATTGATATTCCCTCAATATTCGTCATTAACAAAAGTCCACCGTTTGCCAATGTCATTGTTGTGGATCACTGCTCTTTCTTTGCTATTTAGCAGAGCTCTTCGAGCAGATTTAGGACCTAGAACTAAATTGTTACCAAATATAAATGATGTCTCTGAACCAAGATCAGGAACTAAAGAACTGGTGTGAGACCCAAAAGGTACCTTTGAAATCTTTGGGCTCAACCCCTTATTTTAAAGATAAGGTAGCGGCTCCGGCCCAGAGCACCCTGAACTTAATGACATGTTACCCTTGTTTATCTCGTCATCACACCCAGAAGTAAAAAGGCTTCTGAGCCCTCTCTCTTAATTGTATTTAACTCACAGAGTTGCTATTTAGTTTTATTATTTTTTTTAATGTATGTGTGTTTAAAAGCAAGAGGGGTTGGTTATCATCCCAAGTACAGGAGGATAGCCACTGCTAACAGGCAGCAAGATCATCAGAGTAAAGGTTGGAGTCTGTCAGACAAAGCCCATCAGGGTTCGCCACTCAGGCTGTGTGACTGTGACCTGATCACTTGACTTTTCTGAGCCTCAGTAACAATCATCTCGTAGAAGACTGAAGAGTGTCATGTGGAGCTGGTGAGGTGGTTCTGCACATAAAGGTGTGTACAGAAAAGCCTGAAGGCTTGAGTTCAATGACAGGCACACATGTGATGGAAATGGCACACACACACACACACATACATACACACAGACACACACACACAGACACACACACACAGACACACAGAGTATATGTCTATGTCTGTGATGATGTATATGATGTATATGATATATATATATATATATTATATTTGAGTATGTGTAAATGTATATATATGAGCTTTAAAGTTATATCATGCAAGGTAAAGCTGTTGGGATGATAAGGCATGGTTATATTTAGTTATCAGGAATTATTTGTATACTACAATTGTGATAATACTTTGTACATTTTTGTAGTATATAATACCTTTCACATATTATACACACTTCCCAGGTTACCAGAGATAATTTATTTTCATGTCATCATCATCCCTGTAGTCAAAGAAAAGGTTTATTTTCTCGTTCCAAGTCCACAGTGGTAGATACCTTGTCCCCAGCAGGGGACTGGAGGAGCTGAATCAGCAGCTCCAACAAAGGAAAAGGAAGCAGAGTTAATTTAGGGGAACCATTTCAGAATAAACAGCTAGATTTACAAGGTATATCTCCGAGAACGCTTTGATGCCTGCATTTAGAGAGTAAGGGTATGGAATAATTGATGTCTACATTGGCAGATCAAAGTATCCCAAGCATTGCGGGCTGGGCAATGAAACCCTTCTCACTTTTCCTACATTCAGTGTGCATATTTTGTAACCATAATAATAATTTGTCCCTGCACAGGCCCTTTCATCTGGGGAGGAGCTCAGAGCACTTTGAAGATGTTAATAAGAAAAAGACCTGCTAATTAAAGTCGCTTAAAAATGAAAAGTCTCCAGGTCGGCAGGAGGGCGTAGATGAGGACAATGGGGTGAACAGGGACAAAGTAGAGGGACTTCTCCATCTGGAACCTGGGACTTTGTACCCAGCTGCTGGGAGGTGATGACCCAGGGGTTTGTTGCTGTTGTTGTCTGTGATTTCTTTAATGTGCTGTTGGATTTCATGCAGCAATAAATGGCTTTCTCTAGACAATCACAGCAGATGTTAACAAGAATAATTCAATAGTCTGTGGCATTCTTGACTTGAAGAGCACACACTGACCCAGAAGCTTTTTGTAGGAAATACAGAGGAGAGCTATGTTGGACATTTGCAATGAATTTTAACATCATCTGGCAGAGTTGTAGATAAACCCAGAAAAGCAATCATAGAAGGACAAAGACTTCCTGGCTCTTTTTGAAATTATTACAATTAGTGTTCTTTTTTTTAATGAGTGATTTTTAAATTTTTTTTTAAATTAGTGGTTTTTAAATTTGGGCTGTTGTTGTATTTTTAAGACAGGATCTCACTAAGTAGCCCAGGCTAGCCTCCAACCTAAGGTTCTTCATCCTTAGCATCCTGAGGGCTGGAATGACACTAGCTAGTGTTCCTAACAATTTTTCTTCTAGAGGACCCAAGTTCAATTCCTAGAACCCACAGCAGGTTGTACAATTGTCTGTAACGTTAGTTCTAGGGAACCCAAACACACATAGTGCATAGACATATATGCAAGCAAAATACCTGTGCACATAAAATTAAAAATAAATAAAATATAATATAAACTTAAAGCAACAATAACAAACTAAAAACAAACAAACAAACAAACAAACAAACAAAATCTGGGCCTAAGAAAATGGGTACAAATGTTCACTATGCAAGCCTGGGGACTCAAGTTCAAATCCCCAGCACCCATGTTAAAGGCCAGACAGGTAGTAGGAACAGTTGAAATCCTGGTGTTCCCACAAGAGAATGGGAGATGGGGACAGAGGAGTCCCTGAAGCTGGAGAGCTCCTGTCTCAAACAAGGTGAAAGGTGAATACACACTGACCCAGAAAGTTGTCTTCTGACCTCCAACTTGTGCACCATGGCACTCTTCTACCTACAGTCACTCCCATGAGTGTGTGTGGTGTGTGTGTGTGTGTGTGCGCGTGTGTATCTGTGTGTGTAACAACACACACACAGTTCAGATGCCAGGTCTGTAGTGCAGGCCTGTAATACCAGAGACTCTGGAGACCAAGGTAGGAACTGCAGAGTCCTGTGTGACTTAGCAAGACAGTCTTCTCAAAGTTATTAATTTAATTTAACTTTTTTTATCTTTTTATTTTTTTGGTTTTTTCGAGACAAGGTTTCTCTGTGTAGCCTTGGCTGTCCTGGAACTCACTTTATAGACCAGGTTGGCCTCGAACTCAGAAATCCACCTGCCTCTGCCTCCCAAGTGCTGGGATTAAAGGTGTGCGCCACCACGCCCGGCCTTCTCAAAGTTTAAAAGGAAACTAAAATTATGTAGCTTAGGATAGAGTGTTTGCCTGGTATATACAGAGCCCTGATTTACTCTGCAGTACTGCCAATAAATAAATAAATAAATAAATAAAAACAAATACATTTTTTTTTCTTAAACAGAAAGAAAGCTACTCATTGACTTGAAGTCTGCATTTGTTGGGCAAGTGACCTAATATCCCAAATTTCTCAACCTCACTGCTTTCTCCTGGAACAAAGTCTCCTTTTTTCAAGAGAAAGCATTTGGCCAATTCAAGCCAGCTCCCTGGGGCATCTCCCCAGGGCACCCTTCCAGGGCCTGGCTTTCTAAACTTGGTATATTAACAGGCTGGGACAGACTCCCTGGCTGACTCTGGAAGCTGTCAGAATCTCACTGTAACTTCTAGACTTTTCTGGTTTCTCATGAGGCATCAACACTTTTCAGTTGTAAATCAGTTTCTATCAAAATTCAAGCAGACAGCTTCCCTGGGCCTGGAATCCCTTCTATTCTTTCTCTCTGGCCTGCTAAGTTCTCAGCTGCCTGAAACCCCTGTCCCCCTGGAGATGGTCAGAAATAGCAGGCTACCCAGACCAACTTCTTCAATGGTCTCATAGCTAGCTAGCTACCCGGACCGACTTCTTCCAAGATCATCCTCTCTATTTAATCAGCAGGGTGGGCGGGGTGGGAGGTGGGATCTGTTTCCCACAGTTTGTGTAGGTTGGCTTGCTGCCAGTGTGCTTCAACTGAAAGAAAACAATACTCTAAAATAGAAGGGCAAGAAGAAAATTGTGGAAATAATGAGAACCTGTCTTGCTGAGGTCTGGCCTGGGCTTTTTACTGGGGCTGATTCGAGACTAGTCTTGGTTACACAAATTTGCCTGAAATTCAGGAGAGGGGAGAATACCCTCTGGTGGTAAACTCTATGTCTGCACCGAGTCTTCTACATTTCCTTTGCACTTGCTGCACAGGGCTACCTTTGGACACAGCCATCTATCTACATGTAGAGAAGCTGACTGACTCAGTCTTACCTTTGAATGACACGGAGAGGCAAAGCACTAGAAAACCTACTCCTACATGAAGGCCTCTTTTGTCCTGGGTTCTTGTGTAACGCATTATGCAGATTCAAATTCTGAAATTTATCATATTGTTTCATTATGGGAAACGATCTTTATCATGACACGATATCCAGAACCGTAACTGGTTTCTGCGTGCCTTTTGTTAATGATGAGTTTTGCTTATGGCTGTGTTTGTTTCGGGCCCATTTTGTTTTTCAAAAGGACTGGAGATTTTTGTTTCATTTTTTTTATCCCACTTTATTTAGTTAGTGTGTATGTTCATGTATGCATGCATGTGCATGCAAGAATGTGTGTGTGTGTGTTGTCTGTGCAAGCATGTATGTGTGTGTGTGGGGGTGTCTCTTCTTCTACCACAAAGGTCCAGGGCCTCAAATTCAGCTTGTCAGATTTGGCAACAAGCACCTTTATCCACTGAGCCATCTCCCCGGTCCTGATGTGAGATTTGTTTGATGTTCCTGGTGTGGTTCTCTTCTGCTTTGTGCTTTAACATTCTGAGTGCATCCACAGCCAGGATCTCTGCTCTCCCTGGCAGGGTTGCTCCTCCGGTCTCCAGTCGATCAATTGCACGGAACATGATCAAAACAGATGCTCAGGCTGTGCACTTAGGAGGCCAGGATGGAACGTCCCTGGAAGTCAGGGTTCCTGTGGGTGCTGACCACTTGCCTTCCTGAGGCTGTGCCTTTGACTTTTCCTTTTGGGAATAATGCCAGAGAGGTCACCGTTTCCAGTTCGGAATATTCCTTTTTAGTCTCTGCTTTGTGAGAACTCTGCTGAAAGCCTTTTCCCTTGACCGTTTGTCCTTCTAAGCCACAGACAGCTTTAATCAAGCCAGGGCCCCTGCTTGACACCTGGGGCAATTGGCTGCACTTGGCACTTGTCATTAAAAACTGGAATATCCTTGGTCAGACGGAGGCCTCGGGCCATTACCTTAAACACAGATTTGCTCCTTGCAGGATGCTCAATGACCACCTTGTAGGGTGAACAGCCTTCCTGGCTTGTCAGAGTCTTCAGAGACGCCACTCTCGGATGTTTCACTGTTATGTGCAGGAGAACTTCAAGCAAAGCAGGTGATTTCTTCACAGCAGTGTGGGTTTAGGACCACACAAACCAGTGCTCTCATCCTCCTTGGTTAGTTACTCTTCCTTTACTTCTGTCTGCTAAGTGCCAGTCCTGTTGTTTCATAGTGAAATCTACGATACTCAAAAAACTAACTACACCTTATGGCTGTGGTTCTCAGCCTGTGAGTTGGACCCCTTTGGGGGCTAGAATGACCCTTTCAACAAAGTCACCTAAGACCATCAGAAAAACATATATTTATATTCTGACTCATAGAAGTAGCAAGTAGCAAGTTACAGTTATGAAGTAGCAATGAAAATAATTTTTTAAGGCTGGAGGTCACCACAACACGAGGAACTGTATTAAAGGGACAGCATCAGGAAGCTTGAGAACCGTGCCTGAAGGAGTTAACCACATTTGAAAAGTGTTAGCCATGGAAACCTTCCCATACAAGCTTAAAAAGGATGCAGACATTAATTGAGACAGGCAGGCCTCCACTGCTCTACCATAACTCAGCCTCGTGTGCATATGTTATCCAAGCTGGAGAATGTACACAAGTCTGGGAGGGAGGAACTGCAGGGATGAGCAGAGGTTCCCAACCCAGTTTCCAGTTGTGGGTGTAGGAGACCAAAGAACAAAGGAGGGCAGTGGGCTGGGACAACTGGGAGAGGCTTAACTGAGGAAGTGGGGTGTGGAGATAGCCAGAGAGGAATCAGAATCAAAAAATGAAAGCCTGAGATGAGAAGAATAGAATAGCCAGCCCTTCCAAGCTGAGGCTCCAGGATGCCTGTGTGGAAGTTGCACGAACTACTATCCTCAAAACTGTATTTTGGATTATCTGATCAATTTAAAGAGGCCATGAGCACACAGGTCAGGTTTCTGAGTTGCTGCTTTTCATGGGTTGTAGGCACAGTGCATATGGCCTTCCAGACAAGGGAGAAGAAGTTCTCCTACCCATTTCCTCTGCCTAACTCAGGCCTGGTGTTTCTAAAGCATTGCTCAACTGCCATATTTAATATTTAGGGTGCAAAGAATTAGTACATTGGCAAAGCTCGGTGCACGCACTCCACCCTTCCTTCTATTGAATCTAGGACGGGGTGGGTCAGTCTTGGAAATATGAATAAGGAAGCCATCCTTCGCTCCTGTAAATAAATGCTGGCCCAGATAACTTGGAGCACCAGCCCCATGGCTATTGTTCTCAAAAACACATGAATGTGTCCATATGAAATGACTGGAGGTGACTCCTTGTCAAGGTGACTGGAAAGCACTTGCTGCTCTTTTAGAGGACCTGGGTTCGATTCCTAGCACCCACATGGCAGCTCACAACCATCTACTTCTGGGTGATCCAATACCTTTTTCTGACTTCTGTGATCACTAGGCATGAACTTGATATACATACATACATGAGACAAAATATTCATACACATAACTGGGCAGTAGTGGCCCATGCCTCTAATCCCAGCACTCAAGAGGCAGAAGCAGCAGATCTCTGTGAGTTCTAGGCTAGCCTAGTCTCAGTGTACGTCCAGGACAGTCAGAGTTACACAGAGAAACCCAGTCTTGAAAAACCGAAAGTCTAATATACTTATTCAACACATAAAAATAAAGTAGACAAATCTAGAAATCTCTAAACAAACAAACAAACAAACAAACAAAACAAAACAAAAAAGAACTTGCCAAAAGCAGGACTTCTGTGATCATGTCAAAGATCCAATGTAACAAAACAACAAAGTATCACAGCACAGTTTTAATAAAATAGCCTTTTCCTTTAAGAACTCCCAGGTTGGGACAAAACAAAACAAAAACAAAAGCAAAAAGACACAGCTGCAGTGGGAAGCAGACTTGTTGGGGGGGGGGGGTGGGGAGGATAGAGGTGAGATTGTGTGAGCTGAATGTATTATTTACAGATCAAGAATATTTTTTTAAGAAAGAAGGCAGGGCATGGTAAATATTCCTTTAATCCCAGCACTTGGGAGGCAAAGGCTGGTAGATGTCTGTCTGTGAGTTCAAGGCCAGACAGAGCTGTGTAGAGAGTCTATCCAGAGTGAGTAGTAGGATCCCCACTGTTAGAGCTGGGTATGGTGGTCCGTGTCTGAAAATCTCTTACATTTGATTTTGCTGGAACTGGTCCGGGGCCTCTGTTAGACACTGATCCACAGCGCCTGCTCTGGTCTGCGCTCTGAGGCTCTCTATGCCGTCTGCTCTTGATCACGTACCTGACCCACGTTTCCCATCCTCATCCAATTTCTCCCTTCCCTCTCAGTCCTTTCTGTAGATGGCTTTCATCCACCCTGTAATGATCTCGATGATCCTGAATACCTACCTCAGCTCCCACGGACTTTTGCCATGTTTGTCCACAGGCCTTGCTGCCTTCTCATGCTTAGGGAAGCATGACCGTGCCAATCCCGATCCTGTGCCGAGAACTTGAACTTCAGTCACAGAGCCGAGTGACTTTGGCCACCCTCCTGGTTTTTGCTGGTTTGATTTGAAGACAGATTGGTAACTCCTAGCCCCATGCTTGAAAACATGAAGGGAAATTCCATGACACACATGGCATAGATTGACCAGACCCCTTCCATTGCGGAAACACTTACTGGCTTTCTTCCTATGGTCACTGACTGGTCTTTTATCGTATCTTCAGCTGAGACTCCTCCACTCATTCTGTTTGTTGCAGATGTCCTCTTGCCTCTCCTTGTCAATCATTATGTTTAAAAAAAAAAGTGGCACTTGGCTTTGCCCTTGGTGTTATCAGTTAGATCTCTATCAGTGGAATTGAATACCAGGACTTGGTCCTTGCTATTAGGTTAAAGGTTTCGTTGGACAGGGCCCAGTTCTTTTAATCAATTTAAAAAAAAAAAATAAGACACTGCTTTCAAAATCTTGGCTTGAAGGTCCTTCTTCTGAATTAAGAATACTTATCTCTGAATGTCTGAAAAGTCCCAAACAAGATTGGCATCTCCCAATTCTACCAGACAGCTGTCCTTCCCTGGAGCCTTGCACTATGTCTGGAAAAGAATGTGAACAGTCACAGTTGGCCAGCTGCTGTTGTGCTCAAAGAGGATCTAGCATTTAGGTCAAGAATATCTTTTAAAAAAATAAAAAGGCAGGGGTAGAGTATTCTACCATCCCTGTCCATTTACATGCTACAGCCAAAGCCTTGCGTTCTCTGAAAGTTCATTTAGTTCTGGTTCCAGGATCAGAGCTCTTTGTGTGTTGCCAATCATTAGTCCTTCCTGCATTCCTCCAGAGCAGGGAGCTGACAAATGGAAACAACCGTTTCCAACTGTGGATGAGAGACTCTAAAGACTCAAATAAACCAGTCTGGGCGGCAACATGATGATATGTAACCTAAGGTACCAAAAGGCTCCACAGAGCTATACATGGTGGTCTCTATAGCACCAGGGCTGGCTCCTGTACGTGGAAGGCTCATGATGCTGTGTGCAGGCCACACTGTCCACGTAAGGCTTGGTGTCTTGAGCCACCTTCTATCTGAGCCAACTTTCTTTCAGAGGATAGTCACAGACATGTGAACTCTTGTGCTGGAAGATTTCAGACCTGATCCTAACTGCTATGAAATAGGCTTATGATCTCACCTCAGTGTGACCCTGTTTCCTCATTAGTAAGAAGATCAGTAAAATTCCTGCCCAAGAGCAGATACCTCAGAAACCAACTGAATCCATCCCTTAGAACCCAACATATGCATGTGCAATACATGCGTTTCTTTTTGTTCTCATTTATTTACGAATTTACTTGTTTTGAGACAAGATCATACTCTAACCCAGGCGGGACTGGAACTCATTATATACTCCTGGAGTTTAGGGTTTAGGGCAATCTCCTGCCTCAGCTTGCTCTGTGTTATTATCATTGTGGACTACCACCCCTAGCTTTCACTTGTTCTTTATTGTGCTTCTTCTGAAAGGTTTCATGCTGGGACTTCTCATCCCATAAAACCAGCAAAGGCCTCACATCAGCCATCAGTTATAAGATGGAAATCTTCCTTCCTTGTTAAGGAACTTCAGGTGCCAGACAGGCCTTTGAAGGGCTTAGGGAAAGCAGGAGACAAAAAGAGGAAACATTTCAGTACCCTTGAAAGCATCTGCAGAAAATCCACTTGTGTGATTTAGTTTCTTAATTAATTAATTTTTTTTCTTTGATATAGGGTCTCACCTTTTGGTTTAGGCTGGTCTCCAACTCATGGCAATATTCTTGTCTTAGTCTTCATGGTGCTGGGATGACAGGTGTGAGCCCCCAGTTTTGGATTTAAGTGTTCTGTGAGTCTGTCCAGTCATGAGCACATACCCACTAACCTACACTAGGAATCATACACAGCCTTTTGATTAAATGTTCTCTCATGCTAAAGCTTAGGTCTACCTACCTGACACAATCCTTCTATTGCATACATATGTGTATTATAATAGTTATACAAAATATAATTCATTTATATATTATATAAGTATATTATAAATATATAATGTAATATATATAATCATCCATTCTTATCCTGTTCCTTTCAGCTGCACATTCATTTCCTCAATATTCATTTTCTTTCCTTTCTAGATGAAGATGCTTCCCTCAGTCACCAGGACTCATTTTCAAGTGCCTTCTGCTTTGCTGGGTACTTCTGACCTAATCCCCCTCATCCTTTGCTACTATGATAATATTGTATGGTCTCAAAGCAAGATGATAGAAGATATAAAAATATGGTTCTCATATATAAAAGTAACATGAGCTATGTACATGACTGCTTAGTAATTATGCCTAGTGGCCTGTCAGCATAATAATACAGTCTACATCATTAGAATCATAAGATACTTTATTAATCCTTATTTGGAAATAGCACATGTCTATAATTTTAGCACTCTGGATGTCTATGAAGGAAGTCTAGAATCCAAGGCAAGCCTGGGCTACATATAAGCTCTTGTTCAAAAAAAAAAAAAGAAAAAAGTTTTCTCAAGACATAGGATGAGGATACTAGTGCCTCCTGCTGTCCTAAACGCTTACTGCCTGGAGGTAATCTTTTAAAACAACAGGGGTAAAGAGCCATGAGTCTCAAAGTTAAGCTCCAGTTACTCTTGATGATAGCCTACTGTGTAAAAGATTTTATTTTCTTGGTTTAAAAACAAAACAAAAAAACCAATCATTGAAGTCGTGTGGGTAGCTCAGAAGGTAAGAACATTAGGTACACAAAGCACACATCCTTAGGACCCACACGGAAAACTGAGTGTGATCATGCATATCTACAATCCCAGCGCTGCGGGAGATCAGACAAGTGGATTGCAAGAGGCTCCAGGCCACAGCCTAGCTCCAGGTCCTGGCCAGCAGCCTGGCTCCAGCAGCCTAGCTCCAGGTCCATGGCTCAGCAGCCTAGCTCCGGTCCTGGCAGCAGCAGCCCGGCTCCACATCTCAGCCTGGCTCAGGTTCAGCTGGAGGTTCTGACTCCAGGCAATTCGAGATAAAGCCGGATACTTAACATCCTCCTCTGCCTCTGCAAGTGATTACATACACCCACGTTTGTGCATGTGTGCATGCGTGCGTGCATGTGTGCGCACATAACACACACACACACACACACACACACACACACAACACAACATATACATAAAGAGAAGCATCTATGCTACAGTTCTGAATGATAGAAAAAGAACTCGTCAGAAACTTTGACCAGTTTTCTCATAGGCCTGGGGCGATTTGAGATGTTTCTTTGTTTGGTTGGTTGATTTGGGGCCTTGGTTTCTCACCTGCTTACCCTCTTCAGTTTATCCCCTACCCACCAGGGGAGACATAGACCTGTGCATGCTAATCTAGGCGTTATGTCTGAGTTACACCTATCTGTTTTCTTCATAGCTTTTAGTCAAACCCCATCATTTAGATCCCTCCCGCCCAACCCTTTCCGGTGCCTACTTCCAGACCACAGCGTCCCTCTCTCAATGCCCTTCAGTCAGACTGTTCCTGTGGTCCCATCACACAGCATGTGAGGAGCAGAGTGCTCAGTGCCTATGGAAGACGTTTTCTTCTCCGTAAAAGGGGGAAGGGGAGGACTCACTGCTCTGGTGTCCGAGTTTCCTGCCTTGGGGTGTCATTATATAAGGAGTTGTGGAAGCAAGCCTCTTTGCAACTTGATACAGAAAGCCAGAGAATCGCTAGGAGACTGGCTCATACCCCTGCTGCCGAGGCTACTTAGTTCAGCACCAATTCAGATGTATCTGTGAAGTTCACAGCTCTAAACATTTTTACTCCTCAATACTCTGTAATACATGTGTTTAGAACACACCTCTGTCTATACATCCTAACCCTGCAGGTAAAAGACTTTATTTCCTCAAAGCTAGTCTCCTGTTACCAGCTAGTTTCCTCAGTTGTGCTAAGCACACACCCTTCAAATAATACCAGGATAATAACAGTTTACATAGGCACCTAAAATGTTGGGAAGAATGTCCTTGGTGGAGTCCTGTGGGTGTTACGTTTTCACAGTGAAACATTCTTTCTAGGGCATTTGAACCCTGAACCCTGCTACTGCTGTGCTTTGTGTGGGTGTGGAGCCATTGAGAGGTGAGGCTGCACTGTGGAAGTGGGTCACTAGGGCATGCCATGTAAGTGTGTGTGCTCCTCTCGTGTGTGTGTGTGTGTGTGTGTGTGTACAGAGGTCAGAGGACATCTTCAGGTGTTATTCCCATCATTCACTCACCTGTCTCTTTTTTATTTCTCCTCTCTCTCTCTCTCTCTCTCTCTCTCTCTCTCTCTCTCTCTCTCTCTCTCGATATCTCCCCCTGACTGAAACTTGCCAAGTAGGGTTAGCCAATTGTCTCTCCCTCCCCAGCAACAGGGATTATAAGTGATGACCACCTAGCTACTGCAGTTGTTGTTATTGTTGTTTTATTATTATTATTATTATTATTATTATTATTATGTGTTCTAAGGCTCAAACTTGGGTCCTTTTGTTTGCAAGGCACAAATTTTGGTGAGTGAGCTATTGACCTAGCCCTAGGGGTAGGATTTTGAATGGTATATCCTGGCTCCCTGTTTCTGGCCTGGTGCCTGTTTCCTGTATGCTACAATGTTGTTCATCTAATAACAACCCTGCTGCCTTGGCCTGCTGGGCCATAAGCAGCTCTTCCCGTGCCTTCAGGAACCAAAATTCTCATGAGCCAATATAAATCTACTCCATATGTTGTTCCTGTCATGTATACATGTCATGAGACACTGTTATAGTTTGGATGTGAGATGTCCCTAACAGGCTCCTGTTATGTCCCTTACAGGCTCCTGTGTCTGCACACTTGGTCTCCATCTGGCTGTACTGGTTCAGGAGGCAGGAAACTGATATATAAATCCGATTGCTCAGCTTTCTATAGGTCATCTATATCAGCCTCCCACTATGCAAGGCTCAGAAAAATTCATAAACTTTAAAAGAATAAAAAATATTATTTAGAAAACAATGAAATAAAGTATAATTGAAAGAAGTAGTGCAGTAAGGCTGGACTTTTTTCCAATTTTTAAAAAATTTAATTAAAAAAATATTTTTTTGCTTATTCACTTTACATCCCACTCACTCCTTCTGGTGGTCACATCATCACCCTTCTGGTCCCCCTCCTCTTAAAATCCTTCCCCCATCCTCCTTCCCCTTCTCCTCTGAGCAGGTGGGGGACCCCTGGGTATCTCCCCACCCTGGCATTTCAAGTCTTTGTGACGCTACGCACTTCCTTTCCCACTGAGGCCAGACAAGGCAGCCCAGCTAGAAGAACATATAGCCAGTCAGGCGACTTTTGAGTAGCCTCCGCTATGTTCTAACCCACATGAAGCAGACAGATCTGTAAGTTTGGAGACCAGGTCCTAGGCTGGACCGTTGAAAACAGTATGCCAGCCTGAGTAATCTTTTCCCGCAAGAGAAACAAGTTGAGCTGAGCTCTAGATACCAGAGTTAGGATAGAACACAGTGGATACGTGCAAATAAACTGATGGACTTGGCACATTATTTTGTTTTGCTTGGTTCGAACAGGTTGAGCCTGGCTTCCTGAACATCTTAGACCAGTGAATAGAAACCCTCTCAAGTCTGGGATAAAGGCTGGCACAGCCGGCTGAAAGTCACACTTTAAAAACATTTCTTTGCATCTTTATTTTGTGTTTCTCTGTGTGTGCATGTCACTGCATGTATAGAAATCAGAGGGCAACTTGTGGGAGTCAGTTCTTTCCTTTCAGGTGGGTCCCAGGTATCGAACTCAGGTCAACACACTTAGTGGCAGACATCTTTACTCCAAGCTGTCTCAGGGGCTCATGAAGTTCATATGGCACACTGTGCCACTTCCTTAACGCTTCTGCAAACTATAGTAAGCGGCTACTCCCTCCAGTGCTCCACTTTGGCAAGAGTAGGAATGACAAACTTAGAGTCTGATGTGCCAACGTAATCAATCATGTACCAGGAGATGGATGCCCCTGTGCAAAGGAGTCCTGGAGCTCTTTCCCATGCATTTGATTGAGAACCTGTCTATATTCTCAAGCTCTCAAGCTCAAATACAACAGCCTCCTGAAGGCTCCTGGGTCAACATTGCTTAGGGAAGGGAAGTTCTGTTCTGTCCCAAACCAGTGCTTTCAGCTCCTGACTGCTCTGCAGGTTAACAATCGGTCCCTGGACATGCCCTCTCTTGCTGGTTATCCTCTGCAGGGCTCTCAGTAAGAATCTTTGCCCATTTCTTGCAGATGTTGATGGGGCCTGTTTCATTATCTAATCCTATCAGTCTCTAACTTGGTGTCCTTGGGGTGTATACTCCTGGTACCTCATGGTTGTTGACCAAATCAAACCGTGAGCTCCCCTGAAGCCTGTAAACAGTGCATGCTAACTCCACTCTGCCACTGCGATGCTTACACAGCAGCCCAAAAAATGCATAACCTTGACTACCTCAGGGAGGTGGTTAGTTTGTCTGTCTGTCTTTTTTTCTAAAGATTTAATTTATGTATGTGTGTGTGCGCGCACGTGTGTGTGTGTGTGTGTGTGTGTGTGTGTGTGTTGTTTTCATGAGCATGTGCCACATGTGTGATGATGCTCACAGAGGCCAGAAGAGAGTATCAGATCTTTGATGCTCATGCTGAAAGCGGAACTTGTGACCTCTGCAAGAGCAGTAAATGCTCTTAACCCCCAGCCTTCTCTGTAATCCCCAGCCCTTGTCTTTCAAGGCTGCGGTTCCAAGGACAAGTGTGAGAGACCCAGGCCTCTGTGCTTCTCAGAGCATCTGTGAACTCTTTTATAAAGATGCTTTTCTTTTCCTTTTCTTTCGGTGGTTGCTATTGGCATACAAAGAAATGGATTTTATTTACAACTTTTTCCTTCACAGGGCGCGCCACACACACACACACACACACACACAATTACAGTTTGTTCTTGTTCCTCATACATATACATGATTATCATCTCCTCGAACCCCACTCCTAGTTGTTCTCTTATTCTTGAGCCCTATAAGGTAACTTTGTTTATCCAGTAGCAACTTCCTCTATTGGAGGTATAGATGACTTCTTAGGAAAACTGGTTCGAAGAGACTAGAGAAAAGGTGGTTCAAGTTTGTTTTTTTCTTCCCAATGACCACTTTCTTGGATGATTTTTTTTTTAGTAGACACAGTAGCACACCGTGTTTCCAGTGTTCTAGACACAGCAGCACAACGTATTTCCAATGTCTTAGCCTCAGTAGCACATACATATTTCTGATGTTCTAGACACAGCAGCAGCACACACGTGTTTCCAATGTGCTTTAACCACACAGTCCTTCTGCTTCACTGTACCCTCTGAAGACTTCCAGAACAATCTTGACATGAGCCTGCTTTACTTTCCCCTGGGCAATCTCTTGCCTTTCATCCCACTGCTTCAAAAATTTTAAAATTGAAGGCCTTTTTATTCTTGAATATCCGAAGTAATCAATTGATTATTTCAATTGATTGTGGAACATCCTGACACCAAAAACACTATGGGAGCCTTGAGCCCTTGTAGTCCTGACTCAATAACAGCTCAAATATCCATCTTGATATAGTCACAAAGCCTCTTGGGTAGAAAAGCTAATGCACTTAGCACATATCGATTCTAACTACTGTAGGAGGCATTTCTACCTATGCTTTTTGACTGAGTTTTCAAAATAACTATCCACTGGGCAGAATAGTATCTGGCACATAGTAGATGCTCACAAAACATTGACTGAATGAGTAAAGAACGCATAACATCCATTTTACATATTAGAAAAAGAATCAGAAATGAGTGGGGATAGGTAGCACACAAGCGTCACTCAGCACTTAAGACATTGAAGCAGGAAGGGTGGTTTATTCTACAGTGAGTTTAAAGCAAGCCTGGGCTGTGTGAGATCCTGGAGAGTCCTCATGCATGGGGAGGGAGGTGTATGGTGGAAAGGAGGGAAGGGAGAAAGGACAAGAAGGAAGAAAGAACATCGATGAAAGCAATCTTGTCCATTCGGGGCTTGTTTCTCTCCTGTCCATGCCCTCTTTCTCTGTACCACTTGCCCTCAGAGAAGGAAAAGTTAAATCATTTGAAGTCAGCTCCCAGGTGCCATGAGATAGCAGCTGCAGGGCTTTCCACATCATCATCACCACTGACTTACACTCCTCAGATAACCAAAGCCCTTTAATCCCGAGGCGTGACAGCAAAGGGCAAGTTCCAGTTTTCTATCTACTGTGGATAAGAGTCCCCTTCATCTCACTTGTCTGGGATAGCAATTATCCAAACGAGTGTGGAGACATGCCCAAGAAAATTCAGAGGGTAAAATTAATTGGACGACTGTAGGTTGTGTAAGGACTCATAGAGTACTGACATAATCTTGGGCCTGTCACCCTCTGGTTGCCTTGGCTAGCTCCTTCCTGGGCTGTGGGATCTCTTGGAAGCCCTTCTCCATCTCTGTTCCTTCCCTGCTATCCCTTGGGTCCTGGTCCTCCTCCCATCTATGAGCCATTGTGATAAACTGTCCTTGAACGTGAACTTGAACAATGTGGTCTCCATCTGCTTTTCCTGACTCACTGTTGCTTTAGTGGGCATTGGTAGCATCCCTTCTAAAGGCACCCAGCCATTGTCCTTTTTTGTGTTTCTATGCAGGGTCTCACTAAGTAGCCCTGGCAGAACTGAAACTCCCCAGGGTAGACAGGCTAGCCTTGAATTTGCAGCAATTCCTCCACCTCTGCTTTGTGAGTACTGGAAAAATGGACATGTCTCACCACACCCAGCCAACCTCCATCTTGGTTTCCCAAATCAGTTGGCTATTTTTACCCCCAATCTTCAGCACATGGCTAAGTTTACCTTAATTCCCCCAACTTGTTTGCTCAAAGTCCTAGGTTCAGTCTCAGCCTCAAAACAAAGCTGGAACAAATCGGCTGATAGTGGTTTTTCTCGTAAAACCAAGTGGAAGTTTCTGTAACAGACCCCTAGTCCTTAGTAGGCCTCCAGACCTTAGCACAACTGACTCCATGATAGAAGTGCTGTTCAGGCTGTAAAACTCAGCATGTAGATAGTACCACCTGCCAAAACTAAAACAAAGACCTAATCCATCAAAGTCCATAGTTCTTGCAAAGTCTCTAAATCTGCTAATCTTGCTTTTTGGGTTCTGCTGTTCTGCTTCTGGCTAACTATTCTTGTTAACTGAAGAATGTCAACCCAAGATATGTTTTTTGTGCTTAAAAGCTTACCTTGTGAGAAAACATCCAGTGTAGTCACTGACTGGCTAATACAAATTTTCTTTGGCTTAAAGTCACATCTGAGCAGTCTTCTCTGGTGGCTACCCCATAACAGTTTTGTATTTGTTTTTGTTTTGTTTTGTTTTCAAGTCCAAGATGTTTGGACTCATGTTTAAAATCTAGGACTCAGGAAACTGAGGCATTGCCTTGTGTTTGAAACCATTCTTGGCTATGTAGTGAGAGCCTGTCTAAAAATAAAAATAAATAAAATAACAACCTTCAACTTAGTCCCATGCAAACCACCGAGTCGGGTCCATAGTAGGCTCTACCATGGAGCTGCTCCTTAGTCACAGTTATATTTTCATGATTCTGGTTGGAGAGTAGATGTAAGATAGCTGTTTGACTTACATCAATTCATATCTTATTTACCCTGCTTTAGTATTCACCCTACTAAGCTTTAAATTTTTAGTGTGTCAAAGCTTAACTTTTTTGCAGTTGCTGGATTTTGTTTTGGTTTTGTCTTTAGATTAGGTCTCTTTCTGTAGTTTAGGCAAGCCCTGAATCTTTATAAAGTCCAATTGGCCTTAAATAATGGCAATTCTCTTGTCTCTGCCTCCTAAGGTTGGAATTACAGGTTTAAGTCACCACCTCCTAAAACAGTTTTTTTTTTTTTTTTTGAGGCTTTAAAATGGTAGATTAGAAGCTGCCCTCAGGTGACCTGCTTAAGGAGAAGAATCCACATAGGATTTGTAGGAGAGACTCTACTACAAAGGGAGAAAGAGGAAGCATTTAATACACAAGATGCAAGAAACTGAGAGTAGTGGTGCACACCTTTAATCACAGCACTCAGGAGGCAGAGGCAGGGGATCTCTGTGAGTTCGAGGACAGCCTGGTTTAGAGAGTGAGTTCTAGGACAGCCAGGGCAACACAGAGAAACCCTGTCTTGGAAAAAAAAAAAAAGAAAGAAAAAAGAAAAAGAAGAAGAACAAGAAGCCACCAGAGCTCAGTGAGGAACAGAGACGGAGGAGAAACCTCATGCAAAAGTTAAGCCAGATGGCCGGGTAAAGAGGCCTGCAGTCGCACAATCCTACAGTCTTCACAAGTTGCTGGTTTTGGTGAGACAGAGAGTCTTCTGTTGGAGAAGTCGTACAGAGTGGAATCCCATTCTATTACTCTGTGCTGACTTGGAAGTCTGGTCTACCTTGGGGGGCCTGAGAACAAAGGACAGCCACAAGGCTAAGATGTGGATTCAACTTCCGATAGCCCCAGGAGAAGACAGCTCTGGGCTGCAGCTTTGAAGAACATGAGGTGGCCAGCTGAAAAGCTCTTACAGAAGGCTTGTTTAGCTCAAGTAGTGACATAATACTTCCCCTCCCTCCAAGGCCAGGAGCAGATCTCATCAACTAAGAGCCCTGGAGTTGGAGAGTCCTGAGCCTGAGGTCAGCAGATGGATGAACTGCTGGAGCCACCTGTCTGCCCTTCAGTGCAGCAGAGTCTGAAGGACATCTCTCCAGCTGGCTCATCTGTCTTTGGCCATCTGGAACGTATGAAGTAACTCTACACATGTACAATCTCAGTCAGGGCTTTAGTTGCCTTCTCATACTTGTCAATACACTTGGGAAAACCTCCTAGCTAAGACACTTATGAACTACAGCAATACTCTTCAAACTGTTATACAAAATGGTAAGGAAAGCCACACTACCAAGCTCCTTCTGTGAAGCCAATATTATTCTCAGTAGATACAGAAAATTTCCTTCACAAATGTCACCATACTGTCTCGATAAAAGTTCGAAAGAAGCTAGCTACAAATAAAAGGAATGGGACATGTTGAGAATGCAGGGATCAAGGGAGAAAGATGGGGTGGATGTGACTAGGATACATTATGAACATGCATGAAACCATTAAAGAATAAATAAAAGATACTCTGTTCTAAAAGGAACATATCCCAACACAACACAATAAAGGTTGTAATGGCAAACCACGGACATGATCAGTGTGGGAAATTGAAAGTGAGATGCTTTTTCTGTCTAAACTGTAGAATGACACAAGGGTACCCACTCTCACTGCCCTTATTCAGTACAGTGCTTAAAACCTTAGCTATAGAAAGAAGACAAAGAAAAAAAGAGGTGTACAAATAGGAAAGGAAAAGTCTAACTATCTCTATTTACAGATGGTATGATCTTATATTTTTTTTAAAAATGAGGATTCCACAAGAAAACTCTTCAACTGGAGCAAAAGTCTCAGAAAAGTAGCATGATGCAAAATCAGTAGACAAAAAGCAGTAGCTGTTCTCTATGCTAAGTGAGATGGTTTGAGGGAGAAATGGTCTCCACAGGCCCAGGTATTTGTATTTTTGGTCCCCAGTTGGTGACACTGTTTGGAGACTGCTATGAAACCTGTAGGATATCTGGTCTTGCTGAAAGAAGCACATTACTGAGGGCAGACTTGGAGAATTCATGGCCTGGCTCCATTTCTGCTTCACTTTTGTCTGCTTCACACTTGAGGCTGAAGACAGTCAGCTGTCTGTTGCCATGACTCCCCCACCATTAGAGACTCTCTCTCTCTCTCTCTCTGTAACTGCAAGCCATATTAAGCTTTTATAAGTTGGTTGTGTTCATGGTGTTCTATCTCAGCAACAAAAGGTAGATGATACAGGATGTGGTACCAGGAGTGGGATGTTGCTATGTAGAACCAGAGCATGATGCTTTTTCAAGGAATATGGGAGATTTGGTGACATTGGATTAGAAAAACAGCTAAATGTTATAACCAGAATTTAATGGGCCATTCTAGCAAGAGATTTGAACTTATGGAGAAGAATTAGAAAAAAAAATCACATTTACAATAGCTTTAAAAATGTTTAGGAGTTAACATAACTGAGGAAGTAAAAGATCTTTTTAAAACATGGAGGAAACAATTTAAGTAATATGTTAAAAGATTAAAAGACCTCCATGGATTGGTAGATTTAATATTGGAGAAAAATGACTATATTACCAAAAATGACCTAAAGATTCTGAGCAGTCTTCATCAAGATTCTGATGATATTCTCAAAGATATGAAACAAAACAAGACCTAAAATTCATGTGGATGAATGGATGAACACAATAGCCTAAGAAATCTCAAACAGAAAGAATAATGGTAGAGAAAAATAATACTTAATCTCAAATTATGTTATAGAGCCATAGTGACAAAAATTATGTGGTGCTGTTGCAAAAAAAAGATGCACAGACCAGTATCATAGAATAGCGGAACCAGAAACAAACCCATACAACTAATGGACCTAATTTTCAACAGAAGTGTCAAAAATAAACATTAATAAAGCCACCTCTTCAACAACTCATTTTGGAAAAATTGATATTCACATGTAATAGTTGAAGCTCAACTAGGTAAAGTGATACGTGCCTAAAATACCAACATTAACTAGGGAAGCAGAGATAGGAAGGGCAGGGAGCCTCAGCTACATAGTGAGTCAGAGAACAGCACTGGCTACACTCAACACTGTTTCAAACAAACAAGTACACATACACACACATGGAACAAAACTATACCTGTATTTCTTATCTGATACAAAAGTGAATTAAAAAATAGATCAAGTATCTTAATATAAGACCCAAAACTTTGAAACTGATAGAGGATAAATATTTCAAGGTGCCAGTAAAGGTAAGAACTTTCTGGAAGGATTCTAATGGCACAGGCAATAACCCCACAAATTGACAAACTGGATAATATGAAAGTTAAAAAGCTCTGTACAGTGAAGGGAACACCCACCAGAGTAAAGAAATAGTCTACAGAACTTTACCTGTGGGGTAAAATCTCTGCCAAGCATATGTCAGCATTGGGATTAATATTTCAACTATATAAACAATTACAAAAATGAACTATCAAAGGAATAAAAATGGTCAAATCAATAAATAAGCCAATGAGCTAAGTTGTAATCCTCCAAAGAAGAGATCCAAATGGTCCATAGATACTTTAAAATGTTCAACATCCCAGCCATCAGGCAAATGCAACTTAAAACTGCTCTAAGAGTTCATCTCAACACAGGCAGAATGACTAACATCAAGAAAGCAAAACAGGAAGCTGGGCAGTGGTGTCCACACTAATCCCAGCACTTGGGAGGCAGAGGCAGGTGGATTTCTGAGTTTGAGGCCAGCCTGGTCTACAGAGTGAGTTCCAGGACAGCCAGGGCTATACAGAGAAACTCTGTCTGGAGGTGGGGGTAGACAAGAAAAAACAAACAAACAAATGAAAGCAAAACAGGGTGTCATGGCACATGCCTTCCCTCCCAGCACTTGGGAACAGAGAAAAGCAGATCTCTGTGAGTTTAAGGCCAGCCTGATCTACATAATGAGTTGCAAGCCAGTAGGGCCACACCATGAGAGTTTGTTTTTTAAAAAAAACAATTGAATGCATAGGGGTTAGAGAGATAGCTCAGCAGTTAAGAGAACTGACTGGTTGCTCTTCTAGAGAATCCGGGTTTGATTTTTAGCACCCACATGACAGCTCACAATTGTTTGTAACTTCAGTTCTAGGGGTCAGAAGCCTTCTTGTAGCTCTGTGGGCATGCATGCAGTGCACAGATATACAAACAGAGAAACACTCGAACACATAAAATAAAAATGAGTGTTTTTAGAAATTTGAGAACTAGAGAGATAGCTCAGGGGTTTAGAGCACTTGTTGCTTATTGCAGAGGACCTGGGTTCAATACCCAGCACCAACACGGCAGCTCACAAACATCTGTAACTCCAGAGGATCCAGCACCCTCTTCTGGCCTCTGAAGGTGTCAGGCACAAATGTACACATACATACATGCAGGTAAAATACCCATATACATGAAATAAATCTTAAAAAAAAGAAAAGTGTGTATGTATGAAATTTAAAAGAGAGAGAGAACATGAAACAGAAGGACAGAGCATGTTTGCGCACAGAGAAAACCTCTAGTATTGGAAGGACTCCTCTGAGATCTTGTGCAAGCAATGGACAGTGGCTTACCTAAGCCAAACTGGAGGGAGGAAAGAAGTGAAGATCCACTCTCCTGCAGCTGCACAGATGAACGATTTACCTTTCAACAAGTTGGTCCAGAGAGCGGCTGAAGAAGCACATAAAGATTTCATTTCAGAGGATGAGAAATACTTCTTACGATCAATGGAAAAGACCTGAAGAAGGATGTTGTAGATATCAGACAGCAGATTCCATTGTTAGAGGGACATATTAAGTTTCCTTTCTTTGAAGAGGATCAGTTCTTTTCCAGTGTTTTACTAATTAGTTCACCTGGATTTCAACTCTAGACTCACTATGATGTAATGGATAACGTTTTAACACAAGTGACAGGAAAGAAGCAAATTATGCTGTCTAATCTTTGAGATGCACAATATTTATATTTATCAGATTCTAAATCAGAAGTGCTGAATGTTGACAGCCCAGACTTGGATAAATACCAACTCTTTCCTAAGTTGAGGAAGTATGAGTATTCATCCTCTTGAAGCTGATGATGTCCTATTCATCCCTGCCTTATGGTTCCATACTGTGATTTCTGAAGAGTTTGCAGTGGGAGTGAATATCTTTTGGAAGCACCTTCCTTGGGAATGCTATGATACAACCTACAGTGACAAAGACCCTGTAGCAGCATCCAGAGCTGTGCAGATCTTGGACAGAGCTTTGAAAACACTGGCTGAATTACCAGAGGAATACAAGACCTCTATGCATGCCAAATGGCCTTAGGTATTCAAGACAAAGCCTCCAGCAAGAGTAAAAAAAAAAAAAAAATGAACTAAATGTAGTAAAGATGTAAAAATAAATAAAAATTAGCTCAAGTATTTGAAAACTATAACCAGATGTAAATATTTAAAGATGCTTTTTAAAAACAGGAAAGATAAGTCTCAGATTTATGGTATAAAAGGAACGTTATCTGATTTCTACTTGATATAGATTTAGAATGCTTAGTGGGACCATTCTTTAGCTCTAAGATGTAAATAACTAAAATTCTGACTATCTATCTAGAGAGAAGCATGCTTGCCACCATACACACAGTACTGGAGGGGGAAGACATCCAGAAACCTCTCTACCGCCATGCCACTCATAACAGAGGGAAAGATGCCTGCCTCCATGCCACACAGTGTGTGTGAGTAGGGGAGGCCACTCAGAGCCCACCAGCCATGTGGTTCTGCCTACAGTCGGAGCCACTACAATGTGCAAGTGTGTGGTGACAGATGGGAGAGAAAGAGAAGCAGAGCAGTTTGAGCATCGTGGAGAGCGATCGAACTGGAGACATGAGGATGAAGAGGAATAGCCTGTTGTGAATAGTAGCCCAGTCCCCTGTGGCCATGGGAAGTTCCAGGAACAGTTGCCATTGAGGTCTGGATCCATAGCCATGCAGTAGTAGGGGTCAGTATCGATGCCTGTATCGGTGTCTCATATTACCACTAGAGGCCATGGGAATGTCCCAGGTCTGGGCAGCCACTGGGGACCACATGGCTGTTCTGGGGCTACCTGTGATGCTCTGAAGAGCTGGCACTGCCCCTCACCACCTGCACAGTCAGAAGAGCTGGTCCAGGGTCATGAGAGAGGGTGAGCTGGCCCTGCCCCTCACCAGCTACAGGACTCAGAGGAGTGGGCCCTGCCCCTTACCTGGGCAACAGAGTGGAGCTGGCCCTGATGGAGAAAGGATGGGTGAGCCATCCCTGAGGGGATAAAGCTGGAAAGCTGACTCAGTCCCTCGCAGGCTGCAGCACTGGGAGAATGGGCTCCATGGTTCAACTGGGCAGCACATGGAGGTGTGGGTGCAGGTGAGCAGTTGCTCCAAACTGCCCCAAGGGTTTGAGAGCAGGAAAGCTGACCCTGCCTCCTGCAGATGGCAGCATTGGGTGGCTTAGCTGGAGCAGAGCTGAATGACTCACCCTGGTGGTACAGATAAAGGAGAACTGGCAGGCTGAGCAGCTCCACTACCCCCAACCCCCAGGCCCAGACCCAGGGCCCTGAATTGGCCCACCCCAAAACCTACATCATCCGCGAACTGTTGGAATGCATGAAAGGGCCAGTCCTACTGATCAAAAGTTGCAGGATCTCTATGACATCGGCAACATGGAGAAGTCCCAGCAAGGATCCGTTACTGATGGTATAAGAAAAAGCCAGAGGCCTAGAATCAAACCCATGACTCATTGCAATGAATATTTGCAGGTGAAGATGTGCAGACAGAGAAGTATACTGTAGAACACACTGACACACAACCGCTTCCACGCTGAGGTGTTTCCTATGCTTTGTTTTGTTGTGTTTATTTTTGTTTGTTTTTTATTTTGTTTTGAGGAGGAGGTTGATGCAAGGGGACGGGGAGATTATGAGTGGGTATGGGGTGGGTGATGTGAAGCTCACAAAGAATCCTTAAAAAGTTAGAGAGAGAGAGAGGTAGAGAGCAGAGAAGACGGAGAGAGGGAGGGGGGACTAGGTTGTTGAATAGTTGAGCATAAGGACCTGAGTTCAAATCCCCAACACCATGTAAGATCCACACATGGTTGCATATGACTACAGGGGCAGAAACTTGGGCTTGTTGAAGCTGTTGTCTACCAGAATAGCTCCAGGAAGTAGGGGAAAGAGTAATAGAGTAGGGACACCCAATCTCCTCCTCTGGCTTCCACATGCATGCCTGGGCATGCGTACTTACACATATAGGTGTACATAAAACACACACACACGCACACATTCACATGCACACACTTCACACAAACCAACAAAGGGATCTGGAGAGATAGCGCAGCAGCTAAGAGCATACGTTCGCTCTTGCAGTGGACCCAAGTTCAGTTCCCAGCAACCATGTCAGGCAATTCAAACCACATGTAACTTTAGCTTCAGATGCTTCTGGCCTGTATGGGCACCTGCCCTCATCCCCACATGCTCAAAATTTAAAAATAGTTATTTTTTTAAATGGTAAAAGAATGCCCGTGGTGGTGCACACCTTTAATCCCAGCACTTGGGAGGCAGAGACAGGTGGATCTCTGTGAATTCTGGGACCAGCCTGGTCTACAGAGTGAGCTCCAGGACAGCCAGAGTTACACAAAGAAACCCTGTCTCAAAAAAAAAAAAAATGTTAAAAGAAGACAAATGACACAAATGACTGTGAAAGTATGTAAAAACTGGAACATTTACATGGAGCTGTCGAGATGTAGCCTTGAGTACCCACTGCGGTGGTCACACACAGAGATAGCCTTTGACCAAGCTACACTGGTAATTCCTGGACATATACCACTTATCATTATTTACCTCGGCTCTACTCACATAAGCAGGAAATGGAGCCAGCACAGACTTCCGGCATAAAATCAACAGATACCGAGAGTGTACAAACACACAAAGGAAGTTTTTCATTAATAAAAATCAAACCACAATAGTTACAGAAAAATGGCTGGAACTGCCTAGCTATTATGCTAAGCCAATCAAGCCAGGCTCAGAAGGACGGCTGTTTTCTCTCATCTGCAGAATCCGCATTTAAATTATCTACATGTGTTTAGCTCATGGAACTAGAAAAGGGAACGTAAAAGAGAGAGGAGAGGTAGAGAAACAGAGGATAAAGGAATCCATGCGATATGAAAGCAGAGGAACGATCATTTGGGATCAGAAACAGGACTGGCAATAGCGGGGTGAAGGGATGGGGGAGGGGAATATGTGGGAAACAAGGGATGGCCTGTATGTATAAACATCGATGAAAACCATCAGACTGTATGCTCATTTGAACCATGATGTTTAAATTCTTTTCTTTTCCTTCCTTCCTTCCTTCCTTCCTTCCTTCCTTCCTTCCTTCCTTCCTTCCTTCCTTCTTTTTCCTTCTCTCTCTCTCTCTCTCTCTCTCTCTCTCTCTCTCTCTCTCTCTCTCTCTTTTTTTTTTGGCCCGTGTGCGTCTCGCTGGGGCTTAAGTCCTGGAGAACCTAGAGCAGACCCTGGACTGTGTTCCATCCAACCAAACTCATCCCCATCTCCTACCCCTCCACCCGCTGATGTCCAGTATCATGAACCATTCAGAGTTCCCATCCGAATTCCAGTTCCCTCTGGTCGTTTAATCGCAGTCTCAGAATGGAGCACTTCTTAGCCAAGACAGCTTCTTCCCTTGGTTCTTTTGTCATGGGTCTCCTGGTTTGTGTTCTGCTGCCCCTGGTGGTTGGTTCTTTGTGGCTCTAGTGTTGTTCCCTGGGTGGGGGGGGAAAGATTGCAAAGAGATGGATCCATGAGACAGGATGGCTAGCTACTCAATGCTTTTATCTGAATCTAAGTTTTCTAACCACTTAAAAATTTGTATTACATTTATTGAGAAAGAGAGTGGGGGGAGAGGGAGAGAGAGAAGAGAAGAGAGGAGGAAGAGAAGAGAAGAGAGGAAGCATAGCCACAGTGTGTAGGTGTGAAGGGCCAAAGGATACTTGTGGAGTGTTTCTCTTCTGCTACTATGAGTTCCTTGCTCATTGAGCCATCTCACTGGCCTGCAAGACCCTTTTTGATCTGCATTGCTGGGAGATGGTTTTGGGCACTGTGCATTCATGTGCTGATTTCTGTGCCCAGAGATCTGGCTGCAGTCTGGACTTGAATATGACTCAGTATTTTGTAACATTGTTCTCCGTCACCTCCTGATTGGTTAAATAGAGAGCTGACTCGTCTATACCTGGGCAGGAGAGGAAAAGAAAGGACTTCCATGCCCGAGAGGAGAGTGTGAGCATCTTAGGTGAGGACCAAGGTGCCAGTTGAAACTAATATGGCAAGCAATGGTCATGTGGTTGGGAAGCTGTCTGGGAAGTCGGCCAGGCCAGCATAGTCAGGTTAGAGTACTCAGGAGCTGCCAGGTATAGTGCTTTGACGCTTTGAATAAAATAATGTTTTCCTACTCAAAGCAAGGGCAGGCACAGGAAAGCCCGTCCTTTTATACTGCATAGTGGTTTCCATTTTGAAAAGTGTTCGTTTCCTACACAGTGGACATCAATGATCATTTACAGCTCATATTTCTCATTATACCTGTTTTACCTTGATTTCTAGTTATATTAATTTTTCCCAATTTTTTTTAAATCTTTAATTCAAATATGATTCCATTGTTTCCCCTGCTTCCCTTTCCCGTCTCACTCTCATCTGTGTCCTTTCCCTCCAGCCCTCTATGTCCCCATCTCACTCCCTCTCAAATCTGTGGCCTCTTTTTCTTGGTTATTAGTAGTGTGTGTGTGTGTGTGTGTGTGTGTGTGTGTGTGTGTGTGTGTTAAGTATATAAATACAACCTGCTGATGTTTAGAGTTGCTTGTGTGTACCCTATGACTTGAGTCTGATCACTTGGCATTAGATAACCAATTTGGAGGGCGGGTGTTCATCCTGGGGAAGGTTAATTCCCCCTCTCTTCACAGTTGTCAGTTTTCTGCGGTTCTTTGTCTAGGATGGGCCTCCTTGAGATTACCATTTGGTTGTCAGCGGATCCATTAGTGTGATTGTTTGGGTCTTGTTGAGGCAGCCATGTTGGTGAGGTATCATGGGTGTGGCTTTCCGGTGATTTCTAGGAGACAGTCTCACAGCCCACTTTCCAGTCATAGTCTTTCTGCCCCATCTTTCTATGATGTTTCCTGAGCCTCAGGTCTAAGAGTTGTGTTGAAGATATATGCTTTGGGGCCAGGCACCCCATAATCAGTTCACCTCTGTGATGGGACCAGGCATCAGGTCAGACAAAATCACACCGTGGGACAGGTCTCACGTAGGAAGTTTTTTCTTTAATCTAAAGGGGAGGGGACACAGAGGCGGCCTCTGGGAAAGAGAAGAAAGGAGAGAATGGGGGAAGGGAGAATGTGACTTTTTAAAATTTAATTTAATTTTTTTTTACTTATTCACTTTACATCCTGCTCACAGTCCCTCTTCTGGTCACCCCTCCCACAATCCTTTCCCCTCTCTCCCTCCTCTTCTCCTCTGAGTGGGTGGGAGTCCTCCTGGGTATCTGCTCCCCAACCCTGGCACTTCAAGTCTCTTCAAGGTTAGTCGCTTCCTCTCCCATGAGGAATGTAACCCAGCCCCAAAATGATGTGCATTGTATGGACTAATTTATAAATGGATATTAGCCATAAAATATAGGTACCATGGTATACTCCACTAATCAAAGAAGTTAAACAAGAAGAAAGGTCCAAGGGAGGAAGCTTGAGTCTCATGTAGAAGGGAGAATAAAATAGTCATAAGAGGCAGGTGGAGGGAGGGAACTGGGAGAGAAGGGGTTTGAGGATCAGATGTGGGGAGGGACAGGAGAGAGGGCTAGATGTCCATGACAGTGAATGGAAATATGCAACTGGCTGGGGGGGGGAGGGTAAGGAGGTAGGAGGAATCTCCAAGATGAGATAGAGACTTGAGATGAGAAAGTGGCCAAGAATCAGTGGGAGTGACCTTAGCTATGACTCACTACACTGGGGAAATGGAACTGAAGAGGCCACCTCCTGAAACCAGACAGGAACCTCAGTGAAGCGATAGAGACACCAATCCACCAGCAAAACTTTCAACCCCAAATATATCCTGTCTACAAGAAATGCAGGCAAGGGGATGGAGCAGAGACTGAGGGGATGGTCGTCCAATAACCCATATGTGACTTTTATTGGGGCCGTGGCACATGTGCAAGTGTACCTGCGACAGGTACGGAAGCTAGTGATGACCTGTCTTGTCTTCGGGTCCCTCGAAAGCTGGCTGTAAAGATGCCTGATTTTCTTAGAGTCACTCTCAGCTGTCCGTGGATGTGCCTGATTGCTAACCCTCTGTACCTTGACTAGCTGTGGCTTCTGTGTTGATCTTCATCAGTTACAAAGAGAAGTTACAAATGATGAGGGTGGCCGGGCGGTGGTGGCTCACGCCTTTAATCCCAGCACTTGGGAGGCAGAGACAGGCGGATTTCTGAGTTCGAGGCCAGCCTGGTCTACAGAGTGAGTTCCAGGACAGCTCGAGCTACACAGAGAAACCCTGTCTCGAAAAACCAAAAAAAAAAAAAAAACAACAACAACAAAAAAAAAAAAAACAAAAAAAACAAAAACAAAAAAAAACAAATGATGAGGGTGAAAGGTACACCCGTGGATACAATTATGCCTGCTTGGAATGCTGTCAGGAATTATGCTGGTCTAACGTGGCCTTATTAGGTTCTCCTCTAAGATCCATGGCTCACTAGCCTCAGGTAGTTGTAAAGATTTCCAGTACGGGACATGAATTCCCTCCTGTTGAGCTGGTCTTAAGTCCAATTAGAGAACTATTGCTTACTGCCACGGTATGAGTGCCACTATTGTCCCCTTAGGAGTATCAGGCAGGGCTAGTCATTGTGGGTCACAGTCTCACAGTGGATCAGACTATTTATTGCTTCTTCTGCTTAGCAGCTGGCATAGTACCTTCTGGTACTATGGAAGCTAGGGAGAAGGCTTGTTAGTAAAAACAGCTCAAGTATTCTGTGTCTTATGTCTAAAGTACATGGTGTCTTCAGCACCGGTGACTTACCTTCCACACCTGGGAGGCCACCAAGGGCAATTTTATCCTTTTCATTCTTTTTGAGACAGGGTTTTATGTACCCAAGGCTGGTCTTAAATGTACCATCTACATATTTGAAGATGACTTTGAACTCTTGATGTTATTATTCTGTCTAAACTCCACCTCCACAGTTACCTGGCAACAGCCAGGTATGCTCCTCCCCACAGTTACCTGGCCCACTATAACAGGGGCTGCTTGCCCCCTCCTCTCTCTCTTGATCTCTTGATCTCTTGCCTCTAGCTTCTCTCTGTCCCCTCCCCTCTCCTCTCCTGGATCCCTTCCCCATGCCCTGAATAAACTCTATTCTATACTATGTGGCTGGTCCCTCAGGGGGAAGAGATGCCTTGGCATGGGCCTGTTGAGACATCCCCTTCCCCCATACCTCTCCACACCCACAGAGCATACTGTTTATCTCTTTATCTTTTTATAAACACATCACTTGATCCTTATGTTTCTATGTCCCAAGCCCCAGGATGACAGACATTCACCACCACACCGGCTGTTTTTATGAACTTCTTGAAGAACTGGTTTCTATAAAGTAATCTACTTGGGAGGCAGAAGCGGGATTGGTACTATGTAGGCCAGTTTGGTCTACATAGTGAGTTCTCAGATATCTGAGAGTACACACTGAGATCTGGTTTCAGCAGATAAAAACATAATCATTACACTTTGGTTGTCGCTGCCCCCCTCCTTTTTTTTTTTTTTTTTTGCTATTGTTGAGACTAAGACCCTTTGTGTACCCTTGGCTGTCCTGGAACTCAATGTGTAGACCAGGCTGGCCTTGAACTCAGAGATCTGCCTATCTCTCCTTCCCAGGTGCTGGAATTTAAGGCCTGTGCCACTGCACCCAACTTTATTACAGTTTTACTCATTTTTTATATTGAAAGAGAAAAATCAAGTTAGTTTATACACAGAAGGAGAGAGACTCCCTTCTACAGAGCAGTAACACAGACAGACTCATGGTAACTCATGACTAGGATACATGATAGCATTAAACCTTATGGGAACTGAACTGGAAGGTTCCAGGGAGTTCTGCCAGCTCCTGGAACTGCTGCTTAGTGCCCCACCTCATGGGCCGACCTCACGGTCTCTTTTCTGCTACTCCTTTCCCCGACAGCACTCACCATAGCTTTCTTCTTGCTAGAGCATCTACACATCCCTGAGCTGATTTCTTTCTCCATTTGGTTTACACAGCCCATCATGGCCTGTCCATCTTTTCTCTGCCCCTGTTTCAGTTTGTGTATCCTTTCTGGCTCAACTTCTTTAGAGAGGGGGGGGAGGGGCTCTGGCTCATGTTTGTTTCCTCCTAATCCAGGCTGGCTGGCCTCATACTCACTAAGTAGCCAAGGTTGACCTTGACTTCCTGATCCCCTGTTTCAACCTTTCCAACGCTGGGATTACAAGAATCATACACAAGTCTTCTCATTTTTTTTTAAAGCCATGGATACAGATGCAAGCACCATGGCTACAGATGCAATCACCATGGCTACAGATGCAACCAGTCATCTCTTCTCCATCTTCATTTGTGTCAGATCATCACACTGTACTTTTTTAGTGCAGAGTCTTCTAATGATTACTTCAACGTTATCTGCCCTACTCCCAACTCATTTTCCATGTACTTCCGAGCTTTCCCATTGCTACCAGCACAGAATATATTTTAACATCTTTACGAGTTTTTTCTCCATTGAACCACATATCTTGGGCCTTAGAGCATTCTACTTTCTAGTCCCATTGTTGAAGTTTGGCCTTGCTGTCTATTGTAATGCTAAGTGTGGGACCCCTAAGACCTGTAGTCTGCATGTAGACCCTATGTGACCTTGGCTCCAAATATTTCTGATTGGTGAATAAAGATGCTGGCATCCAATAGCTGGGCAGAAGATATGTAGGTGGAGTTTAAGGTAAGTGATAACTTGGGTTATTGATAGGAAAGTAGATTCTAATAGGTAGAGAGTAGATATCTGCCTAGCTCTTGTGCTGTTTAAGGCTTACTTAAATAAAAGGTTGTGTGTGTCTATTATCCAGGAACAAGATGGTCTTGAGCAGGGTAGAAACCCCAGATTGGGATTAAAAAATTTCTACAGCACCCCATTTCTCGCTTCTTGGTCTTGTGGTCATTCTTTCAATGTTGTAAGAACAGGAGCTTTCTACATCATTTCTTCCTACTGTAAAGCTTTCCGTCCCTGACAGCCAGCCTTCTTCTGGCAATACTTCCTCTACTTGTGCATGGCAAGTATCATGAAGGGGTTAGAGTTGTATTACACAGAGCCATCTCTAAGGGGAACAACACCGATGAAAAGGAGGTTTTTGGAAGCTCGGAGACTAGAATGCCTTTGAGAAGCGCAGAGAGCATCACTTCCACCAGGAGATCTTCCTTTGACAGGTCATGTGACTATGCTGCGGAGTGCTTCCGGCTTCTGTAGTGCTTTCTCTCGCCAGTCATTTCTTGTCTGGTTTTCAGTCACTTGGCTGTTTATAAGCTCTGCCATAGTCAGGACAGGATCTATCTTGCTGCCATAAGCATACTGCATAAGAAGTACCTAGGAAATAATTCATTGTCACGAAGGCCCCATGGTAGATAACTAGTGCCTTCATAGTATGGCAGAACAGTCCGTGACATTTGCCCGCATCAAAGTTCTAAGTGATATACACCTTGAGCAGATCTGTGAAGAAAGCTGTCCTTTTGCAAGTGCTGGGGTACAGGTGGGCGATGTCATTGGCACTGTAATGTAATCTTGCTTTGTGACTTGAAAAAAAAATGACCCTAGGAATAAAATCACTTTTGTAGGATATAGCCCCACCCCATGAGGCTCCACCTAAAGCATCCCCGAAGCGTGAATGATACTAATTCTGCCATAATTTGCATGTGGTCTCTGTTGGATGCTCATGTGAACCCTCTGGTCTTTCTCATTTTGTTCCATTATTTCTTTGTGTTGTGTAACAGTTTTCTCATAGATAGGAAAGTCTATCCTGTAGGGAAGCTCCTTAAGCAAGAAAGTAAACAACTCAAAATAGTTCCAGGAAGTCCCTGAAACTGACAAGATTCATTAGGCCTCTTCCTTCCAGAGAAATCAATAAAAGCTGCAAAGAAAACTCTGAGACCAGCTTTGTTGGAAGAGGTTTAAGACCAAAGTCACTTGGAAAGGACATCTCCCAACCTGTTGAGCGCCTGGAGGCTGTGCAGTGTGCTCCAGGTTCCCAGCTTTGAGAGATTTCACCAATGCTGGGGTGGGCTTTGGTGATGCAGTTTTTCTTTGAGTCATTTCTGCTCTTGTAATAATCCCTCATTCATATTCCTGTAAGTAATCCCAATAAAACTCATAAGTTCCCCAAGTTAGACTTTGATGTTATCTGTTAGAATTTCTTCTAGGCTCTGCCCAACAATTACAGCCAGGTTTGCTATAAAAGGACTGTTTGGTCTCTCTTTCTCTCTCTTTGTCCTCTTTCTCTCTGATCTCTGTCTCTCTCTCCCTCCCTCCCTCTCACTTATCCTGTCTCCTCTCTCTCTCTGACCTCTCCTTCTCTTTCTCTCCACATGTCACATGTTCCCAGCTGGCCTCTTCCCTTTTTTTCTCCTGTCTCTCTGTTCCTTTCTGTCCCTTTCTTTCTCTGCCTCCACTCCCTTCTCACCCCCTTTCCATCTCCCAAATAAACTTCTGTTTATACTAGACCCGTCCTATGGCTGGTACCTCGGGGGGGTGGGTGGGGAGTGGGTATGGATGGCTCCGAATGGGCCTGCTGCATTATAAAACATATCATCTGTACTTTGGTCTGTCTGGCTCCCTTGCTGGAGTGAGTGTTGGGAACAAGCAAAAGAAACTTATTCTAAGTACTACCAACTTGTTTTGAGACTGAATTTAATCATATGGAGAAACTAAATTCAAGGTCCCAGGCCAAGGGGAGCTGGGCACTTCCCTATAGCTGAATAGCTTCTGTTGTAAACAGTTGTCTGAGTCCAGACATCTCAAGGATAACTTTTCCATTTGGCTGATGGGTCAAACAAGTTCATGTTCCCAGGACTAGGAACAAACACCTATCCCACTTCTCCAAATGTTTTCTTAATTGTCTGTTAACTATAAAGAATATAGAAATTGTTGTTATCTAAACCAAGGTACATAAGTTGTAAAACAAACAAACAAGCATATAACCATTTATTTGCCTGTTATGCCCTAATTAACTGGATGCCACTGGCCTGCTCCTTTGTCCCTTTGTCACACTGAGCTCCAGACGCAATGTCTAGGAGAATAAATTAAGGACCTTGAAGCCAGGTGCCCTAGTAATGGCCCAGCCTCCAGCATGTACTCCCTTTCTTAATCCATAACGTCAACATACAATTGGATAACACTGCAGCTCACGCTAGCTCCTCCCTCACCTTGTGTTCCCATCCTTTCAAAATGTTGTATAACCTCCCTTCAGGGACATGGTTCCGATCCTGAACTGGCTACCTCCCTGAGCGCTCAGAAAAATAAACTTTGATTTTTAAGCTTCCGGAACTGAAGTGAGTTTTCTCGGCATCCACCCCGAACCCAACAGTGAGTAGATGTGTGTGTGTAGCATCTCCCCGGGAAAAGTTTTGTTAGAGACCTCAGAGACCTTCTAGTCTTCAGTGTCTCAGAGCTTTTGCGAGTTCTCATTTTCATCGCTTGGTTCATAGCCAAAGCTTTGCCGTCCTTAAAGACAGTTTCTGTGGCTGTCCATTTGAGATGGCTCTCACCACTTTGTAATATTTGCCATAAACTAAAATTGTCTTTCATACTGGCTTGTTAAAACTCTGCCTCCCCATTGGAAAGTCAGCCGTGGAGGGTGGGGATCATTTGAGTCATCTCCCATGGTGTCAGCAGAGTCTCTGGCAGCGTCCTCGGGATCATAGCTCTTCCCTGAGTGTGCTGGGGGACTAAATAACCAGAAAGACCTGTGCTCAGATCTGTGTACAAGCTTTCCTTCTGTCTGAAGGCTCTTGCTGACTCTCTCGCTATATGTCTTATCTCTGTTTCCAAAGAGAAATACAGAGCAGGAGATTATCCAGTCAAATGTCTATCAACAGAGGCTCCAGAGTGGTTTGCTTGCCCTGCCCAGGACTTTTCCCAGGATCCTCTCTACCTCTGTCTTTGACCCTTTTTCCTGATGATTCAGGCTGAGGCAGCTCTGACGGCAGCCTTTCTTGCTTTGTATTTCCTGGGGCCACCTTAAACCTACTTAGGTTTCTGGCAGGACCTGCCATACAGAAACTCAAATATATCCATTGTTACCCAGAATAGACAGGATAGGTCAGAGCTTTAGAATCTTTGGACTTTGGCCATTTCATAATCCTTGATGATAGAGGCTGGACAAGCTCTTGACTTTTTCTAGGAATCTAAAGTTTCTAACCAGCACTCTAGAATAACACATAAGCCAAAAGCTTAGTTTTGCAAACATTTAAATATGCATCTGTCAGAGTTCTCTCGTGTCAAACGATATTTGCATCTCATAAACTTCACCCCTTTCTCATCTTGAACCTTGCGTCCACTGCTCTGCGAGTTCCTATAAATCCATAGAGAAAAGCCACTGGCACTTCTAGAATTCACTTGTGCAGATGCTCTTTTAAATTGTAAGGGTTTTTGTTTGAGAAGCATCTCTGGTTTTTGCCGGAGCCTGAGAAATTCCTTTGTGGTGATTTGCACAACACACTGGTATGGCGGAGTGTGCTCGAGCAGATCCTGGAATGGATTGCCTGAGCAGCCAGCAAATGAAGCATTTTGCGCTTGTCTGCTTGAGAACAGATAAAAGGCCTGGATCAGACAGAGTGAAATGTGGCCGGTTGGCAAGGGCTTTCTAGGGAGAAGAAAAGGTCTGGCAAAGAGCAGCCTTTGAAGCTTCAGATCTCCTAGGAGAGAGAATTGAGTGCCTGTAATTAGAAATTTTATATCAGGTATTAGATTCACAAAATGGGCAGGGAATGTTCTGGAAGCCCCACTTCTGAGGACAGGGAGTCACTGTATGCATGTCTGCATTGGGGCTGCCCAAAGGGAATAGCTTTTTGGGGGAGGAGGGTGAGAACTAGACCTGGCGGCTGCCCAGCAAGACGAAGAGCAACATGTTATCCAAGAAGAGGCCGGGGGCCAAGCCCCAGAGACTCTGAAAGGACAAAGAGCTCACTGTTCCGCAGAAACAAGTACCAAGAAGCCTTCTTTAACCCCGTTGCTTTTACTCAAACATTTAGCAGTAAATTCACCTTTGTGCCTTTAGTGATACAAATCTGGGCAGGCTTGGAACCAGAGAGTGCACCTTTGGGTGCATCTGACAGTTAATGGGAAGATGGAGATCACAGTGCACTTATCGGGAAGACACAATGGACAGCAGTGTAGGGGTCTCAGGGTGGATACAATTCTGCACTTGCTGGCACTAAGCTATGTTTATCTCCAAGCCTTTGTGGGTAGAGTACAGTGACTCATTTGTGCACAGGGCCATATAGTTCTTTCTGGATTGTGATAAACATTCAGACTCAAGGTTAAGGAAGTCTGAGGCAAATTGTGCCAATATAACTATATTGTTTAGCTCATCAAGTGTTTTAGGAATTAAATCAAGTTACTATGCATTTTATCAAGCATCTGTCGATCACGTGAGAGCTACCGGGCAAAAGCAAACTGGTTTGAAAAGAAAGGAAACTGAAAACAAAGAGATTACAGTCAATCTTTTCTGAATTGTCTTCCCAGAGTGAAAGACCGGAACTTACCAACAGCTGAAGGAAACGTTTCTGGGAAGTCTCGCACATAGCACAGCCAAAGCAAATATTTTGATCAGGTTGAAATAAATGTAAAACTGACCTTCAAAGAATATTCGAGATGAGTCCGTGATGACAAAAAAATGCTAAACACGTCCTAGGTGTAGGACAAACTGTACAAAGGTTAAAGGGCCTGGGCATCATACCGGAAGGTCAATTTAAACAAGCGAAAAACAAGTTCTGTATAATTTCTTTTTGTGGTGCCAAGGGTTAGACCCAGAATCTTCCATGTACTAGGCAAGCCCACTACCTCTCCGCTGCTTCACCATCTCCCCACAGCCTGTTTTCTTGAAGGTCTCATTAGGTCTCCCAGGCAGGCATGAACTAGTTAGAGTTAGGTTTAGTTAGGTCTTAAACTTCCAGTCTCCCTGCTCAGCCTCACAAGTCCGAGTTAGCCATGCCGGGATACTTTTTCTTTTGTTCTTTCTCTTTAAATCTTACTTTCCTTTCCATCTCCTTTTTAACTCCCTCTTCTGTTCTCCCTTGGATGCTTCCTCCTCCCTTTCCTCATCCTTCTTTTTCTCTTCTTCCTCATCCTTCTGTGTCTTAGGACTGTGAAGAAAAGAGCAAAAACAATGACTGTGTTGAAAGCCATGAATTAGAATTTGGCCAAGCCAATTCAGATGGCGGTGAACTGCATTTATACTAGTTAATTGGCTGTACTTTAGCAGCATTAATTTGATGACTGCTAAGAGCAATTAGTTTCTACCAAGGGTCCTTAAATTCAGAAAGTTCTTGAAGACATTGAGCCAGTTGAGACCATCTCCAATCATTCTGTGCTACCATCACAGAATACCTTAGGCTGGATCACCACAATAAACAGAAATGCAATGCCCTGGGAGCTGGGAAGGTCAAGACCTAGCAGCCACATCTAGCAAGGACCTTCTTGCTACACATTTAAATGAAGAAGTTGATGACTCCCACATTTGAAGCTTGAGGGTTGCCACAGACCTGATGCCAGCTGGATTTACACAGTGGTGAGTGACGGGCCATCGGAGCTGTACAGCAAGATCTTATCTGAAAGACAAGCAGAAAGGATGATGGTGGAGTGATCTGTCTCTGGCTGAGTGATCCCTTTCCCAGGTCCTCTCTGTTTCATCTTCTAACACTAAGCCCAGGGTACTTCTACCTTAATGCTTTCTGCCTTTACCTTCTCTAAGTAATTTCTCTGTGTGTCTGTCTGTCTCCCCCACTTCTTCCACTGTGTGTGTGTGTGTTGGCATGCACGTGCATTTGTGAGTATTCACTCAGAGGCCAGAAGAGGATGCAGATGTCTTCCTTGAGTGTCTCTACCTTACTTTCTGAGACAGAATCTCTCCCTCAACCTGAAGTGCTCTTGTTTTAGCTAGTCTGACTGGTCAGCAAATGCCCTCCAACACAAGGGTCACAGGCACACATGGCCATGCCCATCTTTTACATGGCTGCTGAGGATTCGAACTGAGGTCCTCTTGTTTTCTCAGCAAGTCCCTTTACCCATTCATACTCCCTAAGCTCCTTTAGGAACCTTCTTGTCTATTGTTATTTTGTTCATCCTCAAAAGGCCCAGTACATAGTTTGATTTCCAGAACATACAGAGAGCTTGGGAAACATTTGTTAAAGAATAAATGAAGCTGTGTGTAGTGGCACATGTCTGTAATCTCAACAGCTTCGGAGGATTGAGGTAGATGCAGCAGGGATCAGGGATTCAAGGCCAGAATAAGCAGTGTAACAAGTTCAAGGCCAGCCTGGGCTCCATTAGAACCTTACTCAAAAAACATCAAACAAACAAACAAACAAACAAAAATAAATAAATAATGAACCTATCAGACCAAGCTGTGTGATACCTACCTTGCTTTAGTTACTGGCAACCAGTAAGTCCTCAGTGATGTCTAAAATTTCAGGGAGCCCTTGGGACTTTATTTTTAGAACTGGTTAATTTTAGCCGACCCCTCCTTTGAAACCACACCACAATTATTTAAAGAGAAGGAGAGAGTTATTCTAAACAATTCATTATCTTTAAAGTACAAGAATGTAGGGGATTAAAAAAACCAGGTGCTAACACTCACCACAGGGGCTAATGACTTTAATTACCATAGAATGTGACAACAGTTGGAAAATGTTTGCTCTATTATGGGTTTCTATTTTGCAATTATATTTTGATTTGTTTTATATGTGTGTGTGTGCATCCTGTGGCCAAGGACAGCTTGGGAAGTCAGTTCTCTCCTTGCTCCATGTGGGTTCTGGGAATGGGACTCTTGGCTGTTTAGGGTTGGCAGCAAATCTCTTAGCTGCTGAGCCGTCCCACCCGAAGGTAGTGTGGTTTTGAAATGAGGAGGTTTCTTCTGAGGAAGGTTTCACAGGGTAGCTCATTCAGATTGTGAATCTTCTTAATGCACAGAAGTCTTGATTAGGTTGAAGTGGTAGCTTGGTTTGTGAAAGACAAATTAAACGGCACATTTGGAGACTTTTAAATTGATTTTTAGCAGTATGTGTGTGTGTGTGGGGGGGGGTATTTTCTAATACATACCAACCCTTGACCCAGTATCTTCTGTTGTTTGTTGAGAGATCTCACTGTGTAGCCCAGGCTGGCCCTGAACTTGTGATTTTTACTGTTTCAGCCTCCCTAGTCTTGCCATTACAAGTATATATGCCACCACACAGAGCTCCCAATTGAGAGGAGACAGAGTTTCAGAAACCATAAGTGGTAGTAACAGCAAAGATGGCTTTTTGGGGAAGGAGAGCATCCCTGGGTAAGCACAAACTGAAGCTTGATGTTAGGGTAGATATATTTCCCCTGAGATCAGAGGCTCTGATGCCCCTGCATTTAGGTAGAGTGTCAGAGCCTTTTGCTTCTTGGAGAATGGAGTTACTGAATGTAGTGGACCTGGCTTCTGTCCCTCGATACCTAGCTTCTGGGAGAGGAATGTCTAACTCTGTTCCTCCACCTCACCTTGATCTTCAACAGGAGTCTGGAAACTTAATTTGGGAAATGGCCAGGGAAAAGAGCTTTCCAGAGCAGAAGCGAATGATAGACTAATGTCTGCAAGTTTCCACAGCAGTGCCCAGCGTTGATAGATCAATGTCCGCAAATTTCCACAGCAGTGCCCAGCGCCGAAACAGAAATATTCCATCTTTAGATGAGGATGTTTCATATTTTGGAATCTGTTTTAAAGTATGTTGAGAAATATTTGAAGGTAAAATATTGAAAACTAGCTTTTTCTTACTTTCTTATAGGCAAACTGTAATATTTTGTATTGCTTTCAGTGTCTTTAATTTCCCTTTGTATCCATTCTTTGATGATTTCAACATCCCTATCAACAGTAAATCCAGTATTTATTAGTGCACACTTTGCCCACTATGTCATTGTGCAGTAGTCTCACACAGTAGAGTGAAAACAAATGCAGAATTTCAGAGTACAACATTTATGTACGGATGTGCTAGCGGCTAGGCTGGGGAGCTGTAGAGTGTCTTAGTCCATGCTGTGCTCCTATAACAGATCATCCTGCACTGGGTAATGTATAAAGAACAGAAATTTGGTTGGATGAGAAAGGTATTTGTTGCCAAGTTAGAAGACCTGAGTTCAGTCCCCAGAACCTGCATATCGAAAGGAGAGAACCAACTCCTGAAAGTTGTTTTTTGTCTCCTGGTTTTTGAGGCTGAAAAGTCTGGGACCACAGGGTTGTGTTATGGTGAAGGCCTTCCTCCTGAATTATCACAGGACAAGAGAGAAGGATGTGCCTGCCCAAGGGAAGGGGGCACTCCTGGGTAACTAACACCCCTGAGAAGTAGCCATGTTAATTCATTCACAAGGGTTCCATCTCTCCTAAAAGCCTCATTTCTCCACACTGTTGCCCAGTGCTCATGTGCTAGGCAGCGGGTGTATGGCTCCATGTGAGTGGCCAGGTGGGTGGTCACACACAATGGAGACAGATTATGGAAACCCATTATTCTAATTTTGCCTCCTTTCATAGTACACAGAGTGAAGCAAGATCCTAAATTTTGAGGGGAGGGCAAAGGAGACACCACCAGCTGCTTGGAGACAGGCAGGAATGTGAAATGATGCCAGGATGTGGGGAGGACTTAGAACATGGGCATAGAGTGATCATCATGCAGTTTCAGTTAGGGTCATTGGAGATTCAGGGTTTTGTAGCAGGCAAAGTTGTACTTAGCCCAGCTTGAGGTCTTGACAAGACAGCAACACATATCAAGACGGGGAGAAGGTTTGGGAATGGAGCTCAGTGGTGAGTACTCGCTTGATACTGAGAAGGCCCTGGCTTCAGTGAGCCGTACCATGCATACACAAGGCAGTGCAGCTCCTTGAGCTCTGCAGATACTTTCTGACATGCAAGCCATTCCATGTGAGCCTCTGGGACAGCTCCCACAGTTCCACTGTTTTGGAATCAGCAACTCAGTCCAAGGAGCCTGGAGCAGGCAGACCTGGCTTCCTCCTCTTAGGATTCCAGAAAGCTACCTCACTTTCCTCCCCAGGGCCGTTTCTCTTATCTCTGCCACATCTCTGACTCTCCCTGGGTACCAGTCAGATTAGACAGGGCCCCACCCTAATAACCCTCAATTAACTTAATCACCTCTTTAAAGGACCTGTCTTCAAACTTTCACACTTCCTACTCACAGTAAGACATTCAGAATATAGCCGAGCATGGTAGGGCACACTTAATACCAACACATGGTAGGCAGATGCAGAGGGATAGGTCAACCTGGTCTACAAAGAAAATTCTAGGGCAGCCAGAGTTATGTAGTTGAGGTCTTGTCTCAAAAAAAAAAAAAAAAATCATAAACGTATAACTGAGAAAAGTTTTCATAGAGCAGAACTACATATATGGTCTTTTGAAAATCTTCTCTTTAGAAATCCCTACAGAGCTTTCTATTGGGCACCCTGATGCAAATGATAACCACATAGAAATGTGCAAATAACAGTGAGTGGGTGCATATCATGGATTTCACAGAATACATCATCCTAAACTGGGACAGAGGAAAAGAAAAGAGGCATTGTTGCGTTGTAGAGTCTTGATTAATCCTTGTAGGAAATACATTCATAAGGGAGTTCAGTAAAGACATAGTGAATATGTAAATCATCTTAAAATTGGGGAGCAAACGGTGAAAGTCAAATTTAAAAACATCGAAAGTAATTGCCTCCGTGGAATGGCACGTGATAGAATGTACGGTTCCAGAGGTGATGGCGTTCACCTTTTGTATGTTTTTGTTACGTGCTTTTTTCATGTTTATAAATAAAATTCATTATAATGTCTGATGATTGATGTGCTCACAGGAAGGGATCAAAGAGATGGGGGGAGGGCAGAAAACAAAGCAGTCCGTGCGGACCTGTCCCTTGCACTGTAAGGGAAGAAGGCACTCTGCCTCACGAGCACAGACACATGTGATCTGTTCTGATCTCTAACACAGATCTCCCTACACTCTGGAGACACATGGTCTCATGGCTGTATCATTAAGTGTGTAGCTTCCCCTCGTTTGTTCTAATTCAAGTTCACCAAACAACTATTGCGGTCATGGACTTTCCTGTAGGTTTGTTTACGGGAAAATGTGCTCGGCACCATTCTTTTTCATTGTTAAGTGAAGAAATTGACATTTCGAATGACACAGCTGTGCTTATGAGTGGGTTTATAAACATGAGTCTCCCTGCGGATTGCCAGTTCTAGAGTCCAGGAGTCAGACTCCACAGGAGAGTGGGCGGGACTAGACCTGAAATGAAGACAGCATAGTCACGACCACTGTCCCACTCCAGTGTCTGGCTTTCCCTCATTTTTGATCACAGCAACACGACTCAGCACGGAGTCTCCAGTGCCAATAGCTGGGAACCTGGCTTTTCAATGGTAGGCAAAGTTCCCTACTGTGTTGCTTTCTGTAGGAGTGGGAGGAGGTATAGCTTCAGTGTTGACACCCAGGCCTGCCTTGGGCTATGTACATTGACGATTATTTATACCATTTTCTTGAACTACTATTGGTGCTGTTGATTAATTCATTTCAATAGAAGATACATGGGCCTAAGAATGAGTTCTAGAAAACCAAGACGGTAACCCAGCTAAGTGTCCATCAGATATGAGGCATGGTGAGCACATGAGGGGAGAATTGTTCAGACTTCAAGGGAGGGGTATTCTGGCACCTATTCCAGAATATGAGCCATGATGGCGGTTATGCTAAATGAATCGGCCTGATATAGCGGCTCAGCATTCAGTAGGATGTGATGAGAAGGTGAGTGAGTTCCTTCTTAGTTTAGGAGTAGCTTACACAGCAAGTTCTGTCTGAGAAGAAAGAAAGAAAAAACAAAGCCACCCCCCCCAAAAAAAAAAAACAAACAAAAATAAAACAAACCAAAAAAACCCCAAACTAGAACAGTCTATGTGACTCCTCTCATACAAAATGTGTAGAATAGTCAGATAGAAACAGAAAGTACAATGTGGTTTCCAGGAACGGGAAGTCAGTCCTTCATGAGTATACATTTTACATTTTACAAGATGAAGAGTTTTGGGTATGTTATTTAACTGAAATTTGTTTTGTTTTGGGACTGGGTTTCTGTGTAGCCTGGTGGTTCTGGAACTCACTCTGTGACCAGGCTGGCCTCTAACTCAGGAGATCCTGCCTCTGCCTCCTGGAGTGTTTGGATTAAAGGAATGTGTCACAACTGCCTTGTTTAACATCAATTTAATCCCAGTGAACCCTATACAATAGTTAAGATACTGAATTTAGTAGCCTGGCATGGTGGTACACTCCTTTAATTCCAGCACTCGAGAGGCAGGCAGATCTCTGAGTTCGAGGCCAGTCTGGTCTACAGGCCAAGTAATGTATTTTGCTACCAAACAAACAAGTGGGGAGGGAAGAAGGGATTTTACTTCCTGCTCCAAGTTTACTACAACTTCCTGAGAGACCAAACTTGATGGCTAGGATATTATTATCGGAATACAGACAAATTAGAAGTTAATAATTATGTAATTCCCCCAGTTTTTAAAAATTCTTTTGTTAGAAGTCTTCCACTGATGCTGAGGAAACAAGGCCTAGGAGACGGGAACTGTATCTCTCATCCTGGGTCCAGTTGAAGCTTGTCAGGTTGGAATGAGTCACAAGCCCTCCTTTGCCCTGTAGATGGCGCTAGAACTGTAGTGCACCTCCAGTACTATAGGCGGCGCTCTAGCGAGACCCCTCTGTCTCGACTTATATTACTCTTCCTCCTGTCTTCCGGTCCCGCCCCTCCAGCAGCTAGCTCACACTGCGCCTGCGCCGGCTGGTGGTCAGCGGGGCGATGGCGGCTTCTTCAAGTGGTGAGAAGGAAAAGGAGCGGATGGGAGGCGTTTCAGGAATGGCAGGCCTTGGCAGTACGCGAGAGCGGCTTCTGTCTGCGCTGGAAGATCTGGAGGTCTTGTCAAGGTAACCGTGGCCTGGGTGCCTGCTCCAGCCGGTTCGGCTGTGGGCGCTGACTGGAGTAGGCGGGCTGGAGTCTCCCGAGCGCCAATGTAGTGAACGTGGGGGGTCTCCTGCCCTCTGGGGCTTTGGGCGGCATTTCCCCACCAAGGGGACAGCTCAGTCACAATGACCTGAAACGCCAAGACAGTCAAAGCTTCCATAGCCCGAAAGAGGGCCAGATACGAGCCCTCTCATTCATGGACACGCAACAGACATTTAAAGCCCGGCCTCCGGCCCCCGCCCCCGGGGGTGCAAAGTCAAGGGGAGGCTAGATGCCAACCCGAAGGAGCACAGCGTGACGAGGAGACAAATGTGTACAACTGCTATGGACCAGAATTTATAAGGGTTGAGCCGCAGCCTTCTGCAGTCCACCGATGGGATTCCTATTCTGGTGGTAGCAGGGCAAGTTTCCCCAAGAAATGGGCTGCTTGTAAAATCATCAGGCTTATTAGGTGTCAGGTAGATAGTTTATCATCTGAAAAAGCCATCTGAAAAAGTCACGATGGGGTGGCTGGTGTGTGGCCAAGATAGATTAAACTCCACATTGTCCTCCTCATAGGTTTTTTTTTTTTTTTTTTGGTGTTTCGAGACAGGGTTTCTCTGTGTAGCCCTGGCTGTCCTGGAACTCACTCTGTAGACCCCAGACTGGTTTGAACTCAGAAATCCGCCTGCCTCTGCCTCCCAAGTGCTGAGATTAAAGGCGTGCGCCACCACTGCCCAGCTGTCCTGATAGTCTTAAATCTATCAGTTGAAGTCTTATCAAGGGAAGGCAGCCATGGCAATCAGTCTTTCAAGAAAACATAATTTACACAAACGGCAGCTCTATTGGCCTGCAGACCCACAGTTCAGTCAGGAGGTTTTCTTGTAAATCACAACTGAGTCTTTGGTGCTCATATGCAGTAGTAGCCAGTGAGTGCTGACATTTTTTACAGTTACCACGAGTGTCCAGCATGCTGGGAGAACCCTGAACACAACAGTCAGTTGGGGCAGGGAGCAATTAAAACAGTTTCTTTTGTATTTACTTTTACAAGTTTTTAATGTGTTATGAAAAGATTTCCCTAGATATCCCAAGCTGGCCCGCGTCCTCCCAAATACTGACTTCACAGGCAAGTTCACCGTACCCTGATGGTTGTTTTTCTTTTAGGGAACTTATAGAAATGCTTGCAATTTCAAGAAACCAGAAGCTATTACAACTGGAAGAGGAAAACCAGGTAAATGGTTGCATTATTATTATTAAAAATGATTAATGCTGGGCAGTGGTGGCTCACACTTTTAATCCCAGCGTCTTGGGGGAAGAGTCTCAGACTCAGGCAGATCGCTGACCTCAAGGCCAGTTTGGTCTACTGAGGGAGTAACCCTATCTTGAAAAAATAAGAAAGATAAGTTAATGTTTGAAAGTTTATTTGTGTGGAAACAGGATGCTTCTTGAAATCTTTAAATTGATACACTTTTTTAAAAGAATTATTTTTATTGGGTTTTTCTGAGAGTGTCTCACTGCGTGTTCTGGGACTCACTCTGGTGAGTCTCAGACTCAAGGCCACTGGCCTGCTTCTGCCTCCCAAATGCTGGGATTAAAGGCATGTGTCACTGTGCCTGGCATATTGATTTTTCTTTTTTTGGTTTTTCGAGACAGGGTTTCTCTCTATAGCCCTGGCTGTCCTGGAACTCACTCTGTAGACCAGGCTGGCCTCGAACTCAGAAATCCACCTGCCTCTGCCTCCCAAGTGCTGGCATTAAAGGCTTGTGCCACCACTGCCCGGCAATATTTTTCTTTATATCACTTATGTAACACTGTGCCTATGAAAGTTCCTCGACATACATAGTGGCTCACACCTTAAATACCAACACTGGAGTGTCCCAGGTAGGTAGGTCTTTGTGAGTTGAGGTTCTTCATGGTCTAGATACAGATTTATTCCTTTTAAGCTAACCAACAAAACCTTACAAAATGGAGACGAAAATACTATGTTAGAAGGAAGTTGTTATTACAAACACCTGTATGTTGCTGCTTTATCCCAGTGAAACTTGAAATGAATGGAAATCAAAAATCATATCACTCTTAGAAGCTGTCTACACTGTTCATTCATTCCAATCTGCTTCAATAGATGCATTTTTTCTTTTTCTAATTCAGAAACTTCTTTTCCCTTCCCTCCCTATTCCACCCTTCTCTCTCTTCTCTCTCTCTCTCTCTCTCTCTCTCTCTTTCTCCTCTCTCTCTCTCTCTCTTTCTCTCTTTCTTTCATTTTGGATTGGGGAGTAGTTTTTAAGACAAGGTTTCTCTGTGTATATAGCCTTGGCTATCTGAAACTTGCTTTGGTCACCACAGGATCATAAGAGTAGGTGAGCTGGCCTGCTCTCCGATGGCTACAGCACTGGGGAGATGGGCACTGTACCTCACCAGGACAGCACAGTGAAAATCTCAGCAATGTTTCTCCAGCTTCTTCACATCACACATCAATATTTTTTAAAAAAAGGTTTTTATTGATCTTTATGAGTTTCACATCATGTACGCCAGGCCAGCTCATCTCTCTATCCCCTCATATCTGCCCTTTGCCCTTGCAACCTCCAACTAAAATTAAATAAAATATAAATTTAACACCTTGAAATAACACTTTCCTCAGTTGAGAATTCTTTGTTTAACTCCATACCCCATTTTTTAATAGGGTTATTTGGTTTGTCTAGAGTCTAATTTCTTGAGTTCTTTGTATATATTGGATATTAGTCCTCTATCGGATATGGGATTGGTAAAGATCTTTTCCCAATCTGTTGGTTGCCGTTTTGTCCTATTGACAGTGTCCTTTTTTTTTTTTTTTTTTTTTTTTTGGTTTTTCAAGACAGAGTTTCTCTGTGTAGCCCTGGCTGTCCTGGAACTCACTCTGTAGACCAGGCTGGCTTCAAACTCAGAAATCCACCTGCCTCTCCTCCCCAAGTACCTTGAAATATTCTTAATCAGCACTCCACTTGTGGTTATTTTGGGAAACAGTCTTTTTTTTGTTGGTTTTTTCAGACAGGGTTTTTCTGTTTAGCCCTGCTGTCCTGGAACTCACTCTGTAGACCAGGCTGGCTTCAAACTCAGAAATCCGCCTGCTCTCTGCCTCCCAAGTGCTGGGATTAAAGGTGTGCGCCACCACCACCTGGGCACGGGAAACAGTCTTGATATCAAGACTTGCCATTCATCCTGCTCCTCTTCCATGAAGACCAAATCTCTCAGCAGTAGTGCCAAATTTCACATTTATTCATCTTCCAAGGGTAAAAATTTTAAATTTATCCTTAAATATTTCAAGGTGTTAAAATTTATAAACCTAGCCAATTCAAGTATAGATTCTTTGTCTCCTGGTGGTAGCCTTGATAATCCTGTTGTCTAATGAATCAACTGTTCCTTGACAGGTCTTGGAGTTGCTAATTCATCGAGATGGGGACTTTCAAGAACTAATGAAATTAGCACTTAATCAGGGAAAAGTCCACCAGAAATGCAGGCTTTAGAGAAAGAAGTGGAGAAGAGAGACAGTGATATTCAGCAGCTTCAGAAACAGCTGAAGGAGGCAGAGCAAATCCTGGTGAGTTGACGGTGGGTCCTGAAGAAAGGGGAGCTGCTCATTCTCCTCAGAAAGGTCTGTTACCGTATTTTGAAGGGAAAAACCGCTGCCATTTTTAAGATTGTTTTTTATTATTTAACTTTATGTGTATCAATGTTTTGCCTGAGAATGTACTCATGTATATCACATGCATGTCTGATGGCTATAGAGGCCAGAAAAGGGCATCAGATCCCCTGGAACTGGAGTTACAGATGGTTTTGTGAGCCACAGTGTGGGTGCTGGAGTCAAACCTGGGTCCTTTGGAAGAGCAGCCAGTGCTCTTAACCACTGAACTGCCTTTCTGGCCCCCTACCTCTTTCAGTTGGCAAGATAGGGCTTTACTCTATAGCCAACTGTGACCTCAAACTTTGTGGCTATCCTGCTGCCTCAGCTTCCTTAGTGCTGGATTGCAGTGTGAACCACAGGCCAGACAGTTCAAGCGACATCTATCATGGTTCAATGACCCCCCCCAATTTATTCAGATAGCCATATTACTTGAGCTAAATTTTATAAATTTTAAATTATAAAATAGGAGAGGTGTATTTTGACCAATAGTTTGATAAGTACAAAATGTCTGTATAATTATGAATATATAATAAATATCACTATCAAGTTTTAAATTTCATTAATCTGTTTGCTTCTCCATCTAAGTTAGTGAGTTGTCAATCAAGGCTCTATAGTAGGTGTTTCCTTGTTCTCTACTATTTAAGACATTATTTCCATTATAATAAAATATTAAGTGCAGTGTATTTTGTCCATAAGAGTGAACTGTCACAGGAATACTTTGGGGGTTTTGTTTCATATTTTTTTGTTTGGTTTTTTAAACAGGGTTTCTCTGTGTAGTCCCGCTGATTTAAAGAGGCGTGCGTCACAGCTCATGGTGTCGCTTTGTTTCATTTTAAGTAAATGTTTTAAAAATTATATTTTTCTAGTGAAAGTAATATTTAGTCCAGAATGTACATAAAAGTAGAAAAGGAAATTATACCTTTGTCTGCAGTTGTCACAATTCCACTTTTGGTTCCTGTTGACTGTTGTCTGTGTAGACCAGGCCTGGTGTGTTCTAGTTCCAACACACTTGTCATTTTACTTACATCAGGAATAATCTTACTACCCAGTCACAGTCCTCTTCCTTCTCTCTCACTCACCTCCCTCTTCCTCCCTCCTTCCTTCTCCTCCTCTCCCGCTTTCTTCCCCTCCTCCTCCCCTCATCTCCTCCCCCTCTCCTCTCCCCTCCTCCTCCCCTCCTCTCCTCCTCCTCCCCCTCCTCCTCCCTCCCTCCTCCCTCCTCTCCTCCCCCCTCTCTCCTCCTCCCTCCTCCCTCCTCCCCCCTCCTCCTCCCCCTCCTCTCCTCCTCCTCCTCCTCCCTCCCCTCCTCCTCCTCCTCCTCCCCTCCCTCCTCCTCCTCCTCCCCTCCCCCTCCTCCTCCTCTCCTCCTCCCTCCTCCTCTCCCTCCCTCCTCCTCCTCCTCCTCCTCCCCTCCCTCCCCCTCCTCCTCTCCTCCTCCTCCCCCCCTGGTCCCCAGAACCCTTCCCCCTCCAGTACTCCCTCCCTGCACTTTCATGTATTTCTAATGGAGACTGAGTGGTGAATACATCTCTTTCATGAAATATAATTGATATTTAATGGAATATAAATGATATTAAGTGGTGCTTCAGAAGATCACTGATAAATTCCAGGGATTTCCAAGTCTTGTATATTGTTTCTGTAGGTGAGTAACCTTCTATATCTAAAAATTGTGCTTGATATAGTTAAGGATAATTTGTATTTTAAATTTGTTCAAATTAGGCAACAGCTGTTTACCAGGCAAAGGAGAAACTCAAGTCAATAGAGAAAGCAAGAAAAGGTTGGTACGTGGGAAGGCTGGCTGTGTAAGTACAAGTCTGTGTCTTAGGATGCTGATAAGGACTGGGGAGATGGTGCAGTGGGTAAAAAGCTTGTTCATGTGATCCCTAGAACCCACATGAAGCTATGTATGTGCCCACACTCACGTTTTCACACATACATGCATACATTCTCACGTGTGTGTACATGAAAATAAAAAAAAAATTAGTTGATAAAACTACTAGTCAGGCTGTTGGAAGGATGCCAGTATTACTGTAGCGTGTGATGTGTTCTTGCACTGTAGTTGGCATCTGAAAGGGTACACAAATCTCACACCTCCTTCAGTTTATAACCAACAATAGAAGGGTGGTCTTTTTACTTACTGTATAATGAAGCATGGTTTACAAAACTGTGAAGAAAGAAAGAGAAGCAGGATTTAAGTCGTATCTTGAAGGCCAGGCAGAGAATGATGAGAACCACACAACTGAACTGTGAAGGAACACTGGAGTCAGAAACTGTCAGCAGTAACACGGTGCCTGCTGCCCTGCCCGCTTTGATAAGCCTTAACATGTTCTAGTTGTATTTATACAAGTGAAATCACAGCTGTTTTGCTTTAGATACTTGTGCATTTGGTTTACATTTAACCATTTCTCCATCTCTGATGTTCCATGCTTGCAGTGTGGAATCTACTTTCTGATTGTTACATTCTAAGGAAAACAGCTATACTCAGAGATGGGTGCGGCTTCTGTACCAAGAAGCAAGTCTCTAGGAGAGGTAGCTGAGTCCATTGTTCAGGACTAGTTAGAAATCCATAGTGAAGCCGGTGCGTGTGCGTTGTGCGCAGCTTTAATTCCAGCACATTGGGAGCAAGGCCAGCCTGATTTCTGCTTCGAGGAACCTGCTCCGATGAGCGAGTTTCCAGGACAGCCCGGACTCACAGAGAACCTTGTCTCGAAAGAACTAAAAAAAAAACAAAAAAAAGAAATCCATAGTGAAACGGGTCTAAAGTTTATAGAATGGAAAGCTATCCCGATTCCTCAGAGGTAACTGCTATCAGTGTTTGGTCACAGTCCGTTTAGAGCCTTTTCTTGGTAGTCACATAGCGGATGCAGACTATTGGGTTACCAGCTTGGATGTTTCTGGAATGAAAAGCTCTCCCCTTGGTTTACTGTTTCTCACTGCGGCATTGAGAAGAGCTGTACATTTGATGGCAGCTAGTAATTGAGATTACTGAGCATTATCATGCTGGCCTTAAATTTATGTTAGCTGACTTTGCCAATGGATATCTTGGTTTTTTAGTTTAGAAATGTATTTATAACAGTTTCGGTGTATATACAGGCGTTTGGGAGGATAGATGGCTGAGATGATCCTATTTCCTGATAGTTTGAAATTAAATATGGTGCATGACTGTGATGTATGCTTTTCTAAACTTGTGTTTAATGGTCTGAACTATTCTATTTTCTCAACTCAGGCGCTATCTCCTCTGAAGAAATCATTAAATATGCACACAGGATTAGTGCAAGCAAATGCTGTATGTGCTCCACTGACTTGGGTTCCAGGTAACAATACTTCTTACATCAGATGAATGGAGGTTTGAAAATACTGAGGTATCTAAATAATTATCTAAAGTAGCATCTGCTAACAGAGGTATTTTCCTTCAGTGTTGTAAGTGATGCCATTTGTTACCCTCTTTTGCCCTTTTACTTTACCTTTTACCCTTTACTTACCCTTTTACCCTTACCGTGTAGCCCTGGCTGTCCTGGAACTCACTTTATAGATCAGGCTGGCCTGGAAAGGGAAGTCAGAGTTCTGCCTCGCTCTGACTTAAAGGTATGTGCCACATGTGCCCAGCTTGAGAATTTTCACTGTAATGTTAGGCAGGGTGTGGTAGTACATACTGTAAAGGCAAGTACTGAAGAGGCCGAGACAGGATTGCAGGTTTGAGGCTCACAAACGCTTGAGCTTTTAGTGTGAGCCAAGGACAGCTAATTCTTCAAGAACATGTAAATGCATTTTTAAAACCTGAGTTAAAAGCTGTCTTTATTGTTTTAGGAGACCCTCGGAGGCCATATCCAACTGATCTAGAGATGAGAAGTGGATTGTTGGGTCAGATGAACAATCCTTCCACCAGTGGTGTGAATGGTCACCTCCCGGGGGATGCCCTTGCAGCAGGCAGACTGCCAGGTAATGCTAACTGCACGGAGGTTTTTCAGAGGTGCCTGTGAGGCACTGTCTAGCAGCAGACATCAAGATCTGTTTCTCAGGTTCCCGCCAGTTTATTGTTCTGTTCTTGCTTCATCCAAAGACCCTGCATAGGACACTGACCTAAGCCCCTTGTCCCTCATGTGCATCTATCTCCTGCCCCTCCCCAAGCCTGGCCTTTCCTAGCGTGACCACTCTGAAGAGCATTTTTTGCAGTCGTAAGGCATGCTCCCCAAATACAATAAGCACATTTTGTAGGTGCTGTGTTTTAATGTGAAAGAATCAAGAACCTTTCTAAGGAGGGGGCATTAAGTGGGGGCTCTGCTCTCTGAAGCCCATTCTAGCTCTCACTTGTGTGTAAAAGTGTGATGTGGGGATCTGCCTATTTGTGTTTAGCACTGCGCATCTCTAACCTTGTCAGATCTTTGGTACTAAAGGTGGTGGGGGAAGATAGAATTAAGGTCTTGCATAAAGGGAGGGGATTGAGTAGACTGATCACAAGTAGAACTAATCCCATGTGCTTCTTTTCCCCAGATGTCCTTGCTCCACAGTACCCGTGGCAGTCAAATGACATGTCTGTGAACATGCTACCACCAAATCACAGCAGTGACTTTCTGTTGGAGCCTCCTGGGCACAACAAAGAAAATGAAGATGATGTTGAGGTTATGTCAACAGATTCTTCAAGCAGCAGTAGTGACTCTGACTGAGAAAGGCATGCGTACACAGAATCCAATGCCACAGAGTTCTCTCAAGGGGAAAATGAAAAGCACAGACCCCTAAGGAGCCCACTAAAAATCAAAGTGGGTTTTCTTCCTATAGCCGAACCACTGGTTTTTCTGTTACACAAATGTTTGAGGATTAGTCAGAGTTACAGTTGTGTTTGGTTTGTACATAGCAGCCATAGAACGAGACTGAAGGAGAACTCACACAACAGTACTTAGCAAGGGCACTGAGCCAGGCGTGGTGGCTCATACCTGTAGTCCCAGCACCTGTGAGGCTGAGGGATTGCTGTGAGTGTCGGGCCATCTTGAGCTACAGAATAAGCTGATCCAGCAGGGTAGCAGAGCAAAGAACAGAGGTAGTGGAGCTCTGTGTGTGATATTTCAAAAAGTGCTCACTTGAAAGTAAAGTTGCCTCTGTTACAGTGGCAGAACTATCAATATTTATATGTATCAATATTACTGTAATTTGTGTAAATAAACTTGGTTTTGTTTGTATTCTTTAATTTTTTTCAATTTTTAAACAGTATATATTTTAAATTAAAGTACAACCTTCAGTGTAGGAACAAAACATTTATCTAGGTGAATTTAAGCTGGGCAGTGGTGGTGCTTGCCTTTAATCTAGTACTCAGGAGGCAGAGGTAGGCAGATTTGAGTTTGAGGCCAGCTTTGTCTACAAAGTAAGTTCCAGGAGTACAGAGAAACCCTGTCTAGAAAAAAAAATCCAGATGTATTTCTATAATATTCAAATAAGATTCTGGTATATATGAGAATGTATATGAAAAAAATGACTGTCTTAACTAGTATTCACAAGTCTCTGAGATCATTAAATTAAAACTGAAAACATTTGTTATAATCCAATACTATACGACACACATGCATATAGGGTATGGAAGGTTTTAGAATAGAAGGCCACTATCTCATGCCATCACCTTGTCTCCTCGTGACTTTTTTCTCATCTTTTGTGAGTCTCCCTGCTTATATAAGGTACCCAGACTAATCTGGGACTTGCAGTCACCTGCCTTTGCCTCTTAGTTTAGTTTCTCAAAAACAGTTATTTTAAATTTTTCAGCTACCTAGAAGTTAACATGTGTCTAAGATGTTTATATAAGTATCAGTTTTAGATGAGTATTACTACAAACATCATAAAACATAAAAGTGAACTTGGCCTTCTTCTCTTGAGTACCAGTTAACATTGTGAAATAGATTCTTGCTAAAAACCCAAATGTTCCAGGCATGGTGGCGCATGTCCCAGTACCCATGTGGCAGAGGCTGACAGATGGTGATGCTGGGTTCTAAGGACAAGCAAGCAGGCACTCGAACCGATGAACCACCTCCTAGAGCCAGAAGCTTAAGGACCATACACTTAATCATACTTGAACACAAACATTTTGACAAATACGTAGGTATAAGTAAGAGAAGATGGGATTTATAGATATACAGCATACTTAATTTTGGAAATTTTAGCAAACATCACAATAAGATATTTTTAACAGCAAACTGCAAATGTTAAGATGTCAGTTCACAGAAGTGAGCTTATAAAGAAAGACGAGTGTGGGCTAGTGTTGCTCGGAACCCCTTTGGGAACCATTCTTTTCTATAGTGGTTTTGTAATTTTTTTAATCTTGTAGCTGAGGACTGAACCAAGCCTAGCACGGCCTTACTCTACCAGCTGAGCTAAATGTCCAGCTCCCCCTTAGGTTTGGAGCCTTTATAAAACCTTAAAAATCAGATTGTATTTTGTAAGCATCTATGAAATAATATTTAACACTAGAGATTTAAAATTAGGAAAGTTTATGACCTATAATAAAGATCAATACATGTTAACATAGTTTTTATAAACAATCCAGTGAGAAAGTCATTTTATATTTTGGCAAATCTCTTCAGTGTCTGACCTGACAGAAGGAAGCTGGTTCCCTAACTGCCTGTGCATTCAGTCCGTTGTGGCACTTGCCTGTCATGCGTAAAGCCCTAAGTTTAACCCCCAGTACCAAAGCAGCAACCCAGGAAACTAATGATGCACCAGCCACTTGGGGAACTACTGTGCACACTTAAAAGGGGATGGAGCTTGAATCCGCATTAGGGCAGCCAAGCAGGCATTGGAAGTTCAAGGTTATCCTCAGCTACAAAGTGAACTGGAAGCCAGACTGAGGTATATGAGACTCAATAAATGAAGAAATTAGTGACAGCTGACCATTATAAAAATATCTCTGGGCTGTGCATGGGAGGTGTGGCCTGCACTCCCCAACCAGTCTTCATTGGTTTTGCCCTGGTCAAAAATAAACCCATGTGAAACAGGAATACTGGGTAAAGAACAGGACCCACAAGTAAAGGATCAAGGGCTCACATGGCACCTGTGCTGGACAGAGAAATGGCATCGGTGAAAAACCACCTCATATAAAGAGTTTGGCAGGGGCCTGTGCAGCAGAAGGGCCAGTGACTGCCCAGTAACAGAAACTACATCAGCCAGAAAATGATGCTATGCCTGACCAAAGAAAGATGAGGGCACATGCAATACAAGCCTGGATGCGGATCAGGATGAATGGGCTGGTCAGAAGCTTTAGCTGTTAACATTAGCTAAGCATGATGTGGTCCTTAGGCCAAGAACATGATTCTCTTAAACCCGAAGTCCCCTCTCAAGTCAGAGCAGGTTAAAAACCAAATCACCCTCAGTTTCACAGCAGACAACAGCAATGCTGTTCTGTGAGACATTTCACTGTTCAATCTCCTACAGTAAAATTTTACAATTTGCTAGAGAGGAGAAAGCAGTCCAACCAACCTTTGGCTGTGATGTTCTGGAAAGTTCTAGACCTCGGGGAATCCCCCACAGTAGGTGATTCAATGCACCGCTCTATTTAATCCCAACATACAAGGACTCCAATCTCAGGCCGTGAAAGGGCGATGCAGAGGACCTGTCACTTAGTAGTAGGATGCACAGCTTAGTCTCACATTTACCATGGGGTCTCGGCAGAAAGAGGGGAATACAGCTTACTGCTTGTTTTAAGCTCTCTAGTTACACGAGTTGTCATTTAACAATTCTTTTCAAGTGGCTAAGAGTGAAAGGGAAAACCATCAAGCATGATGAATTTTTGCAGTAGGCACATGACTTTCGAACTTGAATGGCCATATTTGAGTTACGCTGACCTCTGAACTAGCACTAGGAAATCTATTACGCTTGCCTTCATGCAGCCGACAACAGTCACTGCGCAGTAGTGCAGAGTAATGAACCACAAGGTCCTTACACACCTTATTCTATGTCTCAAGGACAATTCATCTGCACATCCCAGGAAGAGTTTCTTAAAGTTCTTGAATTACATCAGGGGACTGCAAATAAACTGGTGACCACATGGCTCTCTGGATAAAATCGAATTGTCCTGAAACAGAACTTTTCATTTACTGAAGATTTGTTTTGTTTTGTTTTTAAATCAAGGACTTTTCTTGGTTCTTTCAAGGTGCTTTCCTTGGTACCCTTCCAGGTGGTTTAGGTCCTCTTTAAATGGATCATAACCTTGCTCTTTTAGACAACGGAGAGCCCAGAAAAGCTGGTCTAAGGGAGGAAATTCTTCCCAAGGAATCCACTCCCAACCTAGAAGAGAAAGAGACAATCAGTGCACAGAGATGGCAGAAAACAAGGGATTCACATTTGTTGAACTAACCTATTATATATTCAGAAAGACATTACCTGAATTTACAAGTAACTTCTCACTATTCAAACTAACAGCGATGTCTGGCCTAGCTTGGCTGTACAAATAAACCCACATTGAGAACAAAGAGCTTGGGAAGAGAAGGGTAACGGAGGAACACTGGATTGTTTCTTTGTTTGAGACAGGGTCTCATGACCAAAGCATTCAGTCCTTACCTGAACTCATTGAGCTGTCTACTGTTCACAGATGAGGAAAAACAGCCCACCATTAAGTAACTTGGCCAAGGTCACAGAGAACTGTTAGATCCAAACTGACCCCCCAAATGGGGCCACTGGCTATGTCTAAATTACATTACAGGCTAGATTCCGACCAGGTATGCAGAAGGACTGCTGGTAGATAAACACAAGCCTAAAAACATCATTCCTTCAAAACTTGTGAAGTGGGTTTCAGCCAGGAAGAGCCTCCATTTGCCTTATGTCTCTACAGCTCGGCGAGTGCAGCATCTAGATACCTATTAACACATATTGTAGTCATGAAGCTACCAAGAACCCACTCCCTGACAACCCACCCCACTCTAAACTTCCAGGACCTTCGGACTTACAGGTTTCCTCCCATCATAGAAGAGTTCTTTAAAACTGTCAAGGCTTTCCCACCTTTCACTAGTCTGTGTTGTGTGTTTCCAGTCGGTGCCTCCCCCACGCCCCAGATACCCATAGCATCTTGCAATTTCTCCAAATGAGCCTTTCTTTCTAACCATAGAGTGGTTCAGTTTGGTGGTTTCACTGTGCCCTCTACCACAAGGGCCATGTAAGAACCATTACAGGAACACAGGTAGTCTGTATCGTACGTCCCTCGGGATCTACATATTTCCCCATCCTTACATAGTCTCTGTGCTGCTGTAACAGGGCAGCTTGCAGACATTGATTTCACAGAATTCTGCAGGTTGGAAATCTAAGATCAAGATGCTGGCAAGACGTGATGTCTGGTAATCACCCATTTCCTGGCTCATGGGACAGCCTTACTCCCTCAGTACCCACACACAGAGCAAGTGGCGAGGATCTCGGGGGTCTCTTCCATTTGTGGGCTGTATTGCTTGAATATGCAGTGCTCCATGCAGTCTTGTGGTACAGTGGCTCCTAGACACTGCTGCTGCTGCTGCTGCTGCTGCTGCTGGTATTTTGGGAGGTAATGGGAACTTTATGGGGTCTGAACTGTGTAGGCTGTCAAGGAGATGCGCACCTCTGAAGACGTCACCCTTCTCACTCTGCCTCCGCCTGCTGTGAGGTAAGGAGGTGAGAAGCCTCTATGCAGCTCTTCCAGGACATTCCCTCCCACCAAGGGCCCAGAATCAACAAAGCCCAGGCCTGTGGGCTAGAACTTGGGAAATCAGAGCTAAAGGGATCTTCTTCCCTTTGCACTGCTAATGCTGGGTGTTTTGTCACAGCAAGTCCCAAAGGTGCCCCCTTCTGTCATCATCACCCCAAATTGGATTTCAACTTGGATTTTTGTTTTCTTTTTTTTGAGATTGTGTCTCTCTATGCAGCCCTAGCTAGCCTGGAACGTTCTATGTAAACCAAGGTGGCCTCAAACTCCAGGGATCTTTCTGTCTCTCCCCACTACCAGCAAGAGCTGGGATTAAAGTCGCCTATCTTAGCTCCAACACAGGGATTTTTGAGGGCATAGACAGAAGAAAATCCAATTCTCTTCATACGGCAATGCTACTCTAACTATGCTTCTCTGAAGAACAGCACATTATTCTGAGTCTCTTACTTTCATTTTTTTCAGGTTCCATATTCCTCGGCTCCGAATCATGAGTCATGTCCACCTCTCCTTTCATTAATATGGTGACATAATGATAATTCTCTTTCTCAACAAAAGAATTTACCACTGAGGCAAAGCGCACATTTTTCAGGCGAAGTCCAGCCTCTTCCCAGGTTTCCCTCTGAGCGCATTCTTCCCAGGTCTCACTGGAAAAAGAAACACAGCCGGCTCAGTGTACGCGTGAGGTGAGATTCCTGGTTGGAAAGTTATGGTATAAAGTAAAAGCAACAGTAATTAGTTTATGCTTTAAAATGATTTAAAAAAAAAAAAACCTTCCATCTTGACATTTATGCATATTCTATATTTAGTGATTTGAAGACCCAAAGAGCTGTATGTTAGACAAAAATTAACATTTAACCACCAGCATTAATTCCCAGGCCTGGAGATAGACTTAGGTAGCTAGGGAGCAGATTAGTGTGTCAGGAAGAAGACCCAGCCTTTCTCTGGATGGCGGTAGTTACACGCCTTTAATTCCAGTACTTTGGAGGCAGAGGCTGGTGGATCTCTGTGAGATTGAGGCCAGCTGGCCTACAGAGGGAATTCCAGTACATCTAAGACTATACAGAGAAACCCCCCTACAAACAAAACAAAAACAAACAAAACCCAACAACAACAAAAAACAGCCCACCATGACCACCAACAAAACCCAGGCTTTTGAGTCAACTACACTCAGGGAAAAGGGAAACATTAACTTCCTTATGGGGTTGTTGTGTTTTAAAAGTGTATTAAATGCCTTCCTCATGTTTCAAAATTCCAGTTTAAGCCTCAAAATTGAGGCCATTGGGCAACAGAGAAGGATGTGATCAGCGTTAAGGGGCTTGTGATGCTTGTACTTCCAGGCCACGTAGGAAGTACAGATTACCTCCTAGAGGAAGGAAGTTGTCAGCTTGGTAATGTTTCCCTTCTCTATAATGGAGAGCCAGTGAGAGGCACCTCCAGTGACTCATTCATGCCGTAATCCCAACACCCAGGAAGCTGAGGCAGGCAGATCTCTGTCTCTTATAAATAAATAAATCTATTAGATAATAGTGACCCAGAAAATTACGGATATTATGAAGTCTAGGATTTCCTTTTAAATAGTCTACAAAATCAATTATGGTGCTTGTTAGATAAGGAATAGAAAGGCTTGAAGCTTTATCTTCTAAGTGTTTTATAACACTACATTATTTTATATGACTATACATTACTAAAGGAAGCCACACTGGATCTGGGTGATTTAGATACTTTATCTTATTTAATCTCGGATTAGAACATATTTTGAGCAGACCAGGTTTTCTTCACGTTGCATAGAAACTGACTTAGCTACTCTTCCCCCTTTGTGGGACTGACACATCTACCGCGCAGAAGCGGCGGGGACAGTCTCACAAAACTCCGATTTATCTAAATCTCATGGGGAAGAGAAGAATCCCAGTTTTTCATTAACATCCACTTTCTCTGTAAGCACTAAGAAATACAAACGACTTCTACCTGCAGCCAGCAGAGGGCAGAGCGAGGACTTATGGGACCCGGGTCCTGGAACAGCGCTCCCTCCTGGCTGGATCCCGGAGGACACCGGGGCCATAGAGAACACACGGAACTCAACTGCGCACTGAGCGCGTCACACGGACCGATAATGTCATGCGGACTAGTGATATTCCAGAGACTTCCGCTTCCCCGAGGTCGTCCGCTCACCCGAATTCCAAATGGCCCCCAGGAAGCTGGAAACTGCCGGCTCCAAAGGACCCTTTCCTTTTCCCCAGTAGGACGCAGCGAGGATGCTCGCAGCTCAGCACCACCACGCCGACCCCAACTCCTGGCCGCCGCCTCGGCTCCGCGTTAGCGGCCATAGCGCTTGGCTGACCCCGGAAGTGACGTTGAACTCCGCACGAACCTTCAAGCCGTAAGGGAACCGGCTGGATCCTCTCTTATTGCTTGTGTGAGTGTTGTGTCTCAGAAATCAGGTGTTGCCTGGTGGATAGATCGTGCCGAACAACCCATATAAATAAATGACTTACGAGTACTCAAAGATGATTTGGAGAAGTAAATGAGACTAATAATAAGTTCTGCTAGGATACATTCTTATTTTAGAGAAAAACAAAATTATACTAGATAAAAATATACACAGATTAAAACTGAAATATGAAAAGAAAAACTTGGGAAAATCAGCTGTAACAAGTTTGACCTCTTAAATCTTTGGATGGGTGGGTTTATTTTAAAAGTATTAATTTATTTCTACTAATGTGTGCATAATTTTAGAAACCCAATAGTACAACCCCCACTCCCCACCCCAAGAACACTATCCCCTTTAGTGCCACTTCCAGAGACAGCTTTAACTCTTTGAAATGTTAGTTTTTATATTTCCACATATATTTCTAAGTGTATACTTATTTTATATCCTAAGTAATTGTCTTAGAGTTTCCATAGCTGTGAAGAGACACCATGAACAAGGCAACTCTTAAAAAGGATAGAATTTAATTGGGGCTTGCTTGCAAGTTCAGAGGTTCAGTCCATTATCATCATGGCAGCATCCAGGCAGTCACAGCACTAGAGGAGCTAAGAGTTTTATTATGTTGTTCCAAAGTCAAACAGGAAGAGACTGGTTTCCAGGCAGCTAGGAGAAGGGTCTCAAAGCCCACCCCACAGTGACACACTCCTCCAACAAGGCCACACCACTCCAACAAGGCCACACCTCCTAATAATGCCACTCCCTGGGCCAAGCATATTCAAACCACCATAGTAACCCATTAGAAAGTTGCAATATCCATTAGGTTTGCTTAACAAAGTCCTAAGTTTTGCCGATCAACAAATGTGCAAATAGACAGTTTAAAATGATAGGCACAAATATAACTACTTTTAAAAGTGTTGACTATCTCTATTGGGGAATTGCACACCAAAACCACTTTGAGATACTACCTCACCCCAGTCAGAATGGCTGTCACCAAGTGATCTGACAACAAATGTTGGAAAGGTTGTGGAGAGAGAGGAATCCTGATTCAGTGTAGGTGGGGAGCAAACTAACACAGACATCAGAAATAAGTGTGGCAGTTTCTCAAAAAACTAAATGTAGACCCTCTTCCTAACTTACTGGAAGACAATCCCTCTTGACTGCAATTGGATCAAGATGCAGAACTCTCAGTTCCTTCTTTCGTACCATGTCCACTTGGACACTGCCGAGTTTCCTTCCATGATGTTAATGAACCGAACCTCTGAATCTGTGAGCCAGCCCCAGTTAAATGTCATCCTTTATAAGACTTGCCTTGGCCATGTCTCCTCACAGAAATGAAAACCCTAACTGAGACAATATATAACATGAATTCTATTCCGCTCTAAAGAGAAATGAAATTTAAATTTTTGCAGAAAAAAAGATGGAAGGACTTGGAATGTATAACATTAAGCAAGGTCGCACAATCTCAGAAAGAAAGAACCTCTGCATGTTCTTCCTTATGTGTGGATTATAGCCTATAATATATCTGTATATTTATAAACAAATTACATTGAGGGACAGTTAAAGACAAGTGAAGGGATGACGAGGAAGGACTGAGTGAAAGTAAAGGACCTGGAAGGTATAAAAGAGAAAATAAGGCTAGTTGCTTTTCTAGTTCTATCCTGTCATGGTTTCCAGGTTTTTGGTGGTGGATAAGTACATTTGATGATGAAGGTGTAAAATTGAACATGAAGCTCCATGGCTTCAGAATTGCTGCTCTGACGGGACAGGGCCTGGCTGAGCTGCTGCTCTGACGGGACAGGGCCTGGCTGAGCTGTATCTCCTTTGGGTCTGGTTAATTTTGTTGAAAGTGCAAAATGGATCAACCACTTTGGGAAACATACTGTGTTTCATAGAAAGCAAGCATATTCATGTGATACAACTTGATGTTTCTACTGCTAAATAATGGACTGAGACAAATTGGAAGTTTATGTTAATACAAAGATATGTGTGGAAATATTACAGTAACTTTATTTACAATTAGTAAGATACCACCCTAATGGTGACTAAATAAATTAACTATGGTACATTCATAAATGGAAAATTACTGAGAAACAAGGAACACCATGTGGATACCACCAACTGTGAAGGCAAATCTCAATTGCATTATGCTATGTGAAAAAAATTAGATACAGAATCTGGGTAATTCCACTAAGAGGGTAATCTGAAGTAGACCAAACAACCGGTAGCCACAGCCAATAGATCAGGGTTTGGCTGAGGCTTTAATTACAGGGAGAGGTAACTGCAAAAGAACAGGAGAGATTTTTCTGGGATATTGAGGTATCTATGTACAAACTATGATGTTAGTAACATGACTGTGTGTTTTAACTCAGAGGACTTTGTTATATAAAGAGGGAATTTAATTTGTATTAAGCCTCAGTATATCTAGCATTTTTTTAAAAGCCAAAATCGAACTTGCAGAGAAGAAAAGTCATGAAGTGCTCTGGCAGTGAGGAGGGGCAAGGCAGTGTAAAGTGAAGTGTCTACTTAATGTCAAAAAGTCACCCTGTGGGGAGGATTGTATCTGTGAAGATTGTACTTCTGAGGAGAGTAGCCTTGGACTGGCCTATGGAAGGCAGACTCCTCCTGTCACTTGGCCTTGGAGAATTTGGAATTGGGGGCTGACAATGTCCATAGCCATAGGCATTGTTATTAAAGACAGTAGGCTGCTCTTAAAACAGAGTAAGATGTTGGGGGTTAAGAGGAGGTGAACAGGTGAGGAGAACAGACTGTTGTATTTAGATTAACTCACATTAGTTGTTAGTTTCAAGTTCTCCTATATTGTATTGTAATTCTGTTTTACTTCCCAAAGACTCCAGTACAATTTGGTTATCTGTTACAGTCTTGTCTTAACTGAGTTTTGGGACGTTGGAATGGACCTGGATCTACTTCTGCATGAAGAAGTGACTGAAGAGGAGCATCATCCCAGAGACATGTGAGGGTCAAGGTAAAGATCCTTACCTCAGCATCCCGAGCTCCCAGAGAAGTGCCCCACATGTAAGTACACCATTAAGACCCTCTGAATAAAACTTCTTTCCTTTACCTTAGTATAATGGAATAGTTTGTGTGTAGTTTCATTGAATTTGCTCAAAGAAGTGATTTTTCCTGCACACTGTATGTTGTATGTAAAAGATGGCAGAGGTCACATGAAGTACAAATGGTTGTCAGTTAGCCTCTGACTTCTCCATGGTCCACCCCCATATACTAAGTCAATGCAACAAAAAGTTTTTAAAATAAAAGGTAAGAGAAGTGGGAAACCCTCCTACTTAAATGTTGTTTGGTCTAATATGAGAATCCACACACCATGAGCCCTTCTGCATAGTCACAACTAATTGAACAAGGGCCACCAGATATTATCAAAGCTTTGGAACCTGGTAGAGAGAACGATTCTTTTTTGTGGCTTATCTACATTCCCAGTGGAAAGGTAGTAGCTGCAGACACAGAGGTCCATTCCCTACATAACCCAGAGCTTTCTCCAGAGAGTGTTCTTCTCTCATTCACATAGAGATATTATATTTTCAGTCTGGAGGATTATGGCATTCTCCACAAACTTTCCTATTTTCTCCTTGTACTGGATAGTTTTATGTCAATTTGACCCAAGCTAGAGTTATCTAAAAGGAGGGGACCTATGTTAAGGCCTGGGTAACTATTGCCTGTGTAGCCAGCCATTTTGTGCTGTTACTAATGTTATAAGGAAACTTTCTCATATGCTGTAACTCCTATTACTAGGAAATTTTCTCATGCCCGAGTTGATCACATATTCTGTTGATTGCATATGTCCTATGCTTTGACGCTTTTGGAAACCAATCACAATAGAAGTCAGTTAGACTGCTTTGTATAGTTAGCTACAGTAAGCTTAGATCCAAACCAACTGCACAGCATCACTTCCTGCACCTATGTATGAGCTTTTGTGGTTTGTGCACTTATAAGCTGCCCCTGGGATGGACCCCAATATAAGAGAGATACCTGTACCAATATAAAAAGCCATTTGGAATAAGATTTGCATTTTGAGTAGGGGTTGAGTAAAGTTTTAATTTCCCAAGACCTCCCTGGAAATTGATATCCTACTTAGCAGAAAGAGTTATGTACATGGGTAACTGACATCCTGGTTGGCAAGTTAAGACATGAATATTAGGCAATGCAAATGCCTCACACTGTGGTTGAATACCCCAACCATTGAGAACAGGATAAATGTATAACAAAGTCATGTTCCTAAGGAAATCCTCATCCCTAAATCTTGATTGGTAAAATAACTTGGCACAGATGTTTGTAGGTTTCAGGTGTAAAGCTCTATAGGATTCTAGCTGGTGGTCGAAGCTCAGCTCCTGAGTTTGGACTGTGTCCCAGATCAATCAGTCTTGGAGTGTGCATTCAATAGCCCAGCCCTGCTTGAGTGAGAGCGGCATCTGTGTGGTTTGTGCAGTGATTCCCAAACCCCAACATCTCAAACTGCCTCAGTAAGATCTGGAGGAACTCCATCGCCTGTGATGGAGGGAAACTAATGAGGCTAACCAGCCTGGAAAACAACACACACAGAATAAAATTAGCAAAATTTTCTCAATAAAATCCCTAAATATAACTGTTATCTTTCCAAATGAAGATACCGACTAGCATATTAGATTTAAAAAAAAAATGATCTAACTCTATTTGTAGCAGCGGCATATTTTCCCCTCAAGTTGGGAGGAGCTAAGGTGGGAGGAGTAAGGAGAAGAAGAGGAGGAATAAGGAGAGGGAAAGGAGAAGGAAGAGGAGGAGCTAGGGGACAGAGATGAGGAGCCATGGAAGACGACGCATGTATTGAGAGCCGTCCTGGGTAACAACTTATATCTTTTTTTTTTTTTTTTTTTTTGGTTTTTCGAGACAGGGTTTCTCTGTGTAGCCCTGGCTGTCCTGGAACTCACTCTGTAGACCAGGCTGGTCTCGAACACAGAAATCCACCTGCCTCTGCCTCCCAAGTGCTGGGATTAAAGTCGTGCGAACAACTTATATCTTAAGGTTAGATATTGGGACACACCTCTAATTGTGTGGGCATCTTGTTTATTGAGCATTACCAAATATATAAAGCCTTTGGATAACTTAAACATTAGAGTCTCATTTCTACTGGGTACCTTGTGGATGGTGGGATGGTCTGGGCTCAGCCCAGCCTTGTGGAGACAGCGTGGAAGATTGGCAGAGACATCTCCATGCTGGCGTCTTGTGGGGGCAGAGCCAGTGTCTCTGGCCACCTGAGCCAGTGGCTTGAGCCAAGTTGCAGCGAAGAATATGCTGCCACCTCTCATGGCCACAGGCCTTGTCTAGTCGGGAAGATGGCGGCTGATTAAGAACAAGCAAGATTGGGTGCCACCGACTTTAAATAATTACTACAACATCTATTATTTTTTAAGAAGCGTGCTTCACTGGTAGAAATACTCACTGTCAGTTTAGAAAGCAGGCTGACACTGAAAAGAAGATGACTTAGCAATTCTAATAATAAAGTGGCTTTAAAATTGAAATTACATAAGATAAAGAAGGCCACTACCTTCTTTATTCATCAAGAATACACAATTATAAATTTTTGTGCACTAAATGGTAGGGCACTTGACTTCACTGAAAAAAACAACAACAACATTAATGACTTAAAAGGACTTAATAGTAGTTGGGTAAGCATCCTACCCTGGTCACCAGGTAGGTCATTCAGACTAAAAACAAATAAGGAAACTTCAGAGTTAATCTGCACCATGGATGAAATGAACTTAACAGATATCTACACAATAGTCCATCTAACAACTTTGGAACTTTTTATCAGACCAGAGAGCTTTCTCTAAAACACAGCACAACTCAGTCCATGCAGCAAGTGCTAACTAAGGCAGAAAAGGCCCTTGAAACAGTCTCTTATTCCTGGTAACAAAGACGATGACGACGAATAAAGTTTAAAAACACTGGGGGATTGAGCAATGTATTCTTTTTAAAATATAAAGTTTGTATTTATTTTTGTTTTATTTTCTGTGTGTGAATGTTTTGCCTACATATATGATGTGTGTGTATTACATGTGTTCCTGGTGACCACAGAGGCCAGAAGAGGGCATCAGATCCTGTGGAACTGGAGTTCTCAGCAGTTGTGAGCCACTATATAGGTGCTGAACCTGGGTCCGCTGGAAGAGTTGCCCAAGTTCTTACCTGCTGAGCTGTCTCTTCAGCTCCACACAATATACTCCTGAATGACCCATGGGATCATTATGGAATCAAAAAAAAAAAAAAATCCTAATTATGCAACTCAAGGTTTTAGAAAAAGCAAACTCCAAAGCAACAGATAAAGAAAGGACATGAACTGCTGGGCAGTGGTGGCACATGCACACGGTTAATCCCAGCACTCTGGGGAGGAAGGTGGAGCTCTGAGTTCCAGGACAGCCAGGGTTACACAGAGAAACCCCCTCCACCCAAAATAAACAGACAAAACCACCAAACAACCAAAACAATCCCCAACAAAACAGAAACCAAAACAACAAAAATAAATCACTAAGAGGAAAGGATATAAACAGGGACAGAAATGAAGGAAATGGAAACAAACAAACAAAACCAAACAGTACAGCTGTTTTGAGTCAGTGAAGCAGCTTAAACAGTTCTCACAAGCAGTGAGACTGGTGCTGTTAGAGTCTCCACATGGGAATCTCCTAGGACTGGACGGACTCAGTGCTTAGTCCTACAAATCTCTAAGGAACAGCTAACACTAATGGCCCTAGTGTGTCCCACGTGGTAAAAGGAAACAATGATGAGGTTCAAGAATCACCACACAAACGCATCTCAGTTAAGCAAAAACAGTTCACTGAGGACACACCCCAACACGGCATGTTCGGACACAAAAAGGACTCCAGAGTCTAAATGTGGTACCTGTCTGTCCTAAAAGCAGGCTTTTTATAGGAAAAACCAGGTTCAAAAGTTTAAAAGGCAAGTAGGAGAGCAGTCCAACGTTTTGGCTGACTAGACAGAGTATTATCAGCTAACCTTTAAGCTGATTGGTCCTGAGTGAGGTAAGAGGGGAGGTGGATGTGTGGTGAACAGGGAATTTCAGAACATTGAAACAACAAAGCATAAGTAATCCAACCATAATGTTTTGGCTAATTAGTAGCATTCTTCCATGTCAGCGATGGATAATTACATCTAGGAAGTGAAGTCTGAGAACCTGAACTTAATTTCACCTTATGAGCAAAATGGAGACTGAATACAAAATAGCTAGTTACGTTAAAAGGAGCAGGTCTCAACACTACACCTAATCAATGCAGTCACTGTTGCTATGACAACAAATAAGGATAAGGTCACATGGTCATCCTATCTTGTGATTTGTACATCATGCTGATTTACAAAGAGACTGCACCAATTTCCATTCTCACTGGTAATGCAGACGCTTTCCTATTTCCCATATCCTTGCTAGAATCCTGTCATTTGGTTTCTCGAAGATAGTGTCTGACCAGGGTGAAATGGAATCTCAAAGCAATTTTAACTTGCATTTTCCAGACAGCTAAGAGTGTTGGAGCACCTTTTCAAGTTTTTATTGGCCATTCACATTTATTTTCTTGAGAACTATTCTGTTCGTTAGAACTACCCATGATCTTGAATTGTGACATTAATTAACCTGTAACAAGCACCAAAAACAACCTCTGTCAAATCTAGGTCTCTGCGATCTCCCTGTAGTGATCAAGCAAAGGGAAAATGTCTTTGGTGTTGTCTAATTAAGGTAGCACCTGACACACAGCCCTTCCCATCTGCTCAGAACCATTGCTTCTTGTGGGCTTATACATTGTGTTTACCTGCTGGCTCCCTGTGCTTGTCTACATAGTGCTATATTCCCAAGGGCACCATAAGCCTTTCTAGGTTTCCCTAGCCCTTCTAAAGTGGGTATGAGCATTGGGAATAAAATTTACTTCCAGCAAGAAGATTCGACCTTCTATAACTATCCTAGAAGGAATGAAGATGGTACAAGGCTTGCACACCCCTCTCTCTCTGTCTCTGTCTCTGTCTCTCTCTGTCTCTGTCTCTCTTGTGTGTGTGTGTGTGTGCTCTCTCTGTCTCTCTCTGTCTCTCTCTCTGTCTCTCTGTCTCTCTCTCTGTCTCTCTGTCTCTCTCTCTCTCTCTCTCTTCTCTCTTCTTGTGTGTGTGTGTGTGTGTGTGTGTGTGTGTATGTAAGGACTCTGTCTTTCATCTTGCTAAGGCCAGGTCTCTGTTGTTTGTGCTTCTGAACCATGTGCTCCAGGTAGCTTTCCTGTGACCTCTGGCAGTTCCTCTGTCTCTGTCCCCCATCTTGCTGTAGGACGTCTGGGTCACAAACTTGTGTTGCTACATCTTTCACATAGGTGCCAGAGATGGACTTTGGCCATGAGGCTTTGTGCAGCCACTGATTTTACTGACTAGGTCTTCACCCCTGGGAAGAATGAAGATGTTCTAAGGAAACACTTATGCCCTTTCCTTTGGCTATCAAACTATTTAAATAATAAACACCAAAGAAATTGGAACTTACTCTGAAATCTCATGCCAGAAGAAGGAGAAGAAGTAGCCCTCATGCCAGCCAGAGCAGGAACTTGTCTCCTGGGAAGAGGTTACACAGTTGACAGCCGTTCAGACCATCCAACAGGAGAGTCTGGAGCCCCGACAATGAGTGGGGCCACAATCAGAGCTGCTATTGTACATTACTTTGCCGTCTATTTAAGCTTAAGCCCCATGTTTGGCCTCTCAAGATGCCCTTGGTAGGGGTGTCCCTAGACTTCTTTGCTCCTCTTTTCTTTCTCTGCTCTTCCCTGTTACTTGGTTCTAATTCTTTCCTACACTCAAGGGATTTTTTCCGACCTTGGGTGTCCATCCAGGGCTCCTTGTTCTAGATTCCCAACCCTCTCCAGGGGAGCTCAGCCTTTGTCCTGGATACAGCAGCCCTTGGGAATCCAGAACACACAGCTCCTTCTCAAGGAACACCACCACACTTCTCATTTCCCTCATTCTCCCTGTACTCTTCTCTTTAGAGGCAAGAAGTGTGCTGGGAACAGAGCCCAAGGTGCAAGGGTAAAGAATTACCAGAGCACAATTGGCACAAAGGTTTTAGTAAAGAATATATGCTGAGGACAGAAACACAAGGTTGAGGAGGAGAGAGGAAGTGGGGAGGGGGAGAAGGAAAGGGAGTGGGAGGGAGAAAGAGAGGGAGAGGAAGAATGAATTGCTTCCCCAAAGGACAAAGGGATCCCATTAGAATAGCAAATTTACCTTGTCTTATCTGGGTGGACCATTTGTGTGGGCACATATTTTAATAGAAAAGGAACCCTCTGAGAATAGACTAGCCTAGTGTTGCCTGTTCCAGCAACCAGTTGTTTGTGGCTAGCACTCTAAATTGGGGAATTCCAGACAATTCTGGAGTTTTGTTTTTGGGATGTGAGGGCTTAGAGGTAAGAGTGTCTTCCTTAGAAAGGAGCCTAGATTGTGAAAACACTGGAAGATGAGAAGTCTGGACATCTGTTTGGAAGGCAATATTTCCTATGTTGGATGGAGTCCCATAGGAAATTGTAGTTTGTCCTCTGAAGGTTACTAAATCTAGTCCTATAAGAGGCCTGTTGATAGGTTGCTGAAGTTGGCTGTAATAGAAGGGCCTGAAGGGCCTCAGGGATTGAATTCATTTGGTCTCATACCAGGAAAGTATTCAACTATACACAGAGGTTGCCCAAAATGGGATGATTGTGAGGAATTTGGCAGCCATGTTTTTGAAAGACCAGAGATAAAAGGGAAAAGTGAGAAGTGAGATCCAGGCAGAACAACAAGTTATATTTACCAGACTGCCAGTGGTCATTCCCATTGTTAAGTGGTTATGTGAGTGCCTCCTTTTTTAGGATGCAAAAAGGAGGACTGAGAGATGCTCAGTTGGAAAGAAAACCTGCTTTGTAAATGTTAACATTGTTACTCTACTGTCAACACTCATGGAGTAGTGGGGAATAGAGCCAGTAAATGAGATGGACTGAAGTCTCATGTAAAGACCAGCTTTATTTAGAGCATAGACAGTTTATACCATGAGCATTGAGAAGAGTCATATGAATAAAGTGTACAGTCACAAGGACAAGTTGCACGTGGCTATCAAGCCACAATGATCAAAATATGTTAATCCATAGAGAAATATAAACATTTAATGGAATAACAGCAGCAAGCAATAGTGAGTAATCTGAAGTACACTCACTCCTATCTGCCGCACCTGGAAGGAGCATGAAAACGCCTAACAAGATTAATTCAATTTTTTGAAGAAACAGATTACAAGACTCATGTTGTTTTCTTGGAGTTCTCCTAGAAGCATTCAGAATTCTCTTCTCAGGACTCCATTCTTGGATGTGTTCTCACACCTCACTGTGCTAGTCTGTATAAAAATGGCCCCCATAGACTCATGTATTTGAATGCCTAGTCTTAAGGGATTGAAACTCTTTGAAAGGATTAGAAGGTGTGGCCTTGTTAGAAGAAATGTGTCACTGGGGTTGGCCCTGAAGTTTCAAAAGCCCATGGCAGTTTCAGTCTCAATCTCCCTCTCCCTCTCCCTCTCCCTCTCCCGTCTCCTTCCCTCCCTCCCCCACTCTCGATATTGATATAGATAGATACCTTCCTTCCTCTCCTTCTCTTGATCTCTCCCTCTCCCCGTCTCTCCTTCTCTGTCTCTCTGTCTCTGTCTCCCTCCCAAAACTCTCTGCCTGTGGACTAGGATGTAGCTTTCAGCTACTGCTCTAGCACCATGCATACCATCATGCTCCCTGCCATGATGACAATGGACTACGACTTTCTAAGAGTTGCCTTGGTCATGGTGTCTCTTCACAGCGGTAAACAGTGACTAAGACACTCAACATAGGTTGACAGAAATAGTATAAAGAGTGTACCTATCTTATTTATCGTATGATTCTTACCCCAGAATATCAGCATTGTCATTGTATAAAGAGAACATATAGGAAAATAGGATGGTGTCTAGGCACCAGGAAATGTCCTGTTGTCTTCCATAGACTGGAAACAGAAAGGCCAGCCCAAGGACTGGGCTTAACTTGTACTTTTTGTTGGGACTGGGGTCTTATGGACCCAGAACCTCCTCTTTTCTATCATGTCTAACTGTGGAATAGCTGACACAGGAGAATCTCAGTATTGTACAGAGGTATTAACCAGTTTTTTTTTTTTTATGGGCATAGATAGGCTTGAAGAACCACCACATGTATCAACATGTCTCTTCAGGTACATATCCAACAATTAGACAGATTAGACCAAGTTTCTGTTTATGACCCGAGCAAGGGAGTGAGAAATGCCTACACCATAAAGGTGACCATCTGGACGCAGTACAACATGAGGTATAGTTATTGGAAAGGGGATCAGCTTGAGGAGAGATTGTGTCATAAACCCAGCAAGGGCAAGGCGGGTGTCTGTGAGGCAGGTGAGAAGTTGGTTGCTTAAGAATATAAGCAAAAGAACAATGACCAGGTTCCCAATACAGTGCTATCACAAGCTCTGTCTTTTTGTGTAGAATTAGCAATAGGAGTTATAACCTGAATTTGATGGTGACCTCAGTCCAGGAATAGTCTAAGAGAGGTCCTGGAAGAGTCAGGCTAAAGACAAACCTCCAAATTGAGTTTGGTCCTGCTTGACATTGAGAAAACAAGAGAAGAGAGCTTGTAAAGTTATGTCACACAACTTAGAGAAGTAGGAGAGAATCTTGACAGCTCACAGGGCCTGGAGATGGTTAAGGGTGGGTTTCATCATGTTTAATTTTCATTGTGTATATTACTTGTACGTGGTTCTGTGTTACATAAAGGTGTTTTATGTAACACATAAATTGTACGTTGTGAATGTTCCTTCATCATCCACTGCTACCCTCTTCCTTATGACTCCTACTAGTCACATTTGTTCCTGAGACAGCTTCACTTCTATTTTCCCATCACATATGAATATGTAATGTTATGTATCTATATGATATCTAAAAACCATATTTGGGAGAAAACACAATATTTGTTTTTCTGAGTCTGGCTTACTTTGCTTACTGTGATTCTCTCCAGTCATATCCATTTTCCTACAAACAACCTACCTGTGTTCTTCTCAAGGGCTGAAAAAAATGCCATTGTACAAATCTGTATATAATCTTCCTTTGCCAATTGCCCTGTTGTTACACACTTAGGCTGGTTCCATAACTTAGCTATTGTGAATACTGCTGCAGAGAACACCGATGTGCACATATCTCTGTGATATGGTGAACTGGACTGGTATAGATGGGTCACATGGAAGATCTACTTTAGCTTTTATGAGAAACTGTCACATTGACGTCCATAAAGGCTAATTTGCATTCTCACCAGCAGCATAAAAGGGCTCCCTTTCATACACATCCCCACCAGCATTTGTTGGTTTGTTTTCTTAATGACTGACATGCTGATGAAACAGAATCTGAATCTCAATGTACTTCTGATTTGCATTTCTCTGATAGTTTGTGAAATTGAATACTTTAAAATATGTTTCTTGAATGCTTGTGTTTCATCTTTTGAGAACAGTCTTATTTTATCACCTACTAATTGGATTGCTTGACTTCTTATTGTTCAGTTGTTGAATTCTTTTAGTCTAGATACTAATCATTTGTCAGATGTATAGCTAATAAAGATTGCCACCCATTCTTTACACTATCTATTTATTTGCTTAGCTGTTTCCTTTGATGTATTGAAGCTTTTAATTCCATGACATCCTATTTATCAATGTTGGATTTATTTCATGAGCAGTGAGACTCTTATTTTTAAAGCCCTTGCCTATGTCTCTATCTTCTTTTTTTGGGGGGTTTTCGAGACAGGGTTTCTCTGTATAGCCCGGACTGTCCTGGAGCTCACTCTGTAGACCAGGCTGGCCTGGAACTCAGAAATCCGCCTGCCTCTGCCTCCCAAGTGCTGGGATTAAAGGCGTGCGCCACCGCTGCCCGGCTGTCTATATCTTCAAGTACTTAATGTTTTTTAACTGTACTGGATAGTTTTATGTTAACTTTACACAAGCTGAAGTCATCTGAGAGGAAGCAACCTCAGTTAAGAAAATGCCTCTGTTAGATCTTTAGCACAGTTTGTCTTCTAAGCTTGGGCAGGCTCCATTCCATCATTGCAACTATTCTTGGTGGCCATCCCATGGTACTGATATCTCCAAAATGCTGGGGTTGTCTGCTGCAATGGGACTGAGTTCTCACCAATACCCTTTCCTAAGCTCTCTTCATGGTGCCAAGCCTCAACTCCCCTGCATGACCCCTTCAGTCCTCAGCCTTCAACTGCCACCGAGGCTGCATCTTCACCAGTGGCCTCTCTTTGTTCCTAAGAGTTCCAAGGATCAACTTCTTTCCATGATCCCCCTACACCTTCAAAACCAGCACCACCTATGTGACTCTTAGACTACCAAGTCTAGATATCAGCATGAGATACAACCTTGGCTGCCTCTGGCACATACCTTCTATTTGCTGACTCTGAGGAAACACTTCCCAGATTTCACCTCAACAATGCTGCTCTCTTCTTAATCGCAGCTAATTTCTCAGCTCTAGGTGACCAGCATCAAGTATCCCAGCTAAAGAGGTAGAGCTGGAGAGGTGACCCAAACCCCTTTGAGGACCTCAGAAGATCGTGAATGGATCCCAGACATTGAATGTGGAGTTATTTACACTGTTATGAGTTCGTTTTAGCTTTAATCTGATTGTGACTGTGTTCTTTCCTCTTGAAGTAAGAAAATATTTAACTTAACTTTGGTTTTATAAAGGTCCACAATAGAGAGAATTTGAATTTTTAAAAGAGATTTTGGAGTTTTAAAAGATACTGAATATTTTAAAGGGAGTAAATTTTTAATGTGTTTGAATCTATAAAGACTAGGGACTTTTAGAGTTATTTATGTTTTTAATGTGCTATCTTGGGGATGAATGAGAAAGGAGAAGTTGTGACTTAACAGTGAAGGGTTTGTGGGTCAAGTTGACAAGGTGTCAGTTGTACTGGATAGTTTTTTGTCAACCTGACAAAGCTAAAATCGTCTGAGAGGAGGAAACCTCATTTAACAAAATATCTCCATAAGATCAGGCTGCAGGTGAGCCTGTAGGGCATTTTCTTAATTCGTGATTGATGGGGGAGGGCCCAGCCCATTGTGGGTGTGGCTACCCCTGGGCTGGTGGTCCTGGGTGCTATAAGAAAGCAGGTTGAGCAAGACAGGAAGAGCAAACCAGTGAGCAGCATCCCTCCATGACCTCTGAATCAGCTCCTGTCTCCAGGTTCCTGCTCTGTTTGAGTTCCTTTCCTGACTTCCTTTGATGATGAACAGTTGTAACTTTAATTTTTTCAAATCTTATTTTGAATAATGTTTCTTAAACACCTTAACTTCCTTTTTAGCCTACCACCCACCAAGGTAGTGGAAAAGAAAGGATTTGGGGAAGTAGAACTGTTTAGAATTGGTTCATTGGAGCAGCTCCCATCTGTGTTGTCTGGAAATTGGCACTTCAGTTCACAGGTCAGCAGTGGCAGCTTGATCCACTCGAAAACATTTCATGGATACACCAGCAGTCTAGTTCAATAGAGTCGGGATAGCAAACAGGAATGAGTAGTGGTGGCACTACGTAGCAGAGACAGCCAGGCCTTAGCCTCGGTATAAGTCAGCAGGAGGGAACAGGAGGGACTCCAGGAGTTCTTGGCTGTGCCTCATTCAGTGAAATAAAGGTCAACAAAGACTCAAGATCAACAACGACTGAAGACCAACAAGCATTGCATGGCAAGCTCTCTAAGCAAGCCTAACTCAGCCTCCTTCACTGTCCATCAAGTCCTATTTATACTCCCTCCAAACATCACATGTCTTCCATGGATCTTTCCTCATCAGCCTGTGTCTTCCCTCAACACAGTAGTCTGTCTCAGCTGAAGTGGCAAGAAACTGCAGCACACCACCAGAAGTTTTTTAGTGCATTTTCCTCTATGGCATCCCAATGCAATGTAAGGCGGACCAATATGTGTGTGTTGTTAGCGAAGAACGCTTCATCATGTGTCCTTTCACATACTTGTCTTACTAGAACACCCTTTCTCCTGTGCCTACTTCATTGAACCATTCCTTCACGAGTCTGCCTTAGACTTTCATCTGTGTCCATTTTAACGAAGTGTTCCTTCACGTGTTTGCCCCAGCAAAACACCATCCAACACAACTGATTTCCCAAAGAACTCTGAAGTTTCTACTTCAAACAGCAAGATGGAGGTATAAGCCAAATAAACCCTTTCCTCTCCAATGTGTTTTTTGGTCACAGTGCTTCATCCCAGCAATAGAAAGCCTAACTAAGAGCTCAGTTGCCTGTAGCTCTTTGTGTAAGGTTGCAGCCATGTGGGCTTTTCCTCATCCAGTTTGGCATGTCCATTCATGTAGTCCTTGTTCAGCTCACATTTCGGCAGCCATGTGGGTGAGACTCTATGGCGAAGCTTCTGATGTTGCTAAGAGACACAGCCTCACAGCAGATGCTGGTATTTCTTCATGAATCTTAAGCTTGCTTTCTTATTCTGGTGAAGAATGACATTGGAATTTTGGTGGAGATTTCATTGGATATTCAAGATGCTAAAGATTCCATTGAAGACTAGATTTATTAGCATATATTTAATAATAGATCTTTCAATCCCTGAACATGGGTGGGGGCGTCTTTTCATCTTCTAGTATGTTTTCCAGTTGTCTTTGGTGTTTATAAATTTCTACAAATTTAGAGGCCTTTCTTTAGTTAGGTTTATTGTAAGGTATTTTATTTTTGTATGCATTTGGCAATTGTGAGTGTGATTGTTTCTCTGATCTCTGTCTCAGCGCACTTGTTATTGATATGTAAGAAAGCTACTCATTTTTATATTTTAACTTTCTATTCTGTCAATTTGCTGAAGTGTTTATCAGATCTAAGTATTTTCTGGTTGTCCTCTTTAGGGTTTCTACTGCTGTGATAAAGCACCATGACCAAAAGCAACCTGGGGAGGGAAAGGTTTATTTCCCTATCATTGTTCATCATCTAAGGAAGTCAGTAAAGAAGCTCAATCAGGGCAGTATCCTAGAGGCAAGAGCTGATACAGAGATCATGGAGGAACACTGCTTATTGGCTTGCTCCCTATAGTTTGTTCAGCCTGCTTTCTTATAGAACCCAGAACCACCAGCCCAGAGATGGCACCACCCACAATGGGCTGGAGCCTCCCCCATCAGCCACAAATTTCGAAAATGCCCTTCAGGCTTGCTTATAGAGACTTTCTCAACTGAGTTTCCCTCCTCTCAGATGACTTTAGCCTGTGTCAAATTGACATAAAGTTAATAAACTTATTAAGCACTCTGGTTGAGGTTTTTTTCTATCTCATGTATAGAATCAAATCTTAAAACATTTTAGCATCTTCCTTTATTATTTGTATCCGTTTTCCCTTCTCCAGCTCTTCACTATGTGTATTTGATGTTTTGAGTATAATTTTACCTTGGTAGGTTCTTCTCTGGCCTTGTATACTTGATTTTCTACATGTATCCTGTACCTAATTGGGTATCTCTTTGCCTAAATGTGGGAAATTGTCTGTGATTATTTTGTTTATAGTTTTTTTCCTTTAAAAAATTGTTTGCTGGGTGGTGGTGGTACACACCTTTAATCCTAGCACTCTGGAGACACAGGTAGGTGGTCTCCAAGTTTGAGGCCAGCCTGGTCTACAGAGTGAGTCCCAATACAGCTAGGTTTACACAGAGAAACCCTGTCTTGAAAAACCAAAGAAAACAAAGTAAAGTTATTTTATTTTATGTGTATGGGTATTTTGCCTGCATGTATGTACCATGTGTGCCTGGTGCCTGCAGAGTCCAGTAGAAGACATTGGATCCACAGGAACTGAAAGTTAACAGACAGTTGTGAGCTACCATGTAGGTACTGAGAATTAAACCCAGGACCTCTGAAAGAGTGGCTAGTGCTCTTAACCATTGAGCTATCTCTACCAGCCCTACTATTTTTGTTCTTAAAAAATGCAATTAGCATTGAATTCTTCTATGTTCATGATTGGCAGCATTGATTTTTAAAATAGATCTTATATGTTTTCTTCATAATTTTTAAAAATAAACCTTTTCTCTTTGAAAAAACTATTATTTGGCTGTTTTGGTGGTGCATACCTTTAATCTCAGCACTTAGGAGACAGAAGCAAGTGAATCTCTGTGAATTCAAGACCAGCCTTGTCTACATAGCAAGTTCCAGGGTAGCCAGGATGACATAGAGAGAGCTTGCCTCTAAAAAATAAAGGCTTTTATTTTATGTATATAAGTGTTTTACCTGCAGGTATGTCTGTACCCATGTGTATGCTTGGTGTCCAAAGAGACCAAAATAGGTAGGTATCAGCTCCCTTGGAGTTACAGACAGTTGCAAGCTGCTATGTGGGTGCTGAGAATTGAACCTGGATCCTCTGAACAGCCAGTGCTGTTGACCCTGAACCATCCCTCCAGCCTCTTCTCTGACTTACTAATTTATTGTTGTCATTGTTTTAATGCTCTGGTTCCTCTGCCTTGTCTTAAGGCTTAATATTCTGTTTTTTTCTACTGGTGAGGCTTTCCATTGAGCTTTTTATGTGAATTATTGAGCATTTCATTTCCAACATTATAGTTTGGGTCCCTCTTCCCTGTATTTCTATTTATTGAATTCCAATGTTATGCCCTTTATTGAGTTGCTTCTTTAGTCTGTTTGTTTATGTTCTGGCATTAATTCTGGAGTTTGTGGGTTTTTTTTCTGAGTTCTTTGAGCATTCTTATAGTCATTTGAATTCTTTGTCTGGGATTTCATATAATTTACTGGCACAAGAATATCAAAGTATTCCTATTAAAATAGTAAACTTTTGGAGAGTTGTATTACCTTAGTTTTCCACATTTCTTGTATCTTTGAAGTAAAGCCACTGGTTGAATTTTTTAAACCACCCGTCCTTACTCTTTCTGTAGAAATGTGAGTAACAAGGTTATATTAGAGTCATGATGTCATTTTCATCTGCTAGACTTAGGTTGGAGGCACCAGGCTCAATTCCTAGTACTCCTCTGACAGCTGAATACTGTGTACAAAGCCAATCTTGATCAATGGTAGGCCCACTATGAGAATATGGTATAATCAAATAAAAATATTCCAGAATGCCAAGAAGTTAGGAACGCTGTATTGTATGAACTAATGTGTTACTTACTGTGGTGTAAGTGGAAGGAAGTAAAGCAGGCTAAGACCAGCCACTAGTAATGATTTAGAGCAACCACTAGTAATGAGTTACAGAGAAGCCGCAGAGTGGATACAAACAAATAGAAAGTGAACAATCAGGACAAGGACAGGGAGACTACTGGTGAAGAAATGCAATCTGATAAAACAAGACAAGCCTGGCCTCAGGCTAAGACACTCAAACTAACGCCAACAAGTTAGAACAATGCTCCTCAAAAAGAAAAGGAAAATGGAAAGAAAAGAAAGAGGAGACAGTGCGTGTGAAGTGGCGATGGGGTGGGGAAACAGCAGGATGAAATGGCCGGCTAAAATGAAGGGTGAGAACTGGGTAGAGCCTTCTGTTTCCGTTTCATCTTTCTGAGGACTTTCTTCCTGGGGTTCCAGATACCTGTTATGTTCCTGTGATCCATTCTGAGTTTAAGTCACAGGTGCTGGCCTTTTCAGTGGGTAGTCCTTCCTGGATCAGGCCATAGAGGCTGGTGAAACCTCCTCAGGCTTAGATTGTAAGCACATTCTAACTTCTGCTAAGATGAGGCAGGACTGGGATGCTGTTTCTGTCTGTGAGTGCTCCTTCATGGGTTGGGTCACAGATGTTGGTTATATTTCAGGACTCTGGTTGTAAATGCTGGACTCACCTCTGAGTGGTCCTTTCCAGTGTTGGGCATGCTGCCTAGACCCTGAGTCTGTTTTCCTGCAGATGGTCTCCAGCCAGATTTCTAACTTGCCAAATACAGTGCTTCAAAATTCCTTTCCCTAAGTCTAGAGGTATTCTTCTGGCCAAGTGTCATCATCTAATCCCAAAAGTTTGGTTCCCTGAGGTTCTGGGATGGCCAGACTGCTGAGTCAATGGGTCTTGTTAAAATGGAATCTCACTGCTGCTCTGGTAGGCAGTGCCAAGAGTGTTTTCCTGGTGTTTCTCCTCCTGTAGAAGGGTGTGTGTGTGTGTGTGTGTGTGTGTGTGTGTGTGTGTGTGTAGTATATGCATATGTGTGTAGATGTACATGTTCATGCTGAGGCGTATGGAGGCCAGAGTTTGATGTCAGGATACTGACCTCAATTTCTTTTTCTTCTCGACTTTTTTTGAAAGGAGATCTCTCACTGAATTAAGTGCTCACATTTTAGTTAAACTGGCTGGCCAGTGAGCCCTATGGCTCCTCCTGCCTCTGCCTCTCAGTGCTGGGATTACAGATGTGTGCCACTATGCTCAGATCTTTATGTGGATGCTGGAGAATCTGAATCAGTGTCCTCGGGCTTGCACTTTACCCATGAGAGAGACGTCTCCCAACCCCATGTTGGAAGGTTTTAAGATAGACCTACTCTCTTGAGTTAATGTGAGGATTAATTTTGAAAAGGTAGATTCAGGCTTAGAGCTATACTTATCCTGGGCTGTACTCAGTGGTGGTCTTAATTGTCTTTCCTGGTGATAGACAGATAATCATTCTCTGGATGTCATAAGAGGTCTGTTTAGGGGAAGGGCCTACCATTAAGGACTTTGAAGGGGCTGAGGTTATAATAATGGAGAATAATACAGAATTACAAAAGTGGGCCAAGAAGACCATGGAGTTTCAAGTGTGAGTTTACTGAGAGATTTCTTAAAGGATTAGACTAGTCTTTTTGTCCTTCCAGGAAGATTATGGATGTTGGGGGTCAGGCTATGTTAATTTTGAAAGCCTTACTCCCTGACTGGTATTAGAAATGAAGGCTGACTATAATCAGCCTGGAGGCATCAGAGGAGCCTGAGGTATGGAACAATACATTCCATGAGGACAGTGGTTACCTCTGAGGCTGTTCCTGCCTTAGTTTGAATAGCCTTTCTCTCCCCAGTGAGTGCATGCATCCACCGCAACTGGCAGTTGTTTGTGTCCCTTGTGTGGCTGTGGTTGTCAGTCTTCCCTGGCACAGTTCTCCTATGCTGGGCTGGCTGTAACAGGGGAGGAGGTCTGAGAATCCTTCAGCATTGGCCTGACAACAGATGGGTAAAGCTTTGGAAATGGAGCATGAGTCTAAAGATTCCCATGCCTCTGAAGAGGCTCAGTTAGAATCTGGACAGGGTCATAGCTATTGTCAACTTGACACACACCTAGACATACCTGGGAAGAGGGAATCTCAACTGAGGAAGTGCCTCCGTCAGACTGTCCTGTGAGCATGTAGAGTATTTTCTTAATTGCTAGTTGATAGGGAGAGCCTAGCCCAGTGTTGGCAGAACCAGCTCTGGGTAGGTGGTCCTGGGCTGGATAGGAAAGGTAGCTAGGCAAGCTTGTAAACGCCAATCCTTCATGGTCTCTGCTTCAGCTCCTGACTCATGTTCCTACCTTGCCTTTCCTTGACAGAGGGTGTAACTGGTAAGCCAATAAAGCCTTTCCTCCTCTAACTTTGTTCTTGGTCAGTGTTTTATCACAGCAACAGAAACCTAAGAGGTCTTGGCCCCCAAAATGTGGCCTTGTAAAAATTGTTCAGGGTTTTCCATTAGGAGGATCCAGTAAATAACAGATTGTTTGAGGCTCCATAAAGAGACATGATTGATCCCTTAGGGGTCGTTGTGAAGCCCTGATTTAAAGCCTGCTGCATGTCTTGAGGGTATATCACCGATGAGGGGAGCTTACGGTTGGGAACCAAGGCATCTTGTAGTGGAAGGTGATCCACGATGTGGTTGTTATCTGGAGGAGCATCAGAGAGCTTCTGGCGCGTCTTTCAATGAATAATGACCTCCTGATCTGGAAGCCAGGAGGGTTCGAGTATCTCAGAGGCATGTAATAAAAGTATCATGGGTGGTGAAGAGGCTCCTTTCTCTATGGATGAAAATCATGTGAAAAGCATGCTTTTCCCACGTAAAGCAGGTGAAGTTTATATCAACAGCAAGTCTCACTCCTATCCTGTGACCTCTGTGAGGGTCACTAACACCTGTGTTCTGTCCCATAAACCTGTTTTCACCTGTGAACCAGATGGGCTTGTGGTGCGGCAGTGGAGAATCTTGTATGTCTAGCCCAGTGCTTCAGGTCCCGTCACCTGTTTCACAGGAATGTTGTAAAGGTCTCAGAGTCAGGGTCTGGCAGTAAGATCATGGGACTTAACCTCTGGCAGGTCTTACCATATGCTCTGGAGGTTTGTAAGGGCAGACACTGGCACTTGCTCGATACCACCTAGGACTCAGTGGAAGGCTCTGGAATTAAGAATTTCAGAGAGCTAATGAGGCATGTAGGCCATCATACTTAGCCTTAGGGTTAATTTAGATGTCTCTGCGGTTTGATGAAGTCTAGGAGCCGTGTCATTTTAGGGACTATTCTATTCACTCTCCTCTGGTCTCCTTAAGGCCTTTAAAGAGCTTTAGCTGTAAGGCCAAACTGGGGAATCTAATTTCTGAAAAATCCTGTTATGACAAGAAAGTCCATTGTCCTGTTTTCTGACTGGGGTCTTTGTGGTCAAATGAAGTTCTTGTGACTGAAAAGGCTCCTTATGACAGGAATGATAAACCCTGTTAACTGGATCTTTTGATACAACATTGGGGCTTTTGAAGGAGAAACCTTGTACCTCCATAAGCCTAGCTTCTGAAAGGGAGAACAGTATTTTGATCTAGAGTGGGCTTGTTTGGGCTGCTGCTTAATAACTCATCTAACGTACTGAAAGAGTCTATTCCCAGGGGGGAATTAAGGACGGACAGGTTTTTGACTAGGGTCTATTCAAAGAGATAGGGACTCTCTTAAAAGCCAGAAGGGAGATAGTTGAGGTTAGCTATTTAGTAAGCTAGTTAAAGAAATCCAGTCTGAGTAGACTGGAATACAAAAGAAAATGTCCTATGATGTAACATATAAATGAAGACGTATTAGAGGATATATTACCAAGAAGGTGGTTTGGGACCACAACCTCATTTATAGCCCCAGGTCCTTGAGCATTTCTGTAGGATCCATTTAACTACTTTCAAGGTAGGGCAGCTGCAAGGAGTTACATGGGTAGCCAGAAATTCATCCATTAGAGGCTATAAGCTCTCCATGCCTCCGGCTTTGAAGGGTATTGGGACCTTGGGGGAAACTGATATGGTTCGCAAGAGGAACTGTGAAAGGAGTAGCTGTCAGTGAGCACCCAGAAATGGGACCATCTCATGCTTCATGGAGAACTTGATGGGTTCTGTGGGGTCTACAGGATAGAGTATAGGGAAGACCTTTGGGATCCCAGACAGCTCTGTGCCATGGTGGGGCAGCAGTCTGGTGTCAGGAATGCCATGGGTGCTTCTGAAGTCTTAAGGATATTCAAGTGACCCTGAAGTTTAGACATGATGTCCTTACCTAAAGGAGAGAAAGACAACTACGTAGGACCAGAAAGGAATGAGTTTAAAAATACTTGTCTATCATAATATTTGGCTAAAAAGGGTTAGGGGAGCTTGTCATTAATAGCAGTGGGGTGGATCAGGGCCAGATGATTTTCCTTGGGAAGGCAGTGAGGGCTGAAAAATTAGCCCAGTGTCTAAGAGCAAAGTCATTCTGTTCCCTACCACCTATGGGGTTGGTAGATCTAGTTTGTGTGGCCTCTGGACTCCAGTTAGATTTCACATGTGAGCTCCCTCTTGCTGGGTCCCTTGAAGTCCAAGAACAAAGTCAGAGGCAAAAGTGAAAACAAACACCTTCAAGTTTCATCTGAGCTCCTTAGGTGGAAACTGGCCTTCTGTCTTATGGGAGAGAAGCACATTATCACTTCAGGTAAGCCCCAACTTTGCAGACTGGGCATGGCTGGCCGTTGGAAAAGCTCTGTGGCCTTGGGCACTCCCAGATGAACTATTGACTTAGATAGGGTTTCTATTGCAGTGATGAAACACCATGATCAAAAGCAACTTGGGGAGGAAAGAGTTTATTTCACTCACAGCTGAATATAATAGTTCATCATCAAAAGCAGGAACTCATGTAGGGCAGGAACCTGGAGGCAGGAGCTGATACAGAAGCCTTGGAAGGAACACTGCTTACTGCTTGTTTATCAAGGCCTGCTCAGCCTACTTTCTTATTTGTTTGTTTGTTTGTTTATATATTTATTATTCTCTCATGTATTACATCTCAACTGCTGTTTCCTCCTCTCTCCTCTTAGTTCCCCCCGCCCCCACCTCCCTTCTTCCCCAAATCCACTCCTCTATATTCCTTCAGAAAAGAGCAGGCCTCTCAGGGAGATCAACTAAACAAGGCTAACAAGTTGCAAGAAGACTATCAGCCTGCTTTCTTACAGGACCCGGGACTGCCAGCCCAGGGATGGCACCACCACAATGGGTTGGGACCTCCCCATCTATCACTAATAAAGAAATACCTTACAGCCAGATCTTATGGGGTGTTTTCTCAATTGAGATTCCCTCCTTTCAGATAACTCTAGCTTGTGGTTAAGTTAACATAAAATTAGCCAGGACAACTGTCCTCGTTGATCACAGTGAGAACAGAAAAGAGTCCTTTTATTGAGGACTGGGTTGGTTTTCTTAGACTGAATCGTGTGGTGACTGGAGAGATGACCAAGGTGGAAGCAGTTACTGCTGCCATTCATTTCACCTGCCCCTTCTTCCGCAGGGTTGACTCTTCTGTTCCTCAATCCTTCCTCATTATTAAAGACTCAGATCTCTTCCTGGTTATTAAAGAACTTAGAACTTGTGTTTAATAAAGTAGCGAAAGGAATCTGGGGTCTCTGGTCTAGTTTTTGAAGCCTTTGTCTAACATTCAAAGACACTTAGCTTATAAAATGTACAGCCAGGTGAGCGTGAGCCCCTGGCCTCTGGCGAGTGTACTGTGCTCCCTCTCATCTCTCTAGACTGAAACAGTGCAGGGTTTTCAGAAGATCTCGCACGATATCCCATCACTTGGTAGTTAACAGGCTAGATAAGGGGCCCTTCTAGCCCCCTAATAGAATATAGTGATATGGCTTCCCCACTCATTCCTCACACTGCTGATCTGATGTGATTGGCAGGGCTCTATGTCAAGCATGCCAACGAAACCTGAGCAGGCTGTACCTGGGTTAGGAGTGTGAGTCTTATTTTCCTGGTGTGCCTGAAAGAGCAGATTTGGGACTTTTCTTCTTTTGCACAGGCATGCAGCAAGTGGTCAAATAGGCATCTTGTCAGGTTATGAAAGCCACAGTAGCCTTTTGGAACTCTCTAATGAAGGTGGCAGATCCTGGCTTAATGACCCTGGTCAGGATTGTCCTTGGGTTAAGTCATTCACAGGGAAGGAGATACTCTGAGTATGACAAGGTTAGCCACCTTGTAAAGCAGAAAAATGTTTCCCCTGGGAAGAGGGGGAAGCTTTTATTTATTTTCTGCATTTCCTGTATGAAGTTTCCCAGTGGGTGGGTGACTGAGAGAGTTCACCTGGATAGGGATGGGGTCAGTTAGAGAGAGCTTCATGGCAGAGCGAAGGTGGGAGCAGAGCGAGGATGAGCAAAGGGGTGGCTGTTGGCAGAGGAGTCGGAAGTTGAGCAGGGGCTTCATGAACACAAAGGGCTATCATGGATGCTCTCTGTGGCTGAGTGTGGTGGAGAGGGACGAGAGTAAGAGAACCCAGCAAGGCAACCATGACCTCCCTCTCATAGATAAGGGATCTCTGACAAGGCCATGAAAGCTTGGCAAGAGAGATGACAAAGTCATTTCCTAAGTTACAATACCAGAGGCCTGACTTTAGGGGATTGGTGCTCACTGTGCCATTAGGCAGCCAGTGTTCGAGGCTGAGTATGAAAGGTATCTTGAGGGTACATAATCGGGTTGAGTTGGGAGAAATAGAAGATAGGACACCTATTGTGGGTCCTATCAGAGGTGCAACAGGTATCCTGGAAATGTCCCAGAGAGTATCAGACCTCTCTGAGTGTCTTGGGTGAGTCCTGGTCTTACTGAATTGATTCCTGAGCAGTGTTCTCTTTGGGGACATACCCAAGAGAAGCAGCAGCCTCCCAGCCTGTGATGGTAAAACTTGGTTTCACTCTGGAGCTAAACTGGTCCAACTGGCCAGGCCAGACCAGCCTCACAAACTGAAACTGGCTACAGATCAGCTATGAGGGACAGGAGACCCTCCCATCCTGGAGAAAGTACAAACTTGTGGACATTTTGGTTCAGAGAATCTGGTGGGGAAAGAAAATGGTACATGTGAACACCAAAGACACATATGGACACTGTAGCCACATGTCTTGTTTCCTCCCTCACAAAAGCACAGAAGGGAAAAGCAGTGGTGGGAGGCAGGAATGAAGGCGTCCTCACAGACTGTGTGTCCCTGCCATTGACAAGCTGCACTTGTCAACACCCCCACATGTTGAGAGTGAGGAAGGAAAGTAGCCTTATCTCTGTAGACTAGCCTCATTTTCCTCTTGTCTTCAGGTCTCACTGAAGTGTTCAGCCTTGGCCAGGGTCCTTCAGACTCAAAGGGGAAGTAAAGCCTTCTGCAGTATACTGAGAGGCGTTTCTTGGCTTTAACCTGATGGGCAAACTTGTCTGGAATTCCAACTCAGAGGCCTTCAGATCTTACTGGAGAGCAGCCCCAGCCAGGGATCTTCAGTAGCATTTGAACCAGTTGGCCACCCACTATAGCACCAGAATGGAGAAGCTAAAAGCTGTAAGGAGACTTCCCAGGCAGGCTACCAAAATGTCATGCCAGGAATAAGAAGCTCCAAGTATGGGGATAAAAGTATTTACCCGGTCAGACATGATATAAAGAGTTTTAAAAAAATACACATGTTGGAGAGACAGCTCAGCAGCTAGGAGCCTTTGGTGCTTCATCAGAGGACTTGTGTTTGACTCTCAACACTCACATGGTAGCTCACAACCATCCTCATAACTCCAGTTCCAGAGGATCTGATGTCTTCTCCTGTCCTTCCGGAGCACCAGGCATGCATGTGGTACACAGACATACATGAAGACAAAATATCTGTACACACAAATAAAATAATAACTTTTTTTAAAGATGAAAAGTGTATTTGCAGCGAGGGCTGGAACAGTAGCCCAGTTGGTAAAGTGCTTGTAGTACAAGCATAAGACTGAATTCTCCAGCACTTATGTAAAAAGCCGGATTCAGCCTTGCACACCTGTAATCCCAGTGCTGAGACAGAATCCCTGGGGTCTGTGGGGTATCCAGCCCAGCCAATTCTGTAAGCTCCCAGGTCAGTGAGAGGCCCTGTCTCAAACACAACCATGAGGAGGTAGGGTGTGATGAAGGAAAACACTAATATCAGCCTGTGGCCTTGTCGTGTGTGTGGCGCGCACACACACACATACACACAAACGGGATGGGAGAAAGGGGAGGTAGGGAGGATGAAATAGGGAGAGGAGAAAGAGTTAAGTGAAGTGACATGGTTTTAAGTAGGCAGTTCATTAGCTTATACATTTTATTTATTTATTTATTTATTTATTTATTTATTTATTGACACAAGGTTTCTCTTTGTAGCCTTGGATACCCTGGAACTCATAGATATTCCTCTCTGTCTCTAGTGTTGAGATTAAAGGTGTGAACCATCATGCCCAGCTCTTAAAAATTTCATAATGTCTTTTGCTGTTTCTGATTGTGGCCATTTGGGGTAAGGCTGTACTCGGTGCCATAAGGCAACACAGGTCACTGTATCAGACTCCAAGTTGTCAAGTCTGATTGAAATAGAGTGGGGAATTCTGATTTTTATTTTTGGCCTTTTTATCTCAAAAGGACTTTCAATTATTCTTCTGGTGTGTGACATTTTCATAAGTTTTTCTGAGCTTTGGTTTTTGAAAGCCAAAAGTTCAACTTCTTTCAGTTCAAAGCCCAGGCATTTCTTTGTAACTTAAAACAGGTCCTTTGCTAAAAGGTGTTACTTTAGAGATTAATAAAATCAATTGATTAACTAAATGAAATTAAAGATAGGAGGTTAAAAATGGCAATTGGGAAGTTGGGCATGGCATCTTATGCCTTTAATCCTTTAAGGCAGGTGGATCTCTGAGTTCTAGGCCAGACTGGTCTACAGAGCTAGTTCCAGCATGGACAGCCAGGGCTACACAGAGAAACCCTGCCTCACAAAACCAACCAACCAAACAACAAAACCCTGCAAATAGTAGTTATCAGCTCCTGTCCACCGTTGCTTCCAACATTTATAGGGAATTTGTTTTAAGGTTGCTTTCAGCCTTTTGGCTACTTTCAGCAATGATAATCACAACACATACACACATACATTATTCTAGTTTAGAGCATAGAAGAGTATATAACTTAAGAGTAAAGCTAAGCATTTAACTCAGGTTGTAAATGCTGATTATAGACATCCAAGACATAGTAAAGTTGTTATGTTGTACTCTTAAAGATAGGTTAAAATCAGACAGCACACAGTAGGATAGCAGGTTGAGTATATAGTCTTAAATGCTCTCAAGTAATGTTACTAACTCAGCTTCTAAGTCTAAAAAACTTTCAGTCTGTTTGCAGGCTTTTTCTACTCTGCCCCTACCTCCCCCCCCCCCCCCAAATGTTACTACCACAGCCTGGCACTTACTATGTGGCCAAAGATTACCTTTGGACTTCTGATCCTCCTGCCTCCAACCCTTGAAATGCTGACATTACAGATATGTGACACTGTGCCCAATGTCTGTGGTGCTGGGGATGGATCTATGGCTTCATGTTTGCTAGTTAAGTAAGCGTCAACTGAGCCACATCTCCAGGATTTCTTCCATATATGTAAAGCTCAAGGAGAGCGGGAGCTCAGTCATCTGTCCAGCAGGGATTTTTGTGGCCCAGTACATGCTTTTATGATGGTTGGCTTTAATTATGAATCTGACACAATTTAGAATCACTAGGTATGGGACTGCATAAGGGTATCTTGGTTCTTGGCTGGGCATGGGCCTGGAACCCTGAGACTCCAAGGGAGAAACGGCAGGAGGCAGGAGTTTGTCCACGTCCTCAGAACCCAGGGTCCTGACAAGCAGTCTTTTTTTTTTGGTTTTTCGAGACAGGGTTTCTCTGTGTAGCCTGGGTTGTCCTGGAACTCACTCTGTAGACCAGGCTGGACTCGAACTCAGAAATCCGTCTGCCTCTGCCTCCCAAGTGCTGGGATTAAAGTTGTGTGCCACCACTGCCTGGCCTGACAAGCAGTCTAATCTCTGTGGACCTACGTTGTTCTGTCACATAGGCCATTACAACGTCTCCCAAAGTGCACAGGTAGAGAGTGTGACTACAGGCCTCAGGCCCTAGAGATTTACATACTAATGAAGGTCAGAGGGCAGAGCCAGTTAAGCATTCTTCCCCAGACCCTTCCCATTTCTCCTCCCTATTTAACTCAGGTCTGCCCTGAGTTTGGGGTGGGGGGATACATCCAGATCTATCCACCACCTGCCATGAAAATAAACCTTTTTGGAACCAAGGACTTCCTCGTATCATTGGGGCCTGCCGTAGCCAAAGCTTCCAGCCTTTGGAACTCCAGACCTTTCTCCTGCATGTGGGACCTGCCGCCTGGAAGCCTCCAGGACTCCTCCACTGCGGCCCCTTTTCCCACAACTAGGGAATGGAATCTCAACGAGGCATTGCCTAGATTGAGCAGGCCAGTGGGCATCTCTATGGGGAACTGTGGACTAGTGGGAAGACCCAGTGTTCCCTGCGTGAGGGATCTGGATTACATGGGAGTAAAGAAAAACAGCTGAGCAGTAACCCACTGCTCCTCTTTGTGTGTGGGATGTGTCTAGTTGTTTCAAGTTCCTGTCATCCTGCTCTCCCACAATGATGCACTGTAACCTGGATTTGTGAGCCAAGTAACCTATTTCTATCTTGAGTTGCTTTTGTCAGGGTGTTTTATCACAGTGCCAGGAAGTGAAATTAAGATGACGTATGTGTCAGCTCCACCTAGAGACTCTAATAAAAATTCCCTTATTTCCCCTGGGTGAGGCCTGGGGTGGTTTTCTTGCTTTGTTTTTTTATTTAAAAATATTTTATTAGCACATCTTAACTGTACATAATAATGTATTTCATTGTAGTATTCCAATTATGTATCTAATACATTTTAAAATTTCATCTTATGTGTACGAGTGTTTTGCCTGCTTATGTGTCTGTGTACCAGTCGCATGCCTGGTGCCCTTGAAGGCCAGACAAGGGCATCAGATCCTCTGGAACTGGAGTTACAGATGATGTGAGCTGCCATATGGGTGTTGGGAATCCTATCAAAATGCTCTGGAAGAGCAGCCACTGCTCTTAACTGTGGAACCATCTCTTTAGCCCCAGTATATAATTCATTTCAATCATATTCACCCATTTCTGTCTTTTGTTCTCTCCCAATTCTGCAGGCTTTCCTTTCATGTCTTTTCTTTGATGACTGAACAAGTTTCCTTAGGCTTGCTTACAGGAGTGTAGGCTACTCCACTGAATAAACTGGCCGTTCAGTGCCAACCATTAACTTTCAGTCAGTTTTCACGGAGGGGTGAGGTCTCATGAGACCATTACCCACTCCATGACAGGATGCTAATGGGTTTCATGGAGGGTGGGATATTTCTCCCCACTCCCCTTTAAAGACAGTGTCTCACTGTGAGTTGTAGGGCAGTCTGGAGTTCTTTAACTCCTCATCATAGCTTTCACTGGGATGAAATTGCAGGCATATACTACCAGGCATGCCTTGCGGTGAGTATATTTTAAAAATTAGCATACAACTAATAGGCTTTCTTACAACACTTTTATATGTAGCTTTGGTTGATTCCCTCCTTCTTCCCCTTATCTCCCTGTCCCTTCTCACGTGTCCTATTAGTTACTGTGCCTTCACCACAAACATATTATTTTGTCCTCTCTAGTTTTCTGGCTTCTAACCCTTGCTCACACATAAATACATACATATAAAAAATCTAAAGGTAGCATATTTAAGTGAGAGAGAACATGTACTATGTCTTTCTGGGTCCTGGGTTACTCTACTTAATGTCTTTTTTAGTTCAAATGTGATAGTATTTTCTTTTAATTATATGTATGCGTTGTTGTATGTATGTGCAAGTGCGTGCAGGTGCCCAGGAAGGCCAGAAGAAGGTTTCAGATCCCATAGGCTGTGGTGAGCTGTCTGACATGGGTGTTGGGACTTTAGCTGGGTGCCACAGTTGTACCAGCTCTTAACTACTAAGTCATCTCTCTGTCTCAGAGATACTTTGCTAGTGCTTTCAGTGTGGTCGGCTTCAGTAACTAGTGAGTAATAGTCTTTCTAGTATCAGTGGCACTGTTTTTATTATTTTATCTTGTTTTGTTTTAGTATCTGTTGTATCCTAAAGGCTCAACGCAAACATTGGCTCTCAATAATTAAGCCCATCTCACAGGTGAGACTAAGAGAAGGTAAGAAGACAGAAGTAGCGGCGTCACAGTTCTCTAGGAAGTGTTCTGGTGGCCCTGTGGCCCTGTCACTGAGGTGAAAGTTCTGAGGGCCAAAGTTCTCTCTGTGTCTGCCAAGCTAGGCCAGTCCGGCAGCGTCAGGGTTAATCCGAGGCCCCGCCCCGGGATTGTCCTTGTCTCCGGCCGGTGCCCTCTGGAGCAGCTGTGTCTCTGCGCCTGCGCGGTGCTGAGGGGACGGGTCGGACTCAGAAATGGCGGCGTCCATGTTCTACGGCCGGCAGTTGGCCGCGGTCGCCCTGCGGAGCCACCGGCCGCAGACTACGGTGCGAGCCGCCGCCCAAGTAAGTCTACCCTGTTCGCTTTAGCCTCGGCGATCGGCGGGCAAGGCTCCGGGGCGCGGCCCGGCTGCGGGGCTCTTCTTGGCGCTGGCACGGCCGGGATGTCTTGCGGTGCTCAGAGGCTGCGGGCCAGGGCTGGGTGCTGGCGCTCCGGCTGCTCGGCTCTGCTCTGGCCCCCGTCCTCAGGAAGCCCGGCAGGGCGTCCTGGCTGTCGGCCTCCTTTGCGGGAGCCTGTAGGAGCGCTCCCAGAGGAGACTGGGGCCGTTCCTGCGGGGGGTCAACGCTTCCGGGCCCCTTTTGGGAAAGGGGGATGCCCTTCAAGTGTACTTTCAGGTCCCGCGAACCGTCGTTGGTGGGAAGGACTTCGGAACACCAGCAGGGTCGGCCCACCTGCCTTCCCCAAATAGTTGTGTTTTGATCAGCCAGTCCTGGTAGTGAGTACTGGTAACGAGTTTTACGTTTCCCAGCTGATTAGATGGGAGAGTAAGGAAGGATTCTTTTAGAAGACTTCATTTCTGGACAGACTCTAGTACCTACTTTTTGTTGCTTTGCTTCTCCTTATTTAGAGTATGTCAGATGTTGTCCTAAGGATTAGGCTTGTCAACAGCACTGGAGTTGTCACTAAGGCCAGTTACCATTGATGACAATCTGGTGGCTTAGAGAAGTACTTTGGCCTAAGAGACATAGCAGACAAGACAAGGCTGAGGTTTTATTCCACAAGGGTCCATTTCTGAAGCTGTATGCTTGTGTCTGTTCTAGAGCATTAAGAACATAACTGGGTACTGGGGATGCTGTTTATTTGGCGGAGTGTCTTCCTGGCATGTAGGACATTCTGAGTTCCATCCCCAGCATCCTTGTAATCCTAACACTCAAGGGGGAGGTGGGAAGATCAGACGTTCAAGGTCATCTTTTACTTAGAGAGCACAAGGCCAGTCGTGGCTACGGGAGACCCTGTCACTAAAGAACAAAACCAAACCAATTAAACAACAATAAGCCACATAAATATTGGCCCTCAGTGTTAGTACCTTAAAACTTCAAGAGCAAGATTAGCTTTCTAAGATAGAGTTTTGGTTATGTTTTGAAGTAACTAGACACACCATAGTTGGCTAGATCTAGCCCCTCCCCTTCCTTAAATAATGCTGCCAAGTTTTTAGAGGATAAGGATTTAGTGAACAAATAGGTTTTTATTCTACTAGTTTTTAATCTATTTGGAAATCCCTTTGCATCTCCCTGTGGATGTTTAATACCCTATCTTTATTTCAGCCCTTTTCCTTTTACCCTAGCATTAAGGATGTGTCTGGTCGTCTGAAACCTTGCTCTTGTAGATGAGGACACAGTGTATTAGGAGGAAATTGCTCAAGGTTACACATTAAATTTAGTAATTCAGTTCAATTAAAGAGATTATTCCTCTGAGCAGGGTGGTGGTGTCTCAGGCCTCTTAATCCTAGCACTTGGGTCACTGGTTTAAAGTTAACCAGGTCTACAGAGTAAGTTCCAGGACATCTAGGATACACAGAGAAACCCTTTCTTGGAAAGAAAAAAACAATTATTCCTCTGGTCTCCCAGTTTTTCTATATTTATGTGGAGAATAACCCGGGTTATGACAGATATTCATAGATTTGTCCAGGCCAGGAATTGGCTACTTTTTGGGTCAAGAATGTTCTTTTTCCTTAAGTTCCCCTCCTCCCTCCTATTTCAAGACAGATTCATGAGTAGCCTGTGTAGCTGTCCTGGAGTTTTGTAGACCAGGTGGCCTCTAACTTAGACGCCTCCCTCTGCCTCCCAAATGCTGGGATCAGAGGGAAGTGTGTGTCACCACGCCCAGCTTTATTTGTCATTTCGTTATGATGACGACATGTATGACTGTGGCTTCCCCTTGCTTTCAAACAGACGACACATGTTGTCACTCATAGCCACTGCAGTAGAACACCAAAACTCTCTCCTCTGTCTGACTGTAACTTCTAATGCTGCCCAGGCCTTGGGATTATGCAGGAACTTGAATTACTAACAGAACTTTAAAAACCAATGGAATTTGAAGAGACAACAGTTAGCGCTGCAAAGAAACAATTTATCTAAATACTTTAGACAGTAAAAGTCTTTACAGAGCTGGGCATGGATCTCTGAGTTCAGGACCAGTCTGCTTTATAGAATGATTCCAGGATAGCCAGGGCTACACAGAGAAACCCTGTCTTAACCAAAAAAAAAAACCAACCAAACAACCAACCAAACTCAAACTAATGAAAATGTTCCGACAGTAGTATTGTAATGTTTTCACCTGATTTAACAATTTGTAATATATGCTTTATTTTTTAAAGAGATTGGACTGCCTCTGCCTCCTGAGTGCTGGGATTAAAGGCATGTGTCACCACCACCTGGCTCCATATGCTTTATCTTAATTATATGCATTTATCTAACAGCCAGAGACCACCTTAACAAAACCCCCAATACTAGGCATGAGAAGCCCTCTTTTGAGTTGTTGGCCAAGAAATTCTGAAAGCATACAGCTCTTGTCCTTAGTTACCCCCAGGAGGTAGAAGGTAAGTGTGCTCCTGAAGACACCGTGTACTTCACAAAAGGGCCGGGAGACCTTTGCGCTGATGCTGATCCAAATGTCCCCTCCGTGGAGACTAGCTTTCCTGGTACTAGGAGGCACCATACAAATCTTCCTAAAGGAGGGAAGCAAACAGCAGTCCTACTGTATCAATGACCATTATGGCGTGATAACCCTAAGGGTGCACTAGTGGCACACATACCATCATAGTAATCAGCAACCCCAGTTAGATTTAAGACCTGCTCAATAAGAGGGAGGCCAAGCCTGACACTGGAAACTTAGTCAACTACTTAGTCTAGTGAAGTCATGATTATTGGAGGAGAATCTTCAACCACTAATTTATTAAACCAGCCTAATCCCTAACAACATTCCATATTATACCCACAATAAGTATAGTCTCAGCCCTCATTATGGAAACTTCACTTTGCAACGGATGGAGACTACTACAGAAAACCACAACCAATCAAAATGCAGAGTTGTGGAGCCCAGTTCCAGTGGATACACCTACAGAACATTCCCATACCTAAGGCTCAGGGAACATTGATGAAGAGGGGGCCGAGAGACTGTAAGAGCCAGAGGGGCAGGACAAGGGAGTTTGCTGTGAGACTGTGTCTTTTAGTAATGTTGGAAGCTATACCCATAAAGTCTCACCAACATGACCGCTCAATGTGAGCTGAACAAGGATGAGAGCAATGGACATGCCAAAGTGAATGAGGAAAAGGCTACAAGGCTTCAGCCCTAACTCTGGGAACTCTAGGCAACTAAGAACAGCTGGAAATGGGAGAGGTGGCTCTCCGCAGGGAGTGCACACCACTTAGTTCCTCAGTGCTGAATGATCTCTCTGAGAACGTACATACAGGGAGCATTTGCTGAACTGAACAGGCTGTATTTAGGAACATATATGTATACATGAGTACATCTGTAAATGTGATAACGAGTGACAAAAGAGACTATGGATTTGAAGGAGAATCAAGAGGGGTGTATGGGAGAATTTGGAGGGAGGAAAGGCAAGGCAAGGATAAATATTGTAATTTATAATCTCAAAATTATATGCATATATTTAATATCTATGAAATATACCATTTCTTTTTGTTGGACTACCTGAGAACAAATTGAAGATATCATGACACTTCATCTTGTGTACTTACATGTGTATCATTAAGAATAAAACATTTTGGAACCCATAATATGTGTAGTACTAGCAATTTGGGGACTGAGATAGCAGGATCACTTGATTCCTAGGCCATCTCAAACCAAAGCAAACACTCCCCCCCCCCCCCCCATGCCCCTGCTTCATTTCCCAAGGAATGGGATCTTTTCCCAAATAACCTATAAGTAGTCATATGGAGGAACTGTATCATTGAGTAAGTGAATATCTGATGTGGAGTTCAGTTCTGGTGTCCCTACAGCATCTTCAGATTTTGTTTTAGGAAGGGGGATCTGTTTCTATGGTATTTCTTTCTGATACATGGAGGTAAAGAGGTACCATCTACTGGCATAGACTTCTGATTCTTTTATTTTTAAAGGTTTATTTTGTTTTTAATTATGTGTATATGTTTGTGACTATGTGTGAGTATGTGCACATGTGTGCAGGTACCTGTAGAATCTAGGAAGAGGTATCAGATTCCCCAGAGCTAGAGTTACATGTATTTGTGAGCTTTTCAGTGTGGGTGCTGGGAACAGAACCTGGGTCGTCTGGAAGAACAACAGTATGTGCGCTTAACTGCTGAGCCGTCTCTCTAGCCCCAGCATTAACATTTGTAACATAGTGACCCACTGTCTCCTTATAGAAACATTTAAAAAATTAGTGTGACAACCTTTACTAGGTTTATAAAGGTGCTTCCTTCACCTGTATTTATTATTATTTTGAAGTATAGTTATATACAATAAAATACATGATTTAATTTAATGGCTAGATTGATTTTTAATGTTTGTACAACTCTTAAATCACCACCGGATAAGGGGGGTAGAGTTGTCAGCTCACAGAGAGCCCTGTGCCCCTCCTCATCAATACTCCCTTGAAAAGTAACCTCTGATTCTGACTTCTGCCACCACAGGCCAGTTTTGACCAGTTTGAACAATGTAAAAAGAGAACACAGGGCCCGGCAGAATGGCTCAGTGGCTGAAGGTATGTGGTCCCAAGCCTGAACTTGAGTTGGATCTGGGACTCACATCGTACAAAGAGAGAACTCACTCACACAAGTTGACTTTGACCTCTTCATATGTGTCATGACATGTGCACCCACATACATAAATGAATGTAATAAAAGCTAGAAAATATCAAAAAAGTTATTATTTTTCTTTGGCATCTTTGTTTCAGCATTACATTTATGATTTTAATTCACTGATGTGTGAACAACTTCCCCCTCTGAATTATATAAATACTTATAATTTAACCTGTTGATAAACAATTGGGGCATTTACCTTTCTGTCCTAATGAGTAAGCCTGCTGTGAATGTTATTATATTTGCCTTTGGGTAGGTATTAGACTCATTTTCTGTTGCTAATATCTAGGAATGGGTCATCAGATAGACATTCAGAACACTTGCTGGCTTTTAATATTGGCATGACACTGAATCAAGGTATTGAGTTAGTTAAATGAAATGTTAGCCATGCTTTTATTATTATTTTTGTTCTTGTTCATGTTCTTGTTCCTCTTCCTTTTTCTCCTCCTTCTAACCCCTCCTCCCCACGGTTTGTGTTGTGTTGTGTGTGTCTAAACTCTGTGCTCATGGGATTCAGAGGACAACTTTATGGAGTTTTCTCCTTTCACCTTTCATGATTTTGAGGTTTGAACTCTAGTTGTTAGACTTTCATGACAAGCCACTTTTACCCACTGAACCATGTTGTCAACCCTAGCCAGCTTTTAACTAGATGAATTAGCAACAAATTGCTGTTAAATTGATTGGTTTGTTAGGTTAGAGGTTCTTAAACTAGCATCCTTAAAATTCAACTAAGTGGCTTCATTCAGATTTCTTTGAATCCACTTTAGAGATTCTGGTTTTGTAGACAGTGGAGTCCATGAATCTGCATATTAAGAAACAGTTTTCATTTTGATGCTATGGATCAAGAACTCATTTCAAGAAACAGACTTTCTATAATGCTCTTTAAATTTAACTCTTATGATACTCTATTTTTTGATGTGAATTATATTTTGGTGTGTTGGATTTCCTGTGGAAGTAATGGAACTGTATGGCTAAAGCTGAAGAGTCTAATTTCAGGGTGGCCTTGGAGGATTCTTGTGCTTATTGTTCTGTATATTGCCTTGAGGTTGAAAGCATTGAGAGTCTTTCAAAAGGAGGCAGGCATTTCAGTGTTTTATTAGGTTCAGCTTAGATCCGATAGATGTAACTGATGTGAGTGCGTCCTGAGATGTGGCCTCGGGACAGGAAACTGAAAAGTTAGCTGCATACTTTCTTTCAGCAGTAAGGTGTGTTAGAGATTTCGTTTGACATTTTATTGAATAAGGAAAACAGCGGGCGGTGGTGGCGCACGCCTTTAATCCCAGCACTTGGAAGGCAGAGGCAGGCGGATTCTGAGTTCGAGGCCAGCCTGGTCTACGGAGCGAGTTCCAGGACAGCCCAGACTACACAGAGAAACCCTGTCTCGAAAAACCAAAAAAAAAAAAAAAAGATAAGGAAAACAATGTGTGTATATGTGTGTTTGAAATGTCTTTATGTGTTGGGGTGTATGTGAGTATTACCCACTGCATGTGTGGAGACCAGAGGGCAACTTTGACTTTTGCAGGGGTTCTGAGGATTAAGCTTAGGACACCAGACTTGGACTGTAAACACCCTTGGAGTCACCTCTTTGGTTTTTTTGGTCATAATTCTTATGTTTCTCTTCTGTATGAGCAGTCTTTCTCATTCTTACAGCTATCTGTCATGTTTGTGTACTGACTGTTCTTGTGTGCAAATACACATAAGAATTCAACCTTAGAGAATAATTTCATCATTCTATGTCTAGTAGTTCCTACATGCTTTAAATGTTTAACAGAATGAATGAATATTCAACATAGATTGAAAAGGGCAGGAGTTTGTAGTTGTCATGTTCTCTTGGAAGGAGTGTGGATGGGTACCAAATATTCAGTTATCACATATCTAATGCCAGATAGATCCCAGAGGAGGATAGAGAAGAAAATTGGGAAACAGTTTCAGTTTGATGGAGAAGATGACATTAGCTTTAGAGCCTCTGAAGTTATCATTTAGGTATTTCCTGTAAGCTAGTGGAGATATGGTAATAAAATATAGGTTCATAGGTGTAAGATAGGACTAGGGATGGATGAGGAGGAAACAGTTAAGTCAGAAGGGTAACATTTGATGTTTAACTGTAGACCAGCTTTTAGTTTTATATTATAATCAGTTACTCTATTGTGTTTGGATGATTTAATATAGCAGTTTTCTTGTAGTAATGGCGAACTGAGCACTCTATAACCAAATAGGAATAGGTCCATCCTCCTCCCTCCTTCCCTCCTTCCCTCCCTCCTCCCTCCCTCCTTCCCTCCCTCCCTCCTTCCCTCCCTCCTTCCCTCCTTCCCTCCCTCCTTCCCTCCTTCCTCCCTCCTTCCCTCCTTCCTCCCTCCCTCCCTCCCTCCCTCCCATCCCTCCCTACCCTCCCTACCCCTCTCATAACAACAAAAAGACAAAAACCTGCCACTGTCATACTTAAATGTGTCTCCAATTTTTTTAGGTTCTGGGAAATTCTGGATTGTTTAACAAGCATGGATTCCAAATACAGCAGCAGCAGCAGCAAAGGAATCTTTCACTGCATGAATACTTGAGTATGGAATTATTGCAGGAAGCGGGTGTCTCTGTTCCCAAAGGCTTCGTGGCAAAGTCATCAGATGAAGCTTATGCAATTGCTAAAAAATTAGGTAATTTAAAAACACCTTAGTCATCTTGACATAGAAACTTGTATAAGATGTGAACTTGACTTGGTTTGATGACTTTTGACATTTATATATTTTGGGAGATAGGTTCTCCCATTGCCAAGGATGACTTTAAACTCAGACTTTCCTGTCTTTACCTCCTACAAAGCTTGGATTAGGCATGGGCCACCACATTTGATTTGTCTTGTTTCTGAGAAGGTAGAATTTTATAATTGTTGAGACTTTATAGTTATTATAAGCTGTACAATTAGTGACTTAGGAATCATGTATATTGGCAGTAGGATGCTAAAGTCCTTTTAGCTAGAACAGACTTAAGGGGAAAGTTATTCTCTTTACTTTGCAGCTTAAAGGATGGTAGTTATGATGAATTTGTTTTGTTTGTTTATTTGATTATTTTTTGTTTTGTTTTAGAAAAATTCTGAAGGGAAATCTTAGCTGTTTATGTGTGGTGTGGAAAGGGTGGGACTTACTTCCTTGCTCGAATGGATGCAAGAGAATGAAGAAGGTGAACTCTAGACTAAGCTCCCTGCTGTGTCTTTTATTTGTTCACTGATACATCCCAAAGGCTTAGAAAAATGCCTGATATTAGGTAATCAATACCTAATTAATTAATATTAATGTTTGTTAAATGAGTTCAGGAGTTGCAAAAATGTGCTGGTACATTATCTCAGGTTTTTTAATTTTAAAATTTTTAAAAATTTTATGTGTTTTGACTGCATGTATGAGGGTGTCAGAAGCCCGGAACTGGAATCATAGATAGTTGTGAGCTGCCATGTGGGTGCTGGGAATTAAACCCAGGTCCCTTGGAAGATCAGCCAGTGCTGTTAATTGCTGAGCCGTTTTTCCAACCCCACTAGTACATTTTTTTATTGAAGGAATCCTTAATAACTTTTATTAATTTGAGTTTGTAGGAGTATCTTAAATAGGTTTTGATTTTAGGAAATAAACATAAATTTACATTTAAAAAGATTTAGTATGAAAACAATGAAATAATGTAGTGGCTATACACTCTGTTTCTGTATAGTAGTATTTGAAGTCCTGCCTGTTTTTATGTAGGTAAGTAAGAAGGCAGTCATCTTGGATGCAGTTTTGATTATTGTGACTTTAAATTGAATATGTTTTGGTGAACTTTGTGTTTATTAACATTTCACATAAAATTTAAGAAATGTTTAAAATTTCATTTACCTTAGCTGCAAATATGAGTTTTCTTTAAAAATGAGAATATTCCTAGGTAAACTATTTTGAATGAGATGGCCATTGTTTTTTTGACTTGAGAGTATGACTTTATTTACAGTTTTTATTATTATAATAAACAATTTCAGATTATTCAACAAAAGTTTTATGTAATACTAATTTCAGTGAGATGCCTGTTAATTGAATGTAATGGATTTTGAGTTTGTATATGATCCATGGCAGCAGGCCCTAACTTATTTATTAATGAAGTTAGAAAAACTATCTATTTCCAATTATTTTTCCACTTAGTTTTTTTTCCTTGAAAAAAATAATTAAAAAGCTTTTTTAAAAAAAAAAATGAGATAATTGTTTTGTTATTTTGTATTCTGAAAATGTCTGTGGATTAGGACTTATAGGGCAGCTGGGGTTCTGATTTTTTTTTTTTTAAAAGATGTTTCCTTTAAAAAAGTTAATTGTATGTAGTGTATTGGCCTGTGTGAGTACATGTGCCCACATGTATACAGGTGCCCAGAGAGCCCAGAAGAGGCTGGGGATCCACTGGGACTGGAGTTACAGGTGATTGTGAGCTGCCACCCGATGTGTCCTCTGCACGAGCAGTGAGCAGTGACTGCTCTTAGCCAGCAGGTCATCTCTCCAGCCTTGGGAGCCCTGACTTTGAGCCTGTGGACCAGAGGTCTTAGGCAGTGAGAACGTTTGTTCTTGTTAGAAATACTGAAAAGATGAAGGCCCATTGTCAGTCTGCTGTAGAGGACGGCACTGTAAGCCCCAGAGGGAAGGCTCGGGCTCCTTCTCACTGTGGTATCTGACCCTTCTATGTGCTGGTGCCATGTAAGGAGTTTGTTGCATGGATTAATGGAGTTGACTAAAGCATTTTAATCATTTGTCCTCATACTTAATTTTTAAATTCTTCTCCTTCTGCATATTTTGTATATAAATGAGTACTTCTAAAATACTAGAAAATCAGGAGTTGGTAGATAACCAGGGAGAGCTAGAAAGAATAAGAGTTTTGTTTTAGTTTGGACTACCTGTCTTCTGGTCCCAGAGGCTACTTGTTGATTTCTGATTAAGGAAAGTATTGCTTTTTTAAGTTAACGTTTAAACTACCTTTAACCTTCATACATTAGTGAATGGTGGAGTCTGGCTTATTGTGAATGGTCTTTTCCAAAAAAGACACTAATGAGATTCTAGTATTTACAGTTCTGAGTGTTTGAAGAGCAATGGAAAACAGTCAAGATTTATGAGAAATCTTTTTTTTTTTTGGTGTTTTCGAACAGGGTTTCTCTGTATAGTCCTGGCTGTCCTGGAACTCATTCTGTAGACAGTGGCCTCGAACTCAGTAATCGCCTGCCTCTGCCTCCCAAGTGCTGGGATAAGGCTGCGCACCACCGCTCGGCGAGAATTCTGATTTTACGAGAATCCAAGATTTTTTAACATGTCCTTTTTCAACATTCAGCAAGATGTGTCTTGGGGACTGTTGCAGCATCTTATAAATATCCACAATATAGCTAAGGCTCAGCTGCCTGTAGCTTCATCCTAGTAGGGAAGCCAAGCCACAAGTGATACGCAGAAGAAAAGAATGGATTATGTTAACTCTTGCAGCATCTTATAAATATCAACGAATATAGCTAAGGCTCGGCTGCCTGGAGCTTCATTCTAGTGGGGAAGCCAAGCCACAAGTGATACGCAGAAGAAAAGAATGGATTATGTTAGAAGTTGATGAATCTCTGGTGGAAAAGTAGGTCAGAGAAAGGAAATGAATGGGTCAGAGGTGCGCAGACTGCATTCTTAGCAATGCCTGTCAGCATAAGTAAGCCTAAGGGGCCAGGTAAGCCTTAGAAACATGACTGGACAGCTGGTAGGTCAGGGTGAGCCTGGATGGCCTGCTGAGAGGGCGCAGCTGGAGTGCAGGGAGCCTGGAGCTAAAAGGACACTGTCTAGGCTCTAGGGCTTTGTAGGCCCTTGTAAATACTGTGGCTTTTACTCTGACTGAATGGGTATTTGAAGTAGTTTTAAGTAGACTTTGATCTCATGGACAACTTCTTCATATTCCATCATCCAGGTGAGAAGAATGGTGGTCAGGGCAGGTGACTAGTTGTATAGTTGGGGGAGTGGGAGTGTTCTCTTTGTTCTTAAATACCATCTTGACTAACTTTAGGGTCAAGTTCTGACTTGGGTAGTAAACATTTCCAATGTAAGTGAATTTACAGCGTTTTATGAGTGTTCTTTTGTAGTAATCCTATATGCTATAGTTCTCTGTTCTTTTTTGTTTGCTTTGTTTTTGTTTGTTTGTTGAGACTAGATTTCTCTGTGTATCCCTGGCTGTCCTGGAACTCACTCTGTAGACCAGACAGGCCTCAAACTCAAGAGATCTACCTGCCTCTGTGTCCTAAGTGCTGGGATTAAAAATGTGCCCCATAACACCTGGCTTAGTTCACTTCTTATTTGATCACCAGAACCATTGATTATCTCAGTGATTGATTATTTATTCTGCTTTGTGCATCGGAAATAACTTTTTCTCATAGTACAGTGCCTATCTCAAGTCTGTTCACATATGTATTTATAGGGTAGCGGTCATATCTCAGAGATGACTTTGTGCTTGAGGTACAAATAGCATGAGGTCCTCTATTCTTTTGCCATAATATGGTAAATGATGCTACATGGCCAGGGTGGGCAAAATGTTAAGAGAGGCAGGATGAAGAGGATCAGAAATTGTGCATGTCATTGTGACAAGAGAATACCTTTTTAAGAGGTATTAATCTTGATTACAAACAGTGAGTAAAATCTAGATTAACTATTCAGTTTGCTAGGCTTGGCAGAAATGCTCCTGTGTGGGTGCTGTGAGGTCAAAGGTCAGTATTGAATGTCTTCCCTTATTGCTCTCCACTTTTAAAAAAAAATTTGCTTTTGTGTGTGTGTGTGTGTGTGTGTGTGTGTGTGTGTGTGTGAGAGAGAGAGAGAGAGAGAGAGAGAGAGAGAGAGAGAGAGAGAGTGTTGTGTAAGTATGTGAGGTATGGGCATGCTTGTGCCATGCTTTGTGTATGTGCATGCAAGTGTTTTGTATGGCATATGTGAGGTACAGGCATGATTGTGCCATGCTGTGTGCATTGTGTATGTGTATCTGTATGTGTCTGTGTCTCTCTGTGTGTGTAAACCAGAGGACAACCTTTTAGTTTTCTCCTGTGGGTCCCAGGGTTTGAGTTAGGTCCCTAGGCTTGTGTGACACATGTTTTGCCTGCTGAGCATCTTGTCAGTCCTCCACATTGTTTTTGAGACAGGGTCACCTACTGAACACAGAACTCACAGTGTCAGCAAGGTTGGCGGTTAGCAAGCTCCAGGGTTTTCCCTGTGTCTATGGTTGTGCGCTGATGCCTGACTTTAATGTGGGTGCTCAGGCTCCAAACTCAGGTCTTCATGCTTACACATCAAGCACTTTACCCACTGAGTATCCCCTGCCCCAAGTTTGCTAGTTTTGTACAGTCAATTAGAAAGGGGAGGGAAAGATAATATTGTATAATTTTCTGATTTGGAAACTATATGATTAAACACAGCATTTGGGAATTCTTTCATATGCCTATCTTCCTGACTCTTGGTAGGTACTCTTCATAATGTCACTGCTCAATGGTGTGCAGTAACATAGCATTTGTTGTTATTGGAGGGAATAAGGCATTATCAATCCTATCAGTTCAGTTACTGGAATGATTTCAAGTCATAGCCTTCTCCCAAGTCCTGCTTGAAGTAGTATTTATGACTCAACAGTCACATGACACAAGTTTACATTTGGATAGAGAGACTGGGAAGTAAGTGTGTGTGTGTGTGTGTGTGTGTTTTATGGGTGTTTTGTCTCCATATGTCTCATGTGTGCCTAGTGCCTGTGTAGGTCAGAAGAAGACATTGAATCACCCGGTATTGGAGTTACAGATGGTTGTGAGTCACCATGCAGGTGCTGGGAACTGAGCCTGGTTCCCTGGAGCAGCAATTAGAGATCTTAACCATTGAGCCATCTTTCCAGCCCTGGGAAGTTTTAAGAAAACATTTTAGTCTTAATATTGTGCTTTTAATATCTTCCAAAGCACTAGTTTAAGAATAAAATATTTTCAGTATACTATTTCAGAAATGATTTAAAGTAAGTGCTTAATCTTTTAAAGGGATAGACCTTTTATATGGTGAATGTTTTACTTTTAAAATATAGAAAATGTATGTACATGGAATGCCTTAGTCTTAGACATTGTGGTAATGGGACTTCATTTAATAACACTTATTAGTATGCATGTTAAATCAAATACTGTCTTGCATGTGAATCCCTGCTTTCTGTGTAGTAAAAGTATTTTTCTTCTAGGGTCAAAGGATGTTGTGATAAAGGCACAGGTTTTAGCTGGCGGCAGAGGAAAAGGGACGTTTACAAGTGGCCTCAAAGGAGGAGTGAAGATCGTTTTCTCGTAAGTCACAGTTCCTTACAGAAAGATTATTTAAATTATCAGATGGTTGGAAACACTGAGCTTTAGCTGCGGTGTAGATTTTTCTCAACTGGAGAACAGAAGAATTTGAATTCTCTTTCTTATTGTAGTCCAGAAGAAGCAAAAGCTGTTTCCTCACAGATGATTGGGCAAAAATTGATTACCAAGCAAACTGGAGCAAAGGGCAGAATATGCAATCAAGTTTTGGTCTGTGAGCGAAAATATCCCAGGAGAGAATACTACTTTGCAATAACAATGGAGAGGTCATTTCAAGTGAGTATTTGTAGACAGGACAAATCAAGATTTACTTATAACTTTAACTTCAGAGGTTGAACAATGTATCCATGAAGAATAAGAAGTATTATCCATCACTCAACAGAGAATTTTTCAGTTTTGAAAAATAATATAGTAAAATTTGACATGTAATATAATTTTTAAAAAGCTATAGGGAAATTCCACTGTAATATGTTTCATGGAGTTTTCAAGTGATTAATTTTTTAGACATACCTTAAATCTCTGTGGATCATATTTGGTTTAATGGATGGAGAAAATTAGTTTCTTGCATTGCAAAGTAGTCTTACCAAAGAAGAAAGAATAAACCAAAAATGGCACCTTGTTTTTTTGTACTTCTGGTTTTATTTTATTTTCTTGTTTGTTTTGTTTGTGTGTTTATGGTTTACTAGGTTGTTGGTATGAGTGGAAGGTGATGTTAAGTATAAATGATGTAGTTGTAAAAAACTAGGGGTTTCAAGGACCTTTGGTCCCGCTTCCCTCTCTTTATGGAATCGAAACTTTAGCATTGAACATAGACATCGCTTCAGTACAGACGGATGGACGGAAGACCCAGGCTCAGTACAGACGGATGACGGAAGACCCGCTGCTGGGATGCTAACTAGCTTTTTGTTCGAAGCAAACTGTGCATGTTTGGAAGTCCTGGTAAAGATTGCTATAGGAAATATTATTGTGTGCTTTAGAGTAACAAAATTTAAGGATCATACAGTAGTTTTCTATATAATAACTTTTAAAAAGTATTTTTCTATATTTTAATACTTTCCCTCCTACAGTTAAAATCTTCAATAATATTTAGTTAATAAAAGTATCTTATATTTTTTAATTTTTATGAAGAAGTATTTCTTGAGATATAACACTAGGTGGTAGCAAACTCCCACTCCTATGATTTTTAAAAGTATTTTTTTTCCTGTATGGTATAATTTAGCTTTGTAAATGATTTCAAAAATACCACAAAGCACAAAGATTTAAGCACAAAGATTTGCAGAAGTTGTATTTTATGCATTCATGCATTTACCTGCTGCTTTTTTTTTTTACACATTCTTTTCTTACTTGGTATATGTCAGTACTGATCATCTTGTTATGTAAGTGTCTGGACAAACCAAGAGAGACTTTAGTTCTTTTTATTAGTGTGTATGTTCATGTGTGAGTGTGTGCATGCATGCATAAGCATACATAGGACCTGCACTGGGTTACGGGGCTCCTTGGTGTGTCCAGACTTCTTTTTTTTTTAAAAAAACGTGTTTTGAGACAGTCTCACTCTGTAGTCCATGCTGTCCTCAAACTTGCAGGGTCCTTTTGCCTCAGCCTCCTGGGTGCTAGGATTGCAACTTCTGCCCAGAAAACTCATCTTGATTGTAGTGAATGTAGCAACTGATATATGTTACTTAAGATGTGGCACAGCATTTGGGAGGAAGATCAAATTTGAGTTCATTTTAAGATCTTGAATATTCAGAGAAGCATTTGGGTCTTTCTTACTAATGGAAACATGCTTTTATTTCAATTACAAAAGTAATGTATTTATAATGATTCAGATCAAAAATACTATTAATAGTGAAATCATTTGGCCAAAACCATGATATTCATTTGTTTGAGGCAGAGCCTCCCTGTACATCCCAGCTGGCAAATGATAAAGCTCTTTGGTGTTATCTCCTTAGATTGAGAGAGAATTGGTTGTGCTTTTTGCAGTATGTCTGACTTTCAGGGAAATCCATGGATAGGTCTCTGGTGAGCAAGCAAATCAGTCAGCAACCTAGGATACAGCTCAGAGCTCACAGCATGGATAAGGCTGTAGGTTTAAAATCCAACCATTCCAAAAGTCACTCAGCAATTAAAGCTAAAAAGCAAAGTAATTTTTGATTGAATTAAAAAAGTATACATGCTAGGTGTGGTTGTGCATGCTTATAATTTCAGCACTGAGGAAACTGGCAGGAAGGCAGGAGACTCAGTTTGAGGTTACTTGGGCTGTGTAGGGAGTGCCAGGCTTCCAGGGTTCCTTTTGTTACTGTTACGGTTTAGTTGTGGTTGTTCTGGGCTTTGGTAGCAACACATGAGAATCCTTGGGCAGGCATGTCTGTGAGCTAGTATGCCAGAGTGACAGACATCACTGGACCCTCTCTAGCACTTTGTGAGATGTGACATTTGCCTACTGTCTTTGGTATTAACTTTGTCATGAGAAAACTGAATTTGTCAGATGGCCTTTGCTATTTTACTTTTCCAGTAAAACTTGATAATCAGCTGAACAAGTACTTCACCTGTCTGTCAGGTTTGGCTTTGCCTGGAGTAGATGCATATAAGGTACTAAAGCAATTCCAAAAGTTTTCATTAAATTTTTTAAGTAGATCTTTATCTTATACTTTAAATTTAAACTTATTTTAAGGCAAGGATTCTGGAGGGACAAAGAACTTAGGTTTATGAAAGTGAAAATAAATAGTAATATTTATTATTAGTGTAAATATATACTCATTCATTCATTCATTTTTTAACGAGACAGGGTTTCTCTTTGTAGTCCTGGCTGTCTTGGAATTCACTCTGTACATCAAGCTGGCCTTAATTCAGATTCAAAATGCGTGCATTACCACACCTGACTTGGGTACAGATCTGTGGCCTCCTGTCATCCTCTCTAGTTTGATAATTCCCTAGAACAATTTACAGAACCATACTGAATGTTGTACTTAGTCACTATGCTTATTATAAGCCATAGGGAAAAAGTCACAAGCATCAGATGAAGAGACATGCAGGGCAAGGCCGAGGGCTTCTTAGACAGGAAGCTTTAGTTGTTTCCAGTACTGCCACATTAGTGATCTTTCTGTGTTGTCGTCTTCATTGTCTTTGTGTCTCCTCTTCTCCCATCAAGCTGTCTGACAATATGCAGAACATTGACAACCAGAAGGGGTCCCTCCGGTTTCTGGCATCTACAGGGTTTCTTACTTTTAAAAATTTAAAATTATGGTCAAATCAAATGACTCAAAGTTTACCATCTATAGATGCGTTAAGATATATGTGTGTGTGTATGTATGTACGTGTGTATGACGTATGTATGTATGTATACTACACACTTTTTTTTTTTTTGTGGACACTGCTTTCTGGAACTTCCCTTTTTGAGTCAAGATCTAGACTAGCCTTGAACTTGCTATGTAAAATGAGTTTCTTAGAATTTAGGGTAATCCTCCTGCCTTAACTGTAGAGTCTGGTATTATAAGAATGTGCCAGCTCACACAGCTTGATTGTAGAACTTTCTGTTTTGCAAAATTGAAGCTATTGAACACTTTTCTCTTAACTAGGTGATAGCTACCATTCTTTCTCAGAGTTTGGCTATTTAGATGCCTGTGTAAATGTACATTTGCATTTTTGTAACTGACTTATTTCATTTTTTAAATGTCTTCAAAATTCATCTATGATATGTAACATACGATAATACTTTTTGAAAAAATTTCCTTTCCTCCTTCTCCCTCCTTCCACTCTCCTCCCTTCCTATCTCCCCTCCTCTCCCTCCCTCCCTCCCTCCTTTTTTAGTTCTTTTGAGTATATACAAGCAGAATTACTGGATCAATGCCAGTACCCTAGTTTGAATGTTTTCTCTGTTTTTCATCGACTGGTACAGAGTCCTATTATTTGATTTCCTTGCCAATACTTATTTTCTAATTTTTTGATAGTGGCTATTTTAAAGGATGTAAAATGATACCTCACTGTGGGTTATCAAATTTTTTAAATTACACTTACTGTTATTTGTCTGTGTGTGTGTGTGTGTGTGGTGTTGTGTATGTATGTGTGTGTGTGCACATATCTGCATGCCTGCCTTTCTTCCTTCTACCTTGTGAATACTAGGATTTGAATACTGGGTTGTTGTGCCTGTCTTTACCTAGTGTGAGGATCTTGCAGGCCCCTTATTGTGGGTCTGATTTATGCTTCTGTAAAAATGTCACTGAGTCTTTTTATATGCTTGTTGTCCATATGTATATCTTTTTAGAAAAATGCGTATTTCATACTTTGCCCATATTTTAATTTCCAAATATCTTGCATTCTGTAGGTTGTTTTTCATTTTGTCTGACTGTGTCCTTTTCTGTGCTGAAGTCTTCAAGTTTAATACAATTCCACTTGTTACAGCCTTTGTTTCTTAGATTTTTGGTATGATTTGTAAGAAATCATTGCCATATTCATATCATAAATCTTTCCTCTGTATTTTATTCCAGGGCATATGTTTGGATCTTCAATTTTTTTTTTTTAATAGTTTCAGGACATATGTTTGGGTCTTCAGTTCATTTTGAATTAATTTTTCTCTCTGACTTAGGATAAAGGTCCAATTTTGTTTTTCTGTATTTAAATATCTCCTTCCCATTACATTTAAAAAAGAAAGTATCATTTTCCCTTTGTGTATCGTGGCTATTGCTGCTTGTGACTATATGACATGTGAGAGATTATTTGGGCCTGCTATGCTATTCCATTTGTCTTTATGGCAAGTATCATACTGTTTGTTGAGACAGGGTCTATTTATGTAGCTTAGGCTACACTCAGTCTCTATCCTCCTGCCTCAGGCTCCTGCTATGGTTTCAGGCATGTGCTTCTATACTGCTTTGATCATTAGAGTTTTGTGATAATATTTTGAAATCAGGGAAGATGAGGTCCCCAGCCCATTTCTCAAGACTGTTTTGCCCATTGTGACTGAGATTGCAAATGAATTTAAAGATGGAGGAGGAAAAGGAGGAAGAAAGGAAGAGGAGGAAGAAGACCCCAGGCATTGGTGTTTTAATAGGAATTTCATTGAGCCTGTAGGTTGTTTGGGTTAGTACGAACATTTAAATTTCATTACACCTCTTGGCCAGTATCTTTACATGTTTTGTTTGTCTTCAGTCTCTTTCATCAATGTTTTATAGCTTTTAATGCATAAAACTCGAAGGTATTATGTATGTGTTCAGTTTGGTGCTATTACAAATTGGACTTGTTGCCTTTTCAAGTTGCTTATTTTACTGCATTGAAATAAAACAGATTTTTTTTTTGCCTGCTAACTTTGTATCAATTTTGCTAAATTATTCTAATTTTATATGTGTGTGCAGTTCTTGGTTTTCTGTATGTAAGATCATCTTATCTCTATAGAGATAATTTTACTTTTAATTTTCATCTTTGGGTGCCTTTTCCTCCTTTTCTTTTTCTTACCTGGTTGTAAGACAGGTAAGGACTATAGGCAGATACTCCTTAAAGTATTACCCAGTGAAAGCATGTCTTCAACAGCTTTTCAATAAACGTCAGATTAATTCAAAGGAAGAGATGTGTACCAGCTAGGAGCTCCTTATGACCACTCCAAATTAAAAACAAGTGAGGTTCAAGAATGACAAAGATAAGGGGGAATCATTGCTAAGAAAAATTTCTTCTCAAAAATAAAGAGCCTTCAGTAACCTGCAGTAACCTGCTGCCAAAGAATCTGTTAAAAGAAAGGAAAAGCATTTCCTTGTAGTGGATTAAAAAGTCACTTAACCTGGAGGCCACACAGATGAGCAGTTCATTGTCAACTTCCACAAGCTAATAATGGCAAGCAGCATGGCAGCATGCAGACAGACATGGTGCTGGAGCTAGAGAGTTCCTCCAGCAGAGGAGACTGTGTATTATACTGGGTGGAGCTTGAGCATAGGAGACCTCAAAGCCTGCCCCCACAGTGACACACTTCCTCCACAAGGCCACACCTCCTAATAGTGCCACTCTATGGGCCAAGCATTCACTACTTATTCACACCACCACAGCATTCATATGTATCTGGGTGGTACTGCTTGTGTGCCTGTGAGTGGATGCATGCATGTGTCCGTGCATACGCTAGTGCACTTCAGGCCAGGCTATACATACAGAGGGCAGAGGACAACTTCTAGGAGAGTTATTTCTTTCCTTAAATCATATGGGGATTGAAGTCTGGTTGACAGGCTTGGCAGCAAGCACTTTTACCAGCTGAGTCATCTCACTGGCTCCTTAAGCAGTTCTTTGTGTAGGCATGATCATTTAAAAAGGATTTGAGGCGTCCAGCGGTGGCGCACCACTATAGTGTGTCCGTGCTCTGTCGCCTGAGTGCTGTGTCTGTCCCTAGTTCGATTCCGCTGTCCTTCAGTGGGGGGGGGAAGGATTTGAAAGGATTTGGTTTTGTTGCCCATCAATAAGTTTCTCTTGTCTCAGAAACTTGTGCTTTATTGCTGAATCAAACACTTAAAGACCAAACTGTTACCAGTTGTTTGATTGGAGTCCTTTCTACCTGGATAGAAATTTTGAGTAGGCTTGGAGAAGCTTTTCTAGAGTTAGTAGTCCCTAGTCCTTGAGTGTTCAAGGCCCCAGCCTAAAGGGTTATATCTCCAAGCCCTGAGCACTTGGGGTCTATTGCATCAGGCTTTAGACTCCAGAAACTATGTTTAGGTTGGGTGATTATTGCTTTGGGCTTTAGCTACCAATGGCCTCAGTACTTGGTGGCTACTGTAGTCCTTGCCTCCCAGCTGCAGTAAGTGGTATGACTGGCAGCAGCAGGCATGCCTACTAGTGTTAAAGCTCCTGAAAGGGGCAGAGTTATGACCCTCTCTTTCTATAGTAGCTAGTGTTATACTTCTTGGATTTAGTGTGTCATGATTCTTAACCCTGACATCCTGCCAGCTTCCTGGGACTGCCCTGGTGACTGGGCCCACAGTTTCTGTCTCTTCCGTCCTTCTTTACCTTTGGCTTGCTGCGTTCTTCACCTTCTGTTTACTTTTCCTGGGTTTTGTTGTTTGTGCCGATCACTTGCTAGGTTTTCTGATTCTGCTGATTTTGTTGTCATTACTTGAATTGTTCTTCCTTCCCATTTAGTACACTTGAGAGTTTGTTAATGTTTGTCTTTTTAACTGTTGAGTTCTTAGTTTTGTTAATTTTTCCCAGTGTTATAAAATCACCATCACAATGTCACTAAATGACCATCTTATGTTTTAGAATGTTGTGTTGGTAAAGTTTTATCTGGGTGCTTAGAGCAGCCCTCATCTGAGGCATTCTGACTGCTGCCCCTTCCTCTTCAGCTGGAAGCAGTTAAAAGCAGTCTGCACCTCAGGATCCCTAACAGCAGTTCAGGTGACCTCTGAGAGAGGAGATTGAGGGGCTAGGCTGTAGACAGATTACCTGATAGGCAGAAAGATAGGGAGACAGGCTGTGGCCAGGTAAAATAAAGATGATGAATTTCCAAGATGGCTCCCTCCTTATTCTCCTGAACAGAGGCAAAAGCCTGGCAGCTTAAAACTAAGGCCTTGTGTGCTTTTCTCCTGCCAATAGGGCCCTTGCTGATGGACTGGCGCAACAAGTTCAAGGCCAGATTACACAGCAGTTGTGGGCCAGTTAGCCATCTTGTCCTTAAACTAACCAACCTTAAATTAGAAAGGTAGAGACTACAGATACTTTAAAACCTCCCAGTCTTAGAAAAGAAACTGCTTTGCCAAGGGCCTTTTTCTTGCTATGTCTACTGTATGTGTGTTTCCTTACCTTCAATAAAAAGCCTTTCTTCAACTGCAGTCATCATCATCATCATCATCATCATCATCAACCTCATCATCAACATCATTATCTCTATTTCTTTTAGTTATCTAACTTTTACTAGTTACTCTTTTTAGTTCCTTGTGATATAAATCATATCCTGAGCTGGTGTTTTTTCTCCGTCAAAGTGAGTCACGTGTGTCAGTCTGACTAGAGCACTAGTTTTCTGGTATGCCACAGTCTTTCATTTCTTGTCTCTGTGGCCGGTTTTCTAGCTGTGTTTGGAGTTAGAGAAATGGACTAGCACCCTGGATAACACCCTGAAAAGCCAGAATACGGATGTGTGTGTCACCTTTTTACTCCTTGGGGCAAAGGCTGTTTTTTCCCCTTAGTCCCAAACTGAATTGGGCTGATGCACATGAAGTGAAATGGCTTTTCTTAGCAGTTAGTACACGTGTGATTAGTGTTAACTGTTTCTGGGTGCAGTGACTCCCAGGTTGGCTTCTTGAGTTGTCAAGCCTTTTCAACTACGTGTTGGTGCTAGAACCTGATGCTTGTATGAGGCAGCAGGTGAGGGTTTGGTTTCCTTCTTTACTAATCTTCTAACGCTACCATCTAGAGTATTTTGTGACTTTATTGTTGCAGGATGATTAAATTATAATCTCTGCAGTTGACTAAATTTTTAAATCTTTGTCCTCCACACAGTGTTATTCAGCTCAAAGCTGTGACCCTCTGCTCAGCTGATTAAGCGATGTACCATGGCCATTGGCCAAATGACAGTGTCTTAGGTTTTCTACTGCTGTGAAGAGACACTGTGACCACGGCAGCACTTATAAAAGAAAGTATTTAATTGGGGCAAGAAGTTTGAGCCACACTGGGCGTAACTTGAACATAAGAGACCTCAAAGTCCACCCTCACAGTGACACACTTCCTCCAACAAGGCCAACCTTACTCCTCCTGATAGTCCACTCCCTGTGGGCCAAACATTCCCACATTAGAGTCTGTAGGATTATTCTTCAAGCACCACACTCAGCATAAAGTGGGGTGCAGGACCTCTGACTCCTTCCTTGACCATAAAGATGGTTGAAGACTTAACTTACTTATCACACTGGAACAAAGTCCAGCTAGATAATTCATTATCACATATATTAAAATCTAACCACATGATAGAAAATAATTTTTTACTTAAATATGAGTCAACTCTTAAAAAATAGATTTCCTTTAGTTATTGCTTTAAGTACTTTAAGAATTGTATTTTCCAGTGAGGGGGACTAAACCATTATTTGAAATTACATTTTATGTTTGTTACTGAAATACTATGACATAAAAATACAGTGACATTTTTTTTTTTTTTAAAATGTCACTGAAACTAGAGTGACAGGTGGCAGTTGGTGGTTGGGAGTGAAGCCCAGGTCCTCTGAAGAGCAGCCGTTTAGCCACTGAGTCAGCTCTCTAGCTCTGAGCTGTATTTTCTTATTCTTTATATTAGCATTTCCTCTAGGCTCTGCCCAAGCGTTACCTAGCAACAGCTAGCATCTCCACCCACCAGGTAAAAGCCAGGATCCAGCATGTAGAAGATAGTTCCTTTACCCACACCTCTCATCCCAACGTTCCTGGCTAACCTCTTCCTCCCTGCTCTCCTTTCTCATTCTGTCCTTCTTGTCCACCTTTCTCTGCTTCTACCCCCTTCTCCAGGTCTCCGTCCCTTCCTGACAATAAACCTTTATATTAGGCCTGTCACATGGCTTGATTGTTTAGGGGAACACCTTGGTCAGAAGCTGTGCTGCTCCTTCCTGCTGCTTACACCGCCATTTTATAAGACACAACACATTAATATCATGTTACTATTTTTACACACCACTAGGTTAGTTCTAGTCATACCAGATTAGCAAATCTACAAGATGTTTGTTTTGTAATTTTATTGATTTTTGGAGGAACTGAAAGTTCATAATTTAACTCTTTGTACATATGCATTATTTTCTTACAGTGTGTGTGGCAGTAGTCAAGGCTGTTCTTGCAAGATGGTTAGTTTTGTTTACTTGCAGGAAGACTAGTGGCTCAGAAAAACTGCAGATTTTTCCTTAGATGGTTTTTTGTTTTTGCTTTAAGCAATACTTTAACGTCTTTTTAGTTTTATGTGTAAAAATATATGGGTTATATTTTTATATTTTATATATTTGATTATATTTACTTATTTGGTGTATTTTATCTTTTTCCCTTGCAGGAGAGATGTCATTTTTATTTTCTGTTTCTGCTTTTCTATTTTTCAGTTAAACATTTATAATGGTTACTTATTGGAGATAATGTTACATTATCAAAAAAAATTGAAAATATGATGTGGGAGCTATAGATGCCCAAATCTGACAGTGCACAGATTAGTTTAAAACTGTATTGAGTCTAAAATAAAATGTGATGCTTTGTCTCCTCCTTCCCTGTAGGGACCTGTATTGATAGGAAGTGCACAAGGCGGTGTTAACATTGAAGATGTTGCTGCTGAGAACCCTGAAGCCATTCTAAAGGAACCTATTGATATAATCGAAGGCATCAAAAAGGAACAAGCAGTGAAAGTAGGTTACGTTCTGAAACATCTTTAGGTTTTAATTAGATAATTATAATACTTAAGATAGGTAACTTTGTAAAAACTAAACAGTTTAACTAAGACAGTTCAATTTCTTACGTAAATTGCAGTTTTTGAAAATACTTACAGTATTTTTAAGATTTTGAAAGTGTCTGCAGTAGTTTTCTTGGAGATTTCTGTGCCATTGCTGGATCTAGTTCCATTAACAGTGATTCGTAAAGACATCATATGTCCAGTCATTCTTAATAGTACCAGAAATGTATCTTATTGTAGAAGTTGCCTGAGTCAAGATCTGCAGGAGGTCCTTCACTGTGACTAGTTAATATGCCCCACACCATTTTTCCTAATGTATAGGTCCTCCTTTCTCATTTTTAATTTATTTACTGAAGAATCAGGGGTGATTATCAATCATTGCTTTTTATAGTTTGAGTTTTAAATCCTCATCAGGTCATTTTAAATGTTCCCCAGCCGCCCTGTAATTACATATAGTGGCAGAGAGGCTGTCTTACAGCATGTACGCGGTAACATTTGTCGATGGTTTCCAGCTTTCTGTACTGTCCTTCCTCCCCTTCTGCCTCGCTTCTGCTCCTTCCAAACAAAACTATAGAATTTAGTACTGTGTGTCTAAGTATTGGTGATATTATTTTTAATGATGCTGTTGAATTAAATGATTTGGTTTATATATAAGAAGTAAGCTAAATTACTTGCTGTGGATATAAACACAGGTTCATGAGTTGCTGTGAGAAAACATTGTTAAAGTAAGCCTAATTACTGAGTTATAGCGACAGCCGGCCTGTGACTGGTGGAAGGCTCCCAGGGGCTTCAACCACTTAACAGATGAGTGGAATAACTATGCAAAAAGCACATATGATTTATTACAAATTATATGAGAATGGTGACTAGAGAGTAAATTTCAGATGAGGAAGCAAATATTTGATTCGTGAGAGCTAAGATACAGCAGCAAGGCTGCGTATCTCAGTGTTTGGCAGTGGCATAGTAGATTGGTGAAATCATTTTGCAATTCTCAAATATTTAAGTCTATACAAAAAAATCTTTATGGTGAAATGGTACTTATTATTTAATTCCATTTTTTTTTAATTTATAAAAGGTTTTCACTCACCATTCTATTTTCTGGTCAGTGCTATTTGGCTCTTTATATGAATCATATTTACCCTCAAAGGATTTAAGAGTTTTCTGTTCCTGAAAATCAGGAGTGTATTGCAGCCTTTGATATTTGAAATAGAGGGAGAGAATTTTTTGTAGTGTTTCTAAGCAGACTCCTGTCCTATGTATCATTATTTCAAAATTTCTCAAGGAACTTTGAAATTGATAATTGTTCCAGCCGGGAAAGTAGCTTAGTGGTAGATACTTGACACACAGTTAGGAAGTGTAGTGGTGGCCCAGCAGCGACACCGCAAGAGGCTGTGTACTTGCTTCACCATAGAAATTGTGACCTACAACTCTGGTGTGACCTTGAAATTAGTAGTTTAAAATGTTCCATAGATGTCTCTGATTCGGACTTTGCTACCTCTGTAACTCTTCTAGATGAGAGGCTCAAATGCTGGTGTCTTTGGGGCCTGTCAGAGTTGAATTTTGAATGGATGAGACAGTGTCCTTTGACTGCCTCTCCGATTAGCCCAGTAGACATGCCTTGCCTTACCTTAAAGGCAAAGTTGGGTACTTTATTAACTTTGGTTAGTGTTTAGACCATTGAGATTATCAACCTTTCTAGATGTTGTTTTAATAAAATATAAGTCTCTTTTTTTTTCTCTGTATTGTTCCAGTTTTCAGTATATGTGCTGCCGAAGTGAGCACATCTGTCTCTTTTTCAGTTCTGGTTGACTGTAAGCTTCCATAGAGGCAGAGAGGAAGCTATGAAGGGAACACTGGACTGTGATCTAGGCTAATGGCTAGCTTGATCTCTGAATCGTTTTCTGAATTGTAAAATAGGCATAAAGCGTACTCTGTAAGATTTTGAAGCAGCAAGTTTTTTGTTGTTTAAACCTTTAGTAGCTGCTCATCCAGTGATTTAACTACAGTTCTCGCTTATCTTTTTAAATGACAAAGTTTTTATTTGTAATATTTTACTGCTGATGAGACATATACAAGTTACTACTGAAAAAGACAAATTACTTTCAGCTTGCACAGAAGATGGGATTTCCTTCTAACATTGTGGATTCTGCAGCAGAAAATGATCAAGCTTTATAAACTTTTTCTGAAGTATGATGCAACTATGGTAGAAATAAACCCAATGGTAGAAGATTCTGACGGAAAGGGTAAGGTACCTTCTTCTATCCCATGTATCATCTGTTGTTCTTGTGTAGCAGTTCATCTTCTGATGAATTGTGTATGAGCATATGTGAAAGAAACCCATTAAAACACAAGAGTTGTGCTGCTTATATAGTGACCACCATTCAGTCACAGTTGTCTGGTTGAATTAATAAAAATGATATAACTTGAAAATCCAAGTGAGTAGTCACCCAGTCACATTCCAGGGGTTCAGTAGTCACCATAGTGGATTGGATAGAAATGGCACATTTCCACACAGGCAGCAGGTCTTGTGGAGCAACAGTTGGTTGTCCTTTCTATGAAAATATATGCTCAGACATGAAGTCATTTCAGAATTTAGAGCCACTAGAGAAGAAGGGTAGCTTGCTTATCTTTTATTGCTGTGAAGAGATACATCATAACCATGGCAACAACTTACACAATGGCCTCACTAGGACTCCATGCAGGGACACTGCTAGCATATGCTTGGCCTCAGTGCCTTTTCTTAGAGGGAGATTCCATAATCCCTTTCTTCTATTCTTGACTCTAAAGCCAGAACCGTGTGGCTGAAGCTGCCAAGTTCTGCTGCTTTCTAGGGCTGGAACATGGCCCTGTTCAGTTTCATCTTCACCAACTTTTCTGTTTTCTTAGGTTTCCTTCACTGCCTCAAGTTGCCTGTCCTGAATCTTACTCTGTAGATCAGACTGGCTTCAAACTCAAGATCTTCCTTCCTCTCACTCCTGAGTGCTGGTACTAAAGGCATGCGCCACCACACCTGGCCCTAAGCTTTTTTAAATTTCTTTTCACAAGTTAGACTTTTAGCTAGGTGGTATATTTTCCTGATGTCACTACTCTCTTTATTCCATTAAACATCAAGCTTTTCTTTATCTGGTTATCTCCTTGAACACAGGATTTAGCTCCATTCCACTTCCTGGTGCTCTTTTTTTTTCACTCAAATAGTACATTTTGTGTTTTTCCTTGCTCAGCTTGCTCCTTTTTCTTGTAGATCTGTGTGAGAGTGACCACTAATAATAACACAACGGAGTCAATAATGCTGTTTGGAGATTTCCTCTGCCACTGTAATTAATCCAAAACTCTTCATTTTAGTTTCAGGCAGACTTTTCGGACAAGGGCAAAAAGCAGAAACATTCTTCATCAAAATATCACAGAACAGTCACTAAGCACATACTAAAATTCTTCTCTGAAGCCTCTTGAGCTAGGCCCCCATAGTTCAAATTGCCCTCAGCACTAAGGTCTTCTATGCTTCTAACAGTATGGCCCATTAAGTCCCACTTAAAGTATTCAATTGCTTTTCTAATCCAAAGTCTCAAAATTCATAATTCTTCAAACAAAAGCATGGTCAGGCCTGTCACAAGCAATCCAACTCCTGGTACTAACTTCTGTTGTAGTTAGGGTTATATTGCTGAGAAGAGGCACTGTGACCAAGGCAACTCTTATAAACGGAAACATTTAATTGAGCTTGGCTTACAGTTTCAGAGGGTTAGTCCATTCTCATCAAGGTGGCATGGTAGCAGATATAGTGCTGGACAAGAGCTGAGAGTTTTACATGTTGATCTGGGTGCAGTAGTCTTGTTGCATATTTTGCCATTAGTTAACCTAGTGGGTTTTATCTTCAAGCTGATGATAAAGAAATGGTGTTTTGTCTAATGTATTCTGTCCTTTGATTTCTACCAATGTATATTTTTCATGTTTGTTGAACATGTTTTCTGTTTTGGAGTTTTCTGTTGATATTCTTTGTTACCTCTATTAGTTTTCTATGGCTGATAAAAATTACCATAACTTTAAGTGACTTTTGCCCTTCATAGTTGTAGGCTAGAAATCCAAATCATTGTCCAATACATTCCAGGTATGAGCAGGACTGCATGTTTCCAGGGGCTATAGTGAAGAATCTGTGCCTTTGAGTTCTCCCCTTCCTGGTAGTGTTCCTTGGTCAGTAGGCACTTCATTTCAGTCTCTGCCTTTGTGGCCACATTGTTTGTTTTCTCTTCTGTGTGTGTCTGTCTAGTCTTGTGCCTTTCTCTTGTGAGGATGCTTATGGTTCCTGTAATCTAGGATAATACCTGACCTCAGCCTCTTTATCACGTCTGTAGAAACTATCATATCAAGTGACAGTTTCTGTGAATTTGTAATTTCCTTGCTGTAGTACCCAAATAGGATTAGTTTTCTTACTACTATGGTGACTTCTGGATATTTTCATATCAATTTTTAATATTACTGAAAAATTAAAACAATGTAATGAAGTATATTTACTCATCCTTAAAAATCTCCTCTCTACCCATCTAGTCTGTCTGTGACCTCATTTTTGCTTGTCTTTTTTTTTTTTTTTAACTATTCATTTTTAAGTAAAATGTTAGAAAACATGTTCTTAATTAATTATTTAATTGAAGGTTGCAAACTACATGCATTTTGTATTTTTCTTTATTCACTTAATCACTTTTCCTGGTGATCTCTCCAGGTTGTACAGGCTCTTTGTTTATTAAGGATGCTAACTTCTTTTCTGGCATTTGAGCTAAATATTTTCCTAATTATATTGTTTAATTTTGCTTGCCTTGAACATATTAAAGCTTTTAGTTTTCAGTTAGTCAGACCTCTTTTTTGCTTCTTTTATTTTCATGATGAGATTATTTTTCCCTACCTCAGGATCAGGAACTATGAATGTGTAAAGTTTCCTTTTTTATTGTTTCATTTAAAAATTTTAGGTTTTTAGAGTTAACAATGATTTTACTGCCTCTTTTTTAAAGTATGAACTTTTTGTAATATTGTTAAATACAATGTTTTCTGTTGATCTTTGGGACCCTGACCCATCATACCCAAGTACCTGATTATGGAGATGTGATTCTTTTTTATGTGGAGTATTCTATAGTATGTGAAAAAAATGACACATAGAAAGAGAAAACTGTGTGATTTCCCTTAGATAAGAAATTATGTTCACTCATAGGAAGAGTTAGAAGGGTGCTGACCAGGCTTGAGGTGTGAGGGATGAGAAGATGCATTGGTCAGAATATGAGCTTTCAGTTATGAGTAACTCTGAGATCTAATCAGTGATAGCTGATGCACCACACATTAAGATGAAAAAGAAAGGATTATTTAGTTGACAGTTTTGGTTAGGGCCAGCTGTTTGGGCTTCTGATGAGAGCCTCTCTTGGTGATGGTTTTACAGTGATGGGAACACACTGACAAGCCACACCATGAGGACAGGAAACCAAGAAGATCCAGAGTGCAGGCTTATTCTTTTTATTACAGCTTGCTCTCATATAAACTAGCCAACATACCCAAAAGAAGCATGTTAATCTGTTTAGGTGTTGGCACTGTTGAATGGTTGGTTGTAGTAGCCTTTCCTCTTAAATAAAGGTCCTACCACCTCCTAAGTGCAGGACGAACCTCTAAAGTATAGGGGTTCTTTTAAACCATATCCAGGCTCTTTAGCACTTTACCTCAGATCTCATGCCTGTGCAGCAAACACTAATCCAGGGAGCCATCTTTCTGGCCACTGTTGGTGTTTTGAGTGAGATCTTTGCCACCGTTTCACTAGGTTGAAACTCTGGAGTTTACTATAGATTTTAATTCTATCTATTTTTTATTTTTCTTAGTTAAAAAAGGCCTTTTGTGTATTGCAGGTTGCCTTTTATGTTTGTTATTAAACAGTTTTGAATTTTGACCTCATTAACATATATTCTAAGCATACTTAGGTTTGTATAGTTAAAAAAGTTTTTAAGCTGGCAGTGGTGGCACACGCCCTTAATCCCAGCACTTGGGAGGCAGAGGCAGGCGGATTTCTGAGTTCGAGGCCAGCCTGGTCTACAGAGTGAGTTCCAGGACAGCTACACAGAGAAACCCTGTCTCGAAAAAACTAAAAAAAAAAAAAAAAAAAGAAAAAAAATTAAAAAAAAAAGAAGGTACATACTTAGTTTCAAAAGTATTCATTAAAATGTATCCGTCTCTTTATAAACTGGTACATGGTTGTCATAAAATATATAGTATAAATTTAGAGAAATTCCCATAGCAGTCTTGAAAAAAAATTGGTAACTAAATTTAGAATTACTGTTTTGTGTAGTTTTGTAGGAAATATCTACCATGTACGATGAAGTATACTGTGTAGTTGTTTTAGCAATTGAAAGATGGAGACTTAAGAGAGTTTTTTTAGTAATGGGAAAACAATGTCTAAAAGCAGAATAACATAAAAAGTATATAGTGCTGGGTATAGTGGTCCCTGCCTTTAATCTTAGCACTTGGAAGGAGTAGGCAGGCAGACCTCAATGAGTTTGGCTTACATGGTGAGTTCCAGGTCAAGCAAGACTCCATAGCAAGACCTTTGCTTTAAAGAAAAAAGAAAGGATTTGCTTAAATAGCTTATCATCATTGACATTAGAATCTCCTAAAGAAAAAAAAAAAAAGAATCTCCTAAAGACCCTTTAGTGATTACTTCCCTTCTCTTCCAGAATTCAGTCAAATTGGATCTGACAACTCAATTACAGATTAGATAATCTACCTACTCAAATGCTAAACCTCAGTAGGACAGAATTTGCCCTGGATTAGCAGATAGCTTGTTCTCCTGGGTAGCTCACTCCAAGAGATGATGTGTTTATAATACCTGAGTTATTAGGCAGATAATTTGTGATTCACTCTCTGGGGAGAAGTGCGTATGAACAGGAAAATGGGCCGGAAATGGTGATAATCGTGAACCTTTGCTGTTGTGACCTTAGCTCTCAACTCTGGTGTATTGGAGTGGATACAGGCCATCTCACTTGGGCACTGAGGCCACTGTTACAACTCTCAATTAGTTTCCTTTGGTCTCCAGGCACACCTGTGGCTAGCTCAGATGTTTGTTCTCAGAAGTTTCTAGTAAATAATATACTCATTGCTAGGAGAAAGTGTTAGATGAATCCTGAAAAGCATTTTTTCCCATAGTAGATTATTCTCAGCCATGTTGTCTAATGCAGAATCAGGAATTTCTGCAGTGAAGTGAAGTTAAACTATGACACTAAGATATTCTAAATATTCTAATCAATGATAAACCGCCTAAGTATGTGTTCCAAAGATCAAATGTAGTGAAGCTTGAAGGACCTTAGGAGCTGGAGCTCTGTAACTCTGGAAGTTTGTAGCTGCTATTACATAGAGAGTTGCATCACGAATTTGAGGCAGAGTTGGATTGTTTCAGTCAGGGCAACTTGGACTGCTTCTCAGATGTGGACAGTTTTGGTTTTTTTTATAGCCTTATAAATTATATTGTTTGGATTTCAAGTCTTTTATTGTACCTTACTTTGAAAGTAGTAAGATATTTATAGACCCAAGTGCCTCACGGCTTCAGCTTCTCAGCACATTTACAGCAGCAGCAGGAAACTCAAGCCTGGGGAACCCTTGCCAGTTAGAGTCTGTTGGAGATTGGTTCTAATGCTTTGATTCAATCGGGAATCTCCGTCTCCAAACACAGACATAAAGGTCCTTGTCCCCAATTGGTTTTTGATCAATCAATAAAGATGCCAGTGTCCATTGCATGGTCAAAGGGAGACAGGGTGGGACTCTTAAAGTTGTGAGGGCTAGGATGCAGAGGCCCAGATTGTCAGGATGTGGTGGGAAATGGAAGAGGAGAGCTGCAGGAGAGAGAGCCAATGAGCCATGTAAGAGTTTGGGTAAGTGGCCACTGGCCACTTCCCCGATTGGGCCTGGAGTAGCAGGGAAAGGTATAGGAGTGTCCAGTCATTGAGTTAGCCAGGCATTTCAAAAATAAGCTAATGTATATGTGCCTTTCATTTGCAAATCCAAAGAGTTCCTGGGCTGGTGGCTGGAAGCACTTGACCTACTGGGTACACAAAACATTATAGGCAAAACTCAACACTACAGGGTCAGTTACTAGTTTCCCCAGGCACAGTACTTTGTACTTAGGCTTCCTCTAGCCCTGCTACTTTTTGTCAGAAGTCACAACAAGTATGTAGTGCTCATAGTGAGGAAGAGTTATTAAAAGTGGTAAGCATTTTTTATAAACAATGTAAATTTAAATATCTAGGAATTATGCAACAATGCATCAGTATGCAATTTGTGTAGAAAGCGAAAGGTAAGAATTGTCATATTTTTACTTTATCAACATTAATGTAACATGATGGATGGATCATTTGCTGAGTTAATTACTGCCTGTGCTCTTGCATGCTTATGTACAATGCCTGGGGATGCCAGCAGAGGGAGTCAGATTCCCTGAGACTATAGTTAGAGTTGTCAGTCACTAGGTGGGAGCTAGGAATTGAATCTGGTCTTATGGAAGCACAGTCAGTGCTCTTAATTGCTGAATCCTCTCTGTCATAAGTTTCTTATTTCAGAGCTAAGTAAACACTCATGTAGCAAACTGAACAAGATATGGGCACAAGAATAAAAGGGTTAAAGTAAATGGAAAGGAAAGGATGTGTTCAAGGCTTCTTGAGTTATGAAAAGTAACAGTAGAGAAAATACTGAATTTAGAGAATATTAGGTTTAGAAAAAGGATAAGCAAAAGCCTTTTTTAGAGAGTTACAGTTAAAACAGCAAAGTATAAAAGTATAAACACTTAAGATGAAGTATTGTAGTTCCTATTGGTCTTTGTCTAGTTAGGGTTTCTGTTGCTGTGAAGAGACACTGTGACCACAGCAACTCTCATAAAAAACATTTAATGGTGTATGGAAGACCCAAGTCGCCTGTGTTTACTCTTTTGGGGCCTGTCAAGGTATTACTCAACCCAAACCAAGTTCAGACCTACCTGCACTTCCCCTGATCTTGATCAGCCAGGTAATGAAGGGTGGAGCGATGGATATAGAGACAGTAACTGAGAGTTTTAACTTTCCCAACTATTCTTCCAAGTTGAGAGTCTCAGCTTCTGAATCTGTGCCAAACTTGTGCTTCTATGTTCACACCTGTACTGAGGAAGGGATAACTGATGGACAGTGAAGTTGGAGAAGCAATCTATAAGAGCTGCTTTGTGTTGGGCATGGTGGCACGTGCTGCCTGTGCCTTGGACTACTCCTCTGCCTACCTGACCCTACCTCCCATTGGGGATGGAGGTGAGGTGGTGCAGAGTCAAAGACACAGCCTTCCAGGAGCAGGTGAGAAACACCACAGCAAGCTCATCTGAGCACTGCTGCAAGCTCCTTTAATACCCTCCATCGCACACCCCATTGGTTCCAAGAAAGCATCTCTTCTAAACAGCAGTTCTCCATTGGCTAGCATCGTCTGCTTCAGCAATCCTTGGTCTCTCAGGCAGTCCTCATTTAGGTCCTCCTGCAGGAGAAGCTTTTGTGACTGAGGTGGCCCCACCTCCCGCTGTTCCTGCTACAGGCATGTGCCTGTAATTCCTTGGGAGGCTGGAGGAGGAGTGTGAGTTGGATTCATAATAGACCCTGTCTCAAACAACCAAGGGTTGGGATGTCTGGGTTAGATGCACATGATACCTTAAAAACAACAACAACAAAAACCAAACAAGCAAAAACCTCTTTTCATTGAGTGCTAAGGGCAGTAGCCAATTGGAGTGGGTACAAGAGTGAATGATAGGAGCACTGGGACAACTCATTTAACAGGTTAAGGGTTCCTAAGTATTTTATGCTTTATCAGCCATTCCTGATCTTGGATTTTGGGATGTTACTATTTTTGTTCCCCTTTTCTTCTTTTCTACTTAAATCTTTTAAAACTGTGAATCAAGTTCTTAGTTCACAAGTCTATAGAAATAGTCAAAAGTCATCAGGTCCACAGGCCGTAGTTTGCTGACCTCCACTTCCCTAATCAAGTCTTTAGAATTTCTGCTGCTAAGAAGAAGAGTGAGGAGGAGGTGGTGGGCTTGAGAGAAAGTTCCATCAGTATTAACACTATTTTGGAAGTCAGTGGGAAGTAGCCATATATAAAAGTGGGGAGAGTGGCTTTAAGATTTATCAGAAGACAGTTCCTTAAGTTGTAAGGAGTATCATCTGGGGTCCATGGGAAAGAATTTCAGCTAAGAATTCTACCAGTTTGTTCTTGAAAAGCTTAAAAAATGTGTAATGTCTTTGAGGAACTTTTTTTCTCTTTCTTTGTTTCTTTCTTTGTTTCTTTGTTTTTTTCTTGTGCAGGATGGATGCAGAAAAAGTAACTTTAGGGTATTTAACATTCCTGTATTTTGTATAAGAAGCAATTTGAATTCATTGTGAACATAAATTGAAATACTTTGAATAAATAACAAATTAAAATGTGCTTTTTACCCTATACTAAACCATGTTTTTATTGATAGTTCATTGCATCTGTCATAAAATTTAGATTATTTTCTTCATTTCCCCTCTAAGTGTTGTGCATGGATGCAAAGATCAATTTTGATTCAAATTCAGCCTATCGCCAGAAGAAGATATTTGATCTTCAGGACTGGAGCCAGGAAGACGAAAGGGACAAACAGGCAGCTAATGCAGATATTAACTATATTGGCCTTGATGGGACCATAGGCTGTCTAGGTACCTACTGTATTTTCATGTTCTATTGGCTTTGTACAACTTAATATGTTTCCTTTGTTCCTTACACAAATCATCTTTCCCTCTTGATAGTAAATGGTGCTGGCTTGGCTATGGCCACAATGGATATAATAAAACTGCACGGAGGGACTCCAGCCAACTTTCTTGATGTTGGTGGCGGTGCCACAGTCCAGCAAGTAACAGAAGCATTTAAACTTATCACTTCAGATAAAAAGGTAAGGGTGGGGCTTATGTGCTAGGACTTGAGTTGTGAGAAGTAACTTGATGAATTGATAGACCGTCTTTGTGCTAGTTCAGCATTAAAATTCAAAGTACTGCAGAAGTTTCAAAAGAAGAATTGAAATCTTAAGTGAAAACAAGTTAGAGAACCTTTTGACATTAATTTGAAATTTAGTGAACAGTGAAGGAATTTGATTAAATTAGATAAAGATACCATCAATGCTTCTGGTGAACTGGCGTGGGAGCCATTCACGGGGAGGTGGTCGTGATGATGCTATTTGACTGCAAAAGCCTGGAATTGTAAAAATATACATGCCCAAGAATACTTAGTTCATTAGTAAATATTACTGATATTGTTGACAATATTTAGTTCTTTTGGCATTAGACTTAAAGAAAAAGGAAATAATAGACGATACTGGAAGATGGAAAAGTATTCCTTCCTGTTTAGAATTAAAAAAAGATGTGTACTGTCTTTCCCTTGGAATCCTATATTTACCACATGTATTAATTTTTTTTTTTTTTTTACTACAAATTAAGCTAAAATGAGATAAAGTAGGTGTTGGTTCCTATTGTACTGTAGAGGCAGTGGTTAAGGATTTTGAAATTGATGTGCTGAGCTTGAGTTGTGATGACTACCTCATAAACACTTGGTTGTGAACATACTTTTAAAAGCATTATTTTCATTTGTGTGTGTGTGTGTGTGTGTACGTGTGCATGTGGATACCTATAGAAGCCAGAAGAGGATCTGCTGAAACTGGAGTTATTGGTGCTTGTGAGCCACTGATTGGGGTGCTGGAAACTGAGCTCTGGTTCTCTGCGAGAGTAGCAGACACTCTTAACTGCTGTCCAGCCCCAGGATGTTTTACTTGCAGTGATTTGAAAGTCCTCAGCATGTTTGGGGAAATTGAGGCCTTAGGAACTAGAGAGATGAGGAAACTAGAACCTGTCCCCTTAGTTCTGTAAAAAAGCCACTGAAAGAGAGAGAGTAAACTGGTAGAGATAAGATCACATCAGGAATGGGCTGATGTCCAGGGCACACAGTTTAAAGAAGAGGAACAAGGACTGAAATAGCTACTGGAAGACCTTTCGAGGATAGGCAGGGCCAACTTGTAAAGGATTGAGCTGTGATTAGTTAAAGGGCCTGTGGCCAGAGGAGATACAGTTGTGAGGTATTATGACCGGGGTTTGGGTCAAAATTGGGTGTATTGGTAGGGTGGAGTGAATAGAACAGTAGGGCATGAATACAATGGAGATGTGAGATGGTTGTGTTGGTCACTAGGAAGAAGACTGACTTACAAGGTTTTTGTTGTATGTGATATAGTAGAAAACAAATATAAGCTAGGTATTGAAATTAGTGCTAGTAAGTCTCTGTTGGTAGTGGACTGGGAGATAGAAAAGGAAGTAATGAGAGCTGGAGAGATGGCTCAGTGGTTAAGAGCACTGACTGCTCTTCCAAAGGTCATGAGTTCAATTCCCAGCAACCACATGGTGGCTCAGACCATCTGTAATGGGATCCGATGCCTTCTTCTGATGTGTCTGAAGACAGCTACATATACTCACATAATAAAATAAATAAATAAATCTTAAAAAAGAAAAAAAAAGGAGAAAAGGAAATAATGTTTTTACCTGAAATTGTTTACAAGGAATTGATCTTTATATTCCACTGTTTTGGGAGAAGAGGATAACTACTTACTTCTTTTTAATACTTTATTGATAGGTACAGGCTATTCTGGTCAACATTTTTGGAGGAATCATGAGATGTGATGTTATTGCACAAGGAATAGTCATGGCAGTAAAAGATTTAGAAATTAGAATACCTGTTGTGGTACGGTTACAAGGTGAGTGCTAATAACGATCTCAGTTCTTTCTAATTGTTTAAATGATGCACTTGTGAGATACAAGGCTAATTTAGAAAATGATCTTGCAAATAGCTACTCTTTTCAATGAAAGCATTAAACATAAAACTTGAAAAGTGTTATTTTCCTTTGCTGTGATAAAATACCCTGATCAAAGGCCCTTAAGGAGCAGTTTATTCTGGCTTACAGTTCCACTGGACAGGTTGTCCACAGCAGTGGAAGAGGCACTAGGGAGGAGCCGACGCTCACATCTCAGTCACACACAGCAAAGGGAGAGAGACTATAAACTGCCATGCCTGTCTCTAGTGACATACTTCCTCCAGCAAGGCTCTCTATCTTGAAAGTTCTCGTGACCTCCTCAATAGTGCCAGCAACTGGGGACCAAGCGTTCAGATACATGAGCCTGTGGGCATTTCTCGCTTGAACCACCACATGGGATATGTTGTTGGTTTTTGTATTTTAAGACAGGGTTTCTCTGTATAATACCCTGCTGTCTGGAATGCACTTGTAGATCAGGCTGGCCTCAACCTCACTGATATCCTCCTGCCCCTCCTGGGATTAAAGGTGTGGGCCACCACTACTTGGCTTCACAAAGTGATTTTTTAAAAGTTTACTACATTGGGCAAAATACTTGAAGTTCTGCTTTGTGTAACGTGATGTGCTTTTTATTGTGATTTATTTGAGATTCTGTCATTGCTTTTATTACTGTGGACATGGTAAAGCAAAATATTTCACAGGGTAGTTCCAAGGTCTTAGAATATATTTTTAAAATTAAATATTTGTGTTAAATAATAGAAATTCCTGTGCTGAAATTCTTATAGCGAGAAAAAGATTTAAATGCTTTGGTTGTGTGTGTGTGTGTGTGTGTGTATGTTATTTTCTTCTATTTTCATAAATCATTTCTAGGTACACGAGTTGATGATGCTAAGGCGCTAATAGCAGACAGTGGTCTTAAAATTCTTGCTTGTGATGATTTGGATGAAGCAGCTAAAATGGTAAGTGGGCTCTAATGATCCAAGGATACTTTTTTAGTTTGGAAAGGATCTAGATACCTTTAGATTCTAAAATGAGCCGGCCAAGTAGTAATATTAGTGCTTCAGGAAAGCAGGCTTAATTCTGGGTAGTGACAGCAATAGATACACACACTGTTATGATGGGGTTGCAGTGGGGATTGTCCTCAGCCTCATACAACAAGGAAAAGCAGGACTTTCTAGTCAGTGGTCCAGATGGCTAGTCAGCAAGTGGGAAGTTAAAAACAACACAGCTGAGGGAAGATTCAAACTGGGCAATGCAGAAGAGATTGGAGGCAGTGAGTATTTACAAATCCTTTTCCAGAACCTCTTATACATCCATCTTAAATAATGGTCAATTTATATCCAATCTGGTCTAATCTGTGTTTTTCTCTCATCTATTATTAGCTAGTAAATCCCCATGTGCTGCATTTTATACTTCTCAATCATGTATATGAAGGTGAATTAGTATGATGGTGTAAAGAAATTACTATTATTTAAGTGGAATATGGGTGTTCTGATTGTGAAAGTTCAATTATTTTGTACCATCTAGGTTCTTTGTTAAGCTTGGGGTCAAACTGTTTGCACTGCAGTTGGGTAATATGCAACTATATTTCTTAAACGATAGCCCTCCTGTTTTAAAATAATCCTCCTCTGGAGTTTGTGTGACAAGTACTATTTTGATCCTATACAGTCTCAGTCTGGGTTTAATGATTGCAACCATGGGTATCATCTGTTTAGCATGGTCTTCTGTCCTTTGTAATTTGCTCGTATTGACTGTTGACAATACTTCCCCCCCATCCACCCAAGGATTTTCCTGGTGGTAAAATTTCCATACTATATAGATGAAGAAATAGGCTATCTAAATTTACTCATTTAAAGTCATATACCTCTAACCCCAGGTTACTGGTTTTTTTTTTGTTTGTTTTTTTTTTTGTAACTACTCTCCTTGGAGAGAAGCTGAATATTGGTTTTAGACATGTCTAATTTGTATGACATTTTGTATGGAAGCAGATAGATATCATACAGAGCATTGGAGTTCTTGTTGGTTATTTTATCTCACAAAAAATTGCCTTACACCAGCAATTCTTATATCTAAACTCCTACCCTCATACATTAAGCTCGTAAGCTTTTTCAAGGTAGGTTTTATTTAGTTATGCTTTGAATTATGGGGTGTCTTGCAAAGATACTCCTTGTTTGTGTCTTCAAGGTAAAATTTAGGTAAGACATTAGTTATATATCTTTATCAGAACATATTTAGTTGAATTCTAGGTTATGAAGAATGTCAATCTTGACAGTCTTTTAAGTGTAGTTCTTACTAGGCTATAACAAGTCTATTTCTTTGCCTTGGTTTATAATGGTTCACCTTTTTATGAACATACAGATATGCCCTGTTCTCTCTTTCAGGTTGTAAAACTCTCTGAAATAGTGACCTTAGCCAAAGAAGCCCATGTGGATGTGAAGTTTCAGTTGCCAATATGAGAAAGACCTTGGTGGATGGCTGTGGGTATTAATGTGCTATAATTCTTTATTATACTGTGGTCTCTCCTAGTGTCCCTTTTCTTTTAAATGTGTGGAGAATGTAATCACCATATAGGCACACATACCTTTGAAAGCATTTGCTCTGCATTTGATTCTGCTGCTCCAAATGGACTGTTTATATAAAGAATGTCTGATGGAAACTTACTTACAGTGGTCTCTTTTCTTGTAGCCATCTTTTTTGCTTCCTCTACAGAATGTCACTTGGAGTATGTCTTTTTTCTGGTGTTGGATACAAAGTTCTTCATTGATAAGAGTCCTATAAATAAAATTACTACAAAGATAAAGCTTTATTCTTTAGTATGAAAATATATCTAATAACAGCCTCATTAGGACAATGTGTGTTATAACAATGTTTTATATAAGAAATATTTATCTTAAACATCAATGGCTCTTAAATGTATAATAGTTATTTATACACAGAACTTGAAGCACTCCTCAGAATATCTTTTAAGTAGAGAAGTAACTTGCTGATTATTTGAACATTGTTTTAATCATTACAAGACAATGATAACTGCAAGTTTTCATGATTCTGTGGTGGTAAAAACACCTGCAGGTTGATAAAAAAGGCACTTATTAAGAACTTGGACAAAATTAGAATGCCAGTTTAAGTTAATAAAAGTTTCCCAATGTAATTTGGAGTAATGTTTTTCTTTTGAAGTAACAGGTGTTCGTTTTATTAATGGTCTAAGGAGCCAATTTATAGATCATACAACTGGACATGGCAGTGCATATTCTAAAGCTTTAGAGTCTTTTGTTCACAGATCTACTGTCTACTACATACTGTTATTTCTTTCACATGCATATTTGTACCTTTGAATTTTGGGGTATGAGGTAGGGATGCCCTGTGAACCGCTTACTTAAAAACCCCTTTTGACCCTGAAATCTCATATTTATAGTTAAGGCAGAGTCCTGTATACTACTGTAGTTTCTATGGAGAATATAACATTTTACATGTGTTTGCATGGGTGACTTTGGGGATAGGATTTATGGCCTCTTGTGCCAGGCAAGCACTTGACAACTATTGGTAGATGCTAATCTCCTTGATTATAGTACTTTTAGCAGATCACATGGTTGGGAAAGAAGAGCCCAAACAAAAGCAGTGCTCAAGCAGCACGCTGAAGCTGTTGATGCTTTTTTTGGTGAGATGTTTTTTATCTGGTAAAGAATTGTATTTAGAGAGAAATTTAAATACGGAATTTAAGTGTTCAGCAGTGGGGCCCAAGAGTAAAGGACTAGAGGGAGAACCATGCCCTTTCCTGTGGAGACAGTGGTGAGAGAAGTGTGTGGTAATCAATTTTCAGATTTCTGTAATGTGTAGTCTTTAAACATATAAGTTTGAAGTTTGTGCTATTAAATTTGAGTTTTGATTGTAAAGACTTGAAGGGATAAGACAGTAGTGTTTGATTTAGAAGTTGGTGTCTAAAGTGACGGCCTGAGGAGGGGAAGTGATATTGGAGCGCTGGGGTAATGAAGCCGTGTGTCTGAGTCCTAGGGTTGGATCCACTCAGTGTCCACAGTGACACAGAGCAGCCGAGATAGTGAAACCCGAGTTCCTGAGAATCAGGATGTGATATCTAATACTATTTTTTTTTTTTTTGATATTTGACTTTTGTGCTTCCACATGAATTATAAATTTTTTCTGTGGAGAATGCCTCTAGAATTTTTATTAGGGTTGCATTGAATCTGTAGATAATTTTTGGTAGGATGGCCATTATCACGTTATTAATCCTATCAACTCATGAGCATAAGAGGTCTTTCCACCTTCTAATGTCTTCCTCAGCTTCTTCACTGTTACAAGTATTCATTGTAGAGGTCTTTCTCTCAAGCTTATTGGTTTTTATTTTGGTAATTTTGAATAGAATTGTTTCCCTGACTTTTCTCTCAGTGTACGTGTCCCTGGCGTGTAGGAAAGCTGTTGATCTTTGTGTGTTAATTTTGTGTCTTGCTAACGTGCTGAAAGTGTCTGTTGGCTCTAACGGTTTTCTGGAAGACTCTATAGTGTTGTGCTCAGAGTCTGTAAATAGAGATACTTGGTTTCTTCTTTTCTATCTGTTGTATCCACTTTAAGTTTTTCTCATAGCTGGGACTTTGGGACTATATTGAATTAAGAGTGGAGAAAGTGGGCACTTTGTCTTGTTCTAATTTTAGTAAAAATGCTTTGAATTTTCCTCTATTCCAGAGGTTCTCAACCTATGATATGTTACCTCGAGGAAGTTGAAAGACCCTTTCACAGGGATTGCCTAAGACTATTGGAAAACACAGATATTTATTTTATGATTTTTTTTAAAAATTTTTAAATTTTTTTTATTTTTTGAGACCAGGTTTCTCTGTATAGCCCTGGCTGTCCTGGAACTCACTCTGTGGACAGGCTGGCCTCGAACTCAGAAATCCACCTGCCTCTGCCTCCCAAGTACTGGGATTAAAGACGCGTACCACTACTGCCCGGCTTATTTTATGATTCATAACAGTAGCAAAGTTACAGTTATGAAGTAGCAGTGAAAATAGTTTTATGGTGGAGGTCACCCAACATGAGGAACTGTATTAAAGGGTCGCAGCATCAAGAAGATTGGAACAGAAGTAATAGAATGAATATATATGGGATTTGTTAGATATATGGCTTACAAGCTGTGGTCCACCTAGTCCAGTAATGGCTGTCTCGCAACAGAAAGGTCAAGAATCTGGTAGATGTTTAGTCCATGAGACTGGATGTTTCATCTGATCTTGGCCTAGTTGGAGTCCTGAAGAATTAGGTTCTAATAGCAGCGAAGGAATGTCCAACAGGAGGATAGATGGATTTGCCCAGCAAGAATGAAGACAAGCAGACAGAAAGCAAAAAACAAAATGCTTTCTTTTTAAATATCCTTTTATAGAAGATGTGACCAAAATTTAGGGTGGATCTTCTCAGGTCAAGAAAATGCTCAACAGATGTGCCCAGTTACTTATGTTTTAGATAATTCCAGGTATAGTTGAAGGGACTAAAGTCACTAAGCTTTTGATTCCATTTCTTTCCCAAAGCCACATCTGCTGTGGCAACATATTTAGGATTTCCATGACCCTGACCAAGGTCCAGAACTATTAATCAATATAACACCTGTATCAACTAAACAAAAACTGAAGTAACTGATAAAGGTATAAATCAAAATTGCCATTTGTGTGAGTAACTGCTGTGCTCTGCTGAGACTAATACTGCAAAGACCCTCTGCCCCCATCCATTGTTCATGTAGTGTGGTCTGTGTGGTTTTGGCTTTAGAAATGCTGTCACCCTGACCTTGGCACTAAGAGTTGCATAGGCATTAGCCTGTACTTAGTCACACCCAAAACCAAAGAACTATTAGACTTCAAATTGGCTCAATGTGCTGATGGTCTGTAACTTTCTCTTGTGGATTATTTAATAATCACGTTGACCACGAAGATCAGCCACCATACTACTCATGCCTTTGATTGGGGAATTGAGATCATCAATACTCAGTTGTTATATAAAAGTATATTCAATTCCTCTTCAAAGTGTATTTTTGTCCTCTCACTTAACTATTATTTTAGCATAGTTATTTCTTGTGTCTAGTAGATTTTTTCCCTTTGTCTCAGCATTCCTTCACATACCTCTGTAGAGCTGACTTAAGTGGTCACAATTCATTTAGTCTATTTTTATCATGAAAGTTTTTATTTTTTCTTTGGTTATGACAGATGGCTTTGCTGGTTATAGCAGTGTGGGTTGACAACTCAGAGTTGTCCCTTAGAGTGTAAAATAGATCATTATAAGCCCTTTGGCTTTTAAAGTTTCTGTTGAGAAATTCACTGTTACTCGGTTGGCCCTGCCTTTATCTGTGGTTGGTGTGTCTCTCTTGGAGCATTCAGTATGCTTCCATTACTCTGCACGTTAAGCGTTTTGACTATAATACAGTAAAGGGAGGCTGCGCTCTGGCCTGGTCTGATCGGTGTCCTAACGACCCCTAGACATGCACTGGCACCTCTTTCCTAACTGAGCAGTTTTCAGTTAGAATTCTTTTGAAAATGACTGTAGCCTTTAGGATGCTGCTTCTCCTTCTCTGCCCCTAACCATAAATTTAGTCTCTTTAGAGTGTCACGTGTATCTTGGAATTTCCACTGGTACCTTATTACTATCTGCCCTTGTAAGACCAGTCCTTCTACATTGTCTTCAAGCTCAGATAATCTGTTTTTCTTGTCAGTTCTCTTCCTGATACTTTCCATAGATCTTTTTTTTTTTTTAGATTATGTCCTCCCCCATCCCTGCATTCTACTTATGTTTTAGGATTTCTATTTCTTTGTTGGACTTCTCAGTGTCCTGATGAAAGCATAGCTAATGGATGAGACTACAAGAAGAGAAGCAAGCCAAACCCATCTAGTTTCTGTAGCAATTTTCTTGTGAGATAAAAACCTTTCATCTTGGAAGTTTGATAAGACACAGGATGTGCTAAGGCAGGGATTCTCAACCTGTGGATCACAACCTCCTTGAAGGTCGACTGACCTTTTCACAGGGGTTGCTTATCAGATAGCCTGTATATAAGATATTTACAGTAGCAAAATTATAGAAAACAATTAAAGTAATTTTATATTTGTGTGTGTGTGTGTGTGTGTGTGTCACTGTAACATGAGGAATTGTATTAAAGGGTTGTAGCATTGGGAAGATTGAGAACCGCTGTTCTGAGGTGAGGTCAAACATCTTTCAGGGAAGCTCCTTAAGCTCAGGAAGTAAAGAAGTCAAAGGTTTCAGGAGCCCCTGAAGCTGACCAGATTCTCTAGGCTCCCCTCTCCTCCCTGAGCATGTGTAAACATAATGACTCCTGACAGACTCAGATCATCAGCCAGTTGCCTAGAAGAGGCTCAGAGCAGCTGAGGCCTGGCAAGGACCCTTGCAGCTGTGGGCTGCCGCAGGCTGTGTGATGCTGCAGGTTTCCACTTTGTGTGAACCACCACCATTGCTGTGGTGGGCTTTTGGATGCAGCTGGTTTGAGTCAGTTTTGCTCTTGTAAGTAACCACAGTAAATCCCACTGGTTCACTAAGTTGAATTTGGGTGTCATCCTCACTTTAGCCAGGCAGCAGTTTGTAGACTTTGTGTCTCCCAGGAACCGTGCCATACAACATCCATGAGGATATTAATGTTGTTTCAAGTTGAAAAGCATTCTGGGATTTTTATATGAAACACTATACTATATCATATCCAGTGGTGCTCTGTGTACATTTTGTAAACCAGTTTGATAGCTTTTTCAAAAATTTAGAACTTAAAATTTTAATCTGTCTTGACCTGATTCTTTGATAGAATCCAATAAAAGTTATTACTAGAAAATAAAATTTTAGACATAGTCCCAACTTAAGTTTGATCTAACACCATAAAAATGTCTTATAAGATTGTTATGAAGGTTTCCAAATGCTTAGGTATTCACGGACTATCATCAGTGCACTGATCATGTTTTCTGTAGAGCCAAGAATAGCTCCATCATAGTTGGTGAGAATGTCAGCACTGGAAGTGCAAGTCAGCTGTAAGTAAATACTCGGGACAGGCGCATGCCTCCTGCTCAGACTCAGCACACTTGCGGTTGTCAATCTCTGGAGTCCTAGAGTCTAGTCACCCCCAGTACAGTAGCACAAGTCAGCGAGCATAAGGTGGATGATGTGTTTGTGGCTTTGGTTACCAGTGAACACATTCATTCATGTGTCCATTGCCTCAGAGGGAATGAGTGGTTTATTTTTGAGCCAATATGAGTGACCCCTAGCCCACAAATGGAGGTTGTTCCATGTTCCAATGTGGATGCAATTTCATCATGTAGTTACAAGAATAAAAGACTCACCAGGCACTTCTCAAATGTATTGCTGGGAATGGCTGGATTACAGCAAATAAGGAAACCTTGCTATTTTAGTTACTATCTGATGGTATTTGTAGCTTTTGAGTTGGAAGGGGGAGGTGTTAATACACATTCCAAAGAATTTACCTGCTAGTCCCAAGAATGTTTTATCAGACATTGAGGTGAGCAGTGAAGGACTATTAAGGGCTTTAAAATAAAGACAATTTGGCTATGGATCTGGCAACATTTCAGCTCCGCAATCATGAAGTTCTCAGTCAGTCAGCCTTTTAGAATCTTTAGTGTAAGTATGACTTTTCCCCACCCTGGGGAATCAGGTCACAAATATCTGGTAGGAACTGATTACCCACTAGTTGAGACTGTAGTCAAATAGTTGAGGGTGATGGTTCCGGGGCATCAGGATGGGCATGTGAAAGAGACCAAAGGCAAACCATGACTATTCACGATTAGTTCCAAAGTAGACAAGCATCTTTTTATTGGTTTTATATAGTGCTGAATGAAGCAAGCATCATCTTAGAAAAAGAGCTGTTGTGGTAAAAATAATACTGTAAAACAAAACAAACTAGAAAGCTATAAAAAAGCACAAAGACAAATTAAAATCACCTGTGCTGCCGCAAGCATTCTCCTGGTCTCTGTAGAAGCACAGTGTCATACAGGGCTATTGTTGGAGCTTTAGAGCCGTGGTTGTTGTGAGTGCTGCTGTGTCTACCTACAAAACACAGACACACACACACCTCTAGTAAGTCCTTAAGGCTTTCATTTGTTTATTGAGCATACATAGAAGTTGAGTGTGTGCTTTGATGTGTGTATCTGACTTTATATTTTTTAACTTTGTTGACCATTCTTACGGATGTTAAGAAATTTTTGTATATTTGAGATAATCCATTTGTCTGTTATGTGTTGCGAGTGTATTAGACATGCTTTTGAAGCTTTGAGTCAATACCTGAAGTAGAAAAGTTCTGTTTTGGCACAGTTTTGTGCAGTCATAGTTTGACAGTTTCATGGTTCCGCTCATGGTCAGTTGGCCCTCTTGCTCCTGGGTGGCATCATGGAGAGGCTGCATGTCATGGTGGATGGGCACGGTGAAGGAAAGTGGTTTACCTGACGGTTCTCTCTGCTGGAAAGCGGAGAGAGGAAGAGGCTGGGATGAGAGATATCTCACCATTGGCCTACTTCCTTCAATTCCCCATCTCCTAGATTCCACCACTTTCCTGTAATGGCATCAAGCTATGAATTCATGAGTGGATTAAGCCATTCGACATTAGAGCTCCTGTAATCTAGTTGATCCCCAAAGCTCACCAGCTGGCAGCCAACTGTAACACATGAGCCTTTGGGCAACATTTTATGATTTAAACCATAGTAACTTATTTGCTATATATGACTTAATATCCATCAAATGTGTCACTCTGGTTTCTGGTTTCCATGACATATATAAATATGTAAAGTCTTAAATTTGTTTTGACACAAGATCTGAATTTGTGAATATATAGATCTTGTTTCCCATATGGCTTAGTTACCTAGACACCAATTATTTACATTATCCATTTTTGAGCTGTCATATTTCTCACATGCCAAATCATTGTGTGTTCCTGGGCGTGTATGACACATTTACAGGGAGACTATAGTATTTGCTTTTGTGAGTCAAGATCTTGCATGTACCCCAGATTGGCTTTGAACTCAGTTATGCAGCACAAACTAGCCTCAAGTTTGAGATCTTCCTGCCTCAGTCTCACCTAAGTACTGGGGTTACAGACCTGAGTCACTTGCCTTACAGCAAGACTTTTATGTAGGAATTAGGAAAGTGATCTAGGCAATATTGTTTGAGTCCATGGCATAAAGCAACATGAACTGCCATGAGATAGAAACACTGGTTCAGGTACAGATTTAGATTCATGTTATCTTTAGATTACCAGTAAGCATGCAGTTCCTTTAGCCAGTACCCAGAGATTCTGATTCAGCTAAGTAGGCGACACATATTCTGTAGGTGATTCTAATATAGGCAGTTACTTGAGACACAAGATTAGGACAAAGGGTAGAAGAGAAGTGAACTGGTATTGTTTAATGCACTATTCACAGTCATGACTGGATCTCATTTTGGTGAGTTCCTCCCAGATCTCAAATATTGTGTGCATCTGCTTCAGACACTGTTTTGCATATATGTATAAGAACTCAAATTTAGGGAATGGGGTTTACCACTGTCATTTACTTATTTATGAGTATGTCTTCTTGAGTATATACCACAATTGTAGGTACCCTGGAGAACACAAGACTGCATGGATCCCTGTGCTGTGTTGGGAGCTAAACTCTGGTCCTCTCCAGTAGTAGTGAGTGCTCTAACCACTAAGCCATCTCTCCAGCCCATCTTTGTCCTTTAAAATAAGACAATGGAAGTCATCATTTTAGGCCATTAAGCATTGAGGCCACATGCCCCTTATGAATAACCAGGCTAAGGATTCTTTTTACCAGAATGTCAGTCACTGAGCAAGGAGAAAGAGCTGACTGGGGACAAGTAGATTCAGGTACCAACTTGACTAACATTTGAGCCACAAAGTGTGCAAACAGCAGTTTTGGGTGCTCTCTTATGACCCTGGGTAGGGAAGGACGAGACAACACTAGACACCACATACCAGCTCTGCTTATCTGCACCTGAGCCAGACTTAATAATAATAACTGGATAGTAATCATATAGCTTGTCTTTGTTTCTTTTTAATCTAGCCTGTCCAACTGTAGAAATGCCAGGGAAAGAAAATGCAGTTAGACTATTTAGAGAAGAGGCTGAACTTGTCAGTCTGAGGCCTCTGGATTAAGGGAAGGGTGGTAGGTCATGGTAATGTTTTTCTCAGAGAAATGGGAACTCAATCTGATGAGTACTTTGGTTTTTTTGGTCTTACTTTTTTTTTAGATTTTATTTTTTAATGTATTTGTGTGTGTGTGTGTGTGTGCTGCGCGCGGGTGTGTGCTGCGCGTGTGTCTGTACCAGTGCCTGTAGCAGCCAGAGGCATTAGATCCCTCTAGAGCTGTAGTTAACAGGGATCATGGGTTCTGGGAACTGAGGACCTGTAGTGTTCTCCTCAAACCATCTTTCCAGCCCCCAGTGAACACGTTTGACAGTAGTTCAGAACCCTCTTATCATTGGTAGCGCATCTACCCACAAGATTAGATTCTCAGTTCTTAAACTGTTCACCCCCATGCTCACACTTGAGAATTATAATAGCCAAGAGGACTATAGGGGTCTCTTCTAATGAAAGTCTGTGATTATAAAATTCAGTTATTCTAGTGATTCTAGAATACATTTTTCAAGGACCAACTCCCAGTATTCATTAAACTCATTCAGCACACATTGAGGATCTCCTAATTAAGTAGCTAAGTCCAGAAGAGCATGTCCAAATACATATCCATGAACTGTGAACCTTTGATTGTCGCGTCTTCTCGGCCGGCAAGTAAGACACGACACCTGGATTCTTCTCTTCACAGCTCTTTTATTCTGAACAATCTTCTTCCACTGACCCCCAGCAGCTGAACTGCAGTTGTTATATACCCTTCCAAGGGGGCGGACCTGGCGGCCTGTTCTCTCAGGATTGGTTAGGGCCAATACCTCATTTTCATAAGCCCCAGGATTGGCTAGGGCCATTTCTGATAAGCCCCATGATTGGTTAGGGCTCGAGCCTCATTTGCACAAGCCCTCTCGGGAGGGGCTTGAGCCTGATGCATACACAGTAGACGGCGCCGGCCATGTTGGAAACCTGCGCCGACTCTTCGGCCGCCTACATCTCCCCCTTATTTATTTTATAAATTTGAAATAGGTTACTTCTGGACCCTTAAGATTTGTCCTAGGCCTCCCACACCCAAGCATGCTTGAATTCATATACCAGGTGATTGTCAAAAGGCTTTGGAAGGCACTCCTTGAAAGAGCCACTGCTGTGGCAAAAGTCAGTGGTGGAAAGCAGAGGTCTGAGCCCTTGTGCAAGTGTTGAAGGCATTGTAATGGGGGGCGCCACCCCATACCCGCCTTTGTGCCTTTTTTCAGGGAGAGGTATTTGACACAAAACCTCTATGCACTCAGACATACTTTCAGAGAATCTATCTCAGGATTGAGAACATCTCTAGTCGAGGCGCTCCTCGTGCTCCCCGCTTCTGAAAAATTGAAATGGTGCCTTAGGAGCCTTATACCACTGGCAATGGACAAGATGGTCAGGATCTAGGGAAAATGCCTGGACGGCCAATATCGGATCCAGAAGGTTCCCCACTAGGTCCTCCTAAGGGAGGCCAGCCAAATACTTGGGGAAGCACCTTCCTCCATGGCAGTCAGCGCCTGATAAACTACAGCCTTATGTCTTGCATGGTCATGGCATAAGTGACATAGAAACCAAAGGCAGAAACCACATCCTAAGAGAACAATGGCTCCCCTTACAAATACTCCCGCCCATTCTTTAAAAAAGTTGAGGGCATCCTTGACCCAAGTGGTAAGTCCTTCCAGAGTGATGGGATCTAGGCGAGTGCCGTTCAGGGTGGCGATCTGCTACAGGAGCTTCCTGGATAGGTCTTCACCTTCCTTCGACCAGTTCTCTTTCAGGAGGCGGCTCTGATTGAAAAACCAGTGTCCATTGCAGCAGCAAGATCAACATCAGGATCTGCAGTTTCATCATCCCTCCTTTTGTCTGGGATAGCCGGACTGGAGATCTTCCGAGTCAGTCTCTCAGGGATCCGTTTTCTTGATCCTGTGGGAAAACACAAACAGAACCTCATGCTCTTATGAGCATGGGATCGGGCCCTCGCCATGCATTAGTTATGATATCTTTCCATTTTACCTTTTCTGGCGGAGGGCGTAAGTGATTATGATGTCTGTCAGCAGCAGACTGACCCTGAGCATCCAAATTTAGAAAATTTAAAGTAAATAGTGCTAAGGATAGTCTATGCTTGGGGTTAAGGCCGTGGCCTATTCCCTCTTTTTGTTTTTGAAGACATTCCTTGAGCGTGCGATGTGCTCGTTCTACAATACCCTGCCTCTGAGGGTTGTAGGGCAGTCCATGAGTGAGTGAGACTTCCATACGTTGGCAAAAGGAAGAAAAGGCTTGAGCCATATAGGCTGGGCCATTGTCTGTAAATATAAATCTAAACAGGACTGTTATAAAACAGCCAACAACTAATTAATTTACAATCTATTAATAATAGTTTCTTATATTTTCTATAAAATTATTCTTCTATCAGCCAAAAGAAATTAAGGTTTGTATCTCTCTTGAGGCTTAAATTCTTTTATGGAGAGCTTAAAAAAAGATCTTAGCCAATTAGCATCTCCTAGAAACCTTTGAATCTTATGTCACAATTTATTTAGGAATATAGCTGATGTCTCAAATATTAAAAGATATTGTCTTTGGATGTTTTTGGAGCAACAAGCACTCTCCAAAATGTTAAAGCTCTTTCATACATCTGGTTTTGAGTTTGAATTACCAGTTTTAATCTAGTTTTTTATTACCAAAATTAGTTCTCAGAATCCCTTTAGTACATCACGGGAATACTCCACTCCAAGGAAGTCTCTTGCACCCACGGTTGAAATATGAACCTACAGCTTCATGTACTGGGTCACAGCAGCCCTTTGGGGCAGGACTTGACAGATGACCCTGAGATTCGAAGGTTAAGTGACACTCAGGGCTTCAGTGCTGTGACGGAGCCCACCCGGCTGCTTTCATTGTAGCATCACATGCTCCTTCCATCACTTTGCTGGCTTTAATGAGAAGTGATGTTAGGCTTTTAAATTTTCTGTCGTTTATAGTCATTGCTGAAAGAGTTCTGAGCTCAGTCCAGAAGTTCTTTTCCCAAGTGTTTGAGGAGAGCAGTGGGCTGCTCCAGGCAGCATCCATGATACTCTGCTTCTTTGTTTTATGTCCTCCCCACTCGCCCTCTTTGCCCACCTTCCCTCTTTGTTTTTAAGTTTTGTCTTTTTCCTTCTAGTTCATTGGCTCCAATCTTAGGGATGAGATGATGCTGTCACCTCAGCACTGACACATGATCTGTCCTTGTCAGGGGTACAGGCTAGACGCTAAGTGCCTCTGAGTCTGCAGGGTTGGAGTAGGAGTAAAACTCTGACTGGTAAGCATCCAAATGGAAAAGTACAATCTCCAGTGAGAGATTGGATGGCCTAGGTTGGGAGGCAGTGCAGAACCACACAGGAAATGTACCACCTTGCAAAGTGAGAGCTTTCAGTAAGAACACAGACTCCACATTTATAATGAAAGTGGTTTTTGTTTTACACAAACACACACACACACACACACAAAACAAATCATCATCATCATCATCATCATCAGTAAAGTTAATGCCCCTGGGGAGCGAATCTCGCTCAGAATATGACAGCTGCTCTCAGCTGAAGGTTGTCGTCAGCAATGCTCAATACGATTCCCCCACTTCTAGACAAGACTGTTCAATTAAGCATGTAAAAATTAGCTGATTTTTCACATAAAAGTCTCAGCCACCTGTAAGACAGCACCAAAGGTTTGTTTTCGTCACGTCTGTCTGTGGTACTCTTTATCAGTTAAAGGTCCCTTTCTGGTTTTCTGCTGTGACACTCTATGGTCTTGTGAGAGGGCGTTTGCAGGAGTCTTCCTTTCTGAGGAACAGAGCCACTGCCTCCTACCCACTGTAACACAGGTTTCAGGGTTTTTGTTTTCTTTCAACAATAGAACCTTTCATGGCTTTCAAGAAAACACTTGCTGATCACTTTAGTTGACCAGAAGGTACTGGGAAGATAAGGATTCGGAGACAGCAGTTCTGCCCTTTACGGGCTTAGAGCCAAAAGCAGGAGGGAAATCATCTGTGTTTAATACACTGTGGTTTTCACAGCTGTAAAAGCACCGGGGGTGGAGCACCACGCCAGAGATCAAGGGCAGGCTTTCAAAGTTAGATCTAGAAAGAGGAGAAGGAATGGAGCGTATGGGGCTAGCTAAGCAAAAAGACATCCCTGGCCAGGAGTGGCCTGGATGCACATGAGTAGAGCCCAAGTGCAGGAGATGTTAGCCAGTCGGGCATAGTAACGGAGGAAGGAGGCTGGAACTAGGGGGTTGGGTAGGAAAAGTGGAGAGACTGTGGTCCTTCATTCTTTCCTAAGCTCCTTGGCAGCCAAGAAGGCTCAAGGCTCAAAGGAGCTTTATTGTATGAAGAATGGATTGAATTTTCCCTCCTCCCCTTTCAAGCTGGTTGTCCTAGCACTGTTTATTGCAAATGCTAGCTTTGCCCCATTGAGCTGGCATTATGCAGTTCCCATCTTTTTGTGTCTCTGGCTCCAATTTAGGACTTTACCTTTTCTGTAGTGATCTGGCTGTTACTAGGTGTTACAGCAACTCTGGTGTGCTGTGGTTGGACTGGTTCTCCTCAGAGCTTCTCTTTTGATGTTTTCTTAATTTTGTATATTTTTTACTTATTTAAAATTTTATGTATATAGGTATTTTAACTGCATGTATGTCTGTGCACCTAGTGTATGCCTGATGCTTATGGAGGCCCCAAGAGCTTGCTGGATGCCCTGGAACTGGAGTTACCAATGTTGGTTAGCCACCCTGTGGCTGCTGGTAACCAAACACAGGTCCTTTGGAAGAACAGTAAATATTTTTAATCTCTAAGCCATCTCTCCTGCTTATCTATCTATCTATCTATCTATCTATCTATCTATCTATCTATCTATCTATCTATCTACCGGATTTCATGTATCCCAGGCTGAGTTTGAATTGGCTATGTAGCCACCAAGGATGACTTTGAGTTTATGATTCTCCAGCTTTTCCCCACGTAGTACTGGAACTATAGGTATGTGCCAGTTCTATGTGGTATTGGGGATGCTTCATGTATGCTAGGCCAACACGATACCTAAGATCACCTTTTATCATTTAATTCTTGATTGTAGTTCGCCTTGAGGGTATGAGGGTAGGGTGTTTGGCAAGCTATGGGTCTCCAGATTGCTGTCTCCTCTGTGCTATGAACATAGCCGCAGTGATACAGACGATAAGGGTGTCTCATGTCTTTCCAGTGAGTTGGACCTCAGAGGGTTAGGTTCCTAACCCACACTCTCACTGTAGAATAGATTGAATTAAATCTGACTCTCACTGGGAGTTCAGTGGCTTTTGTATTTTTTGTTTCTTAGAAAGATTTCCTCTGTACTCCAACTCCACTTTAATTATTACATTGCCATATATACTAATAAGCATCTAGATATGACCTGCTGACTCCTTTATTGTTGATTATATGTACATATTGTGTAGGGCTGACCACTTGGTACCAATCAGGTAACCCAGGGCCTGTCCTGGGGAGGGTTAGTTCTCTCTTTGTTAGCAGGTGTTCATTGTTGGCAGCTCTTCATCTAAGAGTGAGGCCCCATGAAATTTGCCCATTCCAACTGGCATTGGTAATACTCAGGTCTTACTTAGGCAGTCATATTTGTTGAGATTTCATAGGTGTAGCTGCCCTAGCGTATTTAGAAGACACATTTGCTCATTAGATTCGCTGGTCCTGTGGTTTAGAGATCACAGTGCTCTTGTGTCCACAGACAAGCACTAGGGAGACCAGCAGGCTTGTCTCTTTAACAGAAGGGTTGAGTATACCTGTTTTCCACCCAGAAGGCCGGGAGTGGGTGTAGTTAATAACCTGGTGAACCTTGTTATCTGTAGGGCCTGGCCACACCCAGATCCAGAATGTCTATCCCTGGCTCTCCCTCCCTAGATGTTTAGCTTTAGCTTAAGTTTCTCAGTCAATAGAACCCATCCTTAGGGGAGATGTCACATGTACTTTGTAGCCGGATTACCCCCATGCTGTCTTGGTCAGAGACCACACAAATCCTAGGCACTTAAGCTATAGAACCCATCTTCATGTAGAGACCACATAAACTTTGCAAAAGAGTTTTGATGTACTCACACCTAAAGCTTTGTTGTGCACATGAAACTGAGATAATTGTTAGGAAGCTTTAAAAAAAAAAATACTGTACTTAAATATGTCTAAAATAAAGTGGCTGGTGTCAGACTCCAGAAGTTTGAACTAGCCTGGCTAAGTTGTGCTGAACTGAGTTTCTTTCTTGATTTTCACAGTTCATCTCTGTGCTGGTAGGGACCCCCCACATTCTCTGGCTCTTACAGTCTTTCCACCCACTCTTGATGTTCATGAGCCTCAGGCATTTGCATTTCCAGTGGCTCTCCAAGTGATTATACTGTGGAACTGAAAATCCTAGTGTCAGATTTGCTACCAGGAGTATCTTTGATTTTAACAACAGCTGCAAAGGTACAAGAAATTTCATGTGGTGGGCTGTGGAGAGAAGAGGCGGCATGCATGGCTGTCAGAAGTGATGAGGTGGTGTTTGGGAGGGCAATTACGACAGTGAAACTGCCAGCCACAAGCAGGAGAGGGTGAGGAACACCATTGCCTGTAGCCCAAGGAACCCTTTTCCACCTCTACGCAGGTGGTGAGGTCCGGATTCTTGACTTGGTCCCCAGGGAAGAATTTCAGGATGAGTCAGTATGAAGCAAAGTTGGAGCAAGAAAAGGGCCTAGTATAGATCGAGCCATAGGTACTAAGATAGGGGAGGAAGCCACACATATGTAGCAGATATGCAGCTCAGTCTTCATGTGGGTCTTCAGCATCTGGAATGAGAGCTATCCCAAAAGCTGTTGCCTGTACCTGTTGCCTCAGTGAGAGAGGATGTGCCTAGCCTCACTGAAACTTGATGTGCCAGGTAGGAGGGTACCCAGGGGAGATGGAGATGGGGGAATTGTTAGAGTGCCCAGGAAGGGGCAGAATGTAAAGTGAGTAAGTTAAAAAATGACAAAAAAAAAAGTCCAAAAAAATACAAGGGAGGAGAGAGGATAAAAAGGGCTGTTAGTACATGCCCTTTAGTTGGCACAGGTAAACCAGAAAGAGGGTCCCATTTACAGGTCTTAAGAATAGCTATATTTACAGTATTTTGGTGGCTTAGGGGGTTACACTTTTCAGAGTAAAATGTTTTGGTGTCCTTTTAAGGAACTTCTTAAAGGTTGATGAGATCATGGGATGGCTGCACTGTGCAGATTAACAGGCTGACGAGATTTCAAACACAAATCAAAAAGTGAAAGGATCCTTAGCACAGATCCAAGAGGAATCAGAGTGTGTGCTGACTCTAACATGTTCAGACTCTGTTGATGACATTCTCAATGGGTCGCACGGCCCCCCTCCACGTACCCCACGTTTTCTCTGTCTTTCTGTTCTATCACAAGTTGATGCTGGCTTCCAAAGTAGCCAAGAATTCCCAGCAGGGACATAGGACATCGTCTTCACATTTACTGATGTTTGCCAACTAGTTTCCACTCCACTTCTTGAAATCATTCAGCGCACATGTGACTTTCCTGAACTTCAAGTATTTGTTGTGCTAATGTGCTTTTACATGTGTGTTAGGAGAGCAAGTTATTTTCCAAATGAGAACAGGATTCACTGTACAGTATAACATATAACGTGATACTAGCCATGAGTTACTCCCATGATAGAAGAATTCCAAGGAATGTGAGTGTGGTGAGACTTCACACCTCTGGGTTCACTTCTGGAACTTTCTGTAGCACTGTAGGTTAACATCACTGGATGTTCACATGCCTGACCAATGATTGTGAGTCACTTTGTATTCTTGTGTGATGAGTAGTTCATATCCTTTTATGTACAATTTCCTCAATTACAACTGGAATCTAGTTAAAGAGAAAGAAAAGGAAAAGAATGAAAATATTTTGAAATTTTCTGTTCTTTCTTTTAAATTGAAGAGATGTCCTCATGAACATTTTTAGTCAATATTTTTGCAGTGCTATGATTGAAGTATATTATACATGTGAATAAAAATGTTGGAAAGAAACCCATCATTTTGTATAGTCAATACACTCCAAGTTGCGCTGGGGAGACAGCGCACTGGTTAAAGCACTTGCCACACAAGCACAGGGACCTGAGTTTGGATGCCCAGCACCCACAGAAAGCAGGGCCTGGTGCACGTCTTTAACATTGGGAAGACAGAGGCAGGAGCTTTCTGACTAGCTCCTAAGTGTTGAGCCCCGGTTCAGGAAAGACATCCTGTCTCAAAAGACAAGCTGGAGAGCAACAGAAGAACACTGCCCATCTTGACCTCAAGCCTCTACTCACATGCGCACAGATGTGTGTACATGTGTGCACACACACTTATCCCCTTCATACACTCAAGTTTAGAATAAATGAGAGGCACCCATCTGTGTCGCCTCTTTCTTTGAAGCAATTCTCTGGCTAAGCTAAATTTCATTGGCTGCCTCTGGCCCTTAAGTCAGGAGATGAGAACAGGCATGGTTTATTTTAGTTGATGGAGGTGGAAATACTAGTTTCTCTGATCATTATAGGTCCCACATATGTATCAAATTCTTGCAGCATACTCCACGAGCTTGTAGGATTATTATGTGTCAGTTAAAAGAGAAGAGAAAAATACCGTTCTTTCTTGTTCAGTCCTCTGCTTACCATCGCTAATTAACACATGTGATTTTATGTGACACTACCCCTTCATGTCTCATTATTTTCCCTCCAGTGTAGGAAGCTGCCACCCACAACGACATTTCTTAGTCTCTCTCTCTTTCTCAAAGAAAATGTCCAATTTAAAAGCTATTTTCTTTAGTTTATTCCCATAAAAGCCCTCTTGTGACCTCTCTCTTGCCAACAAAAGAACCATTTCCTGACTACCAGAAGCAATCAACTCTTTGTAATCAATTCCCTCTGAGGTTAGTGTTGACCAAAACATAAAGGTATCTAACTTTAAAGAAAAAATGGAAATAATGTTATCATGATTAGATATTATGTTATAGAAAGTCCATTTTTGATGTTTTTGAAGCAGTACCCCCCACCCCCGCCTTCTCTCTGACAGAATCTTATGCAGCTCAGCCCGGCTCCTCTTGACTGTTAACCCAACTGCCAAGATTATTAGCATGGCACCATACCCAGTGTCTTACTTAGGGTTTCCATTGCTGTGAAGAGACACTGTGGCCAAGGTAACTCTTACAAAAGAAAACATCTAACTGACTGGATTACAGTTTCAGAGTTTCACTCTGTTTTCATCATAGAGGAGAAAGCATGGTGGTGCACAGTCAGACATGGTGCTGGAGGAGTCAAGAGTTCTACATCTTGATCCACAGGCAGCCAGGAGAAGGATCTCTTACACACTGGGCAGAGCCTGAGAATAGGAGGCCTCAAAGCCCACCTCCACAGTGGCATACTTCCTCCAACAAGGGCACAATTCCTCCAATAAGGCCATACCTTTTAATAGTGCCACTTCCTATGGCCAAACATTCAAACACATGAATCCATTGGGGCCAAACCTACACAAGCCACCTTTCCCAGCTTTTGTGCTTTGGTCTTAAATGATGAAGCTGTTCCATTGTTTGCACAGGATTCATGTCATTCCCAACATGGTGTGATAAGAGCTGTGGTTTTAGATGGGAGGAAGGGGCACAGGTGGTGTGAGGGCTAAGATACCTCTTGGTGTATCGCCAAAGTGACCTTGTGCTAATGAAGGCACAGCGGGCACAAGGGCCATGGTCCTGGGTGAAAGACCATTTTGTTAAAAAGGCAGGCAGGTTTGTTCCATTTGCTTCATAAGCAAAATATGTACCAAAGGCTACAGACATTAGGAGAGTGCTGGCCAGGAGCTCAGGAGCTACTGGGCTGTTCCTGTCACCTGATGAAAGGCTGTAGGGACTGGTGGGTGATCATTCACAGGACTGATGTAAAGGTTTTGTGTGTGTGTGTAATAGTCTGATTTCTATGATTCTTGTTATTCATATAGCTGCTTTGTGTATTTGTCTGTGTATTACATGCATGCCCGATGCTCTTAGAAGGCAGAAAAGAGCATTGGATTCTCTGGGATATAGACTGCTGTGAGTCACCATGTGAGTCCTGGAATTCAAACCCAGGTCCTATGTGGAAGCAGGCAGTTCTTAACCACTGAGTTATCCAGTCTCTCCAGCTATGGTTTCTATGGTTGAGCACACTGTTTTTCATGATGGAAATGAAATTGGTTTACTTTAAAGAAACCCCAAGTCTTTTCAAAATACTGGAAAATGTAGGCTAATAATTTCAGATTGTAGATAAGTCTTTCATTCCCAGAAGAGCAGTTTTTCCATATCAAATATTGGCTGCACATAAATTGTTACTCATAAATGTTCACACACAGAAAGATGCTACTCTCAATCTGAGTGCTTTAGTCCAGTGTGGGCGTGAGCTTGGGAAGTTCAGGCAGGAGGATTTCAACACTGCTAGGCTGGAAAAAGACAGAAACCAAGACAATGATACAAGAGATCTGAGCTTGTTAACACATATGGAGTTGTTTCTTTCCATCATGCATGGTAGACAGAGCAGATCCAGTGGCTTTCATGCAGCCACAGAGGAGAGTTATTGCAGATCCTGATGCAAAGATGAGCCTCGGGATCCTAAGCCAGGATGTACAGCAAAGGGTAGACTGCAAGGGGTAGGCCCTTTCTCTTAAGAAGATACTTTTAAAAATCCACAACCCACTGTGCTCAACCCGGATATCTATTGCCTTTTTCTTTTGGAAACACTGTCTTGATAAGGGGTCCATGAAGCAGCTCACTCAGGGTGATACATCGTTTCTCTAAAGTTGTGTGTTTAAGATTATTCAGGATTTCATAAAATAATGTTTAAAACAAAAAACCCCTTTCCTTTTCCTTTTATGAAAAGGAAACAGAGGAACTTCTCCCCGCTTTTTCTTTAACCAGAAGACCTGCTGTGGTGTGAGAAGTCTTTTTCTCCCTTCACACCTTTCTTCATTTCAGCTGACCACTGACAAGGGTTCACTTGTTCAAGGCCACACACCCTGGAAGCATGTCCCAGGGCACATGCTGTGGAATGTGTGCCACACCCTGTCTGCCTGTAGCTGCAGCATGAGACAGCTTATGGGTATTGTTTTGAAAACAAATTTTTGAAAGTACCAAAAGTACCACTTAGTGCAAAGCTATATTTTGACAGTCTATGTAGCATACTCCCTTGAGCAAAACACTATGGGAATGGACATAATGAACCCTCTAAACACCTCACCTGATCTCTGTACCTCCCTCAGGTCACCCATCACTATCCCTATACCTCCTAGAACCTTCTCTCAGCCTTCTCAAGGAAGCAGACTTGAGACTTGGATTTCCTGCCTTCTTTGCAAGATACCTCATTTTTATCATTTGGAACACTTCGGAGTGGACCAAACAGTCTTGGTTCAGTGATGATTGTTGACCCAGCAACTAGGCCAGCCATTCACAACCTGTGGGTCATTACCCCTTTGGTGGTCCAAAAACCCTGTCACAAGGGTTGCCTAAGACTGCCCTGCATAATCAGATACTTACATTACAATTCATAATAGTAGCAAAACTACAGTTATGAAGTAGCAACCAAAGCAATTTTATGGTTGGGGACTCACCACAGGGGAAGGAACTGTATTAAAGGGTCACAGCATTGGGAAGGTTGAGAACCACTGCTCTAGGCAAATCCAGACAAACACTTTACCTGTGGATAAATTAAGTAGCTGCTTTGAGCTTCTCTCCAAGGGACCTTCCCTAGGACTTTGCTCCCTAGGTGCTGCTGACTTTAAGTAAATAATCTTTTGTAGTGGGGAACTGGTTTCTGGGTCTAGAAGGCATCCTGTTGGAGGAGTCTTGGGCAGAAGTGACTGCTGTGCAGTTTCTCCTTCCCCTGGTTTATTCTGAGAGTCCTGTTTGGGAACAGTCTGGCACGTAGCTTTGTAGAGGAGGCCTTGGCTTTTGTTTTGAGGGCTCTCATTTGGGCATGCTCATCATTAGGGAAGATCCAGGGTGCTGCTCCAGCCTCAGCTTGAGAGAGGGTCCTGAGGGAGGGGTGAACGGGAGAGACGGAAGAGTGACTCAGAGTCAGTGATAGATGTAAGCTGACAACTCTGGAATCTGCTCATAGCTCTCCCTTGCAGACCAAATCCCAGTCTTATTTGCATAAGATACTTCCTTAGAGATTTCGTATCAGTTTAATCATTTACTCCAGGTTCCGTTTTGGTGATCCACAAATCAGCATCTTATGACCTTAGCCCCTCTACTCTTAGATAGAAACTGAAATACAGAGCACATTCAAGGCAAATGTACCAGACAACAAGTACATTTTTTTTAAACTTAGCAAGTCTTATGCTTGTGGTTGCTAAGTCTAGACATAGACATTTTAGGTGGAAAAAGTTAGCTTTAAGTATAATACTTTTATAATTTCTTGCAATTTAGTGAACTCTTGTTTTTGCTGATACTACCCCAATATATTTTAGTCTTTGGATTTTTTCTTTTTTATCTCAGCAACTCCAAGGCTTATATTGGAAAGTATTAAGCAATTCCAGAAAGTAGAAAAATCATTAACCATCATTATTTTTTTGATACCAGATGTTTTGTCCATCTCCAACCTCTATTTGATCAAATATAAATCTACCTTCTTTAGGGAGTGAATATCTGGATCAAATTAAGTTATTGATGGCTTCCATGGAGGAGACCATCATTTAACTACTAATATATAATCATCCATCTAAGCCATTTAACCACTAATATCATATAACCATCTAGCTAAGCCTTGTTTTTTACCATTGCTTTCTCTTTCATGATCCAGGTTTTTTCCTCTATGATGAAATTGTGTCTCCTTCTTTAATATCTTTCTGACTAAGCTGACTCATTAGTGCATCTGCCTCTGTTCTTTCAGGTCCATGAAGCCCTCATACAATTCATATTGCATCCTTATATTTTGCATAGTTGAGAAATCCTATAAAGAACAGTTCTTAAACTGATTTATGTATTCTTGAACTTCTGTTGAACTCATGTTTTCAGAGTTCTTTCCCACAGCCTTAAGGGCTGCCCTGAAGGTCACAGCATAAACATTTTGCTGAAGATCACCAGATACATTCTTGCTTCCCAGAATCCTGCTGTTTCTGATTATAAGGGTGTCATTAACCTTGGCAGGGAGAGCATTCCCTGGAAGGAGGGAGGAACATGAGTAAAATATGTACATTATTATGTAAACAAGCTTTATACCTACAACACCCATCAGCATTCAAGGAGACCCACATCCTGTTGGCTCTGCCCCAGGTGTGGGAACCATATCACAGGCCCCTTTTGGGGCCATGCTGGACTCAGCACTTAGGACTTTCAAATCACATTTTCCCTTGGTTGTTCAATTTTTGAGATATATAGATTTGGTTTTAGCTGTAGCCTAAGTATCAAACATGCATTCTCCTAGCCAAGAATGTCTACCTTCTGAAGCAGGTGTTAAGGTGAGTCAAATACCAACAGACTTCCAGCTATTTCTTAACCCATTGTTGTTGGAAATCAGGAAAGAAATATCCTGAAATGGATTCTGGAGACAGCATTGGAAGGAGTTGATCCAAACCCACCAAGATAATTGACCCTGGAGGTCCTAGGAAATGTTACCACAAGTCGCTCTGCCTTTTGTGGTCAGGGATTTCTTTTCTCTCAGATTCACTTTTGGTTAGTTATATATGTAAATGGTTGCTTTACACATTTTATTTAGAAGTTTCTTGTGAGCACTCACAGAAAACTGTTAAACTGCAGCTACAGGATTAGCAGGAGGAGACCTTTTAGCTCTCCGCCCATACGGAATCTGTTGATTTTTATTTGAAGACTTTTTGCTTTAGCAATTTATATCTAAAATGTAATCATCTAATTGTTAACTCTGAAACCCATTTAAAACCAAGAAAAAATGTAGGAAAGATATTTTCTATTTTTAAAAAAAGTTATCATAAGACCTGTTTGACTTGGGAACTATGGTCTGCTGTCTTCACAGAGTTATAAATGACTAATTCTTATAAAACTGTCAGTAGACATAAGGACTTGTTCAAAGTCACCAGCACCCACCCCCATTTCCTTGGCAGCTAGCACAGCTCAAGCCCCAGCTGGTCTAGTGTTTAGGGCTCTGTGTGTCTCTGCTCCAGCCTGGCTTCAATGACCAGTCAGGGAGTGATACATTTTGTGACCCAGATGGAGAGTTGTGGCTGTCTCCCTGTGCTCCCATAACCTCTGTATCCCATCGAACAACCCCCGCAGCCTCCCATGGAGTGCTTTGAGCAAACACAGGCCTTTCCTTGCCTCCTTGTTAACTAGTGGAAGACCTGAAATGAAATTCATTCTCAGTGCTATCATGTTAGCTTATCCTTGGAGGTTTGAAACTCTTCAAATAGTGAAGCTTTCTTACTACCCTTCCACCAGCCCATAATATTCCAAGGGTGATTTCTGGACCTTTACCCCTTTCTGATCTTTCATCTATACTGACTCATCTTCTGAGTAGAGGTTGCTTAGAAACAGAGGAGGAAAATGTGTTGAAATTCAGAGCAAGTGGCATCAGATTTAGATATGATCCTAGACTCCCTTTCCAACCAGACATTCTTTTTAAAATGACTGAGTCTGTGATATGTTAAGACAAGTTTTAGGGAACTGACAGCACTTTCCCAAATACTCCCTCTCTCAGTTAAGCGGGCATAGGAAATGCCTTCGAAGGTGTGGTGGTTTGAATATGCTTGTCCCAGGTGAAGTGGCACTGTTAGGATGTGTGGCCTTGTTGGAGAAAATGCATCATTGTAGGGGTGGGCTTTGAAGCTCTACTTAGTTTGGAAGAGGCCTTCCTCCTGATGGCCTGCAGAAGAGCCAGTTTCCTTCTGGCTGCCTTCAGATCAAGAGGCAGAAGTCTCAGCTCCTTCTCCAGCACCATGTCTGCCTAGATGCCAACATACTTCCTGCCATGATGATAATGAACTGAACCTTTGAAACTTCAAGCCACCCTCGGTTAAATGCTGCCCTTTATAAGAGTTGCCTTGGTCATGGTGTCTCTTCACAGCAATAAAACCCAAACTAAGAAGGCTACTAGGCTCAAGTATGTGATCTGATTAGGAAATGAGCTAGGCTAGGACTTAGGTACATTTGGTGATTAAAGATTGCTTAGAATGATAAAGGAAGAAATTGGTATGACAGAATAGAAGAGAAAGCTTATCTGAAAGACAGCATATGAGTCTAAAAACCCTGTGTCTTAGTCAGGGTTTCTATTCCTGCACAAAACATCATGACCAAGAAGCAAGTTGGAGAGGAAATGGTTTATTCAGCTTACATGTCTACTTTGCTGTTCATCACTAAAGGAAGTCAGGACTGGAATCAAGCAGGTCAGGAAGCAGGAGCTGATGCAGAGGCCATGGAGGGATGTTACTTACTGGTTTGCTTCCCCTGGCTTGCTCAGCTTGCTTTCTTACAGAACCCAGGGCTACCAGCCCAGGAATGGTATACAACCACAAGGGGCCCGTCCCCCTTGATCACTAATTGAGAAAATGCCTTACAGTTAGATCTCATGGAGGCATTTTCTCAACAACTGAAGCTTCTTTCTCTGTGATAACTCCAGCTTGTGTCAAGTTGACACAAAACCAGCCAGTGCACCCTGTGACTTCTGTTTTGTGACTTCTGTTTTTTTACATACACTTTGTCTATCTGTCTATGTTGCTTTATGTCTTTGTGGTACCCATTGATTTAGAAATAAATGAGGACTCATAAATGAATTTGCAAATGTTTTTAAGTAAGACTTGCTTAATATTATCAGTTTAATACACAGAGCTGTGCTTTCTGGTCAACAAAATACTCATGTAAAGACTACCTGACAGCACAAGGGAGTCATAGTCAGCTGACTTTATTCAGTGTGGGAGAGTTCCCTTTTTAATGAAGAAAATGGAATTATTTTGTAAGAGAAGTTAAGAGAATGTGAGGGTGTGTTATGGGAGGGGGAAGGTCACCAAAACTAAGTGTTAGGATAAGCATAGCAAATTTGAGAAAGCTATGAAAGGGCCTTGGAAAGGTATGGGTCTTGGGAAAGATTTGATATGTGAATGAATGAACAAAATGATTCATAGGCTTTTCCGCAGGCTGAGCATTGACAGTAAAGGTAGTGGGGTGCAAGACTGGAGCTGATCCCTGTGTTTAAGTCACACCTGGAAATTGCCTGCCTGCCTATCGCTCTTATCTATCTTATCTATCTATCTATCTAATCTATCTATCTATCTATCTATCTAAGCCATTGTTTCTCTGTGTAGCACTGGCTATCCTGGAATTCTCTCTGTAGACCAGGCTGGCTTTAAACTCAGAGATCTGCCTGTCTCTGAATGCTAGGATCAATGGCATGCACCACCTCATCATGTTGTTTTTCTTTGCTTTGTCACTTTGGCTTTTTGATCTGGAAATAGCTTTGGGTTTTTAGATAGTGCTTGGAAGTCCAAAGGATATGTGTTAACTTACCTTTCTTAAAAGTGCAAAATACAAACAACAACAACAACAACTACTACTACTACAATCCTCCAAACAATTTGGATGTTTTATTGATATTTGTTTAGTGTTTCCTTTGTGAGCTTTGTCTAATGCTGGCCCACCCACTACACAGAAAGAAGAACACAGCATGAGGGTTACTCCAGGCCAGCTATCCAGGACTATTTCTTCTAACCTCTTTGTCATTCTACTGTTAGCCACATATTAGCCAAAAGTGGCTGACACAGCCTAGCCATGATCAACCATTTTCTGTCACCTTGGGGCCAGATCAGATCAACAACTGGCACAGATCCATCCTGGTAATTTGGGACATGCAAAATGACTATCAGTAGGAATCAGAAGCAGAAACTAGAAAGAAATGTAATCAAAATGAAGTTGCTTGTGACATCAGTAGCAAAGGAGTAAACAAATCAAAAGAATTGTGAAGGGAAAGTCCTCACATCCAATAGATTTGAAAACATTTCCTTTGCACGTGAAGTTCCTGTCTATCAGACTACTCTTGACTAGAGGAGCACTTTCGGAGAAGTAGGAACTCAACTGGACAATATTTTTCCCAAAGCTTTGTGGCTACTGGAGAGAGGAGTCCTACATGAATGGTTTTGTTGACTACTTCCGGGGTATGGTGTTCTTTCAATTACTCTGCTTCACCTGATGAATACTGTGTCTTAGGTTTTATTATTCTAAAGAAGAAGCCAAGACCATGGCAGGCAACTCTTATAAAAGAAAACATTTAATTGGGGCTGGAGATTTAGTCCATTATCATTATGGCATGACAAGCAGCATGCTGACATGGTGCTAGAGAAGGAGCTGAGAGTTCTATATCTTGATCTTCAGGCAGCAGAAGGAGACTGTGTGTCACACTAGGCCTAGCTTGAGAATAGGAGGCCTCAAAGCCCATCCCCACAGTGACACTTCCTCCAACAAGGCCACACTGCTTTAAAGGGGCCAATCCTGGTATTTCAAATGGCCCAAGTTCTCCTAACAGACCCTCTTTCACTCTATAATGCTTCCCCAGCTTGGGCTGGGAACCAAGCACCCAGTACATAAGCAGACCCATGGGACATTTCACATATAAACCATGGGAGGCTTCCTTTTGCATGCTATCTTAAAGTTATGCTAAGGTATAGTAGGTACCTGGCTCCTTTTTACAGGTGAACTCATATCTTTACGATCTGATTTACCTCATCTTAATGAATTACTTGTTTAGCAAGGATACTTCCTGATATTAGCTCACCATCTGGCCAGAGAACCTGTACATATTCCCCAATGAGCTCTAAACAGCTTTCTTAATCTCACTCATCTGTGCTGATTCAGCAGGCAGTAGTCAGATAGATAGACAGATAGATAGACTGTTCCCTCCAATACCTCAAGAAGGAGGGATTAATAAAAACAAGGTGGGAAGGGAAATGCAAATAGACACTATAGATTTAACCCACTTCTACTCTGCATTCTTGGGTAAACTCTATAGGCACAATATTCACCTCGCCTGTGTGGTTACCTCCGTCTTGTTTTTCTCAGACTTCCCCAAAGGTCCCCAAACCCTGTCTCAAGGAGGCACATTTGAAGCTTGGGCCTCACTGCTGAATAAACTTGTTCTTTTGTTAAATGTGTTGTTTCAGTGACTGGCACCAGTTGGGCTGACAAATGGGCCTAGCTCAGTAACATATACACAATGCTCTGGTTTTTCATCACCAGGCATTAAAAATAAGGCTACAAACCATTCAACATTTAGGTGTGTCAAGCAACAAATTAGGTGCTTTGCAGATGATTCGGTTGGTTTGTTACTCCCAAAGACACCACAAAGTAGATGCCATTTGTCTAAGAACACACAGTGCTAAAGGATGCTCAACCTGTAATTTTAAAGCTAGTGATTTTGCTACTGTGAAAGGATTCACTCAGTCCCATGTCCTAGATGCCCATCAGACTAGATGCCATCCAAGAATTGTGGTCATAGTCATCATCTCTCTATACAATTATATCTATGAACCCCCTCTGCAGCATTTATTTAGTCTAGGGCATTTGATTTGAGTTCAGGAATGTACTCCCCTCGCCCCCCCGTTTCTGGTTTGAGGAAAAGAACCAGAGAAGGCTTCTTGTGGGGAACACTGGCTTAGGCACAGTAGCCCTGTCTCACTGTGTAGATGGAGTGAGGAGGATGCTCTGCAGTAAAGGAGAAGAGTAGAGCAGATGCCTAGGGAGAAACAGAGTTGCTACAGAATTGCCTCCAGGTTCTCTATGGGGCTCCCTCCGGCCATGATGCTCTTCCCAAGGCTGCTGAGTTTCTATCTCACTGGAAGTTGTGAATGAGCAGACCCCCCCTGCCTCCCACCATCTCCTCCTCCTGTTATTTTTTTGAGTATGGATATTTTACCTGGTGCATGCCTATATGATGAATGCATCCGGATTCAGGGAGACCAAAAGGG